>JAIXND010000773.1:10120996-10819455 GCA_023646645.1 Varanus salvator macromaculatus
CAAGGCACTGAAATACACAAACATTTGTTTGCATGTATCTGCAAAGCACCCAAGTTAATCAGTATACTGACTGCATATGTACAGAATCTCATCTGACACTCCAAGCTGTAGGACAACTTCAGGAAGAATTGCAATCATTTGGAAGGACTCCGGAACATTAGGAACTTAAGAAATTTGTATCCAGGAGGAAATGATTATGAACTTCAGCATCATCTCTTATTCTTCTTCCTGTGTTTTAGTGAAAGGTCTCATGAAAGGGTGAGAGCAAAGACATCTGGAACTGATGGAAAGGGATGCCATGCAACATGGCTTGTTATTTATTGGCGTTCTATACCACCCAACAGCTGAAGCTTTCCGAGCAGGATTTCCCCAGTTCATGCATTCCAAACTGAACACAGACCTGCAGACAATCTGCAGTCCAAGCCCATAGACTTCTGAGCTTGCAGTTTCTGAGCAAACCACACCTCTCCAAACAAACAGACATACAAAACAAAAAATCAACTCAGTAGTATACATGGAAAATGTATTCTTTTGAAAGAAGAGCACACTTTCATTAATGGGAAAAGAATATAAATGTGAACAGTCAATGAGTCCACTAGGAAAATTCTGCACAAAAATACCCATGAATGAGGCAAGCAACAAATATTGCAATACGGTGTAGACTCAAGTTGGAACAAGCATTGGGACAGAATCTGGAGAACTTCGGCATGTTCAAGTGTTGCTAAATGACACATCCCTGTTGAGGGATGCCTTAGTCAAGTATACCTTTCAATAGAACTAAATGGTGATGGATTTAAACCAGCCTATTTCAAGTCTAAATGTGGATGGATTTAGACCCAGTCTACTCCTGGTGCATGCGAGTTTCATTTTGCCTTGTTTCAGCTTGAGTCTGTGATTAGGAAAAAAGTATTCAGTAATCTACATTCTAAAATAGTATTCCTGCCACACAAAACACATGCATTCTGTATGCAATTTTCTATAACATACACATCATTATACCGCATTTTCTCTAATAAGCACTTCTATGTAAAAAAAAAAAACCCAAATCTGTTTGGAGAACTACATCACAAAATTCAGAGGAGTTCACAACTCATGGGATGTGTTCCAGTTCACATATTGGATTGGGATGAGATCTGCTTCCTTAAAAACCAAACTGAGACGAGATGAGACAAAACACTCCTCAAAGCTACAACCCCCCACTGGGAGAACTCTTTCCATCTACTTCTAGTTCTGATGAGATGAACAAAATTATCTTTATTAACCAGCCTCAATTGCTTTGCTGTATATTCACCATACAGCGTTCTCTGCAGCCTAGAGGGTAGATTTAACTGCTGACGACAAACATGTGCCCACCTCATCCTTCCCGAAGGTCTTTAAATCGCAAAAAAGATGCTGACATCTTATGTGACATTGTGATTCCTTGTTCGCTGCTTCCTGTCGAAATCTTCCATGCTGTCCTACAGCCTGTGGCAAGTGAAACGAGGTACTGGAGCGAGAAAAAAAGAGTCCACAAGAGACATGCATTTCCATGCTGAAACTGCACTAGCACATTTGGGTTATTTTTTGTTAATGGCTGGGTTTCTTGGGAATAGGATGTGAATTGGAAATATTTGTGCTAACATCCCGAGCCTGCTTGGTTCAACAATCCAGAGAAGCCTTCATCTTGAATTTCTCCAGAGCTATTCTAAATGCTGGGACCTGGCTTACAAAACAAATGGAAAGATGGATGGATGGCCAGATGGACATTCCATCGTCTTGCCAGACTCTTATGCCAATCTGACTCTTTCCCACTTGGATTTCAGCATTGGCCATTCTACAAAGGGAGAGAGAGAAGGAGAGGAACCAAAGGACATTTCTGTTGCTTGTTCTTCTCCAACTGCTCCTGGACCTTTCTTGCCTGCATTTTGCGCCTAGCTGGCTACCATGAATGAGAGAGAGGAAAAAATAAAGCAGTCCATTGCCTTTTAGGTGGCCATTCCCTGTGGACTCCATCCCCTAAGTTTCTCCTCTTCCATTTTATGCTCCTTGCCTTCCTGTCCAGTCTTTGTTTGGAGTACGCCCCTGAATTCAAGTCATTGGTATCATGACTAGTGTTGTGCTGCCCAGAATTTGGCCCAGGTACTTGATACATCATCAAGAAATTGAAGAACTGCAGATGAGAAGAGGGAGAACTGGCATGTAAAACAAGCACTCAGGTTCACCTTGGAAAGAGCACACTTGCCACAAACAATTTTGAAATAGGTGCAAAGGAAGGACCTTTCCAGCTGTCTAAAAGATGGTCAAGATGGGACTCACTGAGCATGTCTGGAGGGAGAATTGCGTGACTGATGGGGCCATCCCAGAAAAGACCTTCTCTCCGGCAGCTGCCTGTCCAACCTCAGAAATTGTGGGCAAATGCAGAAGGTCCTCTGGAGCAGATCTTGAGTGCTTGGCCGCACCTCTTTGAAAGTGTGGTTGCTTTGCTTTGAAGGCACAATGCCATCTGCTGAAGAGGCCTTGCAATTTAATTTCTGTTAGCTACTGTGGCCTTTAGAATTTGGCTTTTGCCTTGAGTTCTGTCCTGCTGATCTTTTACTGTTAGCTACGGAGGTGGGACGGAGCACAGGAGCTCACCCCATGTGCAGATTTGAACTGGTGACCTTTCGATCAACCAGCCCAGCAGCACAGCGGTTTAAACCACTGCGCCACCTGCAGTCCCCTTACGGATCACCGTTTGCTCTTCAGTGCTGTGGTGGGTCACCAAGAGAGCTTTGGGCGTTGGGAAGCATCACCAAGATGTTTAAAGGGGTGATTCTGATCAGGCAGAGCTGAAAGAGGGCCATGCTCCTCTCACTTCCTCTTCCTGTGCCTCGACTCTGTCACTCTTTGTTATTCTTTGTGGTGCCAAACTCAAGCAACACCTGACTTTTAATAAACTGGGACAATGTGCTATCAGCAATAGGCACGATAGATCCACCTCGTGTGGATAACTGACTCAATTTCTGGGAATGATGAATCACGGAGGAAAGAGAGATATGAAAATCCTTTCAGTCCATACAAATAAAAAGAAGATGTGATTTTTAAAATGCCGTGTTTTGGATGTATGAGCCACATTCCTGTAATCAATCTTCCCAGATAAACTGGTTTTATTTAGCATCTGTGTGACAGCAGAGAAGACCAATATAAGAGTGGGTATTTATGTAGTGAAGCAACAAATGTGTCCCACTCACTCTATTTTCCCACGCACAGGTGTGTGTGTGTGTGAGAGAGAGAGAGAGAGAGAGAGAGAGGATACTTTCTTATTCAAATGCTTTTGCTGTTTAAAGATTGCCTTTGAAATAGAAGGCAGATCTGAACGAGAAGCAGTGTGGAGCTGCCTTTGGGCCAAAAAAGTCTCTCTGTGCAAATGGCCCCCTCGTGTGATATTTTTGGGTGTGTGAAAGCAGATGAAAGTCTGCACTGTGGTGTAGCAGATTCACCTGCTCCTGCACAGCTGCCTTTGTGTTTGTGTGTTCCTGTACGAACTTCACAGCCTTCAGCTAGCACAGTGACCCTTCTACCTCATCCAAATTTGCTGCTCCTAATGAACCATTTCCTTTATCGAGACAGTTTTCTTCCTAGGAACTGTGGCACAATCACATAGCCAAGCAGATCTGGAAACATGATGGTATGGTTTATTTGCTTGTTCGCTTGTTTTTACATTTATAGGCTCTGAATAACTCAACAGGGCTCTCGAAGCAGTGAAGAGCAAGATACAAAATCAGTGTAACGGCCATTGAATTGAACACTCAAACTTCTAGGGTGGGGCAAGTTGGGGGACCCAACTGCTGGTGGTAGAAACAAAATCTTAGAGGCAAGTTGTTAAAATCAGGTTTCAAAATGCCTACAGGAGAGGACGGTTTTTGCCTGGTGCTGAAATGAAAGTAGTGATGGCACCTGGAGGGCCTCTCTAGGAAGCCCATTCCAAATGTAGGGGCAGCCACCAAAAAGGCCCTTCTTCTAATCGCCATCCCTCTCGCTTCCTTTCAGAAGGACGTCAGGTCCAGTTCCCCGTGGGCACGTAGGTGTATACACAAGCAGGTGGTCCTTCAAGTAACCTTCAGTATCACTGAGTGCCACCAAGCTACTTAAGAGTGAGGGTAAAATCACCTTCATTTCCCTTTCCTTCTCAAACCTTAGCAAAGGATTCTATGAATGCAGCTATGAAACTTTTCAGTTTTTCCTGGTTGTGTTACGCACACTGGAAGTATGAGGTCAGTAGTCTGGGGTTTCTGTTAGCTCAATCTCTGTCTCTTATAGAGAAGCATATATTTCCTTTAATCCGTTCCATCTCTGTGTTGCAGGTTTCCAAGCATCTTTAATTCAATCATCCATGTATTGACGCCTGTTCCCTGCCTCCAACTTCAGAAAAGTGCAGAAAAAACCTCTACAATTTACGTGAGTAAATCTTGAGCACGGCAAACGTCTTGAATTCTCTCAATCCACTCCAAGTCCATAACTGGTTATGAACTTTTTATTTTCCTTTTCTCAATAACACACGCATGCATTTTCATTTGCTTTCATTTCTCAAATTTATGCCTCAGCGATCCACATCTTTGAAATACATGCATTCTTCTCCTATTGGTTATACTGCTACTTTGCACTGTTCAAAGGGACACATTTTTCAAAGGTACACATGCTGTCAAACACATATTTGTTGGCTCACAAATTCCACCGAAAGTGAAGAGATGCGCCGGCTTCCACTGCAGATGCCTCCAAGCCGATGTCCAGTCCAGAAGAAGCAAAATAGGTGAACACTGGTTGAAAACAAACCACAGCATGTTTCTCATGCATCTCTACTTCCTGGCCACAGAGGTAGGTTCTGTCACTTGATACCAAGAACATGTGCTAACAATACTCTTGCTTATGTGTTGCCTGGAGGGTATCTGGAGACTACTGTGGGAAATAGGAAGGTGGAGGAGATGAGAGGAAATAGAAACATAGCAAGTCAGAAGGGGTCTCCTGGGCCATCTAGTCTGACTCCAGGCATACGCTGGCTCCACTCATATAATGTCCAAGATGATCTGATCTAGCAGGGATCTTATTCCATTTTTCTTGGGGCCAACATAACGCACAAATAGAAGGCCTTATGAACTCAGAGGATTTTCTGTTGCTCATATTCCTTTAGTATCTCATTGATAAAATGGAATAACACTACTATTGGAAGAATGACATCTTCACTTCAAGCCAATTTGTGTACAGAACAGCTCCTTTCAAGGGAAACGATCATTGGCTTTTAGTGTGAAGTTTGCAAGGTCTCTTTCCCCACCCAGCTGTTTTTCGGAGCACGGATTCTCTCTCTTTCTCTCCACTAGATGGCAGCGGAACATCTCTTTCACTCCCCAGCCACTTGGCCCTCCTTTGCAAAGAAAAACAAAAACCACACAAAATGCATCACACCAAACCCACTTTTGCCCCCCAGCTGTGGCTTTGTTTGGCCAGCATCAAAACTCATTTCCTCTGACTTGATGCCTCACCACACTTCAAGGTTTGGGGGTCAAGGTGGTGGGGAAACGAAGATGGAGAAAAAAATGTCACCATCATTTCTAATTTGCCTTGTGGGGATGAGGATGAAATATATTCCTCAAATAATTCGAATCATACTAGCAATTGCATTTATTTATCTGATTGGAATACTCACGATACTGCAAACTAGGGTGAGTGAGACCAACCCTGCAGTTATTCCAGGAATGAAGAACGTTATTCCAGGAATTTGCCATATTCAATTTCTCCCACATTTCTCCTCCTCCCTTTAAAAACACACATTCTTCCCATCCTGTTTTTAAAGACGTTTACAATTTTTAGTAAATTCTTCTCAAAATGAAACTGAACAAAATTCTCAGGCAGCTGCACCATCCCAAATCAAGCGGGAGAGGAAGGGGTTGATCATGCATTATCGGCCTACCATGTTAAAGATGCTGCTAAAGATGGGAGGTCTGTCGGAAAAAAAATACCTTCCCCGGATCTGGCTGCTTCACTCTGCTTTATGGAAGAGGTGGCCCTGCACTTTCCCACTCATGGTCAGGAAGTCACAGCCTGTAGCCTGGTCATAAATTGGAGCACCACAGCCTGGCCCATGTCCCAAACACCCATGAACTTTCCAGAAACTACCCACACAAGGTTGGTGATGCCTGCCTGCATGACATGTTTGGGAAGGAGCAAGTTTGAATGACCCCCAGGAACTCTAAATTTCTTTGTGTCCAGGATCCAAATTCAATTTTGGATAAGCTCTTCTTCTGGAGGTAGGTGCAAGCAAAGACGACAACGACTATACTACTACTAATGATGACGATGATGATTCCAACATATGTTAGCTTTAAGTTGTTATGCCTGATAGCTACCCCATAGGATAGATGTCGTAAACTTTTAGAATGGGGCCAGAGAGGAGCTCCACAAAAGCTGGGCAGCCATCAAGTGGTGGTAGTGGGAGATGGGTAGGTCTGAACAAAAGGGACCTGGCCATCTGAAGAACCATGGGGTGCCACATCAGACCATAAGAAGGCTGGATTTAGCCTCCTGGCCTGAGTTTCTACACATCTAGGAAATGGTATAATGCACTACTACTTCTTCCTCTCTGCCTTCCTCTTCATCTTCTCCTTTTTTTGTAGTTTAAATATTCATAGCCCATCATACACTCCATCAGCACAGTCCCTGCAGCTTCCGCCATCAACAGCATGAGACTTTGATGTGCTGGTGAGGGATTTGTCCCCTAATTAGGGTCTGTATAGGGCTTGGCAGGGAAAATAGAGGATCAAGTGGGGAAATCTTGAGTTGAGGGCCAGGGAGGTGCAGGCTAGCTGTTGTCTATGAGGGCTTCCTTTCTGTTTGAATACTGGTCATAATTGTTTGCATCTGTGTTGGGGAAGCAGGACAGAGGGGGGATTTGGTGTACTGCCCTCCTTGCAGTATATAAAATTATACACAATCCCTCCCCTCTCCACACACCCCACACCACACACACACACACACAAAGATTTTGTAATATATACATACGTTTCAGAAAAAGTGGATCAAATATCCAAATAAATAGCCATTCAGAGTCAAATAATGAAAGTTTTGTATCGTTCCCAGTCTTTGCATTATAGAAGCTGAGCATTTATCCTTCAATGTTGCATTTATCTTTAGTTGTTAAAAGGCTGTGGAGAATCCATTCATGCCAATAGCTTCTAAATTTCTGTAAAGCTTCTATAATTTAAAAGAGCAAGCACATTAGGAAATATGAAAGTCGATTCCTGTACAACATTTAGCCATATAATTACCTACTCCCAATAAGAAGAAACTACCTGACCTTTCCATAACATACATTTCAAAGAAGCATCCATTGATTTGCACCATCAGTAATTAGCTAAATTAGACAATCTCTTCTGGAAGAAACATCTTGGTTTCCAATAGGCATGAAAGAAACATTTTTGCTGAAGATGGCATGGCCTAAGATTCATAGATGTGACAGAAATGCACACTAAAGGCAAACCAGGACTATTAAATTCCTTTTCTGCTTGTAATTCTGCACATCATGGCTATGAGCATGATATATTTATGCTTATCCAGTTCTCCTTAAAAAGCCTTCACTTTCATGCAGTATGCTCTTGGTATGCTCCTAAGTCCTTCATGATCCTCACAGGTCCTCCTGCACAAAAACAAGCTTTCATGCTTCTGTTCATAAAATCGCTTCCACATTGCTTTCCTTGCATTTTTTCCCGATATGTGATGAGGAAGAGCAACAGGAATGACTTAAAGGCACCAAACATGGTAACAGGAGGAGCACGTACACATTAAACATGAAAGGGAATCAGGGAAGCTTGCCAAATCATTGCTTCCATTTCAGAAGCAAGAGTAGGTGACTCAGAACAGGGAGCTGCAGAGGGAATCAGAGCAGGGGCATTTTGGTATCCAAAACTTGTTGGGCATGTCGTGAGTGGAGCCGGCTGGTGCCAGAGGTCAGACTAGATGGCCCAGGAGACCCCTTCTGACTTGTTCTGTTTCTATGTTTCTATGACATCACAGGGTTGTTGCAAGGATTCTGTAAGTCACCTTGGGCCCCTTCCAGGAAAAAGGTGGGGTATAAATAAATATATTTATAAAACGAGAAGCCTAGTTGAGCTGACTTGGTGATTCCTGTAGCTAATGGGCTAGTCCAGGGATGGACAGATGTTTCGGCCAAGAGAGCCATATGAACTGACACATGCTGGGTTGGATGGTGCACGCATGCATGCAATGCACGCACACGCACCCTGACAACCAAGGACATGCAGGAGGCAAAGCTGGGCTAGCACATGGCTCAAACTGGATATGGGACAACAAATGTGGCCAGGCCATTATCCTTTGATTTATCCTCTGCTTGCTTTGCACACATCAGCAATAGGACTCCCAGGGTCTCATACGGTTAAGTGTCCCTCCAGTGGTGGTACATGCAGAGGAATTTGCATTTCCCCCAAGATGCCCTGCCTTTCCAAAAGAAAGACAGCAACTTGAAATACTTCCTTTTCATCATCATCATTTGCTTGTGTTTTGCTTTTTATCCTGCCAGTGGTGAAAGAATATTGATGCAATGGAGGTGGTGCATTAAAATTAAATTTATGTTGGGAATAAAATGGTAGCGACATAAATAAGCTAGAATTTTGCTTCTTCGGGGGTTTCAGAGAGTTAGCATTACTATGCCAGCTCCACAGAATGGGCCAGGAATGTGTTTCAGAAAGAACCGTGCTGTATATCAGAGAGAGCATTAAAGCAAAGGAGGCTGGCACACACAACAGATGGAGAGTTAATAAAAAGGCCAGTGCCCAGGAAAGAGGGAGCCCAATCTTTTCCTTAAGTGGTCACTAGAAGAAGACCAGAATGGGAAAGTTTGTCATCCAAGGACACAGGGGACTGGTGCTCACATCAGAATAAGCCACACTGAAAACAAGTGACGATGGGTCCGGTATTTGACCAGTTCATAATTCCTGGAAATGGCAGTTAGGGTTGGAACAATCCCTCTGAGACCCCCCCCCCCCAGAATCGATTGACTTTCTATCATATTCAGCCAGGTCCTGTGAAGTGAGCCAAACAAAGGGAAGCAGGCAAATTCTTGTGAACGCTCCGTTGCTCAACTGGCAATCTCCCCCACCAGGAGCTACTGCAAGGTGTGAAAGAGGAGAGCTGTGAGCGGGTGTGCCAGTAGCCATGCTTCTTTCCCTCTTGGTGCTCCTGGGAGCAGTGGCAGGAGCAGAAGAATGGTGCATGGGGCTTGATTCTTGGTGAGTACCACACAAATCCTGGGCACACTCACCAGGAACCCAGACCTCAGGTGGCTGCACAGTGGATCAGGGCCCAGTAAACTGAAGCCTGGGAATCCAGTTGATTTTCCACATGGAGAGATTCCTGGCATATCCCTAGCTGATGCATGAGGCAAGCATGCTTTTCTGAGGTCCAACCATGGAAGCACTGGACACAAAGATTCCACCAATCTCGGGCACCCTTCCTCTCCTTTTACACCTGTGTGGTGGGGAAGGGAGACCAACCCCACAGCTCAACATAGCCTTGAGCTTCCAACCCCATGATAATATTGAAATTGACTTGAGGGGGAGTGGAGAAGGGCTTCAGAGTAAACTTTGCCTCCTGTTGGGGAGGAGCTCATATCTCCTAGCCAAAATGATCTGATCTTCTCAGTAGACTTAACCAAGCCTGAGTCCGTAAATAATGTTGAAAATGTTATAGATCATTCTTGTAAAAATTGGAATAAACATTAGTGAAGACAGACCAAACCCAAAGTAGGAATATTTTACTATGGGGGATTCACTCATCAGTATATTCTGGGCTGGAATTGCTGGGTTCCACCTTTGCCAGGCTCAGAAAATGTCACTTTTGTTTTAGTTTTAGTTGGCTTCTGGTTCTGTTGAAATCTATTCTCTTACACCATGGAATAAAGATTGTTATTTCTCTGTGTGTAAGTAGCATCTGAAAGAAATACTTTTCTTTGTTTAATCAAGGATGGAGATTATTAGAGGGCAAATATTCCATAGCATCTCTGAGAAGTATCTAATCTAGCAATTTACTGCCATTCAGAACTATGCATAACAAATTACATGAGCCAAACGCAGGTTACACAGGGAAAACCAACCCATTCAAGAGAGACAATAGATATGTTTTTACACTTCTAATACTTAAGGGCCATCTGGAAAGACTCTGATGCTGCTATTCTGCACATATCTACTAAGAAGGAAACCCCATTGATTTCACTGAAGCTACTCTCAGGTAAGTGGGTTTTGTAACCGTAACTGTTTGCATAAGATCATGGACATATGTGTCTGCACAACTTGAAAGATTCAGTAGCATTATCTGCATTTGTAGAATGATGCCACTGGATTGAACTTGAATGAGCCTGAAAGGCCACGTTGGAGGTTTGGCCTGGTCCTTCAGGTATTAGCACAGATAGAAGCTGTGGTCAAGGATTTCTATCAGCCTCAGCTGATTCACCAACTGTGTCCCTTCCTGGAGAAGAATGACCTGAAAACCGTATTGGATGCACTGCTACCTTCTACGCATATTGTTCTTCTGTTTGTGCTGCTTTCAATGACTATATACTGAACTAAGAGAAAATGTGCAACATGTTACATAACAGAGAGAAGTGAAAATTGTGGTGGAATTTTGGCACACTTTTCAGAATAGGGGGGAATCTGATTCTATGGATGGGTGGACGATGGTACAAAAGTTGCATTGCAATCTGCTGAACAGAAGAAGAACAGATGAAACGATTCTAACAGGTATGGAGAGGAGCTGCTCCTCCCATTCTGTGGATTTGCTGTGGCAGTCTTCCCAAATTCTGTTTTATCTAGGATATTTCAAACATTAATTTCAGGAATTTGAACAGATGCTTTTCTTCAATGAATGTGTATCTCTTCTCCCTTGGCATTAATAATATATCTATTGATAGAACATTGCAATATAAAGAAGGAAATAAGAAGAGCATTAGATTCTCCCTAATTTAAATTACGGAATGTGTATAATGCTCTCTTTATGGGTTCTGCTAAGCATTGATTTGATAAACATGCCTGTACCATAAACTTGCATAATTTCAGGTTTCTGGTGCTTCAAAAATATTGTTTTAGTGATAATGATTTCTCTAAATGATGGAGTCCTTGGAATTTCGGTGTAGGGTCTGAAGATATAACATTTCATGTGATGGTAACACCCGCAGACTGAAAGCTTCTGTGAGCCATCTTCAGCTAGATGAACAGATGGTTTGACTTGGTATTGGGTATTTTTCTGCATTCCCAGTAATGCAGTGCTTTCCTCACCATGAAGTCTTTATTTTTAGATGAAGGACTTGTTTTGAATGCTAAAGGTTCCAGTCCTGGCATTGGATCCATTAGTTCTGCAAAGGATACGCAACTAGATCATTATTCTGATGGAGAAGGAATGAAGGGGAAGGGGAGAATGAAGACCTCCAAGGCAGGGGAGGTAGCGATAAGGGAAGGAGGAGGAAAAAGACAAGATCCTCTTGAAACGGTGAGAACCAGGAGCCTTTCTGAAGTTCAGAATGAAGGGGAAATGGGTGTAAAAAAGGAAATGCCATTTATGGAGGGAACACTAATGATGACATTGGTTTTGAGAAATTGAGAGCCACAGAAGGGTTTGGTTCCTGGGATTTTGGTTACTGGGAGGGGAGGGCATAAGGTCATTCTAATTAGGCCAAGATCAACATTCAACTGAGTCATGTTGCAGTAATGAACTGGTTCTGTAGAACGCTAACACAGCTTGTTACTTTTGTCATTGATTTCTCTAAAAGACTTAATTCAAAACCTCAAGCCAGCTTCACTGGCTTGCAGTTGAGCACAATAAAAGCTTGTTGATTAGAAGAACAGTTCTTGTGCCTGACTCTGAAGCAGAGAGAGGCAAGCTGAACAAACGGGGTTGTGGAAGAGTCTTGTCTGAGCCCTCTTAGAACCTGTACCTTGTGCAGGTAATAGCAGTTAGATGGACCAAGCTGCATGTTGTCATATAGAATCATAGAAGAGCAGATTTGAAAAGGGCCAGAAGGCCATCAGGTCCAATTCCCTGCTTAGTGCAGGACTGCCAGTTAAACCATCCCTCCCAGATGACTGCCCAGGTGCATCTTGAATGCCTCCAGTGTGGGAGAGCCCACCACCCCCTTAGGTCATTGATTCCATTGTTGTATTGCTCTAACACCCAGGAAGTTTTTCCTGATATCTAGCAGGTTATCTAGTAGTGAGCCCATTATTTTGTGGCCAGCACTTCGGAAGAACTGAGAAGAGATCCTTGCCTTTCTCTTTGTGACAGCAATTCAAGTACTTGTACAACACTATCCTAGTTCCTCTCAGTCTTCTCTATCACCCCAGGATCCTAAAGGTGCATAGGGAAGAGTCTTGGTTTTTCAAAACCTGAATGGCTCTCAGCGGATTAGAGAAACATGGGACAGTGTATTGCAGCCTGTCCCAATCCACTCTCAACTGTTTGGCTAGTGGCTTCTTGTAGAAATCCTACTCTGTCCAAAGCAGGAATGTGCAACACTGGAAAACTGATTCCATTTGAATCAGTGGTTAAGAGCCAGTGTAGTGTAGTGGTTAAGAGCATGGGACTGGGACTCAGAGGATCTGGGTTCTAGTCCCCGCTCGGCCATGGAGCCAACTGGGTGACTCTGGGCCAGTCACAGACTCTCAGTCCAGCCTACCTCACAGGGTTGTTGTTGTGGGGCTAAGATGGAGGAGGATATGTAAACTGCCTTGAGCCCTTTGTAGGAAAAAGGCAGGATATAAATCCAAAAATAAATAAAATAAATTTGAGCTCAGTGAACTAACCTAACATCCAAAGGAAATTGAGTTGGGGAAGGAGTGTTCAGCATCTATGAAATTGCTTGAATTATCTGTGCAAAGCTGGAGCCCCAAACTCTGCCCCTCTGGCTCATTTCCACAAATTGCAAGATGTGCAGATCAAAGCCCATTCGGTAGATCTGAATCTTCTTTTTCTCTTGCGGGTGCATTTCACATAAGAAGTATGGAATTCTCCCCCTTTCACTGTATACACACGTGTTCCATCTTGGACACCTTGGTATTTGCAACAGTTAATTTTTGATTTGTGTGAAAGGTGGGCTTCCACTCCACAATTTGTACAAATTGTGCAATTCGCGCACAAATTCATGAGATGTGTCGAGATTTGCACAAATTGCAGAGCAAAGCCCTGGAATTTACAGAAGTTTCACTAGCTGTTTAAAAAACAAGCAAATTGCAGGCAGTTTCAAAGAAGTGGAATTCCTTGTGTTGTCTTGACTCACATCGGATTGAGGTGGTACCAGTGCATCAGACTGATTCGGTTCACAGAATGGAATCCATGGGGTTGAATAATCATAATTAAAAACATTTGTCAGACTTTCATGCTTCTTCTCATGCCCAGACATTTCAAAGCAGTGGGGTCAGATCTGCACGCATGGGCCGAGAAATGAAATTTATACCTCCCCCTCTCTCGAAATCATCTATTGACTATCTTGTACCTTGGCGTTATTGTCTGGGGAAAGTGTCCAAACACAATGAGAGCACTTTTGTCCTCAGCTCCTTCCCCAGTTCTTCCCATCTGCTTCTGTCGTTGCCTAGGAAACCTCAAGGCTGGCTGAATCTCTGGGCTACAGTACATCATTCTGGTTCTGAATTTTAGGGATGCTGCATCTCCTGATAAGAGAAGGCCTATGAATTTGGGTCAAAAAAAATTGCATGAACTTGCATTTGAATAGAAACAATAGGTTGGATCCAGGCTAAATTAGCCATGCTTTAGTCCTGGTGAAATCCATCAGATTCATGTTAGAGACTCAACTAATTTGCCCTATCAATTTTAGTGGGGCTGAAGCATCAGCTGTGGTGCAGTCCTAGACTTGCCTACTTAGAAGTTGGCACATGTAATTATTTTATTCATATTGGTTTTTTAAACACAATCTTATCAAATTGTGCACCTTGATTGATAAACAGAAAGTGAGAAATTTTAAAAAATGTTTGGGATATGGTGGAAGTGACAGAGCTTTCTATTCAGGCTGAGGGTTACAAGCTCTTTGCTCTTAAAAGTCTTGGTAACTTTGTGTATTGAACCATGTTGGCAATGCTCACTTAAGTCGCCACGTTTTTTTCTCCTGGCAGGCTCCTCATTTTTAACAACTAGAAGACAGAAAAGCACATCACTGTTTCTCCATGCGAGGAACAATCTTAGGGACTGAATTTGGCCTGAGCAGATGGGTGAGTATTTTTTTCAGTTTATTTTAATGCTAAATTTACTAAAATGAGCACAAGTCTTCTTAAATAGGAATGTATGTTCGATGTAGGGCAGTCCTAGGCATGTAAAAGTCCTACAACTTTCTGCATTTCCCAGCTAGGGCACAATCTAGGGGTGGGTGGGCAAGCAATATCTGAGGTCGCCAAGAGTCCAGCCCACATGCCTTTCCCTGGCTAGCACCCATTTGCACAAAACAAACATCCATCCAACAAGGAAGTTGTTCAAACCATGGTGCAGAATTCCAAAACTGCTCAAATCTCTTCCATGGACTGAAATGTGCACACTTTGAGAAAGTTCTGTATTTTGAGAAAATGATACATTTGAAGAAAGTTGTGCATTTTGTGAAATGTGCATCTTTTGAGAAAGTTTAGAGTTTTAAGAATTTTTGTTTTTCATTTTGAGCAAGTTTCAAGCACACCTTATTTGAAAATGAGGCGAGTTCAGAGACACTGTGCATTTGGACTTGTAAATGAGAATTGTTTTATTGATTTGCAAACTGAAATTAAGTCCCGATGCATCTCTACTGCAATGCACCCCTGTGTTGTATTTTGGACAGTTGCCCCTTTCCTCTTTTGAGGGGAAGTGGTGCA
The DNA here is from genome assembly GCA_023646645.1 of Varanus salvator macromaculatus. Classification (NCBI taxonomy): domain Eukaryota; kingdom Metazoa; phylum Chordata; class Lepidosauria; order Squamata; family Varanidae; genus Varanus; species Varanus salvator. The sequence continues at coordinate 10,135,858 of JAIXND010000773.1, forward strand.
GCAGCTTAAAGACACTGGAACTGTCAGCCAGAAATGGTCAGTACTCCAGCGGTTCAAGCCCAGCCTCCGCCGACGGAGTGATCTCCCCTCGTTCACCCCTCGCTCCTAGCCAACCTAGCACTTCAAACACATGTAACGTGAGTAAATAAATAGGTACCACGTTAGTGGGAAGGTAACAGTGCTCCATGGCATCACGTTGGCCACCTGGCCATGGGATCGTCTTTGGATAGTGCTGGCCTTCAAAATGGAGATGAGCACTGTCCCATTTTAGCTGCTGGCTTAGTGGATTAAAATCCACAGGGACTCCTTTCCCTTTCCCTTTCCCCTGTTTCAAGAGGGCACCATCTATAGGACATTTTAAACCCTGTGCATTCCTCGGGAATCTCTTGGCATAAGCAGATGCTTCCCGTTTGTTGGTTGGCAGACCCCTTGTGGGTTACAAAGCAGTTACAACCACCTCCGTATACTATGAGTAGGAGTAACATGATGCCACTTTGGTTTCTCTCTCTCTCTTTGGTGAATATTGTCTGCATATTGGGTGACATCCCACTCAAACGCAGATACATACCTTCTGACTATGATTCACTTCACTTACTCATACAAACCCTGCAAATGATTAGTGGACTGTCTTACTCTGCCCCGCACTGCTCATGCTATACCAAAAAACATAATCAATGAGTTTAATTTTCCGTTTGTTTTCTCTGTAAAGCAATTCTCCTCCCCCTCCTCCTTTTGGTGACCTTGCTGGATTGTTGTAAGGCGGTGTACTTTCTGCTGCCTACATTTTCAGCTTTATTCCAAACCCAAATGTCTTGTTAGAAAGAGAAGGAACAGGGACGGTATGAATTAGCTCATAATGGATGAATAACGTGCAGGAGGTACTTCTGCATGCATCAGGGTTTTGCTATGTATGCAGATCACATCCTCGTCTTTGTTGATGGGACCTTGGAGAGGCCATCAATGAGAACCAGTCTGTCAAGGTGGTGAAAGTGATGGTCCAAGACTCAGGAGAGGAAGCCCTGGAGCCCACTGGGTTACTTTGGGCTAGTCGCTGGATCTCAGATGAAACTGGCTCATGGGGCTGTTGGAAGGCTGCATGGAGAGCAGGAAGCTATACCCAGCCTTGAGTTCCTTAGAGGAAAGGTGGGAAACAAATGTAGCAAGCAAGTTCATACATAAATGAGAATAACATACTTTGGGCTGTGTAGCTCTGAAAAGGCTCTATCTCACATATCCAGCTGGGTGAGAAAAGAATCATTACATCTCATTGAATAAAGGTGATGGGACATTGCAAGTTGCAGAATGGGTATATCAACATTTCCCTTTGACGCTAATGAGGCTGCCAGTTGTATTTCCATGTTTAAAGACTTTTGGAGAAGACCATCAACTCCTGGGACTGGAGCAGTTCAACAGGGATAATAGGAGAAAATGGATCAACTCACAAAAGAAGAGCTATTCATTAAAACCTGCTTTGATTTCGCTGGGTTGCAGGGTGGTCATCGGCAACTTCAACTTTAAATAAAAGTTGCAGTGAATGATCAAGGGAAGAGACCAGCTGCCAAAGCATCACTTCAATAGCATGGAAGATAATAAGGAAATTCTTGAAGCCGTGGAGTTTCATTGCCCTCAGATGGTCTGGCCAAACCAGCAGGATGTCTCTCACAGTAAATCACTCAGCTTCTGGAACTGGTTAACTGTGTTTGAAAGTCTTCACAGGGATGGAGAAAGGTGGACTGGTGGATGTGATTCATTTAGATTTCCTTTCAATAAGCGTCTGATGAAGTAGCTCAGAAGAACCTATTAAGAAAAGCTTGGTAGCCTGCCAAAGGCAAGGGGTGATGTCCGTTCTTGATTAAAAATAAAACAGAATAAAATAAAAATCTCATTACATAGCAGGAATGACAAAGAAAGAATAAATACCCAATTCTCGGCGTGGAAAGAATGCAAAGGAAGGGCAGAGACACACAGAGAGAAATATGTGTAACTAGAATGGTCAATGGAGAGTCAACCAGGTGATACCAACCTTTGTTCAAATTTTGGGGGAAATTAGGAGTGGTGCATTCTGGGGACAGTCAGAGATGGAAGGCAGCAAGTCTTTAAAAGTATGATAGGATGATTTGCTTCATATAGAACAAAAATGATAGACCCTAAATTGGAAGTCAACTTTTAGTAAACAAAATATGGGGTACAGAAAAAACAGAGGAGGCAGCATTTAAAAGATATGAATACATTCCCCACCCCAACAAGCATAGCTTGTCAAAAGACAGAACAAAACATTCAGTTTCAGAGAAGTAAGAAGCTGAGAAGGATGAAAGGAAATATTAAATGGTGACATTTATAGAAATCAGTGGCTCATCTTTGTAAGTAGCTTATGCTTTCTTGCGCACATCCCCTCAAACACCCTGCCAGAATGAATCAAGTGTGTTTGAGAGAGAAGTACTAATGATAATTAGGAGAATGACAACTGTTTTTTATGACAGGCTTGCTCGGAATTTGGAATAATGGTCCCCTAAGAGTTCAACAAGACACCGGACTTCACTTGAATACCACTTGATCTTTGTGTCTGATGAGATCAGATAACAAGGGAAAGTTGAAAAGGGGAACAAAGGAAGGTTGGGTATCAATTAGAGGCAAGAATTTGCAGGGTACCGAAGTGCAGTCATCAGATTAGCCCAGATGGAGTCAGAATAGGGTCAGGATCAGTTTGACGGGGATAAGTAGATTTCTCCTATTCACAGAACCATCCAATGCATGCCTACTCAGAAGTAAAGCCTGCGGAATTCACGGCATTGAACCAAATCTTTAGTCAAAGTTTGTATGCATCTGGGAATCCACAGAACAAACAAAGTCACGAGGTCAAAAGTGCCCACTTGTGAATAATATGCATGCAAATGGAATGAGACCCAGTGTGGCGTAGTGGTGAAGAGCACGGGACTGGGACTCAGAGGATCCGGGTTCGAGTCCCTGCTCAGACATGAAGCCAACTGGGTGACTTTGGGCCTGTCACAGACTCTCAGCCCAACCTACCTCACAGGGTTGTTGTTGTGGGGATAAGATGGAGGCGGAGAAAGATGTAAGCTGCCTTGAGCCCTTTGTAGGAAAAAGGCAGGATATAAATCGCAATATAAATAAATGAATGATTGAAACTTTTGGAACATGTGCACAGATACGCTTGAATCAGTGAGAAAAGAGGTACATTTCTAAACACTAAATAGGACAGAACATATGCAAAGAGGTTTGGATGAAAAGAAAGAAACACGATGCACAAAGTCTGATATAGACATGAATCGGCACAGAATGAGCTCCGAACTGGAATTTGGTGAGTCTGTATGAAGTGACTGTTTTGCTGATTCATAGATTCCTAAATATGAGATTAAAAGAACCTTGAAATAATTGAATGTAGAGCAAACACATCATTATTTTGCTTGTTTGCTGTGATTTATCAATGGGCATGTTGTTGATGCGGAGAAGGCAGCATGAGACAAACACACCTGAAGATATTAAACTGGCAGCCCACTGTCACATCATGATGCTCTGTGGAAAATTCATGCATAGACTGGCAAACCCAGGAATACTTGAGCATACCTGATGTTGTCAGTCCCGCTTTTGGAATAAGCTGTGAGGAAAGTGGACTTCAAAATCTGGGGATAAACTCTGTGGACGGGGAACACTGAGCACATCCTGAAGGCCTGGAAGAAGAGATAGTGAATTAGCAAAGGAGCCAAGTGACTACGCAGATCCAAGACAAGGTCTAGAGCGGGAAAGAGAGTTCAGTGAAGCATCCAGGCCATTGGCACAAGTGAAAGCGGGTCTGGAGAGCAGCCAAGGAGATGGAAGCACAAGAGTTTCATGGAGCTGCATGGTGCTCTTATGAATACAAGGCAGGGAGTAACAGCCAGCCAGGGTTAGAGGGACAGGAAAAATGCCACTTGGAAGCAGGAGTGGCGGGTACGATTTGGCTGCAGGGTGGTGCTCAATAGTGGATAAACTTTAGGGGTGAAGATAGATGGAGGAGCATGAATTGATGGCACACAAAGCCCATTGTCCAAGGACCACCTCCACACCTGGCACCAGCATCGTTACCTTTTCAGTGCCAAGTGAAGGATTTTCTTTTGTGCTGGTCATCTGACAGCATAAGATGAGGCTTTAAGGACATCCTGGATCATGCTTGCTTGCTTATTATTTTAATCACAGTACAATTTGAGAAGAAAAAAGAAAAATAATGAAGAAAATCTAGCCAAGAAACACCAAGGGATCTCAGACAAACACAATGCAGAAAATCAAGTAGGAGAGGGAGAGGGAGATTGCTGTAAGACAGTAATCGTTTTCCTCTCTACTCACATTTTTTGTAGAACTTTAGTTAAAATTTACTGAAATTTCCACTAAACTGCAGTTCTTCCATTTATTCTCCATTTGCCTTGACTCAGCTTTCTAAAACAAGCTTTTCTAAAGTTTTCCCTGTACACTTATTAATTTCTTTGGCTGGTTATCTTTTAATACATTCACTCTTGCCATTACTGCTTAGTCACTAACTTATCTTTCCAATCTTCTATCATGTATTTCTTTTTGCTTACTATTTTAAAGCAATTTTAGCCACAATTATCATGTACTTCAATAGTTCTGTTCATCTTAACTTACTATAACAAAGCATCAGTCCTGGATTTTTCTTACTGATTTTTTAAAAAACGATCTGTAGAGCTACCTGGGCCTGTGGGTGAGCTGGGCTTGTATTTAAAAGCAGTATTGTACTTAATACTGTAAAAGCATTATTTTATGCTTTGAACATAGCAGGCTTGTATTTAAAGTATGCTTATTTTTAAAAGCAGTTTTATACTATGAAGCTGTGAAATCCATTTTATTTGTGTCTGATGGACCATGCCATTAAAAAAAATAAAACTAGAGGGATCCAGAAACATTCATAAAACAATTCTGCACATGAACAGCCTAAATTCTTGTACTTTCATTTGCACATAGGAGCACATGGGGTGTTTGAGAAAAGAGGGCCCATACTTGAGAATGGTGTTAGTGGGTTTGTTCTGCTTTTAAAATTTTGTAGTCCATTCTGTAGCTTTCTGCATGTCCTACTTCCCCAAACAAACTTAAAAACATCTTGCCATTGCCAATTTTATCTTGTTTGGCACTGGCCCTATAGATTTCCATTTGGGTTACATGCTTTGAAAGCTTTGGATATGCACATTGGTTAATATTTTCAGCTATTCCTTTTTCACTCCCATGAATTGGGTGCACAAGGCCATGCTTTTTACTCCCTCCCACCCACACCCGTTGTGTTTTCCACCCTCACAATATCTGATTTCTTTTGCTTCTAAAGCAGGCTGTCGTTTGCACAAATTCGGCACTCTGCAATTTGTGAAAAGTTCCTGAGCGTCACACACACATACAACAGACGCCCAGAAGTCATGGCTTGTTCGAAAGTGCAGATATGTCTGTTGGATCAGCTCATGTCAGATCAAGTGGGCTAAACGAAATGGGATGGAATCTGGAGGACTGAGTTGGGAACAGCCATTAGATTTTTTTACCCCACAAGTGGATTTCTTACATTTCCCTAGCAAATAAAAAATAAGTAAAGTGCTTTTAATCTTTGTAATGCATTTAGAGACCTTTAATTCAAAGGATCATCATGAACAGGAAACAACCTGAGGGCACATACCAGCAGTAAAAGCAACCAATGGCTTTGGCTCTTGGGTGGGATAAGCACATAATAAATTAAAGCCTTTAGAATAAATGCAATGAATAAATGGGGAGGGGAGGGGAGGGGAGGGGAGACAGGGAAAAAGCAACCTTCTCTCTGTCTCTCTTTGTGCAGGGGAAATAGGGAAGCATGAGGGGAAAGCTTGGGGAGAATCCTTGCAGGTGGCTCCACAGGCTGCAAGGTGCAGTTAAGATGATAAAGCAGAACATGAATGGAAGGACACATGTGAAAAGACAGAGCCTGCTCATCCTTCTTGTACAACTCCTTGGAACTTAATCAACCTGTGAAGTTATTCCCAGCAGCCAGCTCCTCCTGCCCCTTGCGAGTGCACTGCGGCGATGCTTTAAGACTTCAATCCTGCAAGACAAGCCATGCGTGACGGCTGCTTTCAGAGCCAGATTCCCCTGCATCCTTTCTCTAACCAGGGCGGGAGTGCTGGGGGGAGGGGGCGAGAGAGAGAGAGAGAGAGAGAGTCAGCAGGGATGTGTCAGCAGTAATCTCCACTTCTGCCGGTGTCATCTTTTATGCCACTCTGATAGGTAGGGAGCCTGGAGGAAGGAGGCTGGACGGAGGCTGCTTGGCAGCCTCCTCCCCATCAGTCCAGGGACAGCAGCTGTGTCGATCCTTCATGAGCACATCAGCTGGTGGAGAGCCTTCTCACAGGTACGACATGGTGGCATGTGCTTCAGAGCCAGGAGGTGAGCACAGAAGAGGAACACGCGTGTAAAGATGGAGCCCAGAAGATCCCTTCTGTTCCCACCAGAGAGGGCCTTAGCAGGAACCTGAAGTTAAGCCGAAAGATGTGGTTTGACAGGAGCTGCTATGGGGTTCCTTCCTGGGATATCATTCATAAAAATGAATGAACCTGATACTAGGTGTCCTGCAGAACGCTTTCAAAAGGAAGCAGGGAGAAGGGGAAATTCAGCTGCCTAGTTGCTGTTCTTGACCTTCAAAATCCTTCTCTAGGTTGTCAAATGCAGTTAAGCCAATCTGAAATTACTCTGCCTGTTCCTTTTGTACATCACCACATAATGCAGCTTGGATCCAGCAAACATGCTTAGAGGAGACCCAGTGAAATTAGTGAGGCCACTGAAACATGAGGAACTTAAATCTACTGCACCTGGTGGTCAGGATCCAAGACTGTGCGGCCTTACGGCATCTTTGTTCCTGTGAAATTTTAGCTCTCCCAAACTGGCCCATCTACCTGAATTAGCAGGTGAGGCCTAAATATACCACGGAGGCAGTTTGGAGTCTGTGCTTCATGGGAAGCTAAATAAAGACATAAATTCTACCTAACAGAATTGTGTAGGGATAACAACTGCGTCCAGACCCATAGTTTTGGGAGTTCATCAATGCTCACCTCAGAGGAGAGGCAATGCCAAATCCCAAATTCTTTACCAGCTTTGATTAAACTGTGAGCCAGAGAGAATTGATGGCTTCCACTTTCCCACTCAGAGATCTTGGGAAGCTTGAACCCTCCCAGGTTCTCAGGATGTATTTCACAGTTGCATCTGCAAAACCTGAAAGGCAAAGGACCCTTTCTGTGGATTTTTTTTTTTTTGGGGGGGGGGGGATTAGACATTCTGACTATAAAATTATTTCTGTTAAAATGAAGGAAAATGTCAATGCAACTATGTTTTAATTTATACTTGATGAATTTATTTCATACAAAGGGCCTTTCATATATTATTGTTTGGATTCCTGGGCTAAGACATCTGCATTGAGGCTGCAAAAAACTCATTTGAGGTCAGTTATATTGTTTGTTTGTTTAAAACTAGGGATTTGCCAAGCACAATCTGTTTGCTTGTGCTCAGTGGACGTTTAGCATTTCCCCCACTAGACAGCCAAAAGTAGAATGTGTTGAGAGGGAAGGATTCACAACCTTCTACTTTTAAAATGGGCTGTGATTTACATTTTTCAAGCCAGATTTTTTTTTCAGAAATTCTGACGGTAATTCGCATGCAGGTAGTATTTATGCAAATTGTGCCAACTGCAGCTGGAAAGTCTGCAAATGTACTTGGTTTTAATAAATGCACACATTGTTGCCCTCTTTAAAAGCAAATAATCAGAGTAGGTCAGTTCCATCCTGGGATGATCGGCAGAATCGGGGCCAGCCGGCAGGATTTTCATCCAAATCAGATCACTTACGCAACTCTGCTTGAAGCCACGTTCAACTGAGATTTGCTTCCTGGTGCTTGCTTGGAATTTCAGCCGTGTGTCTGCTCATTGCTTGGAAGACCCACCACAAGTCTTTGACCCCGTGCAAAGTTTGTAGTCTTCTCTCACTTACGGACATTGAATTGATCAGATGGAGCAGCAAACGCCCAGGCTGGCTGTGTTATGTTGCCAACTGCATGGTGTTCCACTTGGAAGGAAACAGCTACTCAAAGACCTTGTGGGTGGGGTCAGGAAGACGGACCACAAACATGAAGATGACCTTGAACAGACAACTCAGACAAGCAGGAGCTGTCTATGGTACTGAACTGGCAGGTGTGCTGCCTTGCATTTTCCCCAGTGGACCAAAATAGATGCAGTGCGAGCAATCTCTGTTTGGACCTCCCAGGTGTGTCTGTGCTTTTTGTGTGAGTACACAGCACTCCCTCAGAGCAGCACAAGGACCCTGAAATCCCTATGGATGCAGCCAGCCTTAAGGTATATCTATGAAAGATAGACAAACAGCAGAGTAATTTCAAAATATCTCTTGCTCTAAAGACTCAGTTTCCGCTATCCTTGGTAGCTGTGATATTGAGTGGCTAGCAAGACCGACAGCTTGGAACAAGGGAAATGAGCATTCCTAAGTTTTCCACCACTCGTGTCTCTGTTTCCTCATAGGAGTTTTAATCTCCCAGCATTCCAACCTGCCATTCTCCCTATACATTTAACATTACAGCTACTGATGAGGGTGGAAAGTAGAATGTTTAGCCCCAAATATTGTTTCAATTATTCTGTTTTTCACATACACATTAATGGGTTCCTTGCCCAGAGTTCAATGGGGCAGCTTTCCCCCAGTGGAAAGTGTTACATCAGAACTATATATGTGCAAATACACAGAACCTGAGCTTGAAAAATTTCCCTAAATTCCACCTCAGAGTTCTTTCTGACTGAAGTCCATCTCAGACTATGAGCTTTCTTGACTCTTTCTCTCTATTTTAGGGGTGGTTTTCAAACTGTTTGCAGAAATTGTTTGCATCTCCGAAATGTAAGCATATTTGCCTGCATTTTTATTTTGTATACACTATTCCATGCGCATTTTTCAAACATACACAAGTTGACAACTGCTTCTGTGTTTTGGGCTGTAGACCACTATGCAAGTTCGGAAAGGCACAGGCTTTGACCTCCAACTGAAACCGAGTCCATTCAGTCCAAAAAGAGCAACCTGGGTAACTCCTAGTAAAAACGGAACTGAAACAAATCCCTCCTACATCAGACTCAATCACCCTCCTTTTTAAGTCACATATCTTATCAAAATTACGTATATGGTTTTGAAAAGGAGGAAAAACACACATTTTCTGGTAGCATTTCTCAACTGGAGAGAATTAGGAAATAAGATGGATGGCAAAAGAGTCCCCTGCCGAGAGTAATTTCCATTTATTTCCAGATACCAGCTCAATTGCTAGGCAAGGGAGATTCTGGGAAGAGTGCATGAATTAGACCAATTCAACATCATTTTCTTTCAGGTTCCAATGTCATTCTAACCGATTACATTGCAGCAGAAAGCACAAGTCTTGTTGGCTCTTTTTGCTTCCTCTTTCCACATCGCTCTCCTCCAATTCCATTAGAGATGTGTCTCGTTCTTACCACAAGAGCCTAACTGAATTTGCCTGATCAGTCAGTTGCATTCAGCACTGCCTCCTTCCAGACAAGTTCTGCTGAAGATGTTATTAGTCCAAGGAAATGAGTGAAGTTTACTTTTGAAATAATATATCCTGCTCCTTCTTGGCAACCTCATGAAAGAAAGACAGAAGGGCTCCTTGGTTTCCTATGAATGCTAGCACACCCTATTTTGAGCAACATCCCTGACAGAAGTTGAGAAATCCCTGTGCACAGTTATTCTCAAAGATGAGTTGGAAGGCGTGTTGCCTTCGGAAGTATTAGAGGAACTTTTAATATGCCTTTAACACGCCTCTCAAGAGTTCTGCAGCTGATCCAAACAGAGATCTCTCTTCAAAGGCTTAATCCTGCCTTAGTCCTGAAAAATCTCTTTCTGCAAGACTAGGTCTCTCGCAAGAGAGAGGTGGGGGCATAAAAGAGCTGATCAGAGAAGAAGCACAAATGAGAACAGAACCCTACATGTATTAAAGAAAAGGCAGAGGTCGAAGACTGGCGTTCCTAACAGACGTAGTAGTGTTTGCAAACCAGAAACGCACACCCTAATTTTAAATAAGTTACACAGATATGAATATGGATGCTTCCAAGTTTCAGAAGCGGTTGTGTAGTGGTCTCCAAGGAATGCCATAGCTCTAATTCATACTGAGAGAGATGGGAATCCAAAGTATCTTCCACCTTATGGATTATATGTGTCTTCTTTCTCTTGAAAAGATGAATCTTGGCAGTTCTAATTTGGCAGCATGCATTAGAACCCCAAAGACTTAATGGGCTCTTTGTTAATTTAACAAAGAGAGAGTCAAGTTCTCTCTCCCTCTGACCTACCTGCTTACCCTCATTGTCGAAAGTCATGGGGAAGAAGGCATGTGAATGCCTTCATACCACACTGTGCTGAGATGGGTTTTCCTCCCTTTGCACATCCATGGCCACAGACTGGTCCTTCATTCACCAAAGAATACCCACTGAACTCAATCTTCACAGAAGGAATATCTGAGCATGCACAGAGTGGTCTGTGGAACCTGATTTAGCAACTACTGGGATACCAACTTTGAGTCTGTCTGAGCCTCATCCCTCTGCAATGGTCCTTTTGGAAGCAAGCATGCCCTTTCCCTGTGCTCCAACTCTCTACTTGGCTGGACCTCCTCTCCCAGTGCCACACCATGGAGTCAAGGGTCGTATCAGCTGCATCTGCCTCTGAGAACTCCTCCCCCAACAGTTCTGCATCTTGGTCGTTCCCCAAGCTTGCCTCAGCACCCGGAAAGAGTGGTCTTGAGAACGCCTTGGCTTCTCCCAGCTCAATGCCTGAAGCCCCAAATGCTCAGCCCCCCTTGGCATCCTTCTTTTCTTCCTCTGACTCAGAGCACAGATTGCCATGACAGGAATGCACATCAAGAACAACCGCCCCTCTCATTCCAAGCATGCACATGTCTGGATCCTGGCATATTCCCTATCATAGAAGTCAACTGGCTGAGGAGAGGAGAAACATAGAAACATAGAAACAGAGCGAGTCAGGAGGGGCCTCCCGGGCCATCTAGTCCAACCTCCGGCAGCAGCCGGCTCCGCTCATGACATGCCCACCATGTGCATGTCCAGCCTGTCTTTGAACACCCTGACCGATGGAGCTCATAGTAGGAGGAACTGGCCAGGGTCCGGCATTCATTGTTCCCCTTCGAATGGCATCGGTAGTTGTGCAATAATGTCCTGGTGGGGCTTAGATGAAATTGATCTGAGCTGTGAGTTTGGGAGGAAGCAGGTGAATCGCCAATGACCAATCAGATGTATCTGGGATGGTTATCTTGATCACGAGAAGTGAACCCCATTCATTTTGAAGGGGCCCCTATGAAAACAAATGTCTTGATGTTCGGCTGCATTTATTTCTTTATTAAGTTTATATACGGCAACCCTTAGCCCAGTTTTGGGCCTTCAGTGTTCATGTCTTTGTTGGTTTAAGATTTGATTGTTTTTACTCATTCTGCACCACCTTGGCCTTTTTTATATATATAAAGCAATAATATATATACAAGCATTATTGGTCATATACAAGCATTATTAATTAACAACTACGTACTCAGAAGCAAGACCACTGGATTCAGTGAAATCTTCATGTAAGTGCATTAGGATGGAAGCCTTGGACTGGATCCAAGCCAGTATTTATTCCTTTGCATTATTTAAATTGCAATTGTTGTACTTCGTAGCAGTTTCGACATTCGGTCCGGCTATACATGGATCAGCAGAGGTCACCCTGCCCCTTTTCATTCCAAACAGATGGAATTGTGTTCCTGAGATGGGGCAATTTCATTTTGACCTCTCTCTCTCTCTCTCTCTCTCTCTCTCTCTCTCTCTCTCTCTCTCTCTCTCTCTCTCTCTCATACACATGCGTGCGCGCACACACACACACACACAAAATGGCTTATCAACAACAGAATGGATTTCATCTCCTTTTGGCTCATGAAGAGCGCAGTGGGTAAAGAGAACTTGCATATTTTTTCCCCCAAAGAACATCTAGAAAATGAAACCTGTCTAGAAAATGGATTTTATCTCCCCCTCCCTAGCTAGGAAGCTGATTAGCCTTTTGTCCCCTTTCTATTATAGAAATTCAATTTTATCTTACTAGGGGGAAAAAAAGAAGAAGAAGAAAAGTGTTTCTGTTTGCTTAATGCCCTAGCAGCAAATGGAGGAAATCTCTCTTTCTACTGCTACTTCACTGTCGATGCTTCTTTTTCTCAGGAACAACAGTGGATGAAGAATGGATGGTTGGTCCACAACTACTGGGATGAAAAGGCAAGGAATCCCAGAAATGGATCAAAGAAGCCACATGTCCGAGGCATGCAAGGCATCAGTTTTAGTGGTGGAAAAACAGTAGATGCTCTTCACTGTCACAGGTCATAGCTGGGAGTTTAGGAACAGAAGAAATATGGGCATGGCAAGAGGTGTTTTGGTAGCATCTCACCTACATTAATATCCCTCCTCAGCCAGGATGCAGAAACGTTTCTTTGGTCCCTTTTGTTATAAGAATGCTTCAAATACACACATCCCTTCAGAAACGGTACTGAACATGGAAGAAAGCAAAACTGGGAAGTTCACTCCACCAGGAAGAAAGCTTTGAGGCATTCTCATGGGTTTGGGTCATCTGGATCCTTTTGTATTCATCTGGATTTATAGCATTTGTTCACACACAAATGACCTGCTCTAATTGTAATGTTGCTGTAACCCTTTAATTTTTGAGAAACACCTGCAGTTCTAACCCAGATCCTACCTCTAACCTTGCTTTCCCACACTGTTTTTCACGCCAAAGTGACCAACTGGAGGACAAATGTGAAGACCAAGTTTCTTTGCTCCAAGTGTAAATGTCTACTCTTTTCCAAGAAACTCGGCACCAGCTAATGAGGCTGTCTAGGCAATTCCCACCCCAGCGCTTATCATATCAGGAACTTTCCTAAGCTTACACCATCCACCAGACTGTGTGCCTTCAGATGACATCTTGAGAGTTTTAGGCTGTATGTTTGGGATAATGCCTTCCTTTTATGTCCATTGACCTGTAAACCCTTATGCACACTGATGGGATTTGATTAAGAATGCAGTCCTATGTACGTTAAGATGGAAAAAAATCCCTTCTGTCAAACTTGGGTCTCTTTTTATTATTGGCTAGAGAAACAGGACTTCACATAGATTTAAATATGTTTTTAAGTTATCATAAATGGAAAGAGAAGGGTGTGGGGGCTGATCCAGCGGGCTCAATGTTTTTGATGATGGATGACTTTCCGAAGCTCATTTGGCCACGGTGCAGAGAAAGGCCTTGTCATTCGTGGCACCCACCCTATGGAATGATCTTCCCACTTGGATCAAGCAGGCTGCTTCTACGGAAGCTTTCTTCAAACCACTCATGGCACTGGAGACATTTTCCTGATGGCTGGAATTTCCTCCGTTCCACTTCATGCAGATTGCTTTGCTTCGAGTATTTCCTTAACATTCCAACTGCCAGTTTCATTGCAGTTTTCAATTATTTTATATTGCAAACTTCAATGGGTATGAAAACTAGTCATCTCTTTCGATATAAATAAATACAAGTCGTAATGAGCTGACGCACGTTAAAGATAGATTTCGGGTGCTTTTGCTTGTTAATGGAGGGTGCAGCGGTTTTTCAGTTTTCCATTTTTCTCCACTCCATCACCTGGCAAAACCTCTCAGAGCTCTTGGAAGAAAACAATGCATTAGGTAGGAGGTTGCATCGATTTGGATTCTGTGTTCCTCTTTCCAGCTGCATACCTTCTTCTACTACTGTATTAATTGCCCAGCCTCTGGCCCCACCATGTCATTTGTTATCCAAATATAGCTGCACAACAGACTGTCACGAGGGATCCATTTTTCATTAACACGAGTGACCAATCCCTTGATAAGCTGCCTTCCAGCACCGGGATGACGTTCGGTTAAACACTGTCTGGTAGATCGTAAATCATTGCCGTGTTATAGAAAATTTTCCTCCGCTGAGCAGCAGGGAGCAAAGCTCTGTCTGCAGGTTTTTAATTGAGTAAAACAAACAGAGATGAAACCCTCTTTAGATACTCTCGAGCTATTACCAGTGGATTAAACTGAAGCCGCATCACTGAAAGGCCGAACTGGAGTGGTTCCATTGCAGGACTGTTTTCCCCCAAATTTTTGTGTCCTGAGAAAGTTCAAGAAGGTCAAAACCCAGCGAGATCCATCCAAAGGACTGTCTAAGCTGGACCATTTTTTTTTCCTACAGTGGATAGGTGGCTATCCCTGCAAATTCCATGAACAAGAAGCAAGCACAATGTTTTCTCTGGCTGTATCTTTAGCAGAAACAAGATGGATCCTCTGGTGCTAGCACAAAACCTTAAAAAACACTGCTCTTCATTAATATAACCAGTTCCCTTTTGAATTCATTCAGCCTGTTGCTGGACCATGTGAAAGAGTTTCATCATTCAACTACCTGCCATGCAAAGAAGTATTTCTTTTTGTCCCAGTCCTCCCATTTCCCTGGGTTTGAGCATGATGGTAGAAGAAGGAAAACTTCTTTTGACCTGGATTTTCCACACTATGCAGAATTTTAAAGCCCTCAATTGCATTCTACCATCACTGCAAGCTGAGCTTCCTTGGTAATTTTAAGTAAAGCTGCCTGGAAATGTCTTAGCAAACATTTATCTGGGGAAAAAAATCTGAGCATTTTCCAACCCCCCACACAAGAAAAAGAAGGGAAGTTTTCAGAAGTCTCTCCCAGTGTGTTCTGCCACATTTTTCTGTTGGCTTCCCCTTGTTGTAAGGCTTGAGTATCATGGAAGTTTCAAGATGGTGTCCACTTTGCCAAGACACGTGCAGTTGCTTCCTTGAGGTGGACCAAGATGTTTAGCACATGTCTTCCATTAGAAATATTGCACAAAAACTCTTTTACTTATGAGCTATTCACATAAATGCTGTTCACCCAGGTACATACCTCTAACAAGCCACAATTAATGCAAATAGGACTATGAACTTCTTGATTCCAAATTTCTGCAAGTTGGCTTCCAGTTTTCAAGAAGTTTTCTCTCCCATATCTTATTCTTGGCCCTTTACCTGAGCATTTGGGGACCCACTTTCAGTTCTCAAACAGAAAGGCATCAAATATTTGTCAAGTTCAGTTTTTCAGGATGACACAACTCTCTCTATTGCTTATAAGGGCATTGTCCTCATGATCTCTTGTGAATGCTCCAAATACAAGGACGGCTGAGGGTGCCTACATGTTTTTCTGCTACTTGTGCTAATCAGTATTACTTTTAGCATTGATTTCCCTAAATTTTCAGCAGGGATCAGTCAGTTGTCCTTGAGAATTACATTAAGGGACTACACGTACTATTGCACATAGCTAAGACTAGTCCACAGAATTTGCCCTCTCTTTCAACCTTTGGGTTGACCATGGCTCCTGCATTTATTGGTTGGAGACACCCCCTCCCATACTTATTGACAAGGATTAAGTGCATTCCACAGGTGAGACCCAGAAACCCCCCTGCTCCTTCGTGAGTAAGAAGAAAATGCTCTCAAAGAAAGGGCAAGCCAAGGAAAAAGATGGCCTTGG
The DNA here is from genome assembly GCA_023646645.1 of Varanus salvator macromaculatus. NCBI lineage: Eukaryota > Metazoa > Chordata > Lepidosauria > Squamata > Varanidae > Varanus > Varanus salvator. Next base: position 10,151,463 of record JAIXND010000773.1, read on the forward strand.
ATGTTTTACTCTGGCCTCATTTCCCCTGGCACTGTTTACCTGCAAGTCAGCAGAGAGATGTGCCGATTCACTGCATTTCTCTGGAAACGTACGCATTTGAAATCTAAGCTGCTGCGGATTTTCCTCCCTCTGACAGCCCCGTCCCCATATGCCTTAATCACAACCAACATCTCTAAGCATGGCGTAATGGAAGCCGCGCCTGCGAACAGCAGTCCCCCTTTCTGAAGTGTCATTCAGCAGGAAAAGAGAAGGCACTCCTAGAAGACTGGCAGCTTGTCTCAATTGGGCACACAGACAGGCTCCACTGCAGCTCCTTGGAAGGATCAAGGAAAGGGGGCAGAGAGATTCAGAGTAGAAAAGCGACAAGTAGAGAAGAAATCTGCAGCATTGTTTCCCCCTTTATGTCGCCTGCTAAATTGTCCTTTTTCTCTCGCGCCTGAACTGGCGTAGGATGAATCCGGCGAAGTACCCCGATTCCAGCTCTCACTGCAGCGCACGCCTGTGTACTTTGGGCAACTGTCTCCCCTTCCCTGCCAAAACGAGTCGCCCTTTCATCCCCTAATGGGAGCACAAGTGACACCGGTGATTGGGAGGGATGAGCAGGAAGGACTGTGCCGGCTTTGGCTCGAATTGCACGGGAACAGCAGGTGATGTGTTGTGACGGATGCCTTTTGTGGTGGGGTCTGATCAACACAAAGCTTGCCTCCCTCCCTGTGTTTTCCAAGCCTGCTTGAAGGCTTTGTAGGTGGAAGAGGAGGCAAATTCACAGCTGGTGATGCTCAAGGGGAGCACTCAGTACAGAATGGAAGTGCCTCCAGCACCAGCCAGTACACCCGGGCCAAGGTGCAGCTGCTGCTATCTCTTCCTCCACCCACCATTTCTGTCTGCCTTGCACAGATAGGAATGAGACAGCAACCACTGCTGTGTTGGGAGTGAAAAAGATGGCTGCATCGGGCAGACATTCTCCAGGGTGGCTGGCTGGTCTCCAGAAAAGCCAGAACCAGAACCAGAAGACGGGGAGGTGTGGGAAGGGGCCAGAGAAAGTGGGCCATGCCCAGACCCTGAAATGAGAAAAGCGGAGATGCTTCCCTCAAGGCCAGACATCCCAGGTGGGCTGGCAGCATCTGGGAATAACCAAGAGGCACAGCTATTGGGAGAGGTCTTGGAACAGGGAGTTTTTCAGAGACAGACAAGCAGAGACTGAGAGAACTGGGCATGTTCAGGCTTGAGGAGAGAAGACTGAGGGGGGCACAGTATCCCTCTATAAGTACCTCCAAGGCTGTCCCAAAGAGGAAGGTCAAGACCTCCAGGTTCAAACTCTTGCATCCCCATGAAAGACCAGGAATTAGGTGATGAGAAGTCCTCTTCCTAAAGAAGAAAAGATGTCTGTCAAAGCAGAAATGGCCAGGGGTGTTGCATCACTAGCTTGACCTGTCCTGGGATGCCCCCCTCTGTGCAACTGCCATATACCACCAATTTTTCTGGGTGGTGATTTCTTAGAAAGAGGTGGAAGGTGGTGGCATTTCCTCCCCCATTCCTCACTCTTTGCCCTTTACCAGGGAGATGGTGACATTATTCTCCAGGTTTTTGCAACCTGGGGCCTTTCTTCTTCCTCAGTCACAAGGGAGAAATCTACGTGGCGTGTAGTCTAATGTGAACTTTCCCAATCTTGCACTTGCAAACGTTCTGTGAACTGAAACTTTGCTCTTCTTTGAAATCTGTATCATTCCAAATTTGGCAATCCAAGGGAACAAACTTTTAAATGTGTGTATATTCGGGAAAGGCATGGGCCCAAAATGTGTATATTTATGAATATAACATTAAGGGATATCATTTACAAAACATGCTTATGCTAGGCAAAATTGCATAGAAAATTCATGTGCTTGGAGAAATGTACATTGAAATGTGCATGGGTTTTCATGCAAACCTACAAACCAACCAACCTCAATATCTGTAATTAAGATTAAGTGGGAGAAGTAGAAATAGAAAGATTCTTCCATCTCTACATAAGAATTCTCTTCTTACTGAACTCTTCCTCCAACCATGGCTGGTGCTATTATGAGGATGGGACCCAAAAGAAACTGGAATCGTTCTCTGGTGGGTGACCCCGTGTTAGTACATACTTCTGCCGCTAGATGCCTCTTGCAGGGACCCTCCTGCATCTGTCTGTTTTCAGCCATCCCTTCATGAGAGATGCTTAACAAAATGGCTGTTTTTAGCCATCACAAAATCGATGAACAAGTGAGAGGCGCATAACAAAAAAATGTACTATGTGGCACCACAAGTTCACTCGATGATGCTGGTTGGCTGACAGATGCAGAAGCGTCCCTGCAAGAGGCATCTAGTGATGGAAGCATGTACTCTAACAGGCTCGCCCACCAGAGAATGATTCCAATTTCTTTTGGGTCCCCCCTTGTATGTCATGTGACTGATTTTGAAAAGGTGGCAAAACAGGGGGAGAAGGAAAGGAGAAGTACTATCCGCGCCTCTCCAACCAATATCCTGCAGCCACTCCATCAGGTTGGAATCCTATTTATGGTCAAGAAGGCTGTCCTCATATGGATATTTTCTTCTGTGCTAAGAATGCCTTTGGAGAAATCATCTAACTATTGGACTTTCCCACAACAACTTACACATATGCCCACTTACACACACACACACACACACACACACACACACACACACACACCCTATCAGCCCTCTTCTGTGAAATACCACCAGACCACCGGCAATCTCTGAACTTCCACTACTTGCCCTTGCTGAGAACCTTCACACAACTCTCTTTGCTTTGCTCTGGAGTCATCTCTCTTCGAAATACTTGCTGATAAGAAGTAACGAAGGAGCAAAGGAAAGGCAGAAGGGAAGAAACATGAAAAAGCTGTCGTGTGCCTTTCCCAACCTTCCACTCCCTTCTGCTTCCCAATCTCTGCCTTGGAGCATGCTGGGAACAAGACCCCAGGGCTGATGAAAGCCAAGAATGGGCAGGATGGCTTGCACTGTGGAACAGATGGTGGCAGTAAAACAAAGGGTGTTAATTAGTGCTATTATTCTGAGCAGAAACATATTGCTTAAGTTGTGCAGCCCAGCCCCCATGGAGAGAGTGTGAGAACTCTTAACTGAGTGGGAGAGAGAGAGAGCAGGCCGTTGCTGGAGGATGAAGAGGCACACAGTATATGCTGGGGCTTTCAGCTGGAACAGAATTGCAGACTCCTTGTACCCCAAGGTATTGACTTGGAGCTCCAGACCTAAGGCAAAATTGTGGCACAAAGGGTGATGCTATGATGGAGGCCACATTGGATGCACGTGCTTTCTAGGTCAGGATGGGGATGTGGCAGCCACGTGGGGTGAGAGCAAGGAGCCAGGGTGCAGCCAGGAGGCACAGGGCAAGTCTGAGGATCTTTCCTCAAGTAAGACTCCAGGCTGTCTTCACTCAAAGCTGGTAAAAGTTAGAGCATCTCAGAGCTGGCAATGAAGAACCGGGCCAAGGGATCAGAGCTGAAGGGTCGAGCTAGGAATCAGGGCCAAGGAACAAACTAGAGCATGCCAGAGCCAGGAAAGCTGCTACTCCAGCCACCAAGGGAGCTTTGACCATTGGACAGTGAAGACACAAAGTTGAGGAGGAGGAGGAGGAGGAGGAGGAGGAGGAGGAGGAGGAGGAAAATGTCCTAACCCAATCAGTTTTGTGCCTTTTTGCACAGGAGGGACCAAGAGCAAACCAGAGTGAGCAGAACCAGTCCAGCACCGGAGGAGGCTGCATTTCCAGAGAGATGTCCGAACTGCAGTGTGGATGGTGCACCAGATGGCTGCCCAAGGTGACCTAGGAGCCAGAGGAACAGTCCCAGGTGAGCCTAGGACAAGCCAGTAATCACAACCAAAGGCACTAGTGAGAACTGAAGAGCAAGGGCAAGGAAGGGATGGCCTTAATTTTATCAACTCCATTTTTTAAATATCACATTTGAGCTTGTACCACTGCTATGCTTTTGCGCTGATTAAGTTGCAATTTCTATTACAGTTTTACTGCTTTGAGTTCGTTTTCTGTCTTGTTCATGGATATCCATGAGCCATACATTTATGGAATTGTGCATTTCTGTAACTTCCATATAATCTGAAATGCCTGATCCTGCCTGAACTTGGAATCTTAATTCCAAGATAAGGAATCTTAAGTGACTTGAGATGTTGTGAACTGCCCAGAGAGCTTTGGCTAAGCTCAGGATAGAAACACAATGTAATATAATGATGTAGTAATTTATTGGGGAAGCTCACGAGAACATATGAACTGGATGAAATGATCGCTCCTTCATACATGACTGTCCTTTCCCATCCAAGTCGAAGGAGCAAGTTCTGTTAGAGCTCCAGGCCCAGCATAGTTGGTGTTGGTGGACCTCTCCTCTCCACCATGTCCCAACACATCCGTTTAATTCCTGCCAGCTTTCTTCACTGTCCGGCATTCACACCCATACCAAATCAAATATGTGGTCCATCTAGACCTATTCAATCTACCCGGATGGACCAGAGAGCTCCATGGTCCTATGCAAATGTGCTACCAGAAGTTCTTGGAACTGGTGATGCAAGCTGAACCGTCGGCTCCAAGTTGTGTCTCTGCCACTGAGGGGTGGTGCATAGAAGGCTACCCTATTTCTCCTTCTAGTAGCATGTTGTCTTCTTTTAGTGGCAGCAGCTGCCCAGGCTCTTGCCCAATGGCTTTCCTCATCCTGCTCCCTGAGGTATCTTTTGGCTGGAGATGGAAAGGAATGAAACAGAGGAGGGCAAATCCAGCACCTGATCACTGTCTACCTGATCACTGTCCTACCACAAAGCATCGTCTCAGTAGCAAGAAGGAGGTCCTTTCCCAATTCACCAGGGAGTGAAGCAAAACTGCAACATGGCTATAGACAACATGGAGTGAGACAAACCATTTGCTTTGGGTAAACGTTCTGTGTGCACAAGACCATCCTTGAATGTCTCACAATCAGCTTCTGCGAAACACACGGGAATAAAATCGTTGAGTCTATTGCTCAAAGCAGCCCATGCAGAGCATTCATCAAACTCTGCTCAATGAACTCCAGTGGTTGGACCTGTTTCTGTTTTCTCGTCTAATTTGCACAACAAGATGATTGCCAAAAAGGGTAGATGATGCGATTACATCTTTCTTTCTTTCTTTCTTTCTTTTCTTTCTTTCTTTCTTTCTTTCTTTCTTTCTTTAGGATGGTGTCAGTAGGGCGGTGGCCAAATGGCTAAACGATCTTCTCCATGTGGCTACTTAGTGGAAGGCTCAGTCCAGGGACTTGGGAAGAAATATCTAGGAGGCAGTGGGTTTTGATTAGAAGGAAGAAAGGGGCTGGGAGATGCATTTGGCAGTGGGCGGGAATTGACTCGGAGGTGCCTTCATTAAGACGGATGGATGGGAGGTGGCAGCTTCTCTATGCTGCGCTATTCAAAGCGAAATGGGATAATTGCCACCGCTTGCAACGAGGCTGATCAAGCTGAGAGAAACAAGGTTTAAATTGTACCAATCACTCCTAATCTGGCAGAGTTATTAACATAGCTCTACCCTGGTGAGACTGCATCTGCTAACTTGAGATAATGATTTATATCACAATTTATGAAAGTTCCAATTTATCCTAATTCAATAAGTGAAGAGCCAGCAAGCTCTGGGGATCCACAGATGAAGATTCTGCCTCCCCGTCCCCCTGCCATGACTCTTTCTCCATGCAAAGAGGGTCTGTTTTGCAGAGAGACAACACTCTAAACCAGCACTGGAGTAACACAGATGCGTGCCTAAACTTCAGTTGAGTTTTGGTTTGCTTCACTTTTTTATGTCTTTATTTATACATATTTATTCACGCAATAGCCGACACTCTCTGGGCAGTTTGCAACAATTAAAACCATAAAACATGGCATAAAATAAAGTGTTAACATTTAAAACTGCAGTATAAAATAGAAATAAAAGCCAAAGGAAAGCCTAGCAGAAAGACAAAGGTTTAAAATACAATTAAGGTACTATCTTATGCTTACATAGACAGAAAAATTATATCTACAACTCCCAGAATTTTCCAGTCAGGAGTTTAAAGAACAGAAATGGATGGACCAAACTTTCTGGCAAAGTGGGAAAGTCTGAGGCTGGTGCCAGAAGGACAAGAAGGTAGGCACTGGAATGGCCTCTTTGGGAAACTCATTTCACACCCAGGGGATCACAGCAGCAGAAAAGCCGCCTCTTCATCATCATCCGTCCCTCCATTTCACTTCCTTCATCAGTTGCTCTTACAGAAGGACCACTGAGGACATGCTTGGTGTCTAGGCAGGTCTCTGTGGAAGAAGTTGATCCTTTAGGTCAGTCTTCCCCAATTTTGTGTCCTTCAGAGACATTTGGACTGCAATTCCCAGAATTCCCATCCAGCAGGGTCATAGACTGGGGATTCTGGGAGTTGCAGTCCAACTGTGTCTGGAAAGCACAAGGTTAGGGGAAGGCTGCTTTAGGTAACCAGGTTCTCAATATATCATGTTTGAATGTTTGACTGATTTCACCAGGAGGGAATGGAAGCTTCTGCTCGAAGAACAGTTCCCAACTCTGTTAGGGTTTTCTTAAAGAGAGGTTTAGCTTATCAGTCCAGAATAAGCTCCCCCAAAAGCATGCCCAGTGCCGACTCTGTATTTTTTTCCACACCAGGTGAAGACTTTTTCATTCTCCCAGAATTTCATCACTTTAATTTTTTCAACTTCATTTTTTCAATGTCACATTTGACCTTGTACCCCTGCCATGCTTCTATGCTGATTCAGTTGCTATCGATATTGCAGTTTTACTCCTTTAAGTTCATTTTCATCTTGTTTGGGGGTATGTTGTAAATTTTTCTCAACTCTTTTAACTGGGCTATTAAATAGCCAGGGCTATTGGATGGTATAAACATAAATAAATAAATTCGCAGTTTTGTCCTACTGAACTGGCCTTGCAGGTAGAGCAGAGTTGAAATTTCTCAGAACAGTGTCCCATAACTAAGATGTTTCATTTTGTTTTGTTTCATTTCATCCCCTTCCCCCCGTTTCTTGTTTCTTCTTCCTTCTTACCCTGACATGGAGGGCCATTTTGCTGATTGGATAGTTACCAATACCATGTGTGTGGGGAGACACCATTGCTCTTCTTCCACAATACCACAACGGCCATCTCTAGATCACCAAACCGAGGGCCAAGGAAGACGCGCTTTCAATAAAACAGGCACATTCATGCACCCGTCGACTGAGAAATGCTTATTGCAATGTAAATAGAAATGCAGCTCATCTCAGCAACGGGCGGAGGACTGTGGCCACCGTGCTGATGTGCCGGCTGGTTTGGGCCACTCCCCGGTGCGAACTGAGGGTGGGCCCCTGCTCCAGCAGCCCATTCCCTTCACACTGGAATGAGACAGGGCAGCTCCTCAAATACGGAATGGCGCTCAGGCTCCCCTTGAAAGAGGAGGCTGCCATTTGCAAATGACGTGGCTGATGCACCTTGATCTGAAGTTGTGGCAGAAGATGCACAATGTGGGGGCGAGCTGCCAACGTAGAGGTTGCTGCTTGATGCAGACGAGCAGAATAACCACAAAATGGAGGAGGAGGAGCCAGATTGCTGCTTGATCCCACAAAAGCTCTTGATGTTCTCTTCATGTGTGAAATGAATCCCCCCACCCCCAATGTACCAACGCATTCCCAGAGGCTGCCGTCTCACGGCCATTCTTGCTGCTGCCCCAAACCGTGCATGCAGCTTTGACTTCCAGGGGGAAACAGGGGGTCATCCCCCCTGCCATCCCCTGTCCCCTGGAGGAAGACTCCCCCCTCCTCCCCTTTCCTTGTGCTCCTCTCCCTTCCAATGCAAGGCTCAATGTAATTGCTTTCAGCTCCTCATGCACCAGATGTCATCACCGTTAGACATTCAATCTGTAACAATGAGGGAGACATTTTAAAACACACACACACACAACCCTGCAGCCATTAAATATTTATCAAGATTATCTTGCTGACCTTTATTTTTACAGCTGTTTGCACACTGGCAAGGTACACGCCAAAAGCGAGGAGGAGGCAGCACTGCCAACGCACCCGTGCCTCTTTTCAGCTCTCCATGGCTCCTCTCCTCCCCCATTTCCCTTCTACTCTTCCCCTCTTTGGGGCACACAAAGCCCAGCAGGGTACGGATCTCCTTCCCACCCTGCCAGAGCTCACCCCGTTGGCGGCTCCAGAACAGACTGCACACTAAAACTCGAAGAGCATGCGTTACCACTATTAATTTTAGTGGCAACATATTGCAGGCACAGAGTGAGGAGACATTCGGCCGAAAAGTCTGTAGGGCTGGAGGAGCAGAGAAACCGGCGGCCTCTGTCAGCTGTGCCTTTTCCTTGAGGTGCCCTTGAAAAACGCCTCCTCTCTCAAACGGGCTCCTGCGTTACATCCAGGAGGGGCTCTGCCCCCTTCTCTGCACATCAAGATTTCAACCACAGGAGGACTGGACAGAGTTCAATTGACCCTCCTTACCACACACACGGTTTCTGTTTGACCGTCATACCTAATTGAATTGCCTTCCGTCGCTGCCAAACTTTGATGACTGCCTTAAGAATACCTCTGGCAAAGTAACCAAGAATGGCAGCTGATTTTTGCAGCTGGTTCTAAACTATGGAGCAGGTCAATGGGCAAAGAGGAGCTCGAGCTTGAAAGCAACAAAGGCATAAATTTGTCTCCCGGCTGCTCACAGCCAGACGGAAAATCGACGTAGATGCTCTCTTTCTCTGCTTATCTTTTATTTTGGAGATTGGTGGTGCCTCTCCCTCTAGTCCAGATCAGTGGGGTGTTTCAGGCTCTACTGACTCTGCTCCGTAAGGAATTCATTTAATTCCTTTCGGTACGTTCTACAGCTGTACAAAAATGGCCTCCTGACAGATTCCAACTTAACTGGGAGCAAAGAAATGCTGCGGGGGGATTGCAGCCAGTTTCTTGGGGGCGGGGGATTCTTTTCTACTTTATCTGGGTGGGAGCTCATCCTTAGCAGCAGCACAAAGTGCAGCCTCGTTACTCTAACACCCGCCCGCACTGGACGTGGCAACAGTGGCCAAATTAGCAGCCTGCTTTTCTTTTGACATGTTAACTTTCTATATGTGGGGATTTGTATTTGTCCGCAGGAGAATTTGCTTGGATGTCTCTCTACCAAGGGTGGATGGATGCAAGTGTCTCACTTACTGTAAAGCTCACTTTTTTCCCCGAAACAAATTCTTTCTGTCCCACATCACTAAACATTTTTGATGCGCCCATACTTTTTGCTCACATTTTATTTCCATGCTCCCAACATATTTATTTATTATTTATTAAAACATTTATATGCCGCCCCATCGCAACAAAGCCTCGGGGCGGCTTACAACAATATAAAAACAATAATACAATTAAAATCCTATCTATTTAACCTCCCCCCCCCCCGCCCGGTGCATCTCGGCCAACCTAAAATACAATCATAAACAATAACCCTATCAACAAAATAAATAAACCTAATTAAACATTTAAGTAAACAAGCCATCAACTAACAAGACATAAACACATAAATACAGAACCATAAACCAAATAAACAAACTAACAATTAAAATACGACTTAAATAAAAAGGTCTTCGCCTGGCGCCGAAAAACAGGTAACACATAAAAACAGAACATGCCTTTTTTGTACAGACGTGCCAGTACAAACATGCTTTTACATGTAACTTGCTTTTACAAATGTGATTTCCCCCAAAATAGACATTTTCATAACCAAAAACAAGCAGAGAATAGAGCCACAAAGAGTATGAAAGTTCAGTCTGGAATTCGTCTGGAAAGCATAAATTACGTCTGCATGTATTAAAATGCAAATCAACACATTCTGCCTTTACCTACATTTCAGGATGGTACAACCCTGATATAGGATTCCCATCTCAGTGCTATGAGGGAGTTATCTGATTTCTCAGGCAAGGGTTGAATGATAATGATGATAAATAATATTTATCTACTTCTCACTGAACAAACCCTGTAGTGATTTACACTGGAATATCAAATCCCACTCACTCACACACGCACAGCATTAGAGGTTCATTCAAAGTTAGCTTACAGCTAGAGAAAAAGCAAAGCAAACAGATATGTACTCAGCTTTCAACATTTTGGTCATGTTGTTGTATTTTTCCATGACTAAATTTGCATACAATTACAGAAAATAAATGTTAAAATGGTCCTCAAGTCTGTGGAATCCATAAAACTAAGTTAAAACTAGTGAAACTGATGAGTTAGAATCTTAGAAATTTAAATTCTTTTCAGCCCATAAAGATGTGGTCCATTTTTCCCTGTAGGGAGACATTTGTGTTAATGCACAATGCAAGTGTGTGCTGGTGTGATTTCATGCTGGTGCTGGTGTGATTTCATGATGCTGTGAATTTACACAAATGGAGACAAAATTCTGGTAGGAAAAATAGAGTTCCGCAATGAAAAGGTGCTGGAATGAAAGAAGACAAATAATCAATGCAATATAAAGGGAATGAATTCTGTACATGTGTAGCAGGAAGAGATGCCAGCCAGGAACGCAGCTGTATCCTCTGAACGTGCCTTAAGGACTGGCCTGCAGAAAACACTCAATCCAGCCTCCAGATTACCCACACATGGATCACAGTGGCCAGGCTATCCACAGGCCCATCAGCAAATTCTGATGCACTGGTTTTGTTCTTTCCCACACTCTTTAAAGAACTCATATCCATTTTTCACTCCCATGAAGACACTTACAAATGGGGGCAAACCATTATCACAACTGAACCCAAATTAAATGTTTGCCCAGACTGAGTTGCAGAGGCCAAAGCAGCAGATGTCCACTGATTGCTCATATATGTGTCTTTTCTCCCACAGCTTTCCTTTGGGCCTTTTCTAGAGCATCGCAAAAGACTCGCTGTCCATCATCTCTGTACACAGAGTGGCTGTGGAAGAGCCTTTCCATCCATCTTGGGATTAAGTTGGGAATGTGCGTCCCATCCACCTGCATGGATGCACTCTTCTCATCTCCATGGTCCTCATCAGCTTCAACACCTTGGGGATCATGCATCGGAAGAAAAGCTGGTACAGTGTTGTTGTTATCCTTATTCCATGATTTCATGCATTCTGTTTGTTTCATTCACATGCTTTCCATAAGTTCAGTCAGAAGTAACTGCACTGCCCAAATTCGACAGGAATAAAAAGCTATTCCCAGCATGGAGGTTCATTGATTCATAGACTAGCAGAGCTGGAAGGGGCCAAGTGGACCATCAGGTCCAACCCCCTGCTGGTGCAGGATACCTAATTAATTAATTAAATCATTAAATCATTTATATGCCATCTTTTACAACAATGTCTCAGGATGGCTTACAACATTAAAACCAACAAGCAATAAAAACAATCAATAAAGCAGTACGATAAATAGAATAAAAATAATCAGTAAAAATACACTCAAACTATACCATCCAACTCATGTGACTGTCCAGGACCACTGGATCTTCCTGCCATGTAGCTATGAAGATGAGGGCACTGTCCGAAAAGGGAGGGAGGGAGAAGCAAGCAAGCAAGCAAGGAAATTCTTATCTTTAGTGTTTACCTACTGAAGCCTAGCTATGTATGGGCAAGGCAGGATATATCAGAAGTTGAAGAAAGTCTAGAAAAGGGTGCATTCAAAAAGTTTGAGAAATGCTGCATTAAGCTTTTGGGGCAAATGTTAAGCGTACTGAAATTATCTGTATTCTTTTTATAATTATTTCATGCAGGCCACGTTTGCTGGCCAGTCGCAGAGCTGGAATCAGTAATCGAAAAGTGCTGCTCTTAAAATCAATTGCAAAAGCCTAAAGCATCTGCGGTGAATATATATTTTTAAAGTGAGTACACCACTAACTCTCCAGTTCGGCCCGTTCATTCCCTTTCTCCACAACAGCTTGTTCTCTTGGCTCTGATTGTCCAGTTGGGACTCTATATCCGAAAGATCCATTGGCTGCAGTCAGGCATGACCAAACCAGTCACCTGTTAAATTTAGATTTCTTGAATCTGCCAACAGGCTGACACATTGATAAACAGCTGCAGTTTTTAGTAAAGGTTGGGAAAGCTCACTCACTGGCCGTTAATTGCTTTGTGGTACTGAACCATAAAAATGGCATTGACTCAGTTCTGAGCAATCTCCCCATCACACTGGGGAATGGTGGCCAGTCATACTGAGATGAAGGCCTCTCCATCACTCTCCAGACGGGAGGTCCACTCACCTCTTTCCATACAAAGGCAATTCAAATTTACTGCCAGCCCAGCTGCTGTGTCGAGAGAAAGGAGGAGCAATGGCCATTGGGCCAACCTTGACAAAGAAATAGACCTCCCAGATGGTCTCCACCAAGCCACACCACGATTCATAACAAAAGAAAGGTGACTTCGGGAACATCTGCTCCATTTATAGGCCTGCAAGAGGGCAGCTCAGAGAGCTCCTGTGGATGGCTGGATGGAGTAGAAATATCATTTAACCACCTCTGATAGGGGATGGAGCCTTGGCACAGAGTATCAAACCCAAGGGATCAATTCCCACCTGCGCTATGGAGTTGGCCCTGAGCAAACCTCTCACCTGTGGAATGGGAGCATATGTGCTACACAGAGACATGGCAATGGCTTTTTCTTTTGATACTCTATGACATAAAGCTTGAGAAAATTATTAAGCTCTTTTTTAATTCCTCCACTGTGACTTAATAAGTATGCAAATCTTGAGGAGCATCTTCCTCAGACATCTGCAACTTACTGCATGAAAAGCAGTACGTATACAAGCCAGGAAACTCGGTCTGGACACACAGCACAGTCCTTTGGCATTCCTCTTGGAATGCAGTGTCTCTCCCCAGAACGCCAGCATGAGAATCAGGAATTTGCTGCTTCCTTGCAGGGTTTTTTTCCCCCTGCAAAGAGCTGCTTTTTTATGAAGTGTTTTTTTTAAAGGAGAATTAATTGAAAAATAGTATTCCACCTCTGCAAACCAAACTCCAATCCCACCCTACAGCATCACGACTGGAGCACCTTATGCTTCTGAATGCTTAGCTCAGGCTTAATTGTCCAAAAACACCGAGATTTCAGAGAACTTGGGCAATTGGGTAGTATAGAAAGGAAAGGGCAGGAATGAAAGAGAGTCTTTCCTGCAGATGGGAGAAAAAAAAATAATGTAGGACTATTCGGAAAGCTTCCACCCATTGCCTGATCTTTAATCTGCTTTAACAGGTTGAATTTTCCTAGCTGTTGGGAGTAGGAAGTGGGAGAAAAACAGCCATGCCTCCAAACCTGTTATCTAAATTCTGCACCTGGAAGGGGAAAGAGAAAGAGACTTGGGATTGGCAGCATTCTGCAGCCCCAGCCTCCTGCACTGCCCCCTTGGCATGGCCCTTCTTTTCCCTGATCCTTCAGGGACCAACACGCAGTGTGGTTCTTTCCATGCTGGCTGTGAGGCCTTAAATGACCTCGGAGGAGTCCATAATACAGTGATCTCTCCCATGATGTTGGAAGTAAGGATGACTAACAATGCAATGCAAAAGTATTAGTTCCAAATCACTCCAAAGTAGTAGTTCCCCTATACTCCCCACTAGTCAGACCTCATCCGGAATACTGTGTCCTGTTCTGGGCACCAAGATGCAGAAAAATTAGGAAGGGTCCAGCGGAGAGCAACAAAAATGATCCAGGGTTTGGAAACACGGCCCTGTGAGGAGAGACTGAGAGAACTGGGCATGTTCAGCCTTGAGAAGAGAAGACTGAGGGGGGACATGAGATCCCCCAAGGTATACAATATGATACAATAAGGTATACAATGCAAAAAGTAAGATACAAGGTATATGATACGATAAGTATGCTGTAAGCCATCCAGAGACGCAAGTAATTGGACAGCATAAATTTTTTATAAATAAATAAAATAAAAGAAATAGGTACCTCCAAGGCTGTCACAAAGAGGAAGGTCAAGATCTCTTCTCCTTGACACCTGAGTGTAGGACATGAAATAATCGATTCAAGTTGCGACAACCCAGCTTCAGCCTGGACATCAGGAAAAGCTTCCTCACTGTCAGAGCAATGAGGCAGTGGGACCGGCTGCCTGGAGAGGTGGGGGGCTCTCCCACACTGGAGGCATTCAGAAAGAAACTGGGCAGCCCTCTGAGTGGGATGGTGTAAGCGTGTGTCCTGCAACAGCAGGGGTTGGACCTGATGGTCTCCATGGCCCCTTCCAACATTACTATCTTATGAAGATTCCATGTTGGTGGTGAGAATCCATTGGATTCCCTGCATTTGGCTCTCTGGACTCCACGCCACTTTCTTGTGGCCATAAACCTGAGCTCCTAGCAAGTGTGCTGAGGATTCATGCAAGTGTCTGCCAGGAATTGAGTCCCGTGCAGCTTCTTCCCAAGCAGCACCTCTTTTCTCCACATGCAACTTACAGCCTTTGTTGTCCTTCAGGAGGAGTTTGCCCACTACACAACTGGACCTCTGTGTGTGTCTGTGAACATCCTGTCCCCTCAGCTCACTTTCTAAGTAAGGGCCCAGTACACAAAGATAGAGGAGTAAGGACAGAAAGAAAAGGGCCGGATTCTCAGGTGGACCATCGAAACTGTTCTTGGGAAGCCGCTGGACCACTTTAGCCACTTAGTCCTGGAAACGTGTCAGTAATAAAGGACAAACTGAATCTGAAAGAACCCTGCTCTGAAAGATCCCTGCTGCAAGATAAGGAAAAAAGGGGTGAGATGTGACACTGAAAGCAGAGTAAGTGACAGTGGTATGATTGATTGTCCCTTGAGGAGTTTCCCAGAGTGACCCCTTCTGGCTGGAGAAATTCAACCTCGTTGCTGTCCATGGGGGTCAAATCAGGAGAGTTAAGAAAAGAGCAACACAGGGAGAGTGGCGACATTAATTAATGATGCTAGAAGAGCAGTTCTAGAACTGATACATACGTGAAGATATGCTGCTCAGTTTCTCATTGCACAAAGGTTGCAGTTCCCACGTATCGATTTGCTGCTGAATCGGAGCGCTTGACGTTCACTGGTCAAGGACATGCTTTGCATGCAGAAGGTTACAGGTTTAATTACAGGTAGCAGGACAACCATCTGTCTCAAAAACCCTGGAGAGACACTATCAGGGGTGGGTGCACTTGCCCCAAGTGAATTAGTTATTTATCTGGAAGGAAAAACATTATTCCTGTGTGCCCAGATGTGAGTTGTCAGTTCATATGGAATTGCATTCTGCATATCTGAGTTTCCGTCCATGCACAGTGCCAAAGTGCATCTTGGGAGCTTGAAATTGCATAATGAGCTATGAAGCATTCCATCACCACATTCAATGACCTCTTTTTGATTGGTGGCTTCCATGGTTGATGAGACTGAAAGTCACTTAGAGATCCAACAATATCTCCAAGGTCACACATATCCTGAGTTTGTCGACATAGTCATCATAAAGGGAAACCAAAGCTGCTTCTGCAGAAAACTGAGCCTGAACCCCAGCTGTAATGGATGCAGATAATCAGGCGTATCCAAGAGTGTCTATTGCTGGCTGGCTACCACCCACTGAAGGACCTAGCCAGGAAGGGGAAGTTGGATCTCCTAGGTTCAGGGAGGGCTTCTTCAAGAGCGATCTCACCACCATTTCTCTCAGATCGCTTACGACTAGACCTTGATGCAAGGAAGCGCCATACCCCTCCCTGGCTGTGAGCTTTTATCAACCGAAAAGGGCAAGGTGGCACCAACTTGTCTCAGCACTTTGTCACCCTCCTCAAGTTCTGAAACCTGAAGCTCATCCAACAAAACTGTCCAAGGCTGTGCTCTGCACGCCTCACCTGACTCAACTGCTAAAACCTTGGGGAATAAATCTTGGCCGAGGCAAAGCATCTTTTTCCTGGAATCTTCGAACAAGTCTATCTCATTGGGTCCTTGGAACCGCTGTGTAATAAGTGCTGGAAGGACCTAAAAGCTGCACTGAGCAACAAGAGAAGGTTGAATAGAGGCAGTGATGACGACGATGATGACGATGAATTGACTATTGGGTGGTGCAGTAAGTCATTCAAGCCAGAGGTTTCCATGGAAGCAAAAATGACAAAGCTGAGGCTGTCATGGTTTGGACATGTCATGAGATGGCAAGACTCCCTGGAGGAAACCGTCACACTAAGGAAAGTTGAAGGCAGAAGAAGAAAAGGAAGACCAGGTAGGAGAGGGGCCACAGTCTTGAGTGTATGAAGCTGAGCAGAACTGTCGTAGAAAGGAAGTTCTGGAGGACTTTTGTTGAAAAGGTCACCATAAATTGGAGATGGCTTGATGGCGTACAACAACCGCCCCTCCTCTGCACTTCAACCCTACAGTTCAGTCTGGTTAGTGGTTTGTGCCAAACCCATTGTATGTGGGTAGATTCACATCTGGGACTGAATCGGTCAGAATTCCCTGTCCACTCCACCTCTCGTGGAAATGAATCAGACTGTTCTTCAAATGCTCTTCCCTCTTCATTCACCTCCCCACTTCGGTTACCTCTTGGCGCCAAAGTCTATATTTCTACCATTCTCCCCACATTGATAGATGGTGTTTTAATCTCCCCTCTGTACTCTTTGCCACTGTGCCAGGTCAAAGACTGTGTAAAGGCCCTGGTAATTAAACCAGATAAATAAAATCACATTGCTTATAATTACTGGGGACAATTTGGTTTAATTAGATGTTAAGCTCACTAGCCTCTCTCCTTTATGGGCCCAGATAAATACCTGAACCTCGCCTTTGGAAGGCGGCCGCTTAGAAGCGGTAACAGCTTTGTTGCTCTTTGTGTAATTAATGACCATTAAAACCACTAATTAGGTCGTAAGTTTTAAATAAGTTGCCCTAATTATCTCTGGGTACACGGTGAGCTGATTCACAATGGACAAGCCCTCTGGAAGATGAGCAATGCCTTTCAGCAGCTTTGAGGGTTAGTTCAGCTTCATTATTTGTAGGTCTCCTCGAGAAGAGAGTCTGCATGCATGAACTTCTGATTCAAGGAGAGCTTAAGCCCCCTATCGGACCAGGGGATGGAGAAAGAGGAGAGAGAGATGCAGGGGCAAATAGACCTCCATTTCCTTCAGCACAAATGTTACAGTAATGGTGCAGAGAGCAAGATGGAATTCATGAGTGGAGGAAGAAACTGCTGCCAGACACTAATGTGGGCACAGGCTCCTACTGAAGATGCCATCGCACAGAGATGGAATGCATCACAAAAGCCTCCTTCCTTCCATCATCGGAACCTCTTTCTAGTCCAACCCAATGAGCTACATGAGACCTGAGAAGTGGCTACAGTTCCGCACTTGATTGACTTGAAGACTTGTTCTGAGAGCAGCTCAGATCCAATCAACCCAGAGCCTTCCCTAGAAGCAAAAAAGGCAATACTGTAGCTGCCAGACCCTGGGCACCTCATGAGAAGACAAAACCCTCCAGAGGAGAAAGTCATGTGAAGGATAGTTGAAGGCAGAGAAAGAAAATGAAGACCACGCAAGAGACGGTTGGACTGTCATAGATAGGACTTTTGGGGGGTCTTTTATTCATAGGGTTGCCATAAGTCAGAGATGACTTCTTGGCATATCATAACAATAGCCCTACCAACTCATTTTTCTTGAACATTGTCACAAAGAGCCCAGTTTACAATATAGCCAAATTTCAGATTTTTCCCTTTCTTGTTCCTACAAATAAAAGTAGTCCAGGGCACAAAAGTACCCCAGACTCTTCATATGAAAACCTGTGCATTTTATGCCCCCTAAAAAAAAGCCCTAAAATAGGAAAAATAGGCAGTTCAGTACAGTTCACCTTGTCCTCCATCCAAAGGTAAGATTCCTAGCTAAAATCTCCAAGAGAGTTTTAAAACAGAGAATTAAAATTCTATTAAAAGAAGACTATATTATGAATTTTTGGTAAATTAGTAGGTCAAACTATCATTATGCAGATATATTTGTGGGCCTAGCATTGCTATGCACACTTGGAGTAGCTGCAGAAGGACTGAACCTTAAATTATCTGTACTTGCTGAGAGTCGAAAACCATTCTTATGTTGACTGAAACCTCCCAAGGGAAGAATTCTAGTCAGAAGAAAACCTTTCAAGTCCAGCATTTCTCTTGCCTGAGACACTTTGTTCTGGGATCCAAAATGACCCCAAATGCAATTAATGTAGTTTGTTGTTAACACCAGAAGAGGTTCCTGACAGAAAACAATATTAAGCATTTAGCTATCCAATATGCAATGTTAAATTAATCCTGGAAGACAGTCCCCAGGAAAGTCTCATAACCACCGCCTCCTTGCAAAGAGAGACAATGTCTAGGACAATTGCATATCCTTTATTTATCAATGTTAGTTAATCAAAGAGGACAAAGGACTGGTACCCCATCTCCTGATGAGGCTGGAACATGAAAACCCTCAGATGTCAATTAAAGAAACCAGGCTTGGCCCAGTTCCAACAAGGCAGCTTTTTGAGAGATTTGATGGAAGAAAGAAATGCAGGGGAAACATCTTCCCATCCCACAGGTGAATTCAGAGGACTTGCTAGGCTGGAGGAACATGGATGGAGCCCTGCCCAGTGACAGGAAGCAAACCTAGCAGTGAAACAGGGCACTACATATCTGTAAGTACCAAAAAAAAAAAAAAAAGCCACCAGTAAATCCAATGCTAGGTTCATGATTTAGAGGCTAAGACATCTGCCCTCCAAAGAAAAAAATAATACTATGCAATGCAGTTATAGTCAACCATTCTTTATCTGCGGGAACATGAAGAAACTACCTGTGTCTCATTCCCTATAGTAATAAGACTGTCTGTATTGTCATCTTTTGTGTACCTTTCTGAGAGCATACTGTAAGAATATGTTCCTATGCCTTGGGACTCCATCAGGTATTTCATTTTGGGGAAGAAACTGCCAGGTGAGAAGATGGTTTTCAGAAAATCTTTCTGACCTTTCGAAGGGGTCCCTGAAAGCTAAAATTGTTTACAGGAGTGAAGAATTCAATTACTTGCTACGTGATACTGCTCAGAATTCAGAATACATCTCAAACCAGAGAGAAAAAATAAAGTTACAGGGGGTTTTTTTAATGACATCACTTGGGTTTTTGCTCTGAGGAACCCAGAAGGAACAAGGTTCTAGCAAGAATTTGCCCTGGACACAGTCCTGAGGAGTGTAATTATCTGCATGATTTAGAAACATAGAAACAGAGCAAGTCAGAAGGGTTCTCCTGGGCCATCTAGTCTGACCCCCGGCTCCAGCCGGCTCCGCTCATGACATGCCCACCATGTGCATGTCCAGCCTATCCTTGAACACCCTCACCGACGGGGCCTCAACGACCTCCCATGGAAGCCCATTCCAGACCCTCAGAGTCCCGACTGTCAGGAAGTGCTTCCTGGCATCCAAGTTGAACCTTGGCTCCCTGAGCTTTGCTCCGTTGGAGCGCGTCCTGCCTTCCTCTGCAGGGGAGAACAGGTCTCTACCCACTTCCGTGTGATGCCCCCTCACATACCTGTATGTTGTCAACAGTTCCCCTCTGAGTCTCCTTTTCTCCAGGCTGAAGAGATCCAGTTCCCTCAGCCTCACCTCATATCCCATCCCCTGCAAACCAGCCACCAACCTTGTGGCCATTTGCTGCACTGACTCCAACCTGGCTATATCCTTCCTGTAACGAGGGGCCCAAAACTGAGCACAATACTCCAGTTGCAGGTGCACCAGAGTCGTATAGAGTGGTAGTAATAGAAAGATGGATGTGTCCCTGGAGAAACAACAGGTTTTGACAGCATCTCTCATGTCCACCAGTCACCATGGACAGTGGACAATGGAATATCTGGTTTCTGAAAGATCTCACCATATTCGTTGTGACTAGCGGTGGAGAAATGTCCCTCAGCTCAACTCAGAGCTGATGAGAGGACTAATTTCTTTTTGGATGGTTATCTTTCAGCTCGTGATGTTGGCATTTCATAGAATTACAGAATCATTTAATAGTAGAATTGGGTCCAAACCCTTGCTGGTGCACTTACCCCATCCCACTCGGAGGGCTGCCTAATTCCTTTTTGAATGCCTCCAGTGGGGGAGAGCCCACCAGCTCTCCAGGCAGCCGGTTCCACAGTGCCATTGCTCTGACCGTGAGGAAGCTTCTCCTGATATCTAGCCCAAATCTTGTTTGCCACAACTTGAGTTCATTGTTCTGTGCCCTGCACTCTGAGTTGATTGAGAAGAGATCCTATCCTTCCCCTTTGTGAAGTACTTGAAGAGTGCTGTCTTGTCTGCTCTTAGTCTTCTCTTCTTGAGGCTAAACATGCCCAATTCTCTCATTCCCTCCTCACGGGGCTTTGTTTCTCGATCATGGATCATCCTTGTTGCCCTCCTCTGAACCCTTTCCCACTTGCCGGCATCTTTCTTGAAGCGTGGTGCCCAGAAATGGACATGACACTCCATATGAGGCCTAACCAGTGCTGAGTAGAGGAGAACCGGTGCCTCAGTTGATTTGAAAGCTAAACTTCCCATTTTTGGCCTGTGACTCCAGAGGATACCCTTATTCACTGAAAAGTGTTGCAGAGGGGTCAGAAACAGCCAAAACACAGTGCCAAATTGATACAGCTCCCCCATATTTATTAACAGCAGCTGCCACACAGCTGTTTGTGCTGCAGATCTCCTTGTCAAAGAGGCACTGCTCCAGCCTTCGTTTACCCGGCTTATCGCATCCTGCCCCATTATTTTTGGCTACGACTGCAATAAAGTCAGGCAACTGACCAAACAAAAGACTGCTTAGTTGGGAAGTTCAAAGCAAATCATTGGAAAGGGGGATGCATCAAAGATAAGCGAGGAGCATTGAAAGGTGTCTGTGCACACACACCTGTAAAGCTTTGTATTTCATGACATTCCCGGTGATCAAGTGAGAATCTTGTAGAGAATAAGGGCTTCCCCTTGCACTCATATTTATAAAACAGACTGGCCAGTAGAATGGTGCCTACAAATGTCAAGAAATCCATTTTATATTCCGAGATGGAGAAGGACTTCTGGAGGAAATTATTCCAGTTATCGCTTTGTTGATCCTTTAATCAGCATCCTCTATTTATTCGGTGTTTTCTCTAACTCTCTTTTCATTTTCAGTCCATGTGCAAATAATATCTTTGGCTTTCATAAGGAGGAAGGGTTACAAGGATTGTCCGTATGATGAAAGCGGGTTATCATAGACTTGGTGTAAACATGATGCTGAGAACAACCAAAAAGAAAAATCTTTGCTCACCGAAGATGCTACAGTTGTGCAGAAAGTGCTACAAACAACTCCTTACGGATGGGGGAGAAATGGCTTGTGGTTTTGCAACTTCTGTGCTGAACCGGAGAAGATTGAGAAATTAATTTCCGTTTGTTTTCACTGAGGATTTATTTATTATTTATTTATTATAATAGATTCACCAAGGATTCATCAAGTTCACATCTTCCAAACCCATTTGTGGTTCAGGTTTGTATAATTCTGAGCTAGTAATGTGATTTATGGACCAAAACCAGCGGTTTCGACAGCATATGCACATTTGACAAATGTTCATGAAACAGAAGTATACTTTTGACGAATTCATGCAAACATACCTTAATCTGCTGGAGAAGAATGTATGCATTTCAAAGATGTGCACAATGAATCTGTATATCTGGGGAAATATATGCAATAACATGCATGACTTTTCCAGAGAAAAGAAAAACACAAATCCATGAATTGATACGGATCTGAGTTAGAATGTGGTTTGTGATGGAATCCCATGGAACTTCAGCAATTCTGAGTTTTGCCAAATTGTGCATGTCTAACCTGAACGCAGTTGGTGGCCAGAAGTCTGTGTGTTGCCCAGTTTTGTTAAAAATGGATGGAAACGAAAGGAAAGTGAGCATTTGTAAACATGGGCAAGGGAGACTTAATTTGTTTCTTACATGCAAACACCCTCAATTAAATAAATGGGTGCATGCATACAAGGATTTACACATCTTGGAAAATCCACAGAAAAGTCCTTACACATATCTGTGTGGGGGAAAGCAACAGGGGCTAGAATCTTAAGATAGGGTTCTGTATAGCTTTCATATAGCCTGAAGTGCCTGATCTTGTCGAATCTTAGGTAGAATCTGGATGCGTGACTTGAGTGTATGATTCTTTGACTATTGTTGTAAACCATCCAGACTGCTTGGCCAGGGATGGTACAGGAACGATGATTCTGATGAAGCTTGAAAGACTTTCCCATCATGCCACATCTCCTCTCCTTAAGTTTTAAGCAATTATGCAGTGGCATGCAAGTAGGTAGAGTAGAATTCCATCTCACTTGTATTAGGTGGGGAAGCCAGGATGCAAAACCTCATTGTTTTCTGCCCTGGTCAGAGCAGTGCATTTTACCCTTCCGACTGTCAAGACTTTCCACAGTTCCATGGAATTCAGAGAGGTTACAGACACTGCTTGCCCTCGTTAGTCAGTCTGTCAGAGTAAAATCCATTGGGTGCAGCAGAGCAGTGTAATTACTCCATGGAAGTGCGGTTAAAAAAAAAAAAATTAAGGTGAAGCAGCACACTGAAAAGGGGCCAGCGATTCAGAACTCACCCAGCCACTGCCATGGGGGCTCGGGAAGGGTCATCAGGCTTGGGAGCAGGAACGTGTTCATCAGAAGGGTGCAGAAATAACCAGAGAGTGTTGAAATGAGGCCTTATTTTATTCTATTTAGTCTAGCAGCTTGTCTGGTGAGTCAGCATATTTAAAAGGGAACTAGCGCTGATTTGTGTGAAAAACGGGAGTCGCAGTCCATCTCTTCCCAGGAAGAGCAGCTTTGCAGGCTTTTGAAGGCCCAGTTTAAACACAGAGAGAGAGAGAGAGAGAGAGAGAGAGGCACATGAACCCAATGAATCACAAGCAGTAGCAAGATGGCTTTTGCTTTCCAACTCTAAGCAGTTGGAAAGAATGTGCCACGCCTTCTTTTTTCCTAGTTGCTCACTTAAGACTACCCCTCTTGATTAGCTTCCAGATGTGGGAGCAGTTCAAAAATAGCCCATTCGCCTTCTAAGCAGCCCCAATTCCAAGTTTTGAGAGAGAGAATGTGTGTGTTTATGTATTATTATTATTATTATTATTACATTATATTTATATTCCACATTTTTTCCTCCAGTAGCAGGAACCCACATAGCTCCATTTTATCCTTACAGCAGCAACCCTGTCAGGTCAACTAGACTGAGTGACCGGCTCAGAGTTTCCCAGTGAGCCCCATGGCAGAACAGGGACCCAAAGTCAAATCTCTTGGGTCCCAGCTCCAGTGGTCTCACCATCACACCACATGGGCAAGGTTCTCAGTGGCTGCTTTCAGTGGGATGAAGGTGACATGTCCCAAACCTAACAGCCAGCCCTCCCCTCTAGTTCCTGGGACCCAGAGAATGTTAAGTTTGGCTTGCAAGAGGCTAACAAAGCAAAAATAATAATAATAATAAGTCCTTCTTGGGACAGTGGAAAAGGCAACTGAAAGTGAGGATCAGGAAGCAACAGAGGCACACTAGTTGGCTGTTTTCCCTTTCGCTCACACTACACCGTGATGCCAAGCAATGGCACGAGTATTTCTGTGCCTCCAGTCTGCTTCATTCCCCACCCCTGGTATGTGTTGGATGGGGAGATGCTACTGAAGTGATGCTGCAGCAAAGCCTTCCCCAGGACACATGCCAGGGTCCCTGGGAATCTGTTTTTCCCAGGGCCCCAGATGCCATGAAGAGGGAAGAGGAAATGGAGAGAGAGCTGGACCTTCTCTTTCCCTCCCGGCACCCTTAATTTGCCAGTTCTGGCTGCCTCAAAGACTGTACAGCTTGCAGGGAGGAGGGAAGAGGGGAAGGGGGTCGCCCTTGTTGTTGATTCAACACAACCCAGAGAAGCATTTGGGAGCCATGGTACTTGAATATTACAAGTCACCAAAGTTCTCATGCCCAGCCTAATTGTTATGAAACGCACACGTCTGCTCATAAAGATTTGACACCCTGAGGGGGGGAAATACCTTGAGGGCATCCTAGGATTTCTCACTTTCATTTACAGAATTCAATGATCTGAGCAGTAGTGAAGAAACAAAGCATCAATTTTCATTCATTCATTTCAAGAGAGCAAACAGATTTAAGGTAAATTAAATTCCAACGGCATGCGGGTGAATCAAATGAAAGTGAGTGGAGGGGGGGGTGTATAAATTGGAGTCAAGGAACGTTCTCAGAGGTGAGGTAAATCCGAACTCTTTTTAAGGATAGTGAACATTCATATCTGATTTTTGTAAATTGGAATCTTTCTTTCTTATTGAATCTCTGCAAATCAAATCCACCTCCAAGATTTTCCTGCTTGCTTCAAATGACTCACCCTAGTCTCCCCTCAATGCACTCAATATATTTATTTTTCAGAAACAAAGCACAACCATTTCCAGTAAATTCCCTTAATTAGTTAATGCCTCCAAAGTGCACTGATCAACTACAGTGAGATATAATTGCAGAGCGCTGCTAATATAATAGGGCTGAATTGTGTCACTCCTTCGGCTTTCCCGTGGCTTTCAGAAAATCATATTTCAATATGCAGCTCTTAGGAGATGAGAAAAGAAGGTGGAGGTGGTTGGGGGCAGGGGTAAGACCTCCAGCCCTGATTACTCTGATCCTTCAATCCCTTTGGCATCAATTACCTTTTTTCACATATATTAGCACAACAAAGCTCATTAACTTATCCTGTGCCATATGCAAAAGAAGAGGAGATACTTCCCAAAGTTGTGATATATCGATATATCACATCTATCTGTAAAGAATCGTGTTGGTTCAATGTCCCTTTTACCTGCTTTGATGGGGACAACAGTGATGGTTCACGATGGGGCAGGTACTCATAACCTCGAGACTAGCCTGCTGCAAAGTGAGGTGTGTGGGACTACCTTATGGCTGCAGTGGGAGATGGAGCTCAGCTGTTCCCAGCAGCTCCCCCTTTTCAGCATGCCACCCCTATGCGGAGGAAGCTGCTCTGGTGGGCCAGGCCTTTATGTTGTTGTCCCAAGCTCTAAAGTACTTGCAACCAGGACAAGTGAGCGAGTACCTTGTCCTACATCAAGCTTCCTGGTAAAGAAGTTCATCAGATGGACTGGCTCTGGTAGTCCCAGTTGGACATCTGGAAGAGTCATCAATGCAGTGGCTGTTTCTCTGGCGCTTGCTGCCTCTGCAGAGATCAGGTAGGCTCTGGCATGGCTGTTTTCATCACCGGGCGAAAACCACTTCATGGTTAGATGGTGAGTGGTAAACAAATATTATGCAATTACTTACCCATGAGCCTCTTGTAGCTGGAGTGATGTGGTGTATAGAATGGTCACCAATATTCTAAATTGTGAAGAGAATGATCTATGAGCTTGAACGTTGCTACAATCTGTAGCATTTGGGTGTGTTTGATATAAATCCTGGTTCCATGACAACCACCACATGGAGAGAGTCGCTGGCCATGGGACATGTTGGGTAAACCGGAGGAGTGGCCTGATGACCTGGGATAGCCAATGTGAATGGGGAAAAAATGAAGGATGAACAATGAATGTTGGGACTCTTGCAAAGAATGCAGTTTCCCATGCCCACTGAGGCAAGTCCAGAGAGAATCAGCAACTAAGGAAATGGAAGAAGGCAAGCGTTGGACACATGCTCGGCAGCCCAGTCTGGAATGTGAACTCCTTGCACCCCTTCCTGTGCACACAAGAGACTTCTCTCGCTCTCTCTCTTGCTCTCTCTGCTCGTCTGTTAGGTTCTCTCCATCTGTAAGTCTATTAGGCAGGAGGGTCTTCTGCATTTTAGAAGCATAGAAACAGAGCAAGTCAGAAAGGGCCTCCCGGGCCATCTAGTCTGACCTCCAGCACCAGCCGGCTCCGCTCACGACATGCCCACCATGTGCATGTCATTTTGGAAATATAGAATTAATATAGAATAACCCTGATGCAATTTTCTTCTGAATACACTTTCCTTTACTTTCTAAGCATTGTGTGTGCCTTCATGAACTTGAGGTGACAGTGTGTTCCCCTCTAGCAGTGTACGTTAAATCCCTGGCAAAAGACCAAAACCTCTCAAGGTAATGGGAAGGGAAGCACCTCCTTCTGAGATTACTCAAGATAGAAAATGGAAGATATTGAGAGTGTCCAGTCTGTATAGGACTGGGTAGCCAGAAGGTCAGGTAGTTAGGAAATGTCAGAAGCTTACAAAATACAAGGGAGAGAGAGGGGATGCCAGTGATGGACAGATAATGAGAATCTGTATAGGCCCTTCATGACCTTGCAGCTGTACAAGTTACTGTACTTGCACGGGGTGATTCTCGCATGCGTTGGATAATCACTGCCAATGAACTATGTACAAAGTTTGCAGCTCTTTGTATACCTATCTTGCTTTCAGGGCTGGTGCTCGTATTGTGTACTTCTGGGAGTAATCCCTCCCCACCTTTTAAGCCCTTCCATACAACTCCTGTTTGATGAATTTTAGCAGAAGCATCAAATTACTGGGCCTTCAGCCGACCAGGAAGACCTAATGAAGCCTTCAGGTATTAGGTGCATTCTTACCCTATTAAATATTATATATGCATAATACAGAGATGCTCGCTTGGTGTCATTTGGTTCTGGTAATGTTTATGCGGGCGAACACGGCATGAATTCACAATGAATGAACACTGGTGATGTTGATGGAAAGAAAATCAAATTGCTTGCTCGCGTTTGTGCTGGCTCTCTGCTGTTTCCCCACAAGGATTCCTTCTGCTATCCAAGCTGCAAATCGAAGTTTCAAAAACCAACACATGTTTAAAACTAAAGGAAGTGCAAAATCCTCCAGAGAAATTTCACTCATCCATGCAAAGCTCTTTAAACTTCTCAGATAGCCTCGAAATGTGCCCCAAAATGTGCCTTTAGAAAACACCCAAGAGCAACCCCTTCTTTGAACACAGAATACAAGTGGAATGCCCATTAATTTAAATGGAATCAGATGGATTATTTATTGCTTGTAAGCAGGGATGGAATTGTTCGGTTTGCATTTTAATGTGAGCGAACTTCCTTAAGTTCACCCTTTTGAATCATTATGTGTGTATCAAAACTCAGCTAACCTTTAAA
Source organism: Varanus salvator macromaculatus (assembly GCA_023646645.1). Lineage (NCBI taxonomy): Eukaryota > Metazoa > Chordata > Lepidosauria > Squamata > Varanidae > Varanus > Varanus salvator. The sequence continues at coordinate 10,178,524 of JAIXND010000773.1, forward strand.
ATTCACTCTTCTATTTTTGCAATGGGGCTTTTATATTAAAAATGCAAGCACAAATTTATACATTGGGGAAAATAATATTAACCATTCAGAAGAAGACACAGAATACCTTTTTCCCATGATGCATAAAAATGCATGTACCTAGAAAAATGTCACAGCAACGCTTATTATTTTCATGTAAAGTTCAAATTACATTCTCAAAGCTTAGGATGAGCAGAACAGAATATGGGAGATATCCTTAAACATCAGTTTGAGTTACTTTAAATCATTGGCTGACTTCCTGACATAATTTCTGGCACCTGGACCATTATTCCTTTTTGCTTGCTGCTAGTGGTTCATCCCGGATCCAGGAGAATCTGGAAGGGTTGCTATACCTATGACCACATGTGCCTGCTTTTTGTTTATCCTACCCTTATATCTTCCCCAGGTGATGGAAGGAAACAGAACAGTGTGGACATTATGCTTCCAGAGAGAGAGAATCCAAGTGGAGAAATATGTAGATACGGTATTGCTGAAGGTGATCGAAAATTGAGCCAGCTTTTGCTGAGTGCCCTGGAGGATCCTTTGAGATTCGTAAAATTGAGAGGGAGTTCTTGGCAGGGGGTTACTTTGCATGGGATGGACATAATGTGTCTCTGATCTCTTGCTCCAGGACCAACATCTACCCCTCCCAACACACACCGTCACTTCCCAATCCAATCCACAATCACCAGTTACTTCCCTGTATAGAGATATGTGTGTGTGTTTGTGTATTCCTGTGTGATATACTGCTCCTGTGTGAGTCTTTCTACCAGCCTTTGGTTTTGTTGTCAGACGACTTAGTTCCACTCCAGCTCCCGCATTTAAGCCGTTAAACAAATGAAAAGCCAAAATTGTCACTTTTAAATAGAGTCTGCACATAATCACATTTGGAAATGGTCCTCTGATGCAAGAAGACCAAGTTATGAGCATTATAATATTGAATTTTAAATAATATATTACACAAAATAGCTTCCAATTTGATTTGGGAGGGGAATCTATTTTCATGAATTAGTGAATATCTGATTATTGTAGAAGGCTCTCGCTATCGGGCCATTCTCCGAAACCAGTGATATATGACTTCAGCTATCAATATTTAAAGCAACCGCCATACTACACACAGGGTTAGTGATACAAGAAGCAGATTAATCATCCATGCTCCACAGTGGCTCCATGCCTGCCTCATCTTCACAAGGAGGAAGGATGAATGCAATTTCCTGATTGGCTCCAAATCTGTGGCTATGACTTTCTGCTGTTGTTATGTGCTGCCAAGTCATCTCTGACACATGACGATCCCATGAAGGGAAGCCCTCTGAAATGCTTGGCAGCCCCACTCAGCTCTCGTGAACTCCAGGCTGTGGCTCACCTTGAATGAGTCCATCCATCTCCTATTTGGTCTTCCTTCTCCTCCTGCCAGTGACTTTCCCCATCATGAATGTCTTATCCAGGGAGTCTTGCCTTCCCATGATGTATCGAAAGTATGGCAGCCTGAGCTTAGTCATTTTTGCTTCTAGGGAAAGCTCTAGTTTGGCTGACTTGCTACACCACCTGAGAGCCAAAGCTTTCTGGGCAGTTCACGAAGGAAGGATCAGAAAATCTGTTGTGGTTCTATGCTGCCACGTGGTCTCTGATACATGGTGACTCCATGAGTGACCTGCAAGCTATCCTGTTCTTGCCAACAGAGCTCACTTCTTGGAAACTCAAGGCTGTGCTTCCTTGATGGAATCTATCCATCTTGTCTTGAGTTTTCCTCCTCTTCTTTTCCCTTCAACTTTTCCTAGCATGATTGTCTTCTCCAAGGAGTGTTGCCTTCTCATGAGGTTTCCAAAGTATGATAGGCCTCATTTCCACCATTGTTGCCTACAGAGAAAGTAGTGCCTTGATTTGATGTAGGACCCACATGTTCAGCTTTCTGTCTGCCAGGGAAAATCTGACCTCTGGCATTATGTTTTTAATGCATCCATTTTCTTCTTCTCCGCTTTCTTCATTTGCTAGTTTTTGCAACCACACACAGTGATTGGGGATACAATCTCGTGGGTGATCTTGGTCTTGGTAAACTCTAAACCAAATAAGAACAGACACAAGGTAAAAGAAAAGAACCAACAGCAAAGGAAAACAGCAGGGTATGGATCTAAAAGGTTTCATCTAATCTGGCAAAGTAAAAGAGCCTTTAAAGGTAAAGGTTTCCCCATGACATTAAAGTCCAGTCATGTTTGACTCTAGGGGGTGCGGCTCATCTCTGTTTCCTAGCCGAGGGAGCCAGCGTTTGTCCGCAGACATTCTGTGGTCATACGGCCAGCATGATTAAACACCGAAGTGCACGGAACGCTGTTACCTGCCCACCGAAGTGGCACCTTTTCATCTACCTGTATTTGTATGCTTTTGAACTGCAAGGTTGGCAGGAGCTGGGATGGAGCACGGGAGCTCACCCCATTGTGCAGATTCGAACCGGTGACCTTTCAATCAACTAGCCCAGTGGCTCAGCAGTTTAACTCACTGCGCCACCGCATCCCTAAAAGATCCTTTACCTTGCACCCCCCCCCAAAAGGAGAATGAAGAGAAGAGAAGAGAAGAGAAGAGAAGAGAAAAGAAGAGAAGAGAAGAGAAGAAGAGAAGAAGGGAAGCTTTATCTGGGCAGGGTATTCTGTAACTGAGAGGTCACCACTGCAACAGCTCACCTTCTGGTAGCCCCCGCACTGCTTTTCATTTGCTGTGGGCAACCAGAGAAGACCCTCAAAGATGGAATTGGTTTCCATGGAGTTATGCATGGGAGGAAAAGCTTCTTCAGGGTTGGCCCAAGACATTAAAGATTTTTAAGGTTAATACCAGCATGGTCTAGAAGACAGCACTTATGGTAAAGCAGTGGCATGAACGGGTGGTAAGTCGCAGCAGTCCACCAAGAGGCAAAGGTTATTTTAGGATTTGGAGTAAAACAAGCACAGGTGGGTGAAGGTTAAAGATTTTACTCCTCAGGAATAAAGGAACACATAATGAGAAAGCACTGCACTGCAGCTAGCAATGACATAGCAAGATCCTAAGCTTATGTCCTACAATTATCAGGTTCCTGATTAAAATATGCCAAGGGATGTCACTCCAGTATCAACAGGAAGCAGCATCTTTCCAGTTTGGCCTGCAGCAAGATCCCACTCTGGGAATGTCTCAGCATGATGAGCTCTTATTCCCATAGGAGCCCCTCCCTTATTTTGAAGCTCTACTTGAATGACTCCAAGAATGTCTGGATGAAAGCCAACATAGCACCATCCCAGCTACTCTGGCTAACCTTGAGCTCTCACCAGAGGCTGATCTGCTGACCTCTCAAGTTGTTCAGACTGCAACTGATCGCTGACCCTGGGAAGAAGCAGCAGAGTGAACGAGTCCTCGCAAAAGACACAACTGGCAGTCTGGACATGAGAAGGAGCAATTTGTTATATGACACCCCGATGCTTGAAATGTCTGTTATATTTCATTGTCTACTATGCTCAGTTAACAGTTTTCCCATCCTATTTTGGACTGCCTGAAGTTCATAGATCATTTTGAAAGGCAATCGCATGTACAAAATGCAATCTAAATGGATGGTTTCCAGAAGACGGATCGCAGTAACAAGGATATCACTGTTCAGCTAGGTTGCCGTTGGGATTTCATCCTAAGCTGAGAAAACCAACCAGAATGACGGCTTGTGCTTTCACTGACCAGGCTTAATCCAGGAGCATTCATCCTTTACGGAAAGTGTGACCCCATTCAGAATCGACAGAAGAGCAGTCGCCCACACTGGTCCTAATACATGTTGTTGGGCAATGAGTAGTTTGACCTCCATGGTTGTCATGAAGTCTTGGGCAGCCTCAGATGAGACGACTCAATGTGTATATTGAGATTCTCAAGGACAATCAACCTACAAGATCTCAAGGCTGAGAACACCCCCAGGAGCTCAGGCAAGGACAGTGATAGGCTGTGGTACCAGCGGTACCCCAGCAGAATCCCCAGTTTATCCCAGGTGTCTAACCTGAGCTGCCAACAGCTAACTTAAGATACAACACCTGAGATGCTTGACACTGAAGTGGGCAGGAAGGTTGGAGAGGGGGATGGGTGCATATTCAGTCCACATGTTGTGGGACACTAACCCCTTTCGTTACCGCAGCATCTACACTCTGAGAACAAGACTGCTATTCATATGCATCATTTGTCAATTCCAGCTGGACAGTTCACAGCTGTCTAATGGGAGTCTCTACTGATTACCTTTGATGGCGCATGTTGGGATAAGCATTTCTCTGCCCAATCATGTGCTGAAACATGTTTATGCCCCCAGTCATGGTGCATCCTGCTCAAGGCTAGTCAAGTGAGACATTTGGGTGCCTGCTATAAAAAAATTCCCCTTCAACCAGCAGTAAAAAGAAAACAAATTAAGTAACCAGTGACTTTTTGCCCTTGCAATACATTCAAAATCAGTTTCCCGGAGTGGCTACCTTTCTTGGCCTAATGGTAGCATTGGCCTCTGTGTGTTGGTATGCATATGAAAGACTGAAAGAAAGACAGACTGAAATAAACCAACCTTAACCTATTCTAGAAGGAAAATGACCATTAGTTAGAAAGCTGTATAAATACACTTCCCTCGCTCTCTCCTTCCCCTCCCTCCTCTTTTCTGCTGACTCCACACCTTTGCACTAAATCGTCTTTTCTCCCTCACTACTGATTGTAGCTGAGTTCAGGAAAGTTTAAACGCATTGCAAAATGGTTGGGTTAATGACTCAGAAAACCATGGAATGGACAGGATAGAAATGTGGCAAAGTATCGCCTTGCTTTTCTTCGGCATAAATTCTATGTCACTGCTCCGGCTGCCCACACCCCCACTGCCTGCCTTTCCGTCTCTTACTTATACATCAAGTGGATTTATTTTATGACTAAGGTCAACTCTGCTGGCTTAATTTGGCTGATTTGCATAAACCCACCGAAGGGAGGGGATCACGGGATGCGTCTCTTTCTCCTACAATTTCTCCAGTAATTCATATGGTTAGCTGTGAGTAGCCTGGGGGTATGAAGGGGGAGGCATTTTTCCGGATGACATACTACAATAATATGCACATAGGTTTAATGCTGAAAAATGTTGCCCGGGGAATTAATGGCATCGTGTGAGCCGGCAGCTCGAGCGATGGCCTACGCTGCAACTCCACAATGATCCAAGGAGGGGCGGTTGAGAGAATCTCTAAATGCACTGCTCTATGAGCAGGCCTAAAAATCCCAGAATTCCCCAGCCAGCCATAATACCTAAAGCATGCTGTGAAATGTAGAACTATTGTCTGTCTAAGCACACATTAGAATTGCACCCTAGATCCATCCATGGCAAGTAAATCTAGAGAAAGGGAAGGAAGGAAGACCCTCTTCTTGGCTGCTTGCATTGACTTGGATTGTGTCCCACAGCAATTAGAGTTTCTTTGAAATCCCTATTTTCTATGGAATGCTCTTACTTCTGTCAGTGGGCAGGGTAGAAAATGGAAAAAGAAAGGCACAAAAATGGCTTCTGGAGAACATTGAAATAATTCCTTCTGTCTACAAATGGATAGAATTGCATTCTTAAAATGTTTTTATTTCTAAGTTACCTCTTTGGACATTCCAGTCCGTCAGGCACTTCAAATAGTACTAGGCACATGCACAGGATCTGGATGAAGCTCAAAACCTAAGTATAATTAAAAACATCAAGGTAAGCATTAAATAATTCTTTAAATATATCAGAAGCTGGGGATAGTTGTACAACTGGATGACAATGGAATTAAAAGAACAGTAAAGGCACAGTGGTTTAATCCACTGTGCTGCTGGGCTGGTTGATCGAAAGGTCACCGGTTCGAATCTGCACAACGGAGTGAGTTCCCGTTGCTCTGTCCCAGCTCCTGCCAACCTTGCAGTTCAAAAGCATGCAAACGCAAGTAGATAAAAAGGTACCACTGCGGCGGGCAGGTAACAGCGTTCCATGCACTTTGGTGTTTAGTCATGCCAGCCACATGACCACGGAGACTGTCTGTGGACAAACGCTGGTTCCCCCGGCTATGAAACGGAGATGAGCACCACCCCCTAGAGTCAGACATGACTGGACGTAACGTCAAGGGGAAACCTTTACCTTTTTAAAAGAAGATAAGATGACTGCAGAGTTCAACAGAATATATGTTTTATCTTTCCTCATCCCAGAGAATGTAGAGAAGATGCCTCTGCCTGAATTCCTATTTTCAGGATGTGAGTCTGAAGGATTGAGGCAACTAGTGGCAACAAGAGATGAAGAGACTTTGATAGCTAACAAATCAGCAATCCGGAGGGTATCCATCTTAGAGTTCTCAAATTGCTGGTCTTGCAATCTCACTTACAGCCATCTCCTCCTTGAGATGCCCAAGTCATGCATCAGGAATATTGGTAAACAAGCAAAACCAGAAATAGTAAAATGAAAGCACCATTCAAGCAAGTATAGAGCCGGGGGTCAGACTAGATGGCCCAGGAGTCCCCTTCTGACTCGCTCTGTTTCTATGCTCAAGAGGCCGACCACATTATTCTTTTTAATTTGCACTGCAATCATATAAAGTTTGGCAACATTTCCAGTGACATAAGATGATGTATCCCTTAAACAAATGGATACCAAAGGAAGAATTATTACCATAAATGTCTGTTATTAATGGTGTAATCGATTTCTTTCTGTGTTCCCTATACAAGTTGCAGTAGAAGAGAACCTGTTCCACCATTTCTACTGCTCCAGCACTGCAAGGATGTGCCCATTCATTTACTGGATCATGCTAAAATGCCCCTTTGATAGTGCTGATGACGGGACATTAAAGTGGGCAACAGTGAATGCTGGGAAGGGTTATTTTTGGTGGTGTATCTAGGGTGTGGGGGTAGGATTGCACAGCAAGAGCACCTGGCATTTACACCTGTAGCTTTAGGAGAATGTTTAACTCTCTTTTCAGATGCAAACCTTCCAGTTTCACTTGCAACATCTGATGAAGTGGGTTGCAGCTGGGGATGTGTGAGGAATCTGTTTTGGAAATGGGACCCGCTTGGATTCCCTCGACTCGGCTCCCTGGCTCCCACTCCTCTTTGTTGCAGCCCTGAGTCTGGTTTGCTGGCGAATGCTCGAATCGAGGCATCAAGCCCCTTGCAGTGCGCAAGCTGTGTTCCTCTTCCACACCAAATGTGCCGGCCTTTCTTTGTGCCATTGCACCTGACGTGGAAGAAGCGTGTCAGTTGTGTAACCTGCATTCCACAAGTGTTCGAGGATGTCTGCTCAGCTCAGCCCACTTCCCAAGTCCGGGCCAAGCATGCACGGAAGTTCACAATTGCTGGAAGGGCAGGTTCCAGTTCATCTCATCCCATCCCTACTTGAAACCCATGGAAAATCAGGCTAGTTTGTTAAAATAGTTGTTGAACAACTAAAACATCATGTCTTCAGATGCTACTCTTAACCCTAGTCTTTACCGTGTTTTTATTCCCTTATTATTGCACCTAAATGCCTTCATTTAATTGTTGTCTTAATCTGGTTTAAGCTATGAGTGTAAACTGTCTTAAGCACCATTTTTTTGGCAGAAATTAGGTCATGAAATAAGTATGAACAGGTGTGTAGAGTAGGTAGGTGAACAGACAGACTTTCTGCACAGCTTCTTCTGAGATATTTTAAGACAGATCTGATGTTTCCTCCTTCCTCCAGTTGAACATATCCAGCTATTCCATGGAGAGAGACTTGATGCTCCTGATAAGTGGGACAATTTGAGTGTGAGTTTGGAATCAGTCTCATGTAGTCATAATTTTCTTCTGTATATTCAGCTTTCTGCCATTATCACTGTAGTTATGGGATAAACCACAAATATTTCTAATCTCCATTAAACTTTGCTAGCTGAAGGCATCCATGGTCGCCCCATGCCTTTCTGTTTTTATGGCATTTTAAAGAGGTGACTATCCTTTAAACATTAATGAGCATGTCTATTTCCTGGCTATTAATGAGTGACTGTGAGAATTAATGGCACCAGACATTCCCCTACTCTCAACCTTTCAACCCTAGACAATCCTTCAGCAAGGAAGCTCAGTAGACATTATGGTTACAAGCCAATTTGCAAAATGAAAGAGGTGAATTGATTCGAATAGTGTCTTTAAACATCATTAGATGGAAAAGTTTTATTCTTGCTGGCTTCATGCCATGAATCAGTGTGAGGTGGGAGATGCCAAGCTATAGCCCTAGAACAGTTCATAAAATAGCTGAAACCAAGCTCTTTTGCTCAGGAACAGGAAAAATATAACAAGTCCCTGGTCAACTCCATGAAGACTTTGACACCACATTAAACCATCCCACTCGGATGGCTGTCCAGTTTCTCCTTGAATGCCTCCAGTGTGGGAGAGCCCCCTGTCTCTCCAGGCAGCCAGTCCCACTGTCGTGTTGCTCTGGCAGTGAGGAAGCTTTTCTTGATGTCCAGCTTGAATCTGGGTTGTCACAACTTGAACTGATTATCCCATGTCCTACACTCTGGCATCAGCAAGAAGAGATCATGACCTTCCTCCTTGTGACAGCCTTTGAGGTACTTCTAGAGGGATGGCTTTGTGTTCTCGCAAGGCAATGGTAGTTAACCCTGAGAAACCATTTTGTTTCCCAAGGGTTCCCATGCTCGGTCTTTTCTTGCATTGTTTGTTGTTGTCAATATTGTGTTGTGGCTGCACGGCAGCAGGGACAGGATGCAGCCACCTTGCTTTGTAAGTTTCTCTTAGCTGAAGAGAGCCTTCCCATTGATGGAGTGAAGCAGTTGAGTCAGATGCTGAACTGGGAGCGTTATTCACTGGCTAAGTGCTGAGCGTGCCATCAATCCACCTCTTGTAGAAGCCGTGAGTTATTAATAAAGAGCTTGGTAATCTAACACCCACTCTCAATCTTCCTTTCCGGGGGTATAAAACCCACAAGATCAGCCTCAGCAGTTCTGAGCATCTCCGGGACTTGTTCAATCTTTTTCTATCTCCCTCCTGTTTTTTACACTCATCTCCCCAAATCTTAAGGGTTGATGCTTTATGCTTGGGATTGGGAAATGAATTCTCTTATTATCATCAGGAGGGTGTCTTTTATGGCATAAATAATGGGCCAAAGCAAGAGGGAGATCAGGCGTCGGCTGGAATTACTGCCTGGTCTAGGCTGGAAATAATCAATATGTCCTCACTTACCGAACTCATCTGCATGTCAGCTCCATCCTGCGGCCTGTCTCTGTACAAATTCATTTCACAGGAGGCCCAATAAACCATGTTACTGGCATTGATCTGGTTTATTCATAGCCAGACATAGAAAATGCATCATTTGAAATTAATAGGAGGGCTTGTGTTTATGCCACAAAACGTGGCCAACTCCCAGAGCCCCTTAAGTGAATGGGTGAAGAGCAGGAGAGGAGAAAAGTTAGCGGGGAGAATCATTCCTCCCTCCCGTGCTCACACAATGCTCATTCCAGTAAAGGGGACCTTTTGGCTGGGAATGGGGTGAATTTCAAGGGCAGGTTTATAAAATTCATCAGTACGCCTTCTGGGTGCTCCCAATTGTCTACCATTTTGCGCTGTCTCTCAATTAATACCACAATTGCTACCTACAGCATTGCTACCTCATGGTGTGCCATTGATTTGCAGGGAGAGTCAGTGGAAAATGGGAGTCCTGGCTGGAGAAGAAAGAACTGCAGGTGAACATAGTGAGGAGATGGAACAGAAAGGCAGGGTAATCTTCACCCACCCTCAAAATCCACCTCTTAATGAGAAAAAATTGAGAGCCAGTGTGGTGCAGTGGTTAAGAGCAGGGGACTGGGACTCAGACGATCTGGGTTCTAGTCCCCGCTCAGCCATGGAGCCAACTGGGTGACTTTGGGCCAGTCACAGACTCTCAGCCCAGCCTACCTCACAGGGTTGTTGTTGTGGGGATAAGATGGAGGAGGAGAATGATGTAAGCTGCCTTGAGCCCTTTGTAGGAAAAGGCAGGGTATAAATCGGAAAATAAATAAAAATAAGTAAATAATGAGGTTCAGTTTTGACTCATTGCTTACTAGCAAACCCAACCAAATTTGGGTACACCTTTAATCTCTGGAGGAACTTCATTTGCTTTCATTCTGATACAAACCGATTGTCTGGTGATTGGTTTCAATGGCAGGGACTTTTTGCTTTTTTTAAGCCGGAAAAGCAACCCATGAAAAGGGCCCACCCACCCCATAACTTTGCTGCTGTGTCCCATCGGGGGCTATGGATGCAGCAGCAGCTGTTTCTTGGGGCCCACTGCCCCCACCATTTCAGTACTTAGGACATTTCTGACCATGCTTTGTCCAACTGTCCACTCTCCAGCCCGTATGCTGGCTAGCTTGCAACAGATTCGTTAGGTTACTGAAGTTATAATTAAAGCATAAGCAGCAGCCCAAAGAACTTCATCTAAGAAATAAACACCAGTTGCATAACCCAAGAGAACAAGTAAGTAGTGAGTAGTGAGGCTATCCAAAGGGAGGAAAGTACAGAAGAAAGTCAATGGAGCTGAACTCGCAGAAGGCAAGAGCTGAGAGGTTCTTTCAGGAGAAGAAACGGCCATACAGGAAAGCCAGAACTGACCTGTGGACTAAAGAAAGTTGTTCCAAGACATCGTCTTCAGCGGGAGGCAACTGAAAGACTTCTATGCTGCATCCAAGTCTGGACCTCAGTGATTAAGTATGAATAATCACTGGAAAGGAGGTAGGAGACAAATAGCCCACTATTTGATTTGGGATGTGAACTAGCTTAAGAATCCAGCCATGTCCTTAACTAGCAGCACCAGTGGAAGCTGACACCAAGCAAAACATTATTTGTATCTGCGGAATAATTCTTTAAGCATGCATTGTATAAATAGACACATTTCAACTAAGCCATGGCTGGGAACCAGTGTGGCAGGGTGCTGGGCAGGGCTGGAACTCAGGAGATCCAGGTTCTAGTCTCCACTCATCCATGAAGCTCCTTGGGTTCCTTTGGGGCAGACACAGACTCTCAGCCTAACCTCACAGAAACATAGAAACAGAGCAAGTCAGAAGGGGCCTCCTGGGCCATCTAGTCTGACCTCTGGCACCAGCCGGCTCCACTCATGACATGCCCACCATGGGAGGGGGGGTGTGAAGATAAGATTGAGGGGAGGAGAGCCATGTAAGCTGTCTCGGCTTGCTTGTAGGAGGAAGAAAGGTAGGGTATCAACATGATGATGATGATGATGATGAGGGAGGAGGAGGAGGAGGAGGAGGAGGAGGACGAGGTTTCACTCATGTTCATCTTCTCATCTGCCCCACAGCCACAGCTCAAGCCCAGCTGTTCTGCCGATCTGTCCATCTTTCTGTCTTTGCCTCTCCAAGCTAAGAGGAATAAGGGATGATGTGGAATGATCATGAACAGCAAAACTGAAAGGTTGGAGGTTGGAGGCTGGCACCTTCCTTCAAGGGGGGTGGGCACAGTTTCTAACAGGTCCGTTTGTCGCAACATATCACCCTGTGCTGAGCAGGGATGCTTTGGCCATACATGGCGGTAAGGTGCTTGTGTCCAAGAGGCTCTTTCCATCAGTCCGATTCCAAATGATTTCTCCTGGCTTCTCTCTTGCTTCCTAAGCTCTAATAAGATTTTTAAACAAAAACAGAAACCGGCACAAGTGCAACTGGTGAGGAATGCACTGAACAGTTTCCAAAACAATATTCTTTCATGGAGGACTTGAGAACAGCCAGGCAAGAGGAGATGACAGCAAACAAGAGAAAGGAAATGACTGTGAAATCCAAAGTTTGTTTTTATTTTCGGCCATGTCAGAGAGAATCAGTGCAGTGCCTGGTAGGGTCATTTGGAGGGTAGCTCACCCGCCGAATGCCAAGCGCCTGCCTCTTCTCCCAGCCACTTAAGGAAGGCAATGATGGATAATTCCATTAAGGGAAGCCAGGACCCTGTTTGTGGAAGGCAAACAGCACTTAGCTGGTTTGAATGTTTTGCATCATTCCAACCTCAGAAGAGGGAAAGAACACTTTCATCTGCACCGGTCGTCTTGATTCATCCAACAGTTTCTTCCCTGCAAGTGCCACCACAAGAGGACCTTCTCCATCCGTGTCCTCATTTTGAAATGGCTCTGAAGTGACCTTCAGAGTTTTTTGCACCACAACTCCCAGAATTCCCACCCAGCAGGGCCATTGAGTGGAATTATGGGCATTGCAGTCCCAACGTGTCTAGAAGGCACAAGGTTGGGAAAGCCTGTTCTAGAGGGATCTCCAGCCGATTAGCAAAAACTGAAAAAGAAATTCACACTGTATAGGATTCCATAACAATAACATTAAGACCACCCTGTGGATTGAACCAGCAGTCCATCATGTCCTGTGTCTTCTTCTCTACCTCGGCCAACCAGATATTTATGGGAAGCCTCAGAGATGACATGATGGCTAATGAATACGGACAAAGAGTTTGAGCTCACATGTGATAAGGCTGCAAAGCACAGACAAATAAGTGACCAGGTTGGCACAGACATGAGACGAAGATGCCACCATCTAGAGCAGCAAGACAAGAACAACCACAAAAGGCCTCTTCAGAGGGGAAGTAGTTGGGCCTGCCAATCATTCGTTAAAGACAATGAAAATTCAGAAGGCCATCAAGGGTGCCTATTTGGAGTGTGCCACCCTGCCTCCTTCCTTGCGGCATTTAATCCTGCACCAATGGCCTGATCTTCCTCTAGGCAGAGTTGGTGGGGCTGATGTACTCTCCCTAGGACCAATACTATATCTATTTTACATGGGATTTGGCAGCACCAGAGATGAAACTGGGAGGTTGGCAGAGCTTGATTTCCAAGCCATAGATATTTGTAGGCGGCACAAGAAATGGGGCCAAGAGTCTCACTGAGGAAAGCTGAAAAGTATCCTCACAGTTGAAGACATGGTGGGACATGGCCGATCTGAGGGAAGCCAAGTCTATTTTTACCTGCAGCTCTGGGAAGGCCTTTCTCCGCATGTTTTCCACTCAAGGCTTGGCACAAAGGCTCATGCTGTTAAGATGGTGCTTTTGTTTGACCTTTGGGATTGCAATAATAGGGCAGAAAATTCTGAGCCACTTTTCCTTTAAAGCTCTCTCCCCAATGCACCACTTCTGCAAATCCATTCATACCATTATTAAGCTTTCAGCTATAACTTTTCTTTTAGAAGAGAGAGGGGCAAAGCAACTGTTGCTGCTCTCAAACTCTGTCATCTTTCCATCTACCACACATATTTTGCAAGATCGGAAGCAAGAGCAGTGTCCCTTTTTGTGTTTGGTACAGTGCTAAACATACAAGGAGTTCCAGATCTGGATGTGCTGGTTTGATTGTTACTGCTTTCAGCAGTAGTTGAAGCAACTGCCGTTTGAGACCGACCCTGCACAGGCGTATGGTGTTTCTGTCTATCTTTGAATACTAGTGTTGCATTGTAGGCCCTATGTATGACATTCTGAGATAGTTAGATGGCAGGTGACGTATGCATGGGATCAAGAAAAGAAGATTGTCCAACATCTGGCCTGTGACTTTACAGGACTACTCTCAGTACCAATAACACACAAAAGTATTGGAGCAGTAATAACCTTTGACTAAGCTAAAGGAGAGGGGAGTTGTTTAATGAGAATCAGCATCAGAATTCACCGTGTTATTTTCCCCAGGCACACTTGTTCATGCCCCCATTTCACTCTGCTCAAGGCCTGCTCAACAAAAGGGCCGGGAAGTTCATCCTATGCTTCGAGAGAAACTTGTATACGGAACGCAGCAGTTCCGTAAACTCCTCTGCCAAGTGGATTGGCAAATCTGGCAAGCCGTTCCTTCCTGCTTCGTTCTGATTGTGTGCAGAGAGAGGAACTGCAAGCGTGTTTCTCGCCATGCCACTTCCCTGGAGCTCATTTAGGGTATTAAGAAAACAGCCTCTTTCACACGCATTCAGATGGGAAGCCTTCAGTGGCAGCTGCGTTTTTCATCTTCCATTTTATACATGTGATCCTTTGGGGGATGAGATGACTCTCCAAACTCCTGCTAACATCAGCTGGAAGAAGGCATCCGTCCTGAGGTCACTCACCCCTTCTGCTTCCATAGCCGGGATTGTTTCCTTGCCCTGGAGTTTCCGACAATGAAATTGGGATTCCGTCAGCATTTCTTCCGAAAGATGTTTTCTTCATTGGTGAGATCAGCTGGAAAGCCCTAATTGTTTAGCAGGGCTCTTTGGAAACTAATTTACAATGATACAAATTCAAATAATATGCAGAAGTAAAATTAAAAAGTGTATCAATTAACATACAAGAGTAGGAGCATGCGATCCGCTCCACTGAACAAATTCACCTGAGGATGCTCTAGCCTGGGGCGGGAGGGGGGGGTGTTCAGCAGCCAGTTTGAACAGCCCCTCTGAGGGAGGAGCAGTAGGGGAGGCAAACAAATGGAGGGCTCTTATTAGAGGTCCAAAAAGCAAACAAGTTTTATTACACGGAAAGCTTGTTTCAAGCACAGTGGGGGACACGAACGCCTGCTAAATGGTCTTTTGGAAAACTGATTTGGGCTTTGGGAAGACGTGGTGGGTAAAAATGTTGGATAAGCAGGCAAGAAGTCAGAAATGTAACAAGTATAAGCCATTATTCCTGCAATGGAGTAACAAGACTTTTGTGGGTTGGGATGAATGGCAGAAGGAGGGGCAGATTCTCCCCTTTCTTTTCTTTCAGACGGTTTGGAGGATGGAAGAAAAGGAGTCACTTTTCACTGGCAAAATCGCTCCTTCATCTGAAAAGTGGAATTCTGGGGAAGAACTTGGTGGGGCAGCCAGGTGAGTATTTTATTTTTCCGCTATAATGCATATGCACTATTGATGGTACTGAAGGACAGCTGCTTGGAAATACTCTGGACCAACAAAAAGACCAAGAAGTGGCTCCAAGATTTCCCTGGAAGCAAGAAAGGTAAAGCCAAAATTCTCATACATTGGGCACAATGAGTATAATATTGTATGTAAAATCTCCATTGTGCATTTTTAAGATTTATTTCAATTTTTCTATACCAACCCCTTCCCATAGGTTCTGGGTGGCTTATGTTTGTTACTCAAAAACAAGCATATTAAATAAAACTGATCTGAAAACTAACCTTGGAAGACCTGTTGGAAGAGATACACATATAAGCACAACATTCAGAGAGAAGATGGAGGTTTTCCTGAACATAACAGGGCATAATAAATGACAGGCTCAGATTCTGCCTAGTTAGTAAGTTCCTCAGAAGAATATTCAAAGGAACCAGAGGAACGAGCCAGATGTGCAAAAATGATCCAGAGGGAATATCAAAACAATTCCTCCCTGGATAACATTGATCACAAGTGACATCTTCATAGACCTATTTAAAAGGCAGCGTCTTCAAAATAACTTTCCTCCAATGTAAACAGCCCCCAAATGCCTCAGTACTGCTGAAAGACAAGGCGGACTGTCGCCGAAGGAAAGGGCTTGTTCGTCAAGTGGTCTAACTATTTGTGGCAAGCAATGACTATTTCATCAAGAGGAAAGGGAAGCACAAGATCTGCTCAGGGGCCTTCAAAGCAGTGCACCTGGGCAGCAAAATGCTCGCTCACCTTGCACACTGCCTGATTTCCAAAATGGAGACTTGTGGCACCGATGGGGGGATGACGTGTCTACATTACAAATCGTTCAGTGCATATCCCAAGCTAGCCACAATGACGCCTCAGTCGTCGAAGGCAAACGGACATGATATAAACCATCACCTCCGAGCTGCCATCATTCTCCAGATGGGACTGACTTTGAAGATGGTTCAGAAACTGCAGAAAGCAGTGGCTAGACGGGTAGCAATGAACGCAGGTATGGGATAGTGGTGAAACTGTTGGATTGGGGACCTGGGAGGTCCAAGTTCTAGTCCCTGCCCAGCCATGAGGGCCTGGGTGATGTAGGGTCGGTCATAGACTCTCAGTCCAACCTACCTTCTTGTTGTGAATAGCTATGGAAGCCAACTTGGATACCTGACAAACAGAAAAAAGGGGGATATAAATGCAAAGCAATGTAACAACAACAGCAGGTACCAAAGGGCCGAACTTATAAAACTGATCCTAGCTGGTTCGCCTGGCACCGATGCATCTTTCCTTTTGGCATCAGGTGAAAACCTTTTTCATTCTCCCAATATTTTAATTGTTAACCTGTTTTAATTGGTGGTTTTATATTTCCATCGGATACTGTGTAACTGCTACTCGTAGTTCTATTCTTATTCTATTTTGGTAATCTGTTGTAAACTGTTCTGACAGGTCCCTGAAGGGACGGTCTAGAAAAGTTTTAAATAAATAAATACATGATGGGAACGATGGAAGGCAAAAGGAGAAGGGGACGGCAGGGGATGAGGTGGCTGGATGGGGTCACTGGGGTGATGGGTGTGGGCTTGGGTGGACTCCGGGGGATGGTGAAGGACAGGAGGGCCCGGAGGAATGTGGTCCACGGGGTCCTGAAGAGTCAGACATGACTTTGCGACTAAACAACAAAAAGCAAACGAATGGATTTCCAAGTCCCATAGCTTGAACCCATGTAATGGGTCTGATGTCCTCATGCTGAAGATGGGTGTGAGGAGAGGGGATTGCAATGCACTTGATGAGTCAGTAGCTCAGAATTTAAATGGGGCTATGCCCCAACCACTGGTGCTGAAGAGGCTGAAGTTGACCAGTTCTACGAAGGCCTACAACACCTTCTAGAATTAACTCCAAAAAATGATGCCCTTATCATCATAGGGGATTGGAATGCTAAAGTAGGAAACCAAAAGATAACTGGAATAACAGGCAAGCTTGGCCTTGGAGTACAAAATGAAGCAGGACACAGGCTGGTAGAATTTTGTCAAGAGAATACGATGGTCATAACAAACACTCTTTTCCAACAACCCAAGAGACGTCTCTACACATGGACATCACCAGACGGTCAACACAGAAATCAGATTGACTATGTGCTCTGCAGCCAAAGATGGAGAAGTTCTATAGATGAATCGCCAGTTGGAATCAAGATTGCTGGGAGAAATATCAACAACCTCAGATATGCAGATGATACCACTCTCATGGCAGAAAGTGAAGAGGAACTAAAGAGCCTCTTGATGCGGGTGAAGGAGGAGAGCGCAAAAGTTGGCTTGAAACTCAACATTAAGAAAACTAAGATCATGGCATCCGGTCCTCTCACTTCCTGGCAAATAGATGGGGAAGAAATGGAGGTAGTGAGAGATTTTATTTTCCTGGGCTCCAAGATCACCGCAGACTGGGACTGCAGCCAAGAAATTAAAAGATGCTTGCTCCTGGGGAGGAAAGCTATGGCAAATCTAGATAGCATACTGAAAAGCAGAGACATCACCCTGCCAACAAAAGTGCGTATAGTCAAGGCTATGGTTTTCCCAGTTTAATGTACGGCTGTGAAAGCTGGACCATAAGGAAGGTCGAGCGCAAAAGGATTGAGGCCTTTGAGTTGTGGTGCTGGAGGAGACTCCTGCGAGTCCCTTGGACCGCAAGGTGATCAAATCGGTCAGTCCTGGAGGAGATCAACCCTGACTGCTCTTTAGAAGGCCAGATAGTGAAGATGAAGCTCAAATACTTTGGCCACCTAATGAGAAGGAAGGACTCCCTGGAGAAGAGCCTAATGCTGGGAACAACAGATGGCAAAAGAAGAAGGGGACGGCAGAGGATGAGGTGGCTGGATGGAGTCACAGAGGCGGTTGGTGTGAGCTTGAGTGGACTCCGGGGGATGGTGAGGACAGGAAGGCCTGGAGGAATGTTGTCCATGGGGTCGCGATGGGTCGGACACGACTTTGCGACTAACAACAACAAAGAGAGACCACCTTCCTGTTTTGTTGCCTGGACCAGCCCTGTACCAATGTTTAAGGTGCTGTGAATTTTCATAAGACTCTATTATGGCACCGCTTTCAAACAGGGCTTGTGGGGGGGGAGCGTGTGGAGAGGGAAGTCTAGTATGCAAAGATGACACGGAAAAAGGCTCCATCTTCTTAGACACGGAGATAAAAGCAACTGTCCTCCATCTGTTAATTCCTGCAGTAGAAGCAGCGCGTCAATTTAAGGGAGGGGGACTCACAACAAATAGCTTGCATGGGACTTCTGCGCTTTTAGATCTTGCTACCTCAATGAGCCTGTACAAACAAGCTGCCTGCAAACCTGGCTTTCTTGCTGTGCTGGTATTTTTCCAAAAACTGTTGGCTCTGCATTTCTCCCCTGCTTAGGCTCTGTACACAAAATGCACCGTGCCACAGAGTCTGCGTAGCGGAATATTCCTTCTCCATCCTTCCATATTTCCCCTCTGACCTCAGCTCAATACACTCCTTGAAACTGGAGTGTGGTTTTTGCTGTAAATCATAGTCACATGAGTGCTTTTGATCATTTTTTAAATGACTTTTGATATCATTTCCAATGGACATAGCCAGAACTGACTATCATCATATGGATTCATTCTCTCTCTCTCACACACACACTCACACACAAACACACACTTCCTCATCGTTCACATACTCACATCCTTTTTACACATTCACACACCCATTTGCATGCATTGCCTGGGTTAAGAAAGCATGAGAGCCCACACTCATGACGTCAACATGGGCTAAGTGTGGGTTCTTGTTGAATTGTGGGTTCCTGTTAAACCATGGGTGGCTAGATTGTGTGACCATGGAGAACCCAGAAAGGGGCACGGCGGGTTGTTCTTAGATCATGTACTGTGGGTTGTTCACCATAGTTTGTACATTGCCTGGGTTCAGACAACAGGATAATGCATCTTAACAACGGTCAGGTCTGAGATGTAGACTCTTGTCACAGCCTGGACAAGCAGGACCAGGGATAATGGCGGAGGATGGAGATCTCAGTACAATGCATGAGGGTCAGAGACAAAGGCAAGGTCAGAACTAAGCAAGGGTCAGGCGCCATCAAGGCTCCCCAAGACCAGAAGCTAAGGCTGCTCAGAAAACTCTGCAGGCCTCACAGAATGGAAGATTACATCCCCGAAAGTGGCTGAAAGGGGCAGGTCAGCAGAATGCTTTAAAATGTGCAACGTTCACTAGGGGAGGATCTCCAACACCCATGGAGCTTTCGATGGACCACTGGAAGTGGTGTCGGGGAAGGTGTCAGAAAGCAGCCTGGGATGCCCACCCACAGTGGAATGCTTCAAAATTTGCAGTGTTTCGAACTAGTGCATTTGTGTATCAAGCCCTTCAACAGTGCACTGGAAGTGGCGCTGGTGGAAGCTGCTGAAAATTGGCAGTGTCAGTGGGTCACTCACATGTAATGTGGACAACTCTAAATGAGAATGACCAGTGGACTGACTCCCAACACAACTGACAATTGTAATAAGGAATGCAATGAGGAGTGGAATCCAGGGCAAAATGGACCAAGGGAAGCCCTTCTTGGCCTCAGTTCCTGAAATAAATGTCGGAAGGCATGACTAACAAATGAAAAACGCTTTGCACGTAAGTGCAGCACGATGAGATGCTGAGCAGAAAGCTTACCATGGGGGTACAACTGTAAGGGAGCATTCCAAGGAAAGGATCTCACAGACCAGCTGCCCCAGGATCGCTTTGTATTTACCCCAGGGTGGGGCAATATGGAGATAAAGGCTACATGATTGGCGCACACTGACACATTCCTGTTTCTTGTCGTCCCAGACACGTTTGAGTGGAATAAGTTCATTTCCGGGACGTCCCTGGGATTTGCTGGCAAGTCATGGTGTTTCAAGTAGAGTTGCCAAAATAAATGGAAGGAAGCTGACAGCAAAGCATTGAAATGCAAAAAAGGGCACAGAGGAAAGGAAAGGTATGTGCTAATGATGCAAGTGCACCAAAGCCATTTGCCGACTTGACAGGCACTATTCATTTCAGACCTCAAACGTTACCTAACACCAGCCTTTTCTAAACACACTGCAATTAATATTGATTTTAATATGCAATGAATTTTCTTCTTACTGTAATTGACCTTCTGGGCACAATAGGAGTGTGTGTTTGCAAAAACCTCTGCAGGGGTGAAATTTTGAATGGGTTTGGGTGTTTGTGAAGGAGAGAGATCCGGGCAATGGGGTGTTTGCATTGCAAACTGTTTGGCTAGAATTCTATTTGGACCTTGAGCTTGTTACACAGAGGTCCCATTTATTCTCTAAATTTACATTCAATTCCCATAACTTCCTTGAGTATACCATTTTAGGGCTCTCTGGTTACACAGATATGAACGAGATGATAAATTGGGCACAGAAGAGGAAAGTTTGCTTGGAAAGCAGTCATTTTGTCTTTCAAAAACAGGCCATCAAAAACCACACAGAAATGCGGGCAACTCAAGATCAGCTTCTGAGTTCTGGAAGTGCATTTGGTAGGCTGCCTCCCCAAGTGGTGGCCCTCCCTAAGATTCCTGTGGTCTCATGAAGAATTTCCTTTGGTGGCCCCAATGGACACGTTCCTCACTTGCATGTGAATAATATCTTGGAAGGGGAATTGACTTCCAGAGTATTGCTTTGGGGAAAGTATGCTGGATAGCAGCAGGCATTGCCCACAAAGACACAATGCCTTGAAATTTATTTATCTTCTGAATTATTGTGGAAACTGGAAGGGACTGTTTTGAGCATTCGGCGTCTCCAAACAGTCAGGTAGGTTCAGGTAGCTGCCTGAGAATGCTGAGTGCCGATGCTGGTCATGTGGATTTGACTTTCTGTTCTCTTTCAAGAAGTTCTCGTTTACTATTGGTCAGAGTTCACCCAATCCAACCACAAGAAGGTAAGGTGTTTCAGGGAATGGATGCCACTGCTGAAAAGGCCCTGTTTCAGACAGCCCTTAATATAATTTGGATAACGTAGAAACTCAGACAGGGCCTCCAAGAAAGCTTTTGTGTTCCAGGTGGGTCAATTTGGGAACAAGTAATCTAAGATGTTTCTCAGTGTTCCTCTTCCTTAGTTCCAATAAAGTATTTCAGATCACATCCCAAAGCAGCACAAATCAGGGGCAACCAAGAGAAGGGTTGTTCTAAGACAGAAACAGAGAAACAGAGCAAGTCAGAAGGGGCCTCCCAAGCCATCTAGTCTGACCCCCGACTCCAGCCGACTCAGCTCACAGAATGTGACAGATCCATCCATATTGGTTGCTTTCTTATTTTCCTACCTTAGGTGTGGTTCCTTTAGAAGATTAGGTTTTATTATTTAACTTCACATGAAAAATGCTGTACATTTTAATGTGCACTTTTCCTAACACCTGCATTTTTGCAATTTTCCAAACGCAACACATTCCGAAGGTTATTTTCACTAAAGTACAAATTTCTACATTTTCTTCTAATAAACACGTTTCTGTATGTATTTTTAAAACTGGAGATAAAGTTGAAGAGGTGTTGATTTTGAAGTTTCACTGTGCAAAAGTTCAAAATGAGGTCGGCTAAAAATGCAAGCTGCCCATGTTGTCTCCTCCATCCTCATTCCAAAATAAGAAAGTTCCCATTCTCAGGCCAAAATCCTCAGGGTCACTAAAACCATTGATCTATGGGAGAAATACATCACAGATGTCATGATGGGAAGTGTGACAAACAGAGGTGGGTGTGAAAAATCATTTCCTGAATTAAGTGCTTGTTTTCCCAAGCTTGTCAAAAGTAAGCACACATTTCAGGTAGGGATGAGTTTTAAAAAACACACCCATGAGGCCTCACTGCAAAAAAGGTTTATTAACAGGTCACTGCTGCTGTGGTGGAACAACGGAGAAGCGGCGCTAAGCTGGTGAAGTGTGACATTTGATTAATTAACGCTTCTGTGGCACTTAGCAAAAACATGAGCGAAGCGCTAAACTCCATTAGATCAAGAGCGAGATGATATTTATATCTTTCTCCAAACATTGGCCTGACAACAACTGTTGGTTTCCCTCTCAAGACATAAGAGAAGGACAATTCCTGCGGCTCCAAATTAAGTCCAAAAAGCATTCCGACCTCTAGGACCTCATGCACCATCCCTGCCCCTCAATATGTCCAGAATTTCTGGGCAACTTCATTCATTCATTCATTCATTTCAAGCTTTTATAGACCATCATAGTAGCCACATGGGTTCTCTGGATGGCTTATAGCAATGAAAAGATAGTCAAACAGAATAAAAAAAAAATCCAGAAATATTAAGAAATCTGATAAATAAAGCGTCAATTCCAATAAATAAAATGTCAACATCAAACAAATGAAACATTCTGCTCCATCAGCAAGGGCACCAACTGTTTTGACCTCATACAATGGCCAGATTGGACATATCTTATGTTTAAATAACATTTAAAAATTCAAAATTGATAAATTAAAATTTATCAAAAATTTATTTAAAAAAACCCTACACTTATTTTTGAATTTTCTAATCTTAAGTTACTTTTATCTGATCAATCCAATTTTATCTCCTTGACTACAGCCAAATACTTTTTGGTGGTTTGTACAGTGCATAGTTCTACCAGAATGCTTTTATTTTCTTATCAATTATTGTAATTTTATTAGTACTGAATTTTTGTAATTTTTAACTCATCGTAATTTTCTGTTTCATTTATTGGTTGGTCAATGACCAAATAAAGAATTGAATGATTGATTGAAATAAAATACCAACCTCAAATTAAAATTGAAAAAAGGACTTAAAACTCTCAACACTTAAAATACCCCAAAAATTAAAAGTCTTTGCCTAGCACCGAAATGTGTACAAAGAATTATATCCCTGATCTGGTACTCAGGGCCTTGTGGGCCTCACGAGGCAAACAACGGGTGTAGCTCCTTCTGTACACCTGAAGTAGCCAACACAAACTGAGTTCGAGTATTAGGAATGCATTCAGAACACTGCAGAACTGTCCTGTAATTAATTAAATTCAATCCCATCCAGCTACGAGGGGGACCCTCTGCTTCCGTCCTGCCGCTCCCGGGTTGCCATCACACGCAAAACCTGTCAGGCTTGCTGATGCAGCTTTGCTTGCTTTGAAAATACCAGGTGTGGCCTCCTGTGGGGAGATGAATACCTGATACGAGACCAACAATTCCACCCAGGAATGTGGCTCGCCAATGCTCCTGCGGCAGCAGCTCCCTCGCTGCTCTCGGCGACTGGAGCCGGTGAACTGTTCCTAACCTCCTCCTTTATGATTATTGTTTTTACACGAACAGCAGGTGGCTGTGACAAGCCCAGTCCGTCTTCTGCAGAAAAGTGCAGGGGCCAATGGCTTTAAATGAAGACAGATGGAGTGATACAGCGAGAGGGGTAACTGCCTGTTCTTGTAGGCCGGGGCTCCTGCCGCTTGAGAGGCCGGCTTCGAAAGGCTGCGTGCGGACTTCCTGCAGGCCGATCCAGCCTGCCCCGTGAAGAGGGCCGTGCGGGTTTATGAGACATGTGATTCCAATGTGGTATCAAAAGAGCACGGGAGGCTTCCCACGTACAGCCAGGGAAGCGACTTGTACAAAAACAGGTATGAGGTTCTCGTGAGGATTTGTTCAGTGGAAAGGATGGGATTTGGGAGGACAATAAGTTCACGTTTTGCCTCTGTTCACTATAGAAACATAGAGCAAATCAGAAGGGATCTCCCGGGCCATCTAGTCTGACCCCTGGCTCCAGCCAACTCCACTCATGACATGCCCACCACGTGCATGTCCAGCCTATCCTTGAACACCCTCACCAATGGGGCCTCCACCACCTCCTGTGGAAGCCCATTCCAGACCCTGGGGGTCCTAACTGTCAGGAAGCACTTCCTGGGATCCACCCTAAATCTTGGTTCCCTGAGGATCCATTGGAGTGCATCCTGCCTTCCACTGCAGGGGATGAAAGGTCATGCCCCACCTCTGCATGGCACCCCCTCACATACCTGTATGTTGCTAACAGGTCCCCTCTGAGTCTCCTTCTCTCCAGGCTGAAGAGACCCAGCTCCCTCAGCTTACCCTGCAAATCAGCCACCATCCTAGTGGCCCTTTGCTGTACTGATTCCAACCTTCCTGTATCCCTCTTGTAATGAGCAAGCCCAGAATTGAACACAATATTCCAGCAGTGGCTGCAAAGGAGTCATATAGAGTGGCAGTAATGCCTCTCTCGATCTAGAAGCCACACTTCTGACTATGCAACCAAGGTTGCTGTTCACCTTCTTGGCTGTGACGTCACACTGCTGGCTCATGTTTAGCCTGTAGTCAACCTATCTCTCTGAGCAGCTTTTCTCAACACTTAAGAAGGCTGGAGTTTCTTTCCAACTGTGGTGTCCCCATCTTTGGGGTGCTTGTAGTGTCCTGGCACCAGAGCATCATATAGCAATATAGTTCTGACACCATATAGCAACTCCTCATGCTGAATTAGCTTTGTGATGAAGCCACATAGCCAATCGGACTTGACTCTCATTATGTACACAGCAAGTGTGTTCCTGCCTACATCTGGGGCAGTCCCCAATTCCTTGGGGACCCACCTTTGCCCAACTCGGCCTTTGAAGGACCTATTAAACATCCTAGGTGTTGTTGATTCATGCTAATGAAATCGTGCTCAGCACTAATCTATAGAAAATACTTCTTATGTTTTCCTACCTTGTAAGTCCTTACAGGGACTGCAGGTGGCGCAGTGGTTTAAACCGCTGCACTGCTGGGCTGGTTGATCGAAAGGTCGCCAGTTCGAATCTGCACAACGGGGTGAGTTCCCTTTGCTCCGACCCAGCTCCTGCCAACCTTGCAGTTCGAAAGCATGCAAATGCAAGTAGATGAAAAGGTGCCACTTCGGTGGGCAGGTAGCAGCGTTCCGTGCACTTTGGTGTTTAGTCATGCTGGCCACACGACCACGGAGACTGTCTGCAGATAAACGCTGGCTCCCTCAGCCAGGAAACGGAGATGAGCACCGCCCCCTAGAGTCAGGCATGACTGGACTGAATGTCAAGAGGAAAGCTTTACCTTTGCCTTTACCTTTAAGTCCTTACAATGGAGGACTATAGAATATCTTCCACTTGGAGGGATATCAATTTGGAATCAGGTGGGCAAATGGACAGTATGAGACAACTCTGGAAACAAACCCAGACACATATTCATACAGAGACTCACACAACCCCTTTCTGCTGCTTGGTACATTTTCCCCGCATTCTGGTTTGTCATCTTTGGATCCTTATATCCCATGATGAAGGAAGCAATGGACTGATGCTTGTTTTTCCTCACCAGGAACGGAGCATGGAAGAAGGTGGTAAGTGCCTGGCTGTGTATGGATGGGCCCCAGCTCAGCTACTCCACTTGGTGCTGAGCCCTACAAAGCCTGCTTGGATGTTTAAGTGCCCAAAGGTCCATCAGTCACTGCCTGCACCCCCATTTCCATGCTGTGATGAGGCACAGAAAATCCACTCCACTGATTCTATGAACCGCACTGCCAAGCGACCGGCAGGGATGCTTTTAAAACAACAAAAATAACCTCCATCGGTTTGTGAAATCGCTCAGGATCACCGGTGCTTCTGAAGAGCCATTTCTGTGTCCCTCTGGAATTGTTCCAAAGAAGATCAACCAAGCATCAAAAGGAAGCAACTTCCAACAGAACAGAAGGAAACATTTCTACATACTGGGGTGTGGAAAAGCATCCGAACTCTTCAAAGAGAGGCAGCGTGACTGAGTGGCTCAGAAGCAGATGGTGCAAAGAGGTAAGCGAGAGTTTGCCACCTTTGGGTGACGAGGTCTTAGGAAGACAGGACATCAAATCCACAGGTTTGCCTCTTTCGACTTCTAAAACTGCGACCCTTATATCCTGTGGTGATAAAAACCAAAGCTATAAAGCCTGCTTTTAAAGATATCAGAGATTAAATAACGGATTTCCTTCAAATGCATCTCCATCCTCCCCCTGCCCCATGCTCCCGTCTCTCACTTTTTTCCTTCTTTGGATACTTATGTGGCCAAAAGGGCTTTATTCTTGCCCAAAAGGGGCAGGTCGGCAAGTCCGAGGGAACCCCTGGGCCTTGCAAAAGGCAAGAAGCAAGCTACCGAGGAGGGAAAACTCAGTGGTTAAGGAAGCAGCTCCATAAGAGCGGAGCATGCGCTGTGGGGCTGCAGTGGTCACTGAGTGTGGGGCAGAGGCAGAAGGGAGGAAGAGCATCCTGGAAGTCGGTGTGCTTGGCTGGCTGGCCTCTTTTGCTGCAGGTCCTACTTACAAGAGCAAAATCCCAGGGCTGCATGTGCACATCAGCGGGAAATGCTTCTCTGCATAATCATAGAAGTATAGAAACAGAGTGAGTCAGAAGGGGTCTCCCAGGCCATCTAGTCTGACCCCCGGCTCCAGCCGGCTCTGCTCAAGACTTGCCTACCAAAGGGCACAAGGGCGGTGGTGATGCTCTTTCATGGCAGCCAAAGCCCTTCCCATAATGCATCGGGGAGCAATGGAAACTTTTCTAGGCCCGACGGTCACATGCAATGCTAGGGCTTGGGGACACACATTCTGAGCAATCTATCCATGATTCTCTGGGGGTGGGCTTGTTCTACCCCTCCCCCAGTGAACATCATGTAGATCACCCCTTCCTCACTGCCAGCAGCAGCAGAAAAACAGTAATCTACTTTGCATGATCCATCAATTTCCACACCCTTCTTGCCACCGAAAACATTGGCTCAAATAACTCATCAATGTAAAAACCTCTACCAGAGAGACAGACGAGTACAGCTAGCGGGGAATTCAGCAGCATGGGAGGGGTCAAGACATCCTCCAGGGCCATGGCGGGGGGCACAGGTTTTGTACCTCTGCCCAGCCTTGCAGGGGACTCTGCAAAACCCAAATGCCTCTGTGTGAGCCGAAAATCCCGCATGATGGCAATACTGTAGATCACAGCCAACATAATTATTGTTTTAAGATACTGAAGGGCATGTGGGATAACTTTAATATGCAAAAACACTGCCTGGTTATTAAGAGGTCTTTCATTGTGCCTTTCAGTTTGATTCTGGGGCTGCTTTCCTTAGCACAACAGTGTGGAATTCTTTCATAATGTTTAGGTACCCTCCTTCAGTCAGATAGAATGTTTGGGGCATGTCTCCCCATCCTGTCTTTCCCCAAACAATTATTTCTGCCATCGCCTGCCGCCTCCTTGCAGTTCTATTAAAGACCAGTAGATGGCAGTAATTAAAGACCAGTTACTGCCTCCCCTGGGGCTTTTTTGTATCAGGAAGAGCAGGCAGCCGGACAAAACACGCACAGTTCCTGGGTCACCTCCCAGTGCAAAGGCAAGCTTAGAAGCACCAGCAAAAGAAATGCTCAAACGTTTTGAGAATGAGCCACAAAAATGGAAGCCGCTTTTGTAAAGGGGGAAACCTTGCGAGAAATTGGAGGACAGGTCTTTTTTCACAGCTCTCATTTCACAAAAGCATCTTAAATGGAGATGGAGAAAATGACATGGTACAGGGAGAGAGAAAGAGTAATCAGATCGCAGAGAAAAGATGGTGGATTTTCCCTCTCCATGTGCTATTTGGTGGCAGTGTCTCCTAGCAATGGCTTCAAGGAACGACATCACTGATCTTCCCTGCCTTCCATCAGAGCTGTCAGGCACAACATGGGCAGGAAGACAGGAGCTCGCCCAGGTCTCCATAACTTGCATTCAATGCTGTGTTAAACATCTCACCTGTGGGGGAAAGAGATTTAGAGAGAGTCTGCTTTCAGATGACATAACCCACACTCAAGAGTTGAGTACGGGTTGAACGTGGCTTCTCATTTAACCATGGGTTGTTGTAGGAATTGGTTTATCATGACATCAGAACCCAGCTGAGATAAACCATGGTGAATGAGCCACACTTCCAAACAAACCTGGGTGCTCTTCATGGGTTGTTGGTGGTTAATCAACCATGGCTTGTTAACCATGGGTTCACACACCATGATAATTCAGATTCCAACAACAGCCCAGTGCACAATGGCTGAACCTTCACATTGTGAGAGCTGAGAAGCAGCCCTCAAGAATGGACAAAGGAAGAGAGGAGGTATTTTCATAGACCACAAATGGAGTGATAATGCCAAGAACTGGGGTTCAGCTAGGAGCAAGACAAAAGACTGGGAGACAGTGAGACCAAAGCATGGTCTGAAAGAACCCCTGTCCATGAATCACCGTGTTCCCATTTTTCCACAGCCAAGGAGCCAAACCTCCCCAAGGAATTAACAGAACATGTAAATGAATTGGAAGCTGTGATTCAGAGGCTGAAATCTGAAGCTCAAAAGTGTTGTGGTGGGAGGGGATATCCATTATTCTCCGATTTCCCTTTCCCCCACAGACAGTTTTACCTTTGTTCACTGCCCAAATCCCTATTTGGGGTGGGGAAAATTTGTCACTGCGGTTTTGCTTGCAATCCAAAAGCTACAGAAGCACTTTATCTCGCCAGAAGTCCCACAGCATTGTTTTTATCTCCAACAGAGATAGATTCCTTGTCATAATTGCTACCTCCACCCACTCAGCACACACACATGCACACACGCACACACATACACACACCCCTTCCAGGAGGGAATTCATATTCAAGTGGCATATTTGGCATTGCATAGTTTTAATTTGGGATCTCTTTCTTTGGAACTCACCCGACCTGATTGAATTTGGCAAGGGAGCTCCGTGCAAACTGATTTACCTTCGCGCTGCTATTATTCAACTGTCTTTCCCTGGAGGAAAAGCGCTGGCCACCTGCCCCTTGGTGACAGATGCACTCGCTTTGGTTGACTCACCAAGCTTGTCATAGGCCTTATTAATGTTTGCTGTTTCCACATTATGAGGTAGCACATGATTCATTGAGGGAATGGAAAGATGCTGCCACTAGAGGTGAGCTGTTCTCCAAGTTCGATCGCAAGCTTTTTAGCACTCTGCTCTGCCTCTCCGCTTCTGCGACCCCTGTGCCTGGACGGGGGGCATTGGCTCCACTGTTATTTCTCTCAATGAGGAGGGAGGGGGAGGTTGTTCCACACCATGCATATGAGGCATCGCATTGCGATTTGCGTGTTTTTAATGGCGCATTAGTTCATCTTAACGCCAACTAAATATCGATGCAATCATAGGAGGATGGCTCTCTGTGCAGGGTGTTATGGATGCGTGTGTGTGTCGTGGAGGGGGAACTAAGTAAAGGAAGAGAAACCAGCTCACACTGGAAAGGCAGGGGGAAGCGTTGTCGGGTTACAGCCCAGTGCAAACCTCTGGCGGGCCATGAAGTCATTGCCTGACCTTGGGCCAATCTCTCATCCTAGCCTACCTCAGAGAATCGTTGTGAAGGGAAACAATTGCATTTTCTGCTGGTCTGAGCTCTTTGAAGAAACGTGGGACATGGAGAAATGGCTGTAGCAACCTCCTCTTGCTCTGTCAAGAATTCTCCTGAACCTCCCCTTCCCACCTCATGAGAGCAAAGCAGCCAAGAGCCCATTGGCATTGGTCCAGTCTGCTCCTCACTTGCTTCTTTCGCCTCCATGTGGTGGGAATATGCAAGTCTCCAAAGAAGAGACTTTCTAGTTATGGATGCTCCCTGGGCTATTGAGAGCCCTGGACAATCAGGGTTCTAAACCGGAGCCCATCTCCAACCTCTTCCAACCCCTTGTAGAGGAAGCATCTCCAAGAGGAGGGCATGACATCCTCCAACTTATTCATAGGGCGTCCTCCAACTTATGCTATGCAGTGAGCCAATCGCACCCAGTTCTGAGGACATTCGGATACATGCAGCCCAAAGGGGCCCACCAATCATGTTTCAGGGATGGACCAGGGGACACTTGCAGTTAATAAATAGAGATGCTATCGTGGAGAATTAATGCTCATCGATATAAATCTTGGCAGCAGAGGGTGGGGGAAGATGGGGGCAGCTCCTCATTATCGTGCAGAGGTTGCAGGGTCAAACTGGGACAAGAAGACATGATTTATGCGTTCCCTTTGTCAGAGGGATGAAAATATGTAAAGGAAATAATGACTCGCAAAAACCATTAGAAAAGCTCTCCCAGGATCTCAGAGGTCGGCACTGAGCGAGGTTTCCCTTTTCTTCCCTGATTAGCATCCGCGTCCCCTCTTTCTCCATGCCATCCCAGAGCCTTCCATCTCCCACCCTCCCTCCTCTTTTTCATGTGTCCTCCAAAGCTTTGACTCTCCCATACAGTCCCCTGTGGAGCATGACTAGCAATTAACATTCAAGGGTTATGGCAGTCAGAAAGATAAGACAGATTTCTTTGCCTGCAAAATGGATCTCTCTCTTTTCTGAAGTGAATGGCCAGAGGAGAAATGTTTGCTCATAGCAACTCTTTCTACAGAATTTTAACTCGTGCTCCTAAGTGGCTTATCTATGGCCCAAGAAGCCAGCAGCTTGTAAAAATGAGGCACACACCAGCAGAGGGTACAGCGGGACCCTCTCATGGGGCGCTGCTTTTACCCAGCTAGATGGGATACTGATGCCGTGCCTCTCTCTGGACATTAGCACATAGCGAGTAGCTAAAATGCTACTTCAAAGATAATGAGTTCCATTCTAATAGGTCCATCTCTGACTAATTTACAGTGCTTGAATTCTCTCTATTTCTGGGCAGATTCTTGAGTGTGAGAACAGCCTAAAACAGTGAAAAGCCAAAACAGCTTCATCCTCTTTGCAGTATACTTTGGTTTCTCCAGATCGCACACACCGATAACTTTTATTTATGTATTATATGTATATCCCACCATATCTCCCTCCAGGGAATTCAAGGCAGCTTACATAACTCTCTTTTTCTCAGTCTTATCTGTCTTTCTCTCAGTAGTTTGGGCTGAGAGTCTGTGAGTGGCCTGAAGTCATCCAGTTGGCTCCATGGCCATGTGGGACTAGAACCCACATCACTTGAGTCCCAGTCCCATGTGCTTAACCACTATGCCACACTGGCTTTCACACTAGGGGGGTGTGAACTCCCCAAAAGTTAGTGTGGATAAGATGGTAAGAGCCCATCTAGTAGGATGGCTTTTGCTTTTGATTTTAAAGCAAGGGCAGACCGTTTTTGAAGGGCTTCCAGAAAATTGTCCTCTCAATGCAAAGTACCCTCTTTGAATTGCTGTCCAAGCCAAGTTCAATGTAAGGAAAACTGTCAGAAGGAACATCTGGAAAGTGAAAGTAACCTGGAAAGTGACTATCAAAAGCACCTGGAGCAAGACACCCAGGTAACCTGGTTGATCTCCATATGTTGAGATGCATCACACTTGTATTTAAGTTATACTGTGGATTCGCAGGTATTCATTTCCATTGATTTCCACTTTATTTATTTATTTATTTATTTATTTGGAAATTTATAGGCCGCCCCTTGCCACAAGCCTCGTACATTTTATACAGATCAGCATCTTCTTTTATCCTCTCTGGAGATCCTTTTTTTCAGATTCGTAAGTGGCCACCAGACTTGCTGGACCAGATCAAAGTCCAGAATTCTGCTCCCAGAGTGGCCAATGAGGGAACCCACAGCTGGACACAAGCACCACGATACCATTCTCCTCATGCTCCTGAGCAGCAGGTGCTGAGAGAACGATGCCGTGACGACTGAAGCTATGCAGAAATCCAGCCCTGCTCCTCCTTGAATGTGTCTAATTCACCTTTAAACCCACCCCAGTTGGGCGTGACCTGGCCACATTGATCCATGCCATTTCTGGGTTACATTGCTATCCTGCCTTCCTGGAACTAAATTTCCGACAATTCAGAAAACAAACAAACCAGTAAGAAGAAAGCAAAACATCAGGAACAACCTTAACACTCAAGCAGCAATTAGGAAAGCCATGTTCAAAGAAGACCTTCCTGTCTCAACATGTACACAGCTGTGCCGTACGGCTATAGAGATTCAATGCAGTGTTGCAGTAAGGCATGTTTATTCATTTTTGACCATTATCATTCCAAACAAATTGCCTTTGAAAATCAAATCAGAAGAGAAGTGGATTTCAGGGAACTTCCCATGTGTTTGGTCCAGGTTCGTGGACTTCCTGTGGGTCTGATCCAGGGCTCTTCGACTTATTTGGCTTCCAAGTTGGCTGCAGAGTGTCCCGCCTCTTTGTATCATTTATTTACAATTCTTGTGCACTTCTGGGGTGCCTTCATCTCTCTGGCAGCATGTAGCCTCTTCGGTGTTGCGCACGTTGATTCGAGGTGAGGGCGTCTTGAAATGATTCCTCCCAGAGCGGTTCCTTGGACCAGGAAGTGCTGATCTCCTGATAGGCTGCAGAGCAATGATGGGATGAATAATAGAAAGAAAACCCACTGAGAGTCCGCTCTTGGGCGATGCCACTTTTTCTCCATCTCACACACATACAGAGAGAGAGAGAGAGAGAATGAAGGCAGGGGGGACCAGGAGTACAGTGAAGGATGCAAAATATGCCATCATGTCGTTAAGTCATTTCCTGCTGTTGCCACTCACAGGGCCAACAGACGCACAAAATCCCCAAGGGAGGAATCAAAGCACTGCGTCAGTGCCAGGACAAAGGCAGCAGGTGGCTGCAGCGGGTGTCCAGTAGCAGGAGTGGGAGAGGTGGCAAGAGCTCTTTGCCTAATGCAGAAGGGCCAGAGGCAAAGGCAAAGTTAGCCACAGGCCAAGGTCAGATATCCAGCAAGGCCTGGCAGAGCGAGAGGCAAAGGCAAGGAGCGGATGTGGACACAGTGCAGCAGAAGCAGAGATAAAGACAAGGAGCAGTTACTGGGCAAGGCAGGGTGAGACAAGAGGCGGGAGAGGAAAGGCAGGAGTCCTCTCAAGAGTGGGGGCAGGGCCTCTGTGCAAGCATCCACACTCCAGGGCTGCCGGCCACACTGCGTGCTTGCATCAGTGCCAATCCTTGCAAGTGCCTCCTGGCCCTGCAGGCACTCGCAAGGTGAGATATCCTTGCCACCAGGGGGAGCTGTATCCCTGCTCCACATTCAGACAGATCTCCCCTCTTGGGGAAGGGTGTTCTGGGTTGTTAGGACGAGCACAGAGAAAACAACAAGCCTTGGCAGGAGTAGTTGGACCAGGGGCTGGCAGGAGCTGGCAGCGGCTGCCCCATAATGCAGCTGGGTGGCCCTGTGTGCCTGGGACAAGCTGTCAGCAGGACAAGCAGATGCATAATGCCTCTTCTGGCCATGATAAAGGCAGAGGCCCAGGACTCTGCTGCTGCTTCTTGGCCTGCACCCATGGAAACCAAGAACCATCCATCTGTGTGAGTTTGGACACAGCTGTGGGGACATTCTGTGTCCTGCCCGGGGTGTAGAGAAGGCCACAGCAAGCTGCCAGGCCCAAGAAGTAGGCAGTGGATAGCTCCTGCTGGAACAGGATCCTGGAGAAGGATCCTGGGAGTCTTTGAGAGATGCTAGAGGACCGGAGGTAAGCAAGTTGAAATGCAGGCTGAGGGCAGGCTCCAAAGGACATTGGAAATCCAGCAAGACATGTCAGAGCCAAAGACTACAGCTCTTGGTGTAAACCATTCTAGGAGTTCTGTTAGCTGTGAATGGTATGCAAAAGCCAAAAATTAAATTCAGTAGAAATGAATAAGAGTCAGGAGCAAACCAAGTCAGGAACTGAGAGACAAATCCAGGGGGAAGGGGGAAGTCAGGAGCTGGAAAGGGTCAGCTACCAACAAGGCAGTGCGGAAGGCCAAGACAAGGTGAGCTGAGATGGCAGCAAGGCAAAGCTGCTCCAGGAGCAGAAGCAGGGCAGAAAGGCCAAGGGGTGGATACCTGGCAAGGAAGGGTCAAGCTGAAGGTAGCAGCAGAAGCAGGAGACAAGGCACAGGCAATGATATGGCTGGACCCATGTCGAGGAGAGCACCACAAAACCCATTGTGGTATGCCCATGCTCAGCACCTCGGGGGAACCTAGGCAACTGTGACCAGAAACAAATCCTCCAACACACCACATGGGACAGTGGCAAGGAGGTGACCCTTCGTGGTGATGCTTTCGCCCAAATGCATTCTAGTTTTGTTTCTTATTCCACTTCTACAGCACCCTCTAGCCAAAGCTCTCTGGATGGTTCACAAGAATCCAGACCCCCCTTACTATGGGCTGCAGGAGAACTCTGTTTGCCATGCTTTGCGTTGGTCTGGGAACTGGCTTTCCCCAAATGACCACAACTGAGCAATGCAGAAATGCCCTATAGATTGCTCTGGCGGATAATCATGCTCACTTTTCTCTTCCTGTGCTCCGTGGAACCCCAGGCAGAAGGCGGCAAAGTAGCATTGGAAGCCAAATGGCTTCATCAACTCCATTCCAATGATGGCATAATAGCCATTCGGAGATAAACAGAGAGAAATGTTTTGGCAAGGGAAATTGACAGAAGGGCTGTTCCATTGCGGAGGCCAAGGTGGATCATAACCGGAGTTATCCATTTCCCCATTTCCCTCCAGGACTAGAATTTGCGATGCAGCAAAGAACAGTCCTCAGAGCTGTACAGATGTTGGAGAAGGCATTACAAATGGCTAATAACCCCCACAGCTGGTCTGAGTCTATTCTTCTTCAGCCTCCTCTGACTCTGTGCCCATCGCCAATTATGTTTGCATTTCTTCAAATTAGGTGCCTTTGATACGCTGCCAATATTTTAAACAAGGGACGCTGGCAGAACATCTTTCCCTCCGGCCGCTGGCAGACCAAGAGCTGCAGGGGGACATGGACTCTCAAAGGAATGGATCAGATTCATTTAGAGCTCAGCCATCCCCATTTAAGCAACTCTCTCCCCAATTATTGCAAGGTTAAGTCAATGTATGAATTTTGGGCTCTTGATGGATCTCTCGGATGCAGTAATTTTCAGATCTTATCAAGGTGCTTCGGGGAAGGGAGCACAGGGAATGATAGATAAAAGTCGCATTGGGGCTCCAGTACGTGTCAGAAAGAAAAATTAGGAAGGGGGCTGACATTTTGCTTCATGGATATTTCTTCCTGGCAGGACCCCCTCAAACCAAAACGGATCTTGCCCCTGTCACTTGTGACATGTTGACAGTATAATTAATCTATCCATTATTAATATCAAGTCTGCCCATAATTTGAAAGTATACAACGAGCTCAGTTCTGAAATCCTCGTATCTTTATTATTAAAAACAAGCATTATCGTGATGTCTTTGCAAATGAGAACAAACTCCCAGAACTTCCAATGATTTAATGTCAACAATGGTCAAGGAGAGCAAGTCAAGATGTGCAAAGCTCGGGAACCAAGGCCCAAAGGGACAGACCTCAGCCAAAACAAAAGAAGACAAGCACAAGGCGAGGATGAATCAGAAGGCAGAGCTGAGGAGGAAAGACCAAGCCAGGGCAGCCAAGCAGGACAAATCACGGGAAGAAAGGAGCAATCCCAAAGTTATGGCTGAAGGCTCTCCAGTGGTGCTGGAACATAGCAAAATTCATGAGGACCTGCTGCTCAGGTGAGGCTCAGCTGGAAGAGAAAGTCCTCTAGCACCCCTTCCTGTCCAGGAAGATCCAGTGGGTGGGTGAAATCAATCCAGGGCATGAAGGTACTTCAAACCAAGTCTGCCACCTTCCGTTCAATGCTTACCGCATGGGGAAAGCTGCACGGACATCCAGCAGCCCCTGACAGTAAGGGAATCGAATCCTACCTTGGTTTTCCTGAGCTGTCAACAGTTGCACTGCACAGTGATGCTAAAACCAATCTGACAAAGTTCACAGTGTGATCGCTTCTGAAAGCCACGGGGAGGGAGATTAGCTTTTCAAAGTCACCTGTCTTCCAACCCAGTATTGGGTCAAATGCAAAATAGCTTGAGCGTGTCAGGCGGGGGGAACTTAATCACCGCGGGTGCAGGTCTTTCCATGCCCAGCTTCCAGGCCCTTTCTCCATTGGCACGCTGTTCAGCCATGTTCGACGCATGCAGGTGGAAGAGCAGAGTGTGTCGCTCTACTGATCAGTAGCTATTCTTCTCCAACATGAAGGTTATTAATGGCTATAATCCATCAAACAATGGTCCCAAGGAAATGAATCTGCTGACAAGTGACCTTGCCATGTCTGAAAAACAGAGGTGGATGTTGACATAACTATGGAGAAATTTGAGCAAGATGAGAGTCGGGGTGGAGGAGTCCGCGAGAGGAATTAATCTCCTGGCTTCCTCGTACACCCAGGGGTTGTTCCTTCAGGTACATAAGAATTGGATACCTGGGATTCCATCGGTGTGGAGAGCAAGTGGTGGGAGTTCAGAATAGTTTCTCAGTGGGTGGTACAGAGTCATGCGCTCTTTTGATCCATGGGGTGAGTTTAGACTTTCACCTGAATGTTCACTGGTGTGTCTATACTGCTGAATGGCACACGTGTGCTTAAGCATTGATGGTAATGTGAATGGATTCAGTTACTTCAAAAAAAAGTTGCTCCCAGTGTAGGAAACTGCAGGCTGTCCTTTGCCTTCAGCCATTGGCATACAAATGTTTCCCGACTAATGAGCAAGCTCAAATGGCTGCTTCTTTCTCCCCCTGGGGAAAGGAAGCTATTTCATCCCCAAAGCACTCTTCATAGGTTGGAAAGGGCCATCTTTCCCCAAGCCACCTTACTTGGTCCAGAAATGCAGCCACCACTGGGGTTTCCAATCCAAAGAATTGGATGAGGATGTGGGGAGAAGTCTGGATGACTCATCCATGACTTTAGGACAATCTCCCGCCATGGCTAGAATTTAGGATCTGGGAAAGCTAATTTTCTTTAGAAACATGGAGCTCTTCCGTTCCATCAACCCTTGCCTCACACAGCATCGAAAATGTGCAAGGCCAACTTCCTGGGGTTTTGTGATGTCCCTTCTGGGATTCCAGACATTTATTAGATCTGCCCTGAGAATCCATCGTCTGCAGCCCAAGGTACCACGAGCTGATGACTTGCTAAAAAAGAACAACAGCATACCTGGAAAGCAGTTTCAGGATGTAATCCTACCTTCCCCACAGAAGATGTATGGGCCCTCTGAATGCATAGGCTTCCAAGCGTATCCTGGCAGGAGCGACAGAGGTAATCTCATCTGCCCATCACAACTTGCGCCCTGCATTTTCTTGATATTAATGTTTTCAGGGCTCTCGATTTAATGCTGTGGAGGGGAACGGAAATAGCACAAATGCCATCTCCTATTACCATTCAGTTTGCACCTTTACCCATTTGTACAGTGCGAGCACACAGTGAAGTGCTAATGTGAATCGGGCAGAAGATGATGCTCACAGAATCTCTGCAGTCCCAAACACGGTGTGCTCACCATTCCTTCCTGCGTCTTACAACCTTCCATTTATGAAGGAGGAGTTGGAATTGGCTGGCCGGAGGGCTTGCCAGAAGCTGGAAAGATCTTGGAGGACTTTCCTATTTGCATTTTATCTAGGTAGATTTGGGAATGGGAGAGTTAAGATTCTGTGCTCCATTTGCTGATCAGTTTCCCGTTTTCCCAACTGAAGAGGGTTATTTCCATTATTAGATCTGAAGCATTTGGAATCCAAAACGCCTTTCAACATGCCAGTGAAAATGGATTTTCACTTCATCCAATGCAAAAGGGACCCCTTCCCCATTTTAAACAATTGAACATATGGGAGAGATATGAACCCAAGGTTTAAAAACAGGTGACGGACCTTTCTCAAATGCTGGCAGGATTTGCACTGCAACCAATGCAACGCCCGCTTCCCTTTCCACTGGAAGAACTAAGATTATTACATAGAAAGTTTTATACAACGTCAAGCTACTAGTCCATCTAACTCATCTGCAGGTGAGTGGGTACAGTTCAGGGTTCAGTGTTGCTGCTTGCCTGTTTGTTTTCTCACGTGCTACTGAAGTATATGAATACATCTATGAGGGAAGTGTGGAGGTCTGGAAATCTGCCACTCAGAATCTGGCTTCATGCACTGTGCAAGCAGTGCCACTTTCCACTTTTTTTGTCTTTTTTTGACTTTTTTTGTCGCTGTGAACATGGGCCCTGCCCTCACAATCTTTCATGTCCTGCAGCTGCTGGGAAGTTTGCTGGTGGTGCAACCGTGCTCCGCAAGTATCCATGAACTTCCCTTTGGTGGGACCAGGCTGAACGCAAGAGGAAGTCTGTGAGGGCTACAGGGATGTATTCCAAAAGTGGCCATCCCAACCCTACGTCCAAGGGCCATTCCTAAGAGCCTTCTGGGAAAACCAAATAATTCCTGTAGGTGGTGCACACTGTTGGCAATGCTGTGGTAGCACCAAGATCCCTTCTGCTTTTGAGGTTCGCCTGGCGCCGTCATTTGTTTTTCGACGTCAGGCAAAGACCTTTTTATTTAAACGTTATTTAAATTGTTAATTTATATTTGTTTATTTACTTTATTTATTGTATTTTTATCTTTATCTCGAGATGGGCCAGTTTTTAATGTTAGTTTTAATGTTTTGTATATTGTATCTTGGTTGTATATTGTATATTGTGGTTGTGAGCCGCCCTGAGGCTTGTTGCAAGGGGCAGCATACACATTTTTTAATAAATAAATAAATAAATAAATACTATTCACTCCAATGCAGCTGTGACATGCCCAGAAGAAGAAATATGGGAGCTGAGAATGACAGGAACACGTTTGCTCAGTTGGGCTGTCTGAGCAAAGTCTGGAAATAAACAATTTAAACTAGCCAGCCAGCTAGGGAAGAGGGCCTCTGCTTGAACAACCCAGCAAAAGACAAGGGGGAGAGATTGAGCGGGGAGGCCTCGATATCTCTGATTTCTGAGGCCTCCATAGTTGATCTCATCCTGACTCAGGCGTTGGCAGACTTCACGAGAAACGCAGTTCACAAACTGGGGAGCCGCTTCTAAGTACGTCTCTCTCATCTCCTGATCACAATTCCTCACTTGTACACAGTTTGTTCTTGAAAAATCAGTAATGAAAGTGAGTGTGTATGCACTTTTAAATTACGTCTCTGAGATGTGGAGATTAGCAGGTGGACAGCAAAAGTAGATCCTGAAAGCTTTTACAGTTACAGAGAAACTTCTACTCCAAACTTGGACAGAAGAACACCCACCACCTGTCACTTAATGCATTGAAGATCTCGCTGTTTGTGATACATGTAAGTATATCTTCTACAAGCATCAGAGTTGTGTGGATGCTTATTTAGATATATGGATTACTTATATTGATGTATATATTTGAAATGGAAATTATATCCCTTTCTCCACCCTCCTCCTTGTCACGGTTCTTTTCTTCCTCCATTTTATTCTCCCTTCCATCGAGGCAGATGTTCATGATTACTGTGTATCGATATAGTTCATGATATGAATTTCCCACTTGTTTGTTTGTTTTTTCCTGCTGTTGCATTTTTTTTTAAAAAAAACACAAATGTTGTTGCAAAATCAAAAATGCTTATCTTGAGAATTAAAGATGGAAATAGCACTGGTTTAAAAATGCAAACGTTGCTACAAATAATTATATATTTTTGAATGCTTCTCTCTGTAGCCTTGTTCTCTTGACTTTTCATTAGCCATGGATTAATTTGCTCATTTTGTTTGCTTGCACAGAATGCTGTTTTTGAAAATCTCCAGTTCTTTCTGTTCTGAACCAGAAGAATTTTGCAAATGTTGATAAACTGTTGTCAGAGCCAATCTGGGAAGTCATCCTCATTGATCTGTCTTGTGCTAAGTCTACAGGTACAGCTTTTTCCTTTATGGAGAAGGTCACAGTGTTCCTGCCTTTCATGTTGCTGATAAATGCTTGAGGGACCACCTTCCATCTTTCCAGCCTGCCTGGTCTCTGGCGCCATCAAAGAGGAGGCTCCAAGACATTCTGCACTTGTCCTACTTGTCCTCTTCTCCACCTGGAGAAGAGCCTTCACTGCAGCAGCAGCTGCATTCCTCTGGAGGTCAGGTAGGCTCCAATGTGGTATTAATTTTGGTGCTTCCTGAAAACATCTTCATTCCAAGAAGGATTCCCAAACGAACCACCCACAGTTTCTATTCATTATGTTTTATTCCTGTTTTACTTTTCAAGGGTCACCATTCCAGAATATCTGTCCCAACACATGAAGTGGTATAGAAATGCTCTAAAGAAGGAAATAAATAAGAGGAACCTTCTGGAAAATTAAGAACATCCTACATCATGATCATGGTTGAATAGGCCAGGAAAAGGGGAATATGCAGTTCATTTGTGGTCTCTTTTAAAGCATGTAGTATGTTTTTCTGCTGGAAGATCAGTTGATGCACACTTTTGTGGAAAGTGCAAGCTAGAAAAAAAGAGGATCGAATGAAAGGAGGGACAACTTGAATGGATTACAGAGAGACTGTGGAAGAAGAGATGCAGAAGGTGCTTTGTGGCACCTGATCAAAGAAACTGCTCTGATACTCTTGCCAAAGAGAATGGAATGAAACCTTTGGGGGAAGATCTACGTCAGATGCCATGGGACCGGTGAGGAAGAAAGATGCTGGAGCCCTACCACAGTTCAGCTGATCGTGGTTCATGACTTCCTACTGCAAGGAACAAAAGGGGATGTGGGCCAGCCAAAGCCACTGGCCTGAGAAGTGTGCTTTCATCCAGCTGCATGAATTGGAGCTGTGGTGCACCAGCTGCTGACCCATCCAGTGCCCCAACAGTTATTCCCTGCTGCTTCTTGATATGGGAATAAATGATACTGCCAGGAGCATAGTGCCAGGTTAGGAAGCTCAAGGGAAAAAGTCCAAAGGCCCTGGGTGTCAAGCGATGTCCTCATCCCCCCTTCTGCTCCATGGAAGAGGACATGGAAGTGAAAGAGGAGTCACACCAGGGAATGGTCTCCTGTGAAGCTGATCTTGCTGGGAGATACTTGTTTTTGGGAATGATGGGCTATACTTTTGGGGCGAAGGACTGCTGGCAGGAGATATACCTTATACGTTCTGGGAATTATGTGTTTGTCTAGAGTGGTGAGTTGGATCAAAAGAGCTCTCAGTTCTTAGCACTATATTTTAAGTAGGATTCAGATAAATTGGGGCAAGGCAACCAAGGAGAACAGGGTGAGGCACTTGCATAAATATCTATGTATCATCAGAAGAGGAAGGTGGTGGGAAAGGATAAGCTAGCACTTTTCAAACATCCAAAGCGTCATCTCATAAAGATGTGTGAGAATGTTATTTCAGGCCACAAATCACTCAGATATGTCTGTTTGGCAACCTGAATTTAAATGGGAGGGCCTGTTCTCTAAAAAAATGTTTGTACATCCCTGAACTTGAGTTTTCATTTACAATATGTGCCCTTGAAAATGTTCAGCTTGCTCAGAATGTATGGCTTTGTAAAAATGCACTTCTCCTATGCAAACAAACTGAAAAACAAGCCAAACCGAGCTTTGGAGCAAAGTTCAGATAGCTTCAATAAGCGTAAACATCCTTTGTTCTTCCATTTCTATGGTCATGTGGAAGACCAGTTCTCGGTCATCTAAGACTGCTGGATACAAAAGAATGGCCTAAGTTACAGGAGGACAAACTTGCGGTTGAGCATCAGGAAAAACAAAACACCAGAAACACAAAAGCAAAAAATGCAACCCACCAAACCCCATGACCAAGAATGGAGAACCAAGAACTGAGAACCATGCTGAAAGAAGGGAAGGAAGGAAGGAAGGAAGGAAAAGAGACAACACAAGATGAGACCAAACCACAATCACAATCAAAATGAAAATACACAACTTTGCTGGAGGTATTCAGGCAAAGAATAGATACTATCTGTTTGAGATTAGTGTAGAAGGGACATCAAAGTAATGCACACTTTTTTTGTTTTGTTTCTTTGTTTGGTTGCAAAGTCATGCCCGACCCATCACAACCCCATGGACAACATTCCTCCAGGCCTTTCTGTCCTCCACCATCCCCCGGAGTCCACCCAAGCCCACACCCTCCATCCCAGTGACTCCATCCAGCCACCTCATCCTCTGCCGTCCCCTTCTCCTTTTGCCGTCAATCATTTCTAGCATCAGGCTCTTCTCCAGTGAGTCCTTCCTTCTCATTAGGTGACCAAAGTATTTGAGTTTCATTTTCAGTATCTGGCCTTCTCAAGAAGCAGTCAGGGTTGATCTCCTCTAGGACTGACTAGTTTGATCTCCTTGCAGTCCAAGGGACGCACAGGAGTCTCCTCCAGCACCACAATTCAAAGGCCTCAATCCTTTGGTTCTCAGCCTTCCTTAAGGTCCAACTTTCACATCCATATGTTGCAAATGCTCTCTTACCCCAAATCATTTTATTTAGAATCTGAAAAATGCAATATTGCTAACTTGCAGCCCTCTGGATAGTTTTTATGCTACCGTATCTAAGCATCTGGGAGCATTTGAATGCAGGTTGCTGCTTTTATGAGTCATCACACTGTCTCTGACTTCTGGCAGCCCTGTGAATGAAAACCCTTTGAAAAGATCCTGCTCAGCTCAAGGCTGTGGCTTTCTTTATGGAGGCCATCCATCTCCTATTTGGGTTTCCTTCGCTTCTTCTGCCTTCAACTTTCCCCAGCATGATGGTCTTCTCCAGGGAGCCCTGCCTTCTCATGATGTGTCCAATGTAGGAAACTCTCAGTTTTATCATTTGAGCTTCTAGGGCATGTACTTGAGGGCATTGGGGTCCACCAACCTTTGAATTGCATATCTTCCCTACACCTGCAGCATAGCAATCACCAGGTTGCATGGTGAACACATGATAGTGGAAAACATCCAGCTTAGAACTCTCATTTAAAAAGAAAATCTCTCTCTCCCCACCCCCAGGTATTTGACAGCGAGGCCTGTGATCATGGTTAGAGCCACAGGGAGTTAGCACTTCATTAGTATTAATCCCGGTACATCCTAGTTACTTAACTAGAGGCACAAAATCCAGCCAAAGTTAAGCACATGCTCAAATCTCTTATTAAAATAACACAGACTTAAGCAAGCCCAACATTATCTGGAGTGTGCTTCATGAGGAGCTTTTACAATAAAAGTTATTGGGATAAAAAACAACCATTTGCAACTGAGCCAGCAAGTGTGTCACCATCTGTAGCTTGCCATCACCATCTTCCCTGAAGGAAAAGGAGAATGGGGGAAGGAAGA
This sequence comes from Varanus salvator macromaculatus, assembly GCA_023646645.1. NCBI lineage: Eukaryota > Metazoa > Chordata > Lepidosauria > Squamata > Varanidae > Varanus > Varanus salvator. Next base: position 10,221,346 of record JAIXND010000773.1, read on the forward strand.
CTATCAGGTAAATAACATCAGGATCCTGGGAGAAAATGGTTTTCTGGAAGCTGAGTCCAGGAAAGGACTATAGAAGACACTAAGTTATCAGAGATAACCTTTCCAGAGAGTCCAAGGTCAGCAAGGACCAACAAGTCTTCCTTGAATAGTCAAGGTGGCCAAGAGATTGCTTCAGGCAACTCTCTCCCATCTTTCTGAGCCCAGAAGGGCACATCACATAATTTCAGGCAGATTGTACATTTCTGTAGATGCAAATATCACACTGGATTCCATCAAAGATTCCATCTCTAGCTACAGCAGATATGCCACAGGGATGAGTTGTTTTAGTCCATTGCAGTTGGACCAACCACTAGGTAATGGATAACTAATTGCATTATAATGAATGTGCCTTAGTAGATGGAATAAAGTGTGTTTCAGGGACCAGTTTTGTGAGACAGATGTAGCCAGGAACGATAATAGAAATGAAAGATTGACTTCCACCACTGGTCCCTCTGGCCAGACCATTCTCCATCAGGCCTGGAATGATTGCATTGACTTGTCACAGCCCTGCAACATTTCAGGAGAAAGAGAGCTTTTCTGGTATCTACTCCTTCGGTCTCTTATTTCTGGAGATGCCAGTAATAGAACAAACTTTTGCCCACAAAACAAGTGCTCGGCCATTGAGATATAATGCTGTGCTCTAAGATGCTATCTCCAAGTTACCAAGGACACAGTCCTGTGCAGGTCCAGCTTAGCAGTTGGGCAATATGGAGAATTGTACAACTTTAAAAAATAGTTAGACTTTTATTTGAATCGCACCCTAAGTCAATATTAGTGAGCGGTCAGCCAGTCCACTCTGGTGGTATCTCTCTTAATATTTGTCTCATGAAAAAAGGACGTGTGACATTTTGTGTTGGCTTGCACATGTCCTTCAAAAAAGTTCTCAAATTCCCACACCTCTATTTGTGCCCATGAAACATGCATTTTAAAATTGCACCACTTTAAGTATGGGCAGTGTTTGAAAAGTCTGCTCCTTTCCAGTTTGAACAAATTTAAAAACAGGTCACAGAGACAAGGATGCCGAACTGAGCTTGGAAGTTAACGTCAGTGTTTGCTGCTCTCTGATTCTCCTGTTCCTCCCCATTTTTTATTTAACTATGCCACATGTTTTCATGGTCCCTAAGCACCTTATTCTGCTATAGTTGTTAGTCTCTGGTAGCATTTGAATTTCATGTCACACATTCAGATGAGTTCAGCACATCACTTGGCAGTGAAGTTTCTGTCACTAACACCCAGGCACTGTGAAGAGTGGCTTTCTGAGAACTAACACGGTGGATTGAGTTTTAGACTGAGACCTTATGAACCATCAATACTTGAGCTCACCAAAGTTCCCCAAATTCCAACTCAAAGCTCAGATTGAGTCCAGATTGTGATCTTTGTGAAATGTATTAGCACGAAGCTCCATGGTACAAAGCATCACAGATCCTGTGGAGTCCATGAATTTGCAAAGTCAGTACTTCCTGAGAAAGAGCCAGGTGACTTTCCCATCCCTTCCTGTTCATATTTTCATCTAGGTGTCCTCTGAGTTTAGTTACCCAGGAGATCACTTGATTTTAGCCAAGCAACATGCAAATTGCAAGGAATTCTAAAAATACAAATTTAGGTGAGGGACAGATTGGCCTTCACAAAGAGTATCAGCTTATTTCGGTTCATGGAATTATAGAACAGGAAGGTATTTTGGTAGTCCTCTAGTTGAACCTCTGGTTCATGCAGGACCTGGAAAGTTGTATAGAAGGGTACAACTACAGCATCCCCATCAGATGACTTAAGCAGAAGCCTCTGCTTAACTGCTTCCAGCAAAGGAGAGTTTTGGAGCCTGTTCCCATCCAAGGCCACTCTCCCACTGTCAAACAGCTCCGTCCATCATGAAATGTTGATCAAATATGCTTTCCTGCAAGCTCCTCCCATCAGTTTTTGCTCTTCCCTCAGCAACATATACAAATATCTGCTCCATCTTTGGCAGAGCAGTCCTTCAGCTATTTGAAGGCAGGTATCGTGTTTCCCTCTCATCCCCTCTTCTCCAGGTTGAACAAATGTGTCCATTTCCAAGTGCTGCAGGATTCCCTCACCATCCTTCTCTCTTGCTGAAGCAAGCTGGCAACAATTCTTTTCTGCTCTGCCTTTGGACCTTGTGAGCAACATCTTTTTGTGATCTTAATGGTCTGTCCCTCTGTTGTTGCGGTTTATTTATTCTGAGACTTACTCCTTTATTGCAGCTGGCACAGACAATCAGCTTTTATGGTTATGTTAAGGTGGAGGTGGGCTTACCAGGCTGAGGCAAAGCTGCATTTCCACATCACTGGTATGTGCTGAGCATGAAACATGGATGGAAAGGAACTCCACAATGAGAAATCTACAGTGCATTCAAATGAGACCAGAGTTCTGTGAGTAGAAACAGAGCGAGTTAGAAGGGGCCTCCCAGGCCATCTAGTCTGACCCCCGGCTCCAGCCGGCTCCGCTCATGACATGCCCACCATGTGCATGTCTAGCCTATCCTTGAGCAGTATAGCCTGTAGATTCCAAGGGGGACCAGGAACTCCTGGGTGACATGGGATAACCCCAAAGCAGACTTGCACAAAGGGAGCCTAATGTTTATGTTGGCATTGCTATGTGGCCCAAAGTCACCCAGTTGACCCCATGGCTGAGCAGGGACTAGAACCCAGATTGCCCAAGTCCCAGTCCTGTGATCTTAACCACTGCATCCCGTTGGCTCTCTAGATACTCAAGGAATTCAAGCCTTGCAAATTCTGATATAAACCTACCCAATCTGCACCAATTTCCTTGATCAGCCTTCTCAAGCTGGTGTCCTTCAGAAGTTTCTCCCATCAGCCCCAACTAGCCTGGCCAATGGTTAGGAATGCTGGGGAGCCAAATCCCAAGACAGTCAAAGAGTATCAGGAAATGCAAGACAGTCCCAGACTAATGTGGAGATCAGACCACTTTGATCCACCAGATTTTGCCCTTCTAAAAGGTCATTTAAAAGTCCTTGGCTTAAACACATCTGCCAAAAAGACATTTAGAAATATTTGCATCCATTGAAAGGTTTAATTGCGAATGTGCCTGCAAATTTTAGTAATAATAACAATTGCATATTAGTGTGGAAATAGGATTATGGAAGCATATGGAAGTGCGTAAAACAGATTCACTTGCCCCACCTGAAGAGTTTTGAGGGTTTTAATGCATCCCTAGATCTTCTTTCTAGAGGCTTCCATGTGTGTGTGTGTGTGTGTGTGTGTGTGTGTGCTTGCATCTGCCTACCTCTCGGATGGTTCCCATACCATTTCTCTCAGCTATAAGATGCTCCCCAACTATGTGCGTCTTGCAGACTTACAATTTTGTACTGCATTTGTTGCCATGGCTACAAAAAAGACCCCCCCACCCCCTGTGCAAAGTGGAAAGCCCATAGACTCAGCCACTTTGATTTATGTTTTGCCTGGACAGAATGGGATCCAGGGGCTGCATTAGTGGTTGAAACCATAATGGACTTTTAACATTTCCCCCTAGAGCTTTGAAGAGCCATTGCAAAACTCCCTGCCTACTTCATCCAGGCACTGTCCAGCGCCAGCCCTGTCCCCAGAGGACAGCCAGCCCTGGTTTTCGGCTCGACGGGATGTTTTCCACGGCAGCAGCATCAGCACCAGATTCATTTGTCCTGATGGGGAAACAGTGACTGTGCTGAGCAGGTGTCCAGCGCCAACCGCTGAAAGAACCACGTCGGAAGCGTTCCTCTGAAGCAGCACTTCACCTGTATTTTTCTCCGCAGCAGCCAATCCATCAGCAAAGATGATGAAATGCTGACCACGGCCCAATCTCCTCTCTGCCTCCCCCACCCCCTTTCCAATCACCGCGGCGAAAGGACCAGCAGCCCTTAAATGAAAACTTTACGGCAAAGAGCAGCTGACACTTTTTCATTATGAAGATACATGGGGTTGCTAGTAGCTAATGAATGTCAGTGCTCCAAAGGATAATCTCTGCTTCTCTCTGATACAATTTAACATCGTATTTCCCTAATTTGAGCCTGATTTAGTCGCAGGGGTATTTGGATGCCTCTTCTACGGTACCGATAGTTAATTAAACAGATGTTGCAGAGGGAATCATTAATTTTAGTGCTGCAGATGGGAACGGAATGACTTTGTGAAGTTAATGTTTCAGCAAAACAATGGGCTTCTGTCATCAGTTGGTATAAACCAAGTAAATTAGGAGGAGAACCAGAGGAAGAGCAGGAAGCTTCATGGAGCATTATTCATTTGGAGAATGATACCTTTTATTTGGGCTCATCATGTGCTGCAGTAGGAAAGGCAGAGTGATGAGAAGGGCAGAGAGATTGCAATCCCTGGAAATGGGTGTGGGAGAGCAAATGAGGTGATGAGTTTGGGCACAGGATGCTGACAGGGGATCTGCACGGAGCCCCTTCTGTTTATCAGTTAGTACTGTCCGTGTGCTACACCCATCAGCCTGTGGTCCAGCACTGACCACTGAATGGAGACACCAGGTTTCCAGGTGGCGGAAATGCAGTCCTGTGTCCCTCACACACAAGGCAACTGCAGGAGAAGTGGGAAGAACTTGGGATAGAAAGTGGTGGGGAATATACTACTACTACTACTACCACAAAATGCATTAGCAATGTACAAATGAGCAGAGATGGAAAAATAAAAGGGTGCTGATGTCAGCTCCTCTTGTCCCCTCTCAAAAAATCATGGAGAAGAAGAAAAGGATGGGGGAGAAGAAGGGGAACCCAGGTGTTGGTCGGTGCCATTCTCCCACCTCCCATGGGGTGTAGCTGGTTGGACTGGCACCCCTATTCCCATCCACCAATTCCTGAAAGCCCTTCCCCTGAGCTGGCTTTCCCAAGAGAAAGTACCATGCATGTCAATCTGATTCTGAGTACACAAGCATGTTTGTTTATATTTATTCAACCGTTATCTTTATTTTCCTTCCTAGGAACTCAAGGCAGCTTATATCATTCTCTTCCTTCTCTCAATCTTAGCCTCACAACAACAACTCTGTGAGGTAGCTGGGCTGAGAGGCTGTGAGTGCCCCAAGGTCATCCAGTGAAGTCCATGCCTGAGTGGGAACTAGATCCTGGGTCACCTGAGTCCCAGTCCCACCCTCTTAACCGTTGCAGCAAACAGACATAGCACTGCCGAAATCAATGAGATTTAATTGTGAGTGAGTAGGCATTGGGAAAGAATGCAACTTACTTCTGAGTGGACATGTGATGGTTCCTTACAGGGGAGGCAAAAGGGAAAGCAGCACACAGAGGGATAGAAGAGAGAGAGGGAAAAGAGAAGCTGGGGAGATGTGGCAAAGGAGGGAGGAAAGTGACCATGGCTGATCAGGCTCATCTCCTTCTCCGAGTTGCTACTGTTTTGGTCAAAGCCCAAGGGGTCTCGGGTTCCTCCTGCAGGAAGCAGAAGGCCCCTGCAGCAACCACACCACAACAGACCCTCACTTTCAGCCCACACTGGAATATCAGGAAAAAAGGGGAGATATTGAAAATCTGAGACAGAATTGCTCTGAAGAAGTCCGGGGTACATCAGAAAGAAGGACGCTTTGGGGTGAGTACAAGGGCACCACCACTTGACACATGGCGAGGATGGTCGGAACACTCGACTGCCCCTGAAATTCAATTCCCTGCTTAACGATGTGGGGACATGTGCAAGCACTTGGGTCCATGAGTTGAGAGTTAATGCATGGGGAGGCTTGTGGGAAGTTGAAGTCCCTTCAGGTTGTTGTAGATGGCCGCTGAGATCGAGTTTTTGGAACACTGGGGTGCTTTTTGTAAAAGGGTGTGCATTTCCTTAGCTGGAACTAAAGAACCCTTCTGAAACCCTGATAGAAACCAACAACAACATGGCTGGCTAGGGCACGAGAGGAAACCTGTCTAAACATCCATAGGGTTGTCCCTGACTTTCAGAGCATGGTTCTCCCAAGGAGGTCCACCGGAATCTTCTAAAAGCATGCAAGTCATTTGCTAAAACTCTTCCTAATGAAAGGTGCAGCAGGGAAGACGTCCAAGTGGAGTGGACCATGGCAGTTCCAGATCCTAGCTTGAGATCTCAATTAAGGAGAGAAGAACAGGTAAGAATATTTTATTCCTTTTTATTTAAATCGTATTTTAATTGTTAATTTGTTAATTTGTTTATAGTTGAATAGTTTATAGTTATTTATTTGTTTAGTTAATTGTTTATAGTTAATTTGTTAATTTGTCTATATTTAATTAGGATTGTATTGTTTAGGGTTTGCCGAGATGCACCGGGGGGGGGGGGTGGAAAGGTTTTAAATGTATGGGTATAATTTTATTGTTGTGAGCCGCCCCGAGGCTTTGTTGCGATGGGGTGGCATATAAATGTTTAAATAAATAAATAAATAAATATCCAGGCATTCTAAGCAGGTTCTGAGGCCCCCATAGAGGAGGGCATTAGCCAATCCTAATTAGTCTGGGAATCAACTTTCAATCTGGTCATGTTGCACTGATGAACTGATTTTATAGAATTCCACCCCAGCTTGTTTCCTTGGCTATTGATCTCTGCAAAATGCTTTAATTTGTACTCTAAAGCCAGCTTCCTTCGTCGGCAGTTCTACTTAATACGAGTTAGTTGGTTAGAAGAGCAGCACCTTTCCTTAACTCTGGAGGGGGGAAGAGAAAGAAACACAGCTTCAGCTGGGGGCTCTCCATCCCTGGTTGGCACCCATATTGTCCCCTGTGACTGTAGATGGTTCTGTATTTCTCAGATAGGTGTTTTCCCCTCTCTAATCTGATCCTTATTAAGGGAATAATAAGGGAATAATTAAGGGAGACAGAGTGTGGGTCTCCCGTATGCAGCTCTTGTGCTCCCTCCCTGAGCAATGACTTGTCTCAGGACAGAAACTTAGCTTCAGTGCATCAGAAACTAAATGGATTCAGTGAGTCATGAATCCATTTCAGCTGAGCAATGGAAGCTGAGTCATACTCTGGTTTCCTCAGAATTCTCTCCATGCCTTCTTTCTAATCCGTTTCCCTTCCCTCTTATCAATCCACCTTCCAGAAGCCATGAGAGCTGTGCATGCATGGATTTGTTTATTTGAGGAATGCCAAATATTTCCAGTAACCAAACAGTAATTATGCTCTTGGAAGTTCCGATTGCCAGCAAATCTTTCACGAAGCATCTTTCATCCTTTCAACCACATTTTTCTTTGGAAATGCTTGCAGATTCTGTGCGCTCTGAATTTTAATGCGAGTCCACCTAATTTGGACTTCCCAACATGTGATTTGGAACCAAGCTCCCCTTCAGGTTATGCTCTTTTCTGAATTTTTCAGCCCATAAAAGCCACATGAAAATGAGAGGATTTTAGGGGAAATTTAGGGGAAATAGCAATACCTGAACCACTCTGTGTGGTCATATGCATATGTTTAATTAATGGGACAGACTTAATCTGTGTTTGAAAAATGCATAAAACATGCATAGACTGTTCAGTTGATCCCTGTTCAGTCTATTTTCCTTTCAGAGGCTCAACAAGGCAGGAAGAAAGGGAGAGGGCAGGGAGAAAACAACAGCAAAGGAAGTAATTCCAAAGCTATGAGCAGTAATTCTTAAATGTGGGCTACTCATGATTGCAGAGCCAAGAGAATGATTCTTCAACTGAGCACATCATCAGATTTTGAGTATCTCAACTTTACTTTTTACGCAATCACAGCTCTAGGAGAGATGACAATATCTGCAGGAGCATTCTCTTCACTTGCCCATTTGCTTGTGTGTGTGTGTGTGTGTGTGCGCATGCACACATACACACACAGTGATAAAATGTTGCAAAAGAAGCAATGGTAGGATGGAATTTTGCCTATATCTCTACCCCAAATGTGAATGTATGCAGGATAACTGAAATTCTTGTAGAATGTAAACAATTTCTCTCATGCGCTGTCACATTCAAAAGCATTCATATGCCCAAATGCATACAGAAATTCAAATCTGAATTTGTTCATCTTTTTACAGACATTCATAGTCAGGAATGCAAAATCTGGCAATATGAGCTCCAGGAAAGGTTCTGGAGGACCCCAAATGCTTTCCCATCCCAAGACTGGGTCATTCTTAGAGTTGTTGTTGTTGTTAGTCGCGAAGTCGAGTCCGACCCATCGTGACCCCATGGACAACATTCCTCCAGGCTCTCCTGTCCTCCACCATCCCCAGGAGTCCACTCAAGCTCACACCAACTGCTTCAGTGACTCCATCCAGCCACCTCATCCTCTGCCGTCCCCTTCTTCTTTTGCCATCTATTGTTCCCAGTAGACCCATTCTTAGAGTAGACCCATTTAATCCCCTGGGACTTAGTATCATGATCACCTATTTGTTCCATTGATCCCAGTACATCTGCTCTATGCAAGGTGGAGTCTGGACCCAACCTGATGAGCTGGACATTTTTGTCTTAGCTACCCAGCCAATTTTTGAATTTCACCTTCAGGTATCCAGACCAACAAGCCTACTTCTCTGGTGCATGATTGATACCTTAACCATTCAAACAGACAATCAAAGAGATCTCTGAGCCTCATCTCCACCCTCTCATGAAGCATGCAGTGCTGCCATTAGTTTAATCCATCCATGGTGTCACCAGCCAGTAGAATCTGCTTTTGCAAGAAGTAATTGATTCTCTTCCCCATTTACAACTCTAATTAAACACACACTGAATTAAACTCAAATGCATTGGAAACAATTAGCTCTCTCTTTTGTCTTCCTTGCTAGAATCTTTAATGTGAGGCATCCAGGTGTCACATTCAACAAATCCTCATCACTGGTGCTTTGTGGAAGTAAATGAAGTTTGAAGAACCCTTGGGTAGCACCCAGGACTCTGACCTTCTTGCGCACAGTATGTGTCATTGACATGAAGATTAATACCACTGAGGTTAAAATATGACCTCTCATCAGAACACCCATATCTGAGAGCACAGCACAACCATGCTTAAAAACTGGTGTTATATATAAGAATATGCAATTATAATAATTGCCTTGCCTGATCAGGACAAGTGCCACAGAGAATCAAGGATAAGAAAAACTGAACCGAATAAATTACAGATGAGCTGCAAGTTCGGACCTGATCTTGTGGCGTCCAGTCATCCGGGGTCCCTGCTTTTCCTGCCTTCCTAAGAGGCAAATGTACATTTTGTTTTTGTTGGTGATCCCATGGAAGACAAGCTGGAGACTTCGAGATGATCTCAACGGCAGTGCCAAACAGACTGAACCCACCAAAATTTCAAGTGTGTGTGAAGTGTGGTCAAGCAACATCTGGAGGACTTTTGGTTGCACACTTCTGGGTTAAACTTCATTTCATCAGATGATCAACTGTCTTCTGTCAAAGGAAGTTGAAAATGTGTCTCCTGGACTGGACGATGATTGTTTCACCCCTGTCCTGCATCCTAAAATAGGTGTGTTCTTACTGATGTACACAAAAGTAAACCAAATATGTATGGAATAAAAACATTTGTTCAGAAATGCACACAAAGAAGCTTTTGTGTGCAACCCTTGGCCTCCTGTGGAGGCAGAAGATAAGCTGGAATCCCAGCTCTGGAAAACACTCTGAAGTTGGAGCTAGGATTCCCACCTTGAGGGGCTCTCCTTCTGCCTTTGTAGCCAACATGAAGACCATCTTCAGAGTTCATGCAGGGGGGAGTCTGTGGGACTTTTGGGCAGATAGGGGAGGAGTCAAGAAGCACCACTCCAGAAAGTGTCCCAGTGGTGCCTCAGTACACTGAGACTGCTGAAAGCAGTTGTGGATCTGTTTTGGCCAGTGAGAAGAAAACAGAGACAACCCTGGCTTCTCTGTTTTTCCTGCCCTGCACTGGAGCTCCACAACCACCCAATCCAGATGGTCATGCACAGCCATACTGGAATGCGCCTTTACTCAATGGAAGAAGAATGGATATATTTGAAATAAAGTAAGTACAATGGATGTGTACATCATAGAATGATAGAATATAAGAGTTGGAAAGACCAAGGACTAAGAAGACCATCAGGTCCAACCTGCAGCTGTTGCAGGACACCAATTTATACCATCTCACTCAGATGGCTGTCCAGTTTCTTTTTGAATTCTGTAGTGTGGGATAACCCACAACCTCTCTAGGGTTTCTCGTATTTCTCTGAAAGGTAGGGAATCTTTCCAGATATCTAGCTGGAATCAGGGTTGTCACAACTTGAGTTCATTATTCTGTGTTCTACACACTGGGATGAGTGAGAAAAAGATCTTGGTTTTCTTCTCTGTAATAGCCTTTCAGGTACTTGTAGAGTGTTATCATGTCCTCCTTCAGTCTTCTCTTCTCAAGGCTGAACATGCTCGGTTCACTCAGTCTTTCCTCATAATGCTTTGTTTCCAAGCCCTGGATCATCTTTCTTGCCCTCCTCTGAACCCTTTCCAATTTTTCTGCATTTCTTTTAAATTCTAGTGCCCTAAAATGAACACAGTATTCTAGATGAGGCTTAGCCATTGCCGAGTAAAGGGGAACTAGTACTTCTTGTGATATGGCAGTGATGCTTCTGTTAATGCATCCCAAAATACCATTTGCCCCATTTGCTAAGGATATAAGTATGAAAATACACATACATCTTCGTGCGGAAACAAGAAAAATCTCACAATCTGATATGGACACCAGCCAGAATGTGCTTCAAGGTGGAATTTGGAAAACTGAAATGAGGTTGGGGTTCACCAATTCCACACCCCTGAGGGGCTGAACTCCTTCTCCCTTAATTCATAAGAGCCCTTTTCATGTCAATGGGTGGTAGCTGCTATTTATTCAGAGGAATATTTTAGTCTGAATTTTGTTCCAGTGGTGAAGCTGGAGCAATTGCATAGATACTTATCTAATCTACTTCACTTAGTAACTCTGTGGGATGGCAGGATAAAGATTTCCAAGATTCCAGGGCATGGGGAGATCACACAAGAGAAAGATGCCACTTTCAGTTTCATTTTCTCCCACCTTCTAATTTTATTCATCTAACTTTCTTTCTGCTTTATTCATGGGGTGATGTGGACTCAGGCAAAGTTTTCATCCCAAAAGGGCATGGTTTCCTCACCTTTCTGCACAAGCTAAAGACTAAAAGTATGGTAGAGCTATACATGGGATGGAGAAGACTATGTTAAGTCCGCCATGCTGATGTTAAAGATGAGAAACTGGAACCTGTCAGGAAGAGGACGCAGAAACCTGAACCCATCATCCTAAATATGGCTGAATATACAAGGATGCAGACCCGGTCCTTCTTCTGCCTGGTTTCTAGGCATGCCACTTTAGCTTTCTCCTACATTTTATTTTATTTATGTATTTTACACATTTGTATGCTGCACCCTTGCAAAATAGCCTCAGGGCGGCTAACAACAATAAATAAATACAATTTAAAATAATACACAATTTAAAAACTGGCCCATCTCAAAGTCAAACTATAAAAATACAAATATATAAATATAACAAGAATGAAATTAATAAATTAACAATTAAAATAGCTCTTAAATAAAAAGGTCTTCGCCTGACACCAAATAATGACGGCGCCAGGCGAGCCTCTCTATTCAGCCTACATTCATTGGATCATAATCATCAAGGGCTTTTTCCCCATACTATTGAGGATAAATACACACACCCTGCAAATTTTAGTAAGTTCTCATTATCCTACTAATATTTATTTATTAAAAGCTTTTATAGGCCATCCACTCCAAGTGTCTCAGGATGGCTTACAAGAAGGAAGAAAAATGAAAATATAAAACAAATCAAGGCACTGCACCCAACCTCAATAATAAACCCATAAGAAAACCAATTAAACATTAAAATGATGGGAAAATAAAAGGTTTTCTCCTGCTGCCAAGAAGAATAAAGAATAGTAGATTAATGAATATTAACAAAATAATCAAATAAAATTGAACCAAATCTTCACCCATTCCTCAACCAAATGCCATATCTTTCCTCTTTCCATTTTTAAAAAGATTATTTGTCATTATACTTCATAAGAATTCATGGTCCATCTAAATTTATCACTGTATCTTCTTTAGGTTAGTCCTGTTTAGGCCTCGTCTGGAGGACTGTGTGCAGTTCTGGGCACCACAGTTGAAGAAGGATGCAGACGAGCTGGGAAGGGTTCAGGGGAGGGCAACACAGATGAAGCGCAGGGCCACAGGGATGGTGGCCGGTTTGCAGGGGATGCCGTATGAGGCGAGACTGAGGGAACTGGGGCTTTTCAGCCTGGAGGAGAGGAGACTCAGAGGGGATATGTTGGCAACATACAGGTATGTGAGGGGGTGTCACACGGAGGTGGGGAGAGGCCTGTTCTCCCCTGCAGAGGGAGACAGGACATGCTCCAACAGAGCCAAGCTCAGGGAGCCAAGGTTCAATTTGGATGCCAGGAAGCGCTTCCTGACAGTTAGGACCCCGAGGGCGTGGAATGGGCTTCCATGGGAGGTCGTTGAGGCCCCATCGGTGAGGGTGTTCAAAGACAGGCTGGACATGCACATGGTGGGCATGTTGTGAGCTGAGCCGGCTGGAGCTGGGGGTCAGACTAGATGGCCTGGGAGGCCCCTCTTGACTCGCTCTGTTTCTATGTTTCTATCTGAGGACTGGAAACAAAGCCCCACGCGAAGAGATGGGAAGAACTGAGCATGTTTATTCTTGAGAAGAGAAGCCTGAGGGGAGAGATGAGATCCCTCTACAAGCACTTGAAAGACTGTCATGAAAAGAAAGGCCAGGGTCTCTCCTTGATCATCTCAGGGTGCTGGCCATGGAATAATAGGCTCAAATTATAGGAAGCCAGGCTTGTGTTGTTTGTTCGTTTGTGTGTTTGTGTGTTTGATATCAGGAAAAATGTCCTGACTGAATATTTCTTATTCAAGCTCTCCGGTTGATTTGCAACAACATATCACACAATGACATATCATACACATCCTATATCACATCATAAAACGTCATTAAAAGATTGCCATACAAAATTTAAAAACACATGAAAAACACATGAAAAATCACAATTGTTTAAACAAAGTAAATCAATCACACCTCTTTAAGCAACCAGGAAAGCCCCAGTATACTAACTGAAAGTCTTGTGGTAGAGGACAGTCTTAACCTGGTACCAAAAAATATTAAGATTGGAGCCAGGTGGGCCTTGGTGAGGAGCTCATTCCATAGGTGGGACGCCACCACTGAAAAGATCCTTGTTGTTGCCACCAACTGAGCATCCCTTGGAGGTGGCCGGCAGAGGCGGGCCCCAAGATCCTTTCAAGCTATTGTTTCCCAGCAGCTATTTCTGTAAATCATGGGAACTGAAAAAAGGTGATAACCAAAAATAATATTTAAAATATGCTTATTTGAAATGCGCAAACCATGACATCTCAGCAGAAAATGGTAGGGACATTACCAGACTAGAAAAAATCAACAAGGACAAGTTCTTTTCAAAGTAGGGAATATAGTGAGCTAATGAGCTATAGTGAGAAAAGGAGAGCAACAGCGATGTTTACCAGAAACATATGCTGCACTCAAGGTTCCATAATAGACCTGTGAATGCGATAAAAAATTAAAAGCAGTGCAAATCCATTTATGCAAACCTAAAGAGTCAGGCCTCATTTGTAGAAAAGAACAGCTTTACACAAGCCATCATTTGCACAAATGGCGACACGCAGAATCCTTAATGCATGCAACTATTTTCCATGCGTTGCGCTGGAACCGGGGGAAAAAATCTGCCGCAGCCCATTTACAATGACCAGATCTGAAATGCTGTTCGAGTGCATTGGACTCCAGTGAAACTGATCTCCCCGTTGCACATCTTTAATTGTTGATTACAATGCTGTTTATTGTTTAATAAGATCTATGCAGAGGGAGAGCGAGAGAGAGCGCACGCAATAGCAATGGATCACAAGCAGTAACAAGGTGGTTTTTGCTTTCCAACTCCAAGCAATTCAGTAGAGGTGTACTTATATAAATGAGCCTGAACTTGCAGCTAATCTTATGCATGCCTTCCTGGGAGTACCATATTTTTTGCTCTGTAAGACCCACTCCCCCCCCCTCAAAAGTAAGGGGAAATGTCTGTGCGTCTTATAGAGCGAATATGTGTGTGCAGTAAGTCTGTTGGATGTGCAGCCCATGGGGAAGTGATGGGGAATGTGCCTGTGATCATGTGCCCATTTGATTCAGAATATTCTTTTTCTTGTTTTCCTCCTCTAAAAACTAGGTGCGTCTTATGGTCAGGTGCGTCTTATAGAGCAAAAAATATGGTAAGCCCTACTGAACTGACTCATGTTTACTTCTGCATCACATGCACAGGTTTGCACTGTGAGTTTGATCACCAATTTGAGTGACCGACATTTAAATACCCAAGTCTGGAGTTTAGCACTTGATCACCTCTAGAAACAGGATCCCTCCTCAGCACCTCCCTCAGCTGTGTGAGGCTCAGAATCCAACAGCAAGCACCATAGCATCAGAAATGTGTCTCTGCACCTCCAGACCTCTGAAATTGCAGCTCAATTTGGCAAAACATGAACCTCTGCAAGACAAATCCCTTGGCCGAGGCAAATACAGTGGATCATATTAAGACCGTGCTCTGGAGAGCCAGCACCTTTCTCTTTGTCCTCCACAGGGACAGCATCTCTCTTGGTTCCTCAGCTCTGCGCTCCCTAATTTGAAGTTCTAGAAAGAGGAGTGCTGAGATGCAGGCTGGGGGACGTGGATCACCAAGCAAAAAGCCTCGCTCAGGTTTGGCAGCTAGAAGAATCGAAGCTGCTGAGGTCCTTCAAAACAGACAACAGGCTGATGGTAGCAAAGGAAGATGCATCTGTGGGGAAAATATTGCTATGGCATTGAACAGAGGGGTGGAGCTTTCCAGGAGATGGCAATTTAAGGCTCCTGGAAGATCTGGGCGTTGGGGTGCTCAGAAAGCTGGCTCAGCAGGCCTTTTCGCCATGAGCAAATTAGGGTAAAGGGAGGGAGAAGCCAAACCTGCTTTCTCCTGTTTTCAGCACCTTATTATAGTTATTGCTGCTGTGATTTCTTTCATCATCATCAAACAGATTTATAGCCTACTTTCCAGGGCAAGCGCTCTAGAAAACGGGGCCATAACAGACGTGAAAAGGCAAGTGGAAATTCATTCCAATAACAGCCTCTACTTTAGTGGTTCACCAGTCATCTCTCCTTCAGGACCTGTGCTGAAGCATGTGAGATCTGAAGTCAGTGCAGGATGTTCCCATAAAACACAGCTCCGCACACATTGGGGGACCCTATGAGAAAGAGTGGAGCCCCATTGGCAGCCTGGTCTGGAGTTTTGGTGCCTCTAAGTCCCATGCAACTCTTTTTGCTAAAAGAGAGGGAGAGGGAGAGTTTTGATTCTAAGTTGTTCAGGACTCCACAATTCTAATCATACAGGAATAAATGTCTTCCTCTCAAATAAATAAATAACAAGGATGTAGATTTGGACTTGCATCCCCAGTTGCCATTACCCTTAGTGAGAAGCACAACCTTTCTCCTCGATATGTGCAAAACAGCATTGCCAAAATATGGAACACCAGCATATATTATGCAAGAAATAGATTTCTAATGGTTTTTTCCAAAACATAAGATAAACTGAAAAAGTGATCTCAGAGGAGTAGCTGTTTTCATCTAATGGAGCCACAGAAAGGCTCTTGTCACCTCTAAAGAGCAAAAAAAATTATGGTGGCATTCTCTTCCCTGCCCCCAATTTAGTAATGGGGGGATTGCCTGCCCCTTGCTTCTCCTTCCATGGGCTTGGAAGGAGCTGAGCCATTTTCTCCACACCAGGAAACAGCGTGTCTCTTGCCAAGCCAATTAGTCAACATTCCACCCCTGCCTAAATTACGCCTTCCCTAAAGATCTGCTCCCAAGACCCTGTGAATGGCCCAATCCCCAGTTCCTTATTGACTCCAACTGGAGCAACACTCTCCAATCCCTCTCCCTTGTGAGTACAGTTTTTCCTTTCCTTTTTCAGCTTTTGCAAAGTAGGCCAACAAAAAGTGTAATTAAGAAAAAATGTAATTTTGCAAAGTCTTTGCTGCTGCCATATTGGCGAAGCTGAGCCAAATGTGTATTTAATTTGTTTGTTCGTTTAGTCTTACAAATTTATCAGCAAGAAGCTCTGTATCATATCCAGGGCACAGCATAAAATTGTCATCACTGTGCAATGGCAAACTCCAAATAGAAGACCATAAAACCAGCACCCCCACCCAAAGGCATCAGTGCCAGAAACAAACCCTATGAATGAAAAAAAACGAAAACAAAACGTTTTCTCCTTTGCTCACAAATGAGCATTGTTGTGATGCAATGAGAGATGGAGTGACTAAGACATTCCCTCTTCCACGGCAACTTGCTCTATTGTTCCTTTCACAAGCAACACCATCAATGGTCCAGGAAGGAGAACCGTCAGGGAATGGGTTCTCCAGAAGCATCTCCAAGGAAGGGGTAGTTCTGATCCCTGGTTCTTTTCTCTGCGATCTCCATCTGGAACCCAACACTGACCACACTAAAACCTGGGGGGCATGTCTGCTTGCCTGACTCCAAGGAGTGGACTTCCAATGGCTCTGGGTAACGTTCCTCACTTCTCAGAACCCCACACCAAGAAGAAGCCAAAGAGTGCTTGCTGAGCAAAGGTGCGAGCCTTTAATGAAGATGGCTACTCCTGGCCAGGCCATAAATCCCAAGCATTTCATCCAGGCTGGTGCTGTGGTAACATCTCTCTTCCTGCACTTGCAGGAATTAATCATGATCCCAAAGCTACGCTAAGAGTCTTTGGGTTAAGAGCTGCAGTACTGTCCATGGTCCTGAATCTGTGGTGCTCCAAGTCTGCACCACTTAGCTTCCCTATCTTCTGCTCTTCTGCTCCACCCGTGGTGGGGATGATAGGATCTTTGCTGGCAGAAGACATTGGTTTGCTCCACTAACATTTCTCTCTCCCCACACAGTCTTTATTCTGTAGCCAGTGAGCTTGCTCAGTTCATCACTGACTTCTTCTATAACGAGGACAGATGGTGCACCCTTCCTTCCTTCCTTCCTTCCTTCCTTCCTTCCTTCCTTCCTTCCTTCCTTCCTTCCTTCCTTCCTTCAATACCTTACAGGCCTTTCAGTGTCCCCAAATGCTGATTCTTCCCTTAATGGTACAATTTGAGCTACGGAAGAACTGACATGCAGAGAGCTGAAATGATGATTGATCTTCTGAATCTCACCATGAAGGTTATTGCCTTCATTCTAGCTAACCCAGCCTTACAGTAGGTTGAATATCCACATGGCTTCTGTTCTGAGAATTGCATCTGAAGGGCACGATCTGGCCAAAATTCCTACATTCTAGGGATGTGCATCAGATCCAGCCCAGGTAAAGTACAATGTCTGAGATGAACTGAGCACCTTTGGGCCACCTCTCTTCCCTCTAGTTTGGAATGGATTTCTCTCAGAGGTGAGTCCAGGCTTGGAACAGGGCTCCATTTGCATTTCAGAAATATTTCTCCAAAAAATAGCAGCAGTGTGTGGACATGTGTTTCTCTTAAGTAATGATAAAGATTGAAAGGCCTATCTTCTGATCATATGGCATACTTTACGAGGCTTTTCAGTCATGGTTTTTTGGAGGAAGACAAGGATGGGAATGTGCCAGTCTTCTAATGCTACCCAGCCTCACCCTTAAAGAAGGTTCTAGTTATGGTACCTTCATAGTCCTCTGAAACACTGCAGGTTTATTACCTGGATGCAAGTTTATTACCTGGATGCACTTCTGTGAGCTTTCAAATGTAAAATTCCCCAAAAACATGGGAGGAGGGGAAGCTGAGTTAAACATTAACCACCTATTTCATAGCTACCATTTTCTATAAACTTGGCACAGGGCTCTTTCTGAAATTCTGCAGGCTTCTTGCCCAGGGCTCCACCTCTGTTTTCTGCCACTTTTATAAGAGTTGTCCAAAAGAACCTGAGGAAATATGTGCATTGGGAAGGGGAAAATCTGGTAAGCCCCTTGGGTTCCTTACAAGACATGCGCATGGTGGGCATGTCATGAGCGGAGCCAGCTGGTGCCGAAGGTCAGACTAGATGGCCCGGGAGGCCCCTTCTGACTCACTCTGTTTCTATGTTTCTAAGACCAAGAAAGACAAGATATAAATGGAGGAGTAATAATTTGTATGGCACAAAACTCACTGCTTTCCCCCCGTGAAATTCAGTGAACAAAGTGAAGAACCTCCAAAATGGTCTCAGCCATTTTCTGAAATAATGAATTGGAGTTTCGGTCTCGGGTTTGGTGCACTCTTCCAATACATACCATTGGTTTGAAAAGGCATGTTAACCACATACTTGACCATTGAAATAAGTGGGATTTAAAAGTGTCTTGCTTTAGCTGAATGGCGCTCCAAATGTATATTATTTTCCACAGATAAAATAATTTGCATTCAATCTGAAGAGAGTGCTCATCTTCATTAAAAATTGATTTTTTTTGTTTCTCAATACAATTGACTTTAAGGTTTTTTTAACATTCGCGAGAATATTCAGCCACGTGTCATGATGCTTTTATTTTTTTGCCAGCAATGTTCCTAACATAAATAATTTTAATGTTATTGTCATGCATGTGTTAGACGTTTGTAGGCATGCTTTGATGGAGAAGTCTGTTGCAAAATTTATACATTTCAAAGAGCAAATTTCAAAGGTGAGTGCATTGCTTTGGAAGTATAATACCAGGTAGATTTGCATTAAAATGTGAACAGAAATAATTTCTCCTCTAACTCAAGCTTCCTAATGCTGCCATGTAACATGCTGTAAACAGACTCCAAAGGTGTCTGTTTTCCAAGGATCTCCCCTGAATGATAGGCAAGGCCAAAACGTCCTGACATTCAGGTCTGCAGTCTCAAGGCAACCGTCAGTTGGGGCTGAACTCACTGATCTCTCAGGCATGGAGGGGTAATACAAGCAGTTCGCAGCAGTTACTGAATTGCCGTTTCATTATTTTCATTTCTGTATCATGCAGATGGCAGCACACTCCAGAATTCCAGCTGGATTCACCCAGAAGGTTCAGGTAGATGTTGAATAGCATGGGGGACAAACCAGCCCCATGAGGAACCCCATGCTGGAGAATCCTTGGGACCAAGCAATATTTCCCAAACACCATCTCCAGGAGCACACCCAGGACCAGCATCATCAGCTCAGGTAGAACGATCCCTGGATCCCTGGTTAGCATCAGCAGCATCCCCAGTCTGCCCTGCTCTTCCAACACAAGAAGCAAACTCTTCAGACTAGTGGCCACCTGGAGAAAGATTCTTGCGAACTATAGCCCTTGTCCCTGCAGCCTCAGAGGAAGTTCTCTTTCTGCAGAAGATGGCAAGGGGGGCTTCTCCAAGATGCAAGAGGCACCAGTCTAGCCAACAGCAAGCAACAGAGGCTGGTAAGATGGTCAGAACCCAGCTCACCTTTCCAATATCCTTGCTTGTGGTGGTAGATTTTCAGTTGTAATCACAGAGCTTTATACTGCAATGACATTTCCTCCCCTCCGTCAGCTTCCTAGAGGGAGACCCCATCATGTTACCTTAAGTGGCAGTAGCAACTACCTTTTCAACACACACCTGCAACTGAGAGGGGCTAGAGCCCAAAACATCTGAGCAGCACCCAGTTGGGGAAGGCTGCTGTTTAGGATTACATTGATAAGATGTTTAACAATGGGGCAGTTTTCCAACCATGAGAGATAAAGTGAACCCACCATAATTGCACAGAGAAGGCTGTTATCCAATCTGTTTTAATGAAATACTGCAACTCAAAGTGTGCTTTATTTAACAGACAATAATATGTGCCTTAAATGCATTATGAGTTCACATAAACATTCATATGAAAATGAGGCTGAATTTGAATACAATATACCCATCACATCGCAAGCGACTGATAGAACCAAACAGCATGTTGGAAAGATCAGAGCAATAAAAGCCTGCAATGAAAGGAGCACTTTAATATTTTGTGAAAGCTCAGACCGTATGGTCTTTGACAGCAGCACTGATATCTGACAATGAAAAGCAGAAGAATAAACACAACTTCCCTCAGTGCTTCAGCTTCTGGGAACTGCTCGTCATCCGGAATCTGCTTCCCCCCTCCCTACCTGGTCTTTCTCATATGCCACTTTGTAAGGATATGGTCTGGCTCCAGGTTTGAGCCCCTTCCCGGAAAGAGGCCCTCCAGCACCCCCTCTCCACGTGGGCACTGGTGCCAGGATTGTCTAGCAGTGGTGAGCAGTGAGCTCTGGCAGGAAGCACCCTCTTCTTTTCTTGTGAATGCCGGGCATTGCAGGGAATGAAGATGGCATTCAGGCTGTACTGAAGCTCTCTATCCATCCCCTTAGCATTCATGGACTTCCTGTGGTGCTCAGGCCTGCCTTGGAAGATGAGCTGAGCTGGGAGAACACCTGCAAACACGCACGGGATGGTGGTTGCCACACCTGGCAGCCTTCTTCGGGGTCCTGTGCACCACAAGCCAAGGCATGTGTGATGTGGAAGAGGGACGCTGCTCAGGCACAGGGGCCTTGATGCTGGGGAGCACGGCTGGAATCCTCGGTGACTCACAGCCACAGATGGCAAAGGAGAAGGAGGTTGCTTGCACAGTATGTGGGCTTTGATTCCCGGGGAATGGTCCTTGTACACCGGGGGGGCTCAGACCCAGGGAGCTGAGCCAGGGGATCTGCAGGATTCCTGTCCCCAAATGGATCCCTCACACCTTTCTGCCTGCCTCCACTCTTTCTTTTTAGCTGCTTCATGCATATGAGACAGAACTATAAGGGACCTTCTCCCTCCTCCTCCTTTTTCTTGGAATCTGGGACAGGCTGCAGAGGAGGGAAATGTCCAGAATCTTCATCCCACCTTAATTTTCTAGCAACATCCCTTGATCCCCCCTCATCGCCCAGTCTCCTTTATGGGACGTGGCCAGGGGTCCTTGCTTCCCTTTGAAGAGCTTGCAGCTTCCGGGGTGAATCCTGGGGATTCCTGGAAATCGTGGGTCAGGTTGGTTGAGACCAAAGCATGCCCATGAGCACCAGGTGACTTGCCTCCAGCTTCAGGACTGCTCAGCTCACCCCTGTTTCCATCCCGAAACATAAAACCCAAGTTCCACCCACAACTGCTTTTCTTGCCTCTTCAGATACCTTGTTTATCGCCATCCCTTGGACATGCCCTGGTGCTGGACACCCATCCATCTTCCCATGGCCTTTTCCGAGACGTCTTTGTGTCATTGTAAATGTTCTCTCCTGATTTATGCTGTTGCAGCTCCACACAACACATTCCCAGCAAGCTATACTGCCTTGGCAAAATAACAACAAGAACACCCTGCTAACTCTTTTCCACCCCAGCAGAAGCAAATACTTCTAATTTATGCCTTGCCCCCCTTTTTAATTTCCCAGCATAATGCTATTTTTAATGCTCCATCTCTGCCGCATCAATATTCTTCCAGCCTGGGCAAGGAAAAGACGACAATTGTGGAAAACAAAGGAGTTTCGTCTCCCATTTTAGGGAAGGCTGTACCCCACATACCCCGAGCTTCTCCGTGGAGGAAAGGGTTCTGCACAGGTCCTCTATACCAAAGGCAAGACGTGCCAGTACCACCGATGACGGGATATTTACAGTCTGCTGGCTTGTGAAAATCGTAAAGTCAACCCATGTTCTCATCAGGCTAAATTACTAGGCTAAAGCCAATGCAGCAGTTTAATACACCACTAATTTATCAGGGCTGCCCTGCCATTTACTTTACAGAGTTATATTCATAAAGCACATCAATGTGTCCTGGAAAAAGGAAAATAAATAGAAGAAGAAACAAATGGCTCCTTGTTTAACAAACCATTTATGCAATGATGTTAAAAGGGGCCCATAAATTCCCCTCCCGATATTTTAGTTACTTTGGGATCTCAGACTTCAGAAATGCACTGCTCTTTCTGGGGGACACGCCATAGGGACTAGTCCCTTGTCTTTCTCAGAGGAGGTATTTACCTTGCCACTGGAGCCCTTGGGCAGCATGGCAAAAGCTAAGCTAAACTTAGGGAAAGAACAGAGGATGTTTTCCAATCCCATCTTACCCTCCCTCTTTCCAGCAAGCTAAACTAAACTTCACATTTACTCTCTGCAATGGTTTTCTTTCATGCCTGCTGACATGCGTGGTTTCCTTGGGGTGAAGCCTTTGGCCTGGATGTGCCTGTCAGATCATGAGGTGGTTTTGACACTGAGATGGTTTCTACCTCTGCTCTCAGTCCTCCCATCATTTGCATGTATCCCATCAGCCAGTGTACCTGAAATTCAATCCCACGCTGGATGGCTAGAGCAGTCTCCGCAGCTGCTACTCCTTTCAGGGGACTCTGCAGTAGCTGCGTTCAGGGATCATGGAAAGCTCGGCGCCTGGTCTGGATGGCTGGAGAAACTATGCTGGGCTGTGAAATCACAGAACAAACTGCTGCTTCTCACTGTGGTTTCTTAAACCAAACTCTCAGGGTCTGTGGTGGAATGTTGGCAGCCAGAGGCAAGAGAAGGCACAAGCAGCAGAACCCCCTGAACCAGAGCAGCAGAACTGCAGGAAAGAGAGAGTCCAAAAGCAGGGGCTACTGGCCTGTCCCGGTCGACGCCAGGGTGCAGGCCGAGGTCAAGAACCAGAAGAAAGCAGGATGGCAGAACAAAGGCATGGTCCAGAACAAGCCATGGTTCAAGAACCAGGAGGAGAGAGTTGCAGGCACCTTGCTTTGAAATATGCAGGTCAGATTCAGAGACATCTGAACTCATCTGAATGTACTGCAGACATCTTTGCTGGTTTGCAGAGGATCTATATCTGAAAACAGTCATTATTGTGTGTGCAAGCTAAATGGAGTTGTCCAAGGGAGTTGAGAGGTTAGGGGTTAAATTACAGACCTTCCATAACAGGTGTAAGTTTCCTTTCATTACACTTCCAAAAACCAATATGCCTTCCTGCCAATCTTCCACTTGTTCTTCCCAGTCAAACAGGTCATGTTCAGGTCACCCCTTCAAAATGTTTGAATCAGATTAAGCCTGCCACATCAACGTCATCAGCAAAGATCGGCGCTTGCTTGAATCCTGCAATGGACCTCTTTGGTTTGAATCATCCACCACGTCTCCGTGGAAACCCCCATTATTCATCTCTTGGCAGGACAGAAAGGGAGACTGCTGATTCCAGGTGGAATTTTTGCTTCTGGATGAAACAGAAGCTCTATGAAGGGACGAATCGATTGGCCTGTTTTGCTTTCTCCCACATTCACATTTTAATCCAAACTTGAGCAATTCTTATTCTGTGTATGAAAAAAATATGAATTTGGATCACTGTAGTGGTAGCTAGGTCAAGGTCAGAAGCTAAAATGAGTTTTCTTGTTCATCTAAATTGACTACGATAATGTGTCCTGCATCTATCGCTCAAGACTTGGCTAGCAGATTAGTGGATACAGCTGAATTCAAGCAGTTTGTCCTTCCGGGCCTCACATGAAACTTACCACTCAGTTTTTCTGCTCTGTATTCCGCAATGAAACCCCCCAGCCCATCAGGGCTACTCCACTGTGTTTTCTTTGAGTGACAAATGAGGTGGGAAGACTTAATTGTCCCATAGAGATGGCGACTTCAGGTGTTGCTGGGGTACCGGGATGGCAAGGAGTCTCCGAGAGATATCCTGAAAGAGCAGTGGCTGAAGCTGAAGCTTATTTATTTGATCACAAACCAGAACACACATAAAAGCATAGCATGAAATTCAGCGAGCCCCAAACAATAACTGAGCTATTATTGTTCAGCAGAACCACTCAGCATCCGCTGATGCTGGTTTAGGGCAGCTGCGCCAAAGCTGTCCATCTTTGGGGCAGCATGATGATTTTGATCTGGCAGATGATATTTTAAATAGCATTGAGCAGGAACACATTGTAAATAGGAACAACAAAGGCTTGACACAGTTCCTGAGAGAAAGAGCAACACCATGGAACCGTCACAGCAGAGGAGGGTCTGTCATCCCTCCCCCCTTTCCCCCTCCCTTTTAAATGTACCGTCAAATGCTGACTTTGCATGAATTAAAGCAATAACATACACTTTTCAGAAATGAATTCCAATGGTAACTGCTTATTTATTTCAAGCACTTTCATTTGCTTTTCGGAGATGTGGCATCCCCAAAACATGCACAAAAAGGAGAGACCAGATCGAGTTTAATGGGGTGACCATGTTGGAACTGATATCCAGAAATGCTTTGTGACTCTCCTCAAGACATTGACTCAACTGAGAAAAGGCATTTGAGGCCGACCTAAATGCCAAATGTAGGTGGAGAAGGAAGAGGTTCCTTGCAAGGGAGTTGCCAAGAGTTTTGGCCAGCACTGAAAAGCTCCTGTCTTTGGGCTGCCTACAGAAAAGGACCTCCTGGGCAGATCAGAGTGACCGAATCAGCATAGGACTGAATTTCGGGCTCAGCAGCCGATGGGATACATGCCAGCTGTGGAAGGAATGAGCAAGGTGGGTGGAAGCCATTCTAGGATAGAAAGCACTTAATTATCTGTCTGGCACACCCAGTGTGGGGGGTGAGGGGAGAGCATTTGCAGAAACAATGCAAGATCTGCCAACCCAGTCGATGTCTATGATATATAAGATGAACCTGTGGGATTTAACTGCCAGATCCCAATAACTGACCACCCAAACTCATAGATTCCATCCCGCATCACTAGGAGCATCCCAACAGCTTTCATGAGAAAGACTGAAATTTGACTATTGTGCCCCGAGAAAAGCTGTCCAATTCTTTTGATGGGCCTGGAGTGTTTAAAGATGGCAGGCTGAGGGAGATAAATAGATTATTGATCAGACAAGCTTGTAATTCTTTAGTGAATTGGATTTAGCCGCTTCCCTGCAATCAGGGTTTCTCCATACATCTCTCAGGGAATCAATGGTGACTCCTTGGGGGGAACCTGTGTGTGTTGCTGTAGACAGCATGTGTGGGGAGGAAGGGAGGAGGACCGGAGCATAGAAACACATGCAAGGCACTCTTGCTGCGCCATCAGTAAACAAGTATTCTGAGTGCTTTAAGAGAGCAACCTTGGGATGTGGGCACCTGCCCACTTCTTTTTCCATGTCAGGCTAATAGAAGCCACTCTGAGCATTGCTCTAAGCAATTGCCCTGGATTTAGAGAGCGATGCAGCTGAGAACAATCATATAAATGCCAAGGAGAAATGCCCCACCAGGAGTTGAGCACAAGAGTGGCTTCATCTTATGCAGTGGCTGGATGAAGACAATATAGGAATGGAGTCGCTCCGCCCCTCCTCCTTGCTCTGAACTGATTTCTCACGCACTTCCTTTAGCGAACCATAGCTGGCTCTGCTAATGGTCCCACCTGCAACATTCATGTGAGCAGAGGAAGGAAGCAAAATGACTGCAGGCTGAGGCCCTGATCTTCTGCATTGCAAGCAAGGTTCTTGCAGCCTACAGTCCGGCTGCCGCCTACATGGCACAGCTGGGCCTCTCTCTGGTGTTTCATGGGGATTGGGAGACATGGCGTGTGTGGGTGCTTGATCTCCAGAGCGCTGTTCCGTACCCTCATGTGGAAGGCAAGAGCTGAAGGTGGTGCAACCAGGGAAGCCCAGCAATGTGAGCATGGAGCTTTGTGGCATCTGGGGAGTCAGAGGGGAGAGAATGTCTGTGCCTGATGGTGCAGGTGTGCAGCCTGATAGACATGGGTGGTCACGTCACAGCAGACCCCCAGCTCTTCTGCTTTGTGAGGCAAATAATGTGGCACCAACACCCCCATTACTTGGCAGAAGCCAATTGAGCTACAGTGAAATCTTATTTCAGCTGCTAGTCCAGTTGAAGCTGAATAGGAGCAAACAGCATGATGTGGCTGCAAAAAGAAGGGAAGGGGAAGGGGAAGGGGAAGGAAGTGATTTGGGGCTACATTAAATAGAAGTATAGCTTCCATATACATGAGGTACTGGTTTTCCTCTACTTGGCACGAGTTGGAGTTACTTACCCTGAGAATTGCATCTGGTTCTGGGTACTGCATTTCAAGAAGGATATAGACAAGCTGGAAAGTGGTGCAGGGGAGGGCAACACAATGCAGTCTGGGGACTGCAAACGAAGCCCTGTGGGGAGAGGCTAGAAGAACTGGGTATATTTAGCCCCAAGAAGTGAAGACTGAGGGGAGGGAGGGAGCACTTTGCAGATATGTGAAAGGCTGCCATGGAGAGGAAGGAGTGGCTGTCTTCTTGCTCATCCCAGAGTGCAGCTCATGGAATAATGTTACAGGAAGCCAGATTCCAGCTAAACTTCAGGAGGAATTTCCTGGCAGTTAGAGCAGTCCAACAGTGGAGCCCATGACCTTGGGAGGTGGGGGGCTCTCCCACACTGGAGGCGTTCAAGAGGCAATTGGGCACTGGAGTCCTGCACTGAGCAGTGGGTTGGCCTGGATGGTCTTCCTGACTCGTTCATCTCTTCTATTCTGTGATCTTTCTAGCAATGGAATGGCATTCTCCATGACAGCTGAAGACAGCAAGTGAACTTGCAAGGTGTCGGGAGGGTCGTGTGGTTGACAGAGCCTTGACCTCCCAGAGAAGAAGAAAGCTGAGGGACTGAGGAAGAGGGGCTCCTGCTGACCCTTCCCCACATCTGCCCTCGGGTGCAATTGCCCCTCCCCGTCTACTGGCAGGGGCTGCCCAACCTAAGCTCCTCCAGGCCAGCTGCAAATCATCTGCCCTTTGGCTCCATTCACCTGCACAGGAAACAAAATCCGTCAGCATCCGTCGGAACCCTGTGACCCGGCAACCGCAACTCCAGCTTCATTTATTTCTTTGCTCCTGTCTGTTCTGTGGCTCACCTTCCCAGGATGCTGGAGGTCAAGGCACCATGTGGGCTCGAGATTCCTCCTCTGGTGCTTGGCAAATTAAGGTATGTAAACGAGGCACCGACCAGCAGGGACCAAGAGGGGAGAGGACATTTGTCAGCTCGGGAGAGGTCTGTCTCATTAGTAGCAGGAGTGTTTGCTTTGGCTCCCGTGTTTAGAAATGTCATCAGGAGGCTAATGCTGGGAAACGGCTATGTCTGGGTGAAGATGAAGTACTGGAGAAAGTTTATGCCATCATTCAGCAGGAGTTAAGCCAGTCTGGTGCCTTTCCTAACTGGATCATAACTTTCCAAGCTCAGCCACTGCCATTTCCCACAGTCATTCTGGCAGGGGATTGAATTTACTTCCTGCTGATTCAGTTCCAGAGTCAGAGCAGAAAAGACAAACAGACTGACAAGGATACGAGGCTAACCGCTTTGCAATGTCAGCTTTCCAACCTTCAGGGCGGGGTAGATGGGCATTTTAGTGGGATATTTTACAACTCGGAGGACGGGGAACAAACATATCAATTAGATCTGTGCATGAAAAGCCTTTTGGAATCCCCAACTTGTCTGAGGGAGAATTCCATCAATTGTCCCCAGGCAGGAATGTTCACCAGCAATCACTGTGCAATCCCCAAATCACAAAACCGAAACGAATCGAAACAAGCCGAACTGATCCGAAACGTGACGAGACACAAACGAGCCAAAATGAGGCGTCCCACTGTGTTTCCACACTTCAGGGAAATGCACATTTTTTAATTTTTGGTTTACACTAACCAATGACTAAATTTGTGTCAAGGAATGGAAAATTAAAATAAGATTCACAGGCCTGTGAAAGCTTCAGGGCTTCAAGAAAATCCAGTTTATCAGGGAGTCTGTAAGTCAGATTCATAGAAATTTCATGTCTACCAGAAGAAACCCAAGCAGACCCTTGAAAACTTCTCCACACTGTTCTTCACCACTGATTTTGCCCCCCTCAAAAGCAATTTCTTTTCTGAGGAATTGAGTGAGAACGATGAAACAGATATGGGAGACCTTTTGGCACGTCACTAGTTGTCGCTATTGATGAACGGGGACCCTTTGCCCCCATTGCATCAGCCTTGCAGGGGCCAGGAAGAGCTCAGCTGAGAACATTTATGACTTTGAAAGTCTGTCAGTATTGTCAATATGCAAAAGGACTCTCAGGCGTCTCCAGATTTCTCCAGGGTGAGCAGGAATTATCTATGACTTCTCCATACGTGGCGTTCATCACCAGGAGCAAAACCTACACCTTTCTCCCTAAAGATTTGGTTTTGCGGCCACTGAAGGTTCTCCTAAGAGCAGAAATAGTATTGGCTGCCTGGACACCATTCCACATCTTCCACAATAATTCAGACCGGGTGTCTCTCTCCTGCAATTAGAGCAGTTAGAGGACATTCTGCAAAGTGCCCTTACTTTCCTGGAATATTCCAGACATTTCCCCAGAAATTTTAGCTTCATTATAACTTTCTTTCTTCTGCTTGTTCTCTCTCTGTCTCTCTCTGTCTCTGTCTCTCTCTGTCTCTCTCTGTCTCTCTCTGTCTCTGTGTCTCTGTCTCTGTCTCTCTCTGTCTCTGTCTCTGTCTCTGTCTCTGTCTCTGTCTCTCTCTGTCTCTCTCTGTCTCTGTCTCTCTCTGTCTCTCTCTCTGTCTCTGTCTCTGTCTCTGTCTCTGTCTCTCTCTCTCTCTGTCTCTCTCTGTCTCTCTCTGTCTCTCTCTGTCTCTCTCTGTCTCTGTCTCTGTCTCTCTGTCTCTCTCTGTCTCTGTCTCTCTCTGTCTCTGTCTCTGTCTCTGTCTCTGTCTCTGTCTCTCTCTCTCTCTCTCTCTCTCTCATACACACACATTTTTCTTCTCCCTTTTAAATAATATTGTATGTGTCGATTTCAAGCATGGAGTGCATTTATATATTGAGGACAGTTTATTTTTAGATATGAAATGGCACACTGTGAATGATATTGTCAAATTGCCCAGCTTTGGAAAAGAAAATATCATAAAGTCTGTATTTGATGGAGACTGTTTGGAAATTAAGCCACTGCTGAAGATTGAGGTCAAAGCACATCTGTCTGTTGTAGCCGAGCATGGATATTGCTCCTTGAAACTGTAAAGACACATGACTATTTTTTGGTGGATTCAAAAAGATATGATATTCTGCTACTGGTCCATTTCTCTGTGATAAGCTGGATTAGGGATGGAGAAGAAAAAATAATGTTCTCTTTAAAGTTTAATATGAAGTAACCTGATTCCCACTTCTTGGACCAATCCATCAACCAAAACACAGTTCATACTTTAATATTTACACTTTTCTGCATTTTGAGTTACACTTCCCTAGCTGAAAAATGTTTACAGAAAGGTGTGAAAAGAGAGTTCAAATGTATAACAACAGGGAAAATTGCTGAAATGCTAATATTAAGGGGGAAAATAAGATAAGTGTATGCAAAAAAAGACTTCTGTCCCATTTTTTCATTGATCTGTGATTTTTTCCATATGAATTCACAGCTCAATATGTATTACTAACATTATATTCTCTCAGAATATATATTTCAGAAGCAATTGACTTGACTGCTGGGCTGCTTTGCTGAAGTCGTTGATCATCACATTTGGAGAAGGAGGCATTCTCCTGGGTCCGAGGGCTGAGGCTGGCTCCCCCTGGAGGCTGCTAATGCATTGTGCTTGGTGCAATGTGGAGCTGAGCAAGGTCCCAGACGCTCCTGGGGAAACTCCACCAAGTGGAGTTTGCACTGCCTTCTTGTTCAAGAAACACCTCGAAGAGCTGAAGAGTTGTAGTTCAGCACCTTGTTACTTTTGCATAAAACTTAGCTCCAAGAACATTAAACTCAAGAGGTATGTATGTATTTATTTGTATTTATTACAAGCATTTATATCCTGTCCTTCCGCCAAGCACTCAGGATGTAGGCCTTTTCAACTAGCAAAGAGAGGGATGGAAGTGTGTAATGACTAACAGAAAAATAAAAAGGACAGCAGTGTTTCAAAGCTGGGGTGGATTCCTTTTACTCCCTCCAGTTCCAACAATTCTCCTTTCCCCCTCCCTATATTTCAAAAGGATTCCCCCACAACAGATGGATTTCAAATGTAGGGTTTTTGTTTTGTTTCTTGTTTGTCTTTTTGCTGCATCAGAATATTCTTGAAGTATGAATTCAGGTGGACAAATCTTGGAACTTCAAGGTGGGCATGTTGTGAGCAGAACTGGCTGGAACCGGGGGTCAGACTAGACAGCCCGGGAGGCCCCTTCTGACTCGCTCTGTTTCTATGTTTCAAAGGGCAAGGTGCACAAAGTTATTGCCATTAGCTGGACTCTAGATGTAGATGCCTTCTGGTAGATGTAACATCGTGGCCAAGAAGCTGACCCAACGCACAACTGCAAAAGGCAGGGATGCTCCCCAAACATGCAAGCAAACAAACCAAAGAGGAAGATGACCTGGTTCATCATGTGGGAAAACAACAGTGCTAGAGCAAGCACATCCCAGTCCTTAACATCCCCACATTGGGCTGGGAAAGTCTCCTGTGGATAAGACCAAGGAGCTGTTTCCCGCTGCCTGTTGGGTGTATATATGGAATATATTTGGGAGAACAGTGTTAGAAGTTCTGCTAGCAGAGGGGACACAGTGGAATTTCTGTGTAGGTCTTTAATTCCATGTTTGGTGGGTCCCTATTTCAGAAGATACATGATTCAGGTAGAGATGGTAGCTTTGAAGACCAGAAAAGTCTTGGAAAGGTTTATGAAGAAAGGTGCAGTGGGATAGAAAAGACTTTGAGAGTCATGAACTCAGGATGAGAGCTTGGGAAGAACAGCAGGACGAGTGCTAAGGTAGAGAACACAGTGTCCGGGTGGCCAAAGAGCCCTAGGTGATGGAATGCACTTTTCCCATCTGCTCTACTTTGAGTAAGGGAGGTGCAGAAATACAATGCCAAGGTTGAGTTTCCAACACTGCCAACTGTTGTAGACAATCTGAAGCGCAATAATTTCAGTATGATGCAGAGCCGAGTGTCTGACACAGGACAGCATAACAAACACCATTTCTAGGCAATGAACACATGGAATCTTGTTGTTTTCTTCCACTTGGGTTTAGACCTCCCAAGAGCTTTCTACAGGCCTCTACTCCAAAGGTTGCTTTGGAGATGAATGGAGTCTTGTAATACCAGTTTATTTGCAAAGATAAAAGCAAAGCATAAAGGGATACCAGCAGCAGGTGCCCTTCCATGGTAGCCATTCAGCTACTCCTGAGGGGCTTCTCCATCTGGCCAATCCACACCTTCTTCTGTCTTGGTTCCCCCTCTCCACAGACACACTTCCATTCGGAAATCCACCAGTTCTTCAGACTAGCCATATCTCCTTCCCTTGCCTTTAGCTATGCACGGTGTCATCTTCTCCAAGCTCCGATGGGTATTTCATCGAAATACACAGAGATTATGAACTGTCACCCAACCATTAGGCTCCATCAGTCAGCCATCCCAGGCTATTAAATGAATTGGTCCAGCAAAAGGAATGCCTCTTTTGCAGCCATAATGATATTTATTCTGTTGTGCGAAAGACTCCTTCTGAAGCAAGGCAAAAATGCAAAAAGAAGAAAAGCTAAAATGCACAACTACGGCACTGCCAACGACACTAACAACAACAATAATGACCAAAAATAATAACAGGCCATGCTAGAAAGTGAGATGATGTCTCTACAGCTATATCACATTTTTGGAACACAGATTATTCTGCTCACACACAGTCTTAATGAGCTCCCACTGTCCACAAGCCATCACAGCTGTTAAATGCTCAAAGCTTGTTCGAAGTAGATGCTGTTGACTATTACTGAGGCAGTGAAGACAACCCCAGACTCTTCTGAACTATGAAAATGCTCTCTTCACCACTGGAGAAAGACCAGAACAGACACCAAGCAGCTTCTGGGAGAAAATGCTGGTCTAATGGAAATCTCCTGTCTTACGGAACATACGGAAGTCCCGTATGTTCAGAAGTGAAGATCGAGTGCCTTTTGGAAACCCATCCAAAGTTAATGCCAACATTTGGCCAATCTAGAATCTTAACATGTGGGGGGATTTCAGAGGAATGAAACCCTTTGCGAAACAAAGAAAAGAAAAATGGAGTTATTGTTCAGGAGTAAGTGCACATTGGACTTGCTCCATGTTTAACATGTATAGGATTGGGCAAAGGATTTCATTTCATCATGAATTTAGCTTTGAAAGTGAATGAAGCATGATGTGGGCCGCCGTCCGTCCGTCCTTCCTTCCTTCCTTCCTTTCCTTCCTTCCTTCCTTCCTTCCTTCCTTCCTTCCTTCCTTGAGATGGAGGTATCTTCTGAACAAGAAACCAAAACAAATATGCTGCTATGAGGCAGTCTTTGAAGAGTGTCAAAGCGATGATCTATAGCTCACAGTTCTTTGTGCTCAGAAATCCCACACACCTGTTGCAGAGCACAAACATTGCATGCAAAACTTCCCCGGTTCAGTCCCCATTGTCTCCAGATAGGGATGGGAAAGACCCCACCTCAAAACCCAGAGAGCTGACATCAGTTCCTGACAAAGATGCTGGACTTGATGGACCAAACAGCTTCCTAAGATGGTAAATGTAGAGTTTTGCATGGGCTCTGCATATTATTTTGTTTTGTGTGTATCCTGTCACTGCAGTACCTCTGTCTATGTCAAAAGAAAGAAATGATCTTCTCCTTCAAAACAGAAATTTGAGTCAAATGTAAAGTCCTTTAAGAAGCAACAAAGAATTCCTTCCTTCCTCCCCCTCCCTCCCCTCTTTCCTTCCCTCCCTCCCTCCCTCCCTCCCTCCCCTCTTTCCTTCCTTCCTTTCCTCTTTCCTTCTCTCTCTCTCTCCCTCTCTCTCTCCTTCCCTCCCTCTTTCCTTCTCTCTCTCTCTCTCTCTCTCTCTCTCCTGCTTGCCTGCCTGCCTTCCTTCTCTCTCTTTCTCTCTCCTTCCTTCCTTCCTTCCTTCCTTCCTTCCTTCCTTCCTTCCCCTAACTGATGTTTAAGAGGGGGTAAAACCCTAGTCTATGAAATTGGTGATAGAAAAAGGAAAGAAAAAGGCCTCCAACCACTGCAGATAGAACAATCTTGTGAGATAAACCTGGGATCAATTTTTCTTCAGAAATAGTTTCCAGTTTGCCATCAACAGAATCGAATTTCAGTCTGGGCCATCCAGTGTCCATCATCCAAATGGAACAAGATCTTCAAGACCTATTACTTCCCTATTTTCAAAAGTGACTAACATTTGACCATCTTTTCTGTTTCTTGTAAAGAGTAAAGCTCTGTTTGAAAACTTTGCCTCTTTTCAATCTGTGGGAAGTAGATTTCAGTTCAGTTATTTCTTCCTCCTCCTGAGGGTGGTGGAAATGATTCCACCATTGGTCCCATCTATAACTGGAAGAACAATCTTAATTGTTGCAACTGAGATATAAGAATTGTCATGCCTGAGGATGTCTGGAATCAGAGGAAGCTTCAGATAAAATATGAACTTAAGGGGTTCATGCGAAGTCTCTTTGGTTCAGATGTTATGATGGGTACTTTTTATAATTTATTCATCTTTCTTGGATGTGCCTCATTTTGGAAAAGGCCATATGAAGAAGAGGCAAGGGTCTAAACAGAACTTGAGAGTAGGGATGTGTGAGCAATGTTGGAGGTGATATTCCACTGGACTTCCTGGGCTCAGCTCCCCAGCTTCTGGTCCACTTGGCTGCAGCCCCGAGACCAAGTTCCTGATGACCACATCCAGTGTCCACTCTGCCCTGTGTTCCTTGCTTCTTAGGCTTGCCCTCCTTCCCTCTGAGTAGATATGCAGAGATCTCTTACCTTTGAGTAGACACATGTGCAGGAGCATGTGGAAGTGGATGCCATTTGCAAGTGCTGCTGAGTGGGTCCACCTTACGTATTCTTTCTTTATTTAGAATTTTTGTATGCCGTCCCATCGCATAGCCTCAGGACGGCTTACATAAAATAAACAAACATAATAAAAAGAGTACAAATAAAATCCAGATTCACCCTGGCTGCAGATTAAAACCTATAGACGATATTAAAAGTTGTTAAAATATTGTTTAAATAAAAAGGTCTTGGCCTGGTGCCATAAAGCAAATAACGACGGCACCAGGCAGACCTCTCTGGGGAGCGCATTCCATAGGCGGGGTGCCACCGCAGAGAAGGCCCTCTGTCGGGTACTTTGCCTCCTAATGTCTTTCCCGGAGGGTTCCTGGAGGAGGGTCTCTGCTGCTGATCTCAGGGGGCAGGAGAGCAAATAGGGAAGAAGGCGTTCTTTTAGGTATCCAGGTCCCATGCTGTTACATGCAGAGGCTTCTTCTGCTTACTTTAGAGTAGGATGAACATGCATTTAGTCCCTGAGGACTTTGCCAGGTTGGAATTCTGCCCTTTGATTGAAAAATGCTTCCTTCCCCTGCTCTGCGGGAGCAGCAATTAGAACGGGCTCCGTCACATCTGGTTTGTTCATTGTGCTTCCTTCTTTCAGCATTTCAAAAAGGGAAAATTCCGTTGAGTTTGGGGTGAATGGCAAATGTGTGCAAGTTTAATCAATGCATTGTTTAAAAGGCAGATGATTAACCAACCCAGCGCTGTGTTTTGCTTTTTGCTTTTTGTTTTGCTTTTTTAATTACTACAGCCCCGCATAATCTCGTCATGGCCAGGCTCCAAGACACCCAGACTGATCTCTTGCAAATGACGGGAATCCTGAAAGGTCTGCTAGAAAGTAAACTAAACCTTTTAAAAGATGCATCATTGCTGAAAGCAAAGTTCACCCTATGCTGGGAGGGCGCCTGGGAGGGTGGTACTGGTGAAGACGGCTGTCTAGACAACAAGAGCAAACTCTGGAGAGAGAGAGAGAGAGAGAGAGCCCGGCATCATTTCAAGAACGCTGGGAATGAGCACACCGAGAAGCAGCCAAAGTGCTTTTGTGTCTGTCTCATCCTTGTTAATAGCACATGCCAAATGCATGCCAGCC
The DNA here is from genome assembly GCA_023646645.1 of Varanus salvator macromaculatus. Classification (NCBI taxonomy): domain Eukaryota; kingdom Metazoa; phylum Chordata; class Lepidosauria; order Squamata; family Varanidae; genus Varanus; species Varanus salvator. The sequence goes on from JAIXND010000773.1 coordinate 10,256,153, forward strand.
AGAGCTTAAATCTCAAGAGAGGGGAGATAATCACTGGAGAAAAGACCTGAAGTGCTGGAGGGTTTTTTGTGATAATCAGAGAGCAAACAAGGTAGGCAAGGAGAAGTTCATACCTTCCAGGCCCCCAAAGCAAGGGGCAGCCCTGAAATGGGAGACCCTGGCCTATAGCTGCCTTTCTCTTCCCCCCATCCCCTACAAGCAAGTTCCCCGTAACCCAAACAGTCTATGGGTGCAGAGGACCACCTGTGTGGCTCTGCCCCCTGGCCTCATGCCCACATTCTGACCTTGCCGGATGACGTAGCCAGCTCTGAAAAAAAGCTCTACTCACTCTCAGGTAAGGCTGACTAGAACTTTGTAGACCTTCTTCCTGAACGCAGGAAAGTTGGAACTGAGTGGACAGGGCTGCTATAGGTCAAGGGAGTGTGTTGAGTCTGGCCCTTTCCGACTCTACTATGCTGCTTCGCTAAGCGGAAAGGTGAGGCCTGCAGCCAGATGGGTGACCACAGGTGGAATCAGAGCAGGTGGAGGAACTTGATGGCCTTATAGGCCCCTTCCAACTCTACTTCTGCTCTATTTTTGAGAGCCAGTGTGGTGGGACGCAAGTCTGCTGCTTCTACTTCATAGGAAAGGGAGGCTTTTGGATACAGCACCAGCTCAGATATTATTGGAAGGGCTTGGGGGCTCCATTTTTGAGTGGGCTGCCCTACCACTCCCATGGGCTGGCTTTCTCTCTCTCTTGGCCCTCAGCCTTTTGAGAAAAACCCTTTTTGTGGAGTGGGGGCAGGAGATAAGGTGTCAGTTCCAGTTGTTTGAAGGATTTTAAAGATGGAATTGCAGACTTTTTAAATAAGAGAGAACATCTTATCCTAGAGGTTGAATGGCTCTCTGCCAATGGGGCAGGGGAAATTAGAGGAGGCAGCCACCCCAGCTCCTCTTGGCTGTCCTCAAACTCACAACTGCCCAGCAATGTCTGTATGCCAGAGTGACGGGAAGGCTCCTCTTCCTGCATGCCTCTCCTTGCATGTTCAGTAAGAACTACCGAAGGGACAGAGACTTAGAGGAGCAAAAGCAGCAGCGGGGCTGAGATGCTGGAGCTGAGCAGTGGTGGGACCAGGCAGAGCCATGGCAGATGCCCAACAGTCCCTATGAAGGGATTAGAAGGGGAAGGTGGTGGAGAGGAGTTATCGCCATTCTCTTTTTTTCTTATTGTCAGGACTACTTCCCAGTTGGTCCCTAACCAGTCCCCTCCCCCCTCCCCCCTTCTTCCCATTTGCAAGGCAAAGGCTCTTGCATTATACCTCCCCATCTGTGCATGCTGGGATTTGTAGTCCAATGCATCTGCAGAGAGAGGGTTGCCCTCACCTTTCCTGCTTCATTCCAGAAGCTCCCTCATCTCAAGGTGGTTTTTGTATCGCCACAAGTGCATGCAGGACAAGACTGATGATCTGCCCCCCACCTCCCCTCTGCTCTGCAAATAAAATAGAACCTGATTTGCAGAGTTAAAAAGCTGCTACCAAAAGCATGCTCGTTTGGTGCCAGGCAGCCAGAAAGCAGCCGCAGTGCAGGGTTCACCTGGCATCCGCTTGCTGCCTTCCACAACAGATGGTCAGAAGGGGGCAAGATGAGCTCTGGCTGCAGGCTCGAGCTCATCAAGAGACCCCTGCCAGGTACATTAGTGGCAGAGGCAAAGCAAAACAGAGCAGGAGGAGGACGTGCTCAGGGCAGGCATCGTGGGCTCCTCCTGGCATGGGAGTGAGGTTGCTTCGGCAGGCAGCAAAGGTGTTGAGGTCTGCACAGCCAAACTCCAAGAGGATTAAATCTGATTGCTCCTAATCAAGTGCTTAGCTAAACAAACCCACAGAGGTCTCCCAAGCCGGGCTGGTTGTCTTGCATCCACTCCTCTCAGCTGCCTTCTGTTCCTAGATCCTGGTCAGGGAATAGAGGCAGAGCATCTGCAACTGGTCCTCCCTGGATTGTCTCTTTGTCCTGATCAGTACATATAGCATATGCAATGCAAGACACAAAGGCCAGGGATGGGTCACCAGAAAAGGGAGATCTTCTCTTCTAAGATGTGAGATGATCCATCCTCTGGAATTCTGCCCAATTGCACGGTAGCTGTGAATTGCACCAGCAATGAAGGGGCAAGTGGTGATTTGGGGGTGCAGCCAAGGCTGCTTCCCAAAGAGGGTTGCGTTTGCTTGTGATGTGAGATCTAGCAGTTGCCACAAGGACTGAAGTCTTTTCAGCTCTGGTGGAATTGCACCTTCAACTCCTCGAAGACAGCCAAAATGCCCCAGGGGATGCCACAAATGCATCTCTCATCCAGGGCTTTGTACGAATGGTGCTAAATATTTGCCATTTATTTATTTAAAGCTTTTCTATCCCATCCCCTACAAATGTCTCAGAGCAGCTTACAATAAATAAGTAGAATAACACAAACCCCACAGCATCCAACCATTGATATACTAAAACCCCAGTTAAAACTAATTAAACATTACAATAGTGGGAAAATAAAAAGGGTTTTGCCTGATGCAGAAAGGAATATAACGTTGGTGCCAGGCGAACGTCTCTGAGGACTGTTTCCCATGGTTGGGACTCTGAACCAACCATGCCACCAGGGCCAGGCCCTCAAGCATCTATGCTGGATAAAGCCTTCCTCACCATGACCTTGGGTTCACTTTTGTCCCCGTCCCTGTCCCCATCTCCATCTCCTTCCCCTTCCACATCATCTTCATCACCTCCATCATCTCCATCCCCATCATCCCATCATCCCCATCTCCATCACCGCCATCATCTCCATCATCCCCATCCCCATCTCCACCTCCATCTCCAACTCCTCTTCCTCTTTCTGTAATGAAGAAATTGCTTACTACATTAGAATGTTAAAATGGATGGGAGCCGAATATGGAAATTCCCTGCTTTATTTGCATTCTATTATGTAGAGCAGTTCTGGGGTGGGTAGGAAATGCATCTCTCCTCTTGCTAATTGTCCTCCAAAAGGTTCCAATGTACAGTAGATTCTGTAACAAAAGGAAATGGAGAAGGACCTCTTTGGGGTAATTGACATTCAAGTGCTATTAGTCTCTTTCTTCTCTTCAAGCATGGCTGGAATGCAATGTCAGTGACAGTTGCTGCATTTCGAAAAGGAGTCATTGTTTATTTGAAGAAGAAAAATAAAACATGAATTTTAAATTAAGCCATAAACAGTTGGGGATGAAAGATGGATGGAAATGCTGGCAGGGTTCATTGCAAAGATCTGTGTGCAGTTGGCTGGTCAGAGAACGACACAATTGCAAATACCGTCCACCAACTGCTGTAAATCCTTTCTGACGGTTGTAGCAAAAATAGGAGTGAGGCACGGCATGGCTTCTCAGAAGCAGGGTTTTTTGGATGGGGGATAAAACTATTTGCAGAATGATTTTGTAATTCTACACCCTGAAGTGGACTCGCTGTTTCTGATCTATAGCTTTGGAATAAAAAGATGGAATCACCCTGCTGAGACCATTTCCAGGAGTTCCGAAGCCCTAGAAATGTGCGCACTCTTCGTTGTCCCATTTGAAAACCTTGGATGTAAAAAAGGAGTGTGGCTTATTTGGGAAGATATGTACTTTAAAGGCCCTGGGGGCAGGAGGAAAATTTGTAATGATATTGTAATTGCGCAAAAATGAAATGAAAGCAGCTCTCCTATCCAAAAGTGGGACAAGGTTGCCACACTTCTAAGTGGGACTAGGTGAATCTTGGCGAACTTAGGCAATATTAATCCAAAGGAGACTCTGGGTAAATCCCCCCAGTCCCTCCCCTTTTGCCAGTACAAATTATTTGGCTTACTCAGTTGTGATGATAGTTCCCTAGTAGCACAGAGTAGCTGAGTCTTTTAATCTCCACCAATCCACCAGAGCAATCGGCATGATGGGTGAGAAATGTGTTGTTCCTGTTGTTAGCAGATTTTTGCGTCTCCCAGGAATGAGTATGGGAATGGATTCATTTTCTGTAAAAAAAAAAAAAAAAATGTACCTTTTTGAGCTTGTCATGCATCCACACACACATCCACACACACACACACACACACACAGTGGTAAGTACAATTGGGAAAGTTTGCACATTTCCTCCCAAACAGGTAAGAACGAACTTGAGGGTGTGTGCTTGTTTTTTTAATGAATGCGGAGAAAGTAAAACTGACAAATTTCCTTCCCTCCGCTCTCCAAGAGTGATGAAGTGAGTGCTGGAGACCAAGGCTAAGATCAACCACACTGCTGAAATTCTGATCACAATGTGTGGGAGTGAAAGCTGGACACTGAAAACAGCTGACAGCGGGGAAATGGATGCATCTGAAACACGGTGCTGGAGGAGAGCTTTGCAAACACCCTGGAATGACAGAAAGGTGGGTCTTAGATCAGAACCTTGGGAGCAAAAATTGCAAACTGTGGACGCATGATGAGAAAGCAAGCCTCACTGGATTGCAATCATTCTAGGGAAAGCTGAAGGCAGACAAAGAAGAGGAAGGCCAAAGATTAGATGAATGAACTCCTCAAAGGAAGCCACAGCCTTGGGTTTACCGGGGCTGAGCAGGGTTGTGAAGGATGCGACCTTCTGGAGGGCATTAATCCCTAGGGCTGCATAATTCAGAGATGACTTGTTGTCACATAACCAGACATCTGTGATGGTGACTGGGCACCAAGCAGAATTTCCTCCAAAGATCTGGATGCATGTAGAAAGAAGTACAACTTCCAATGGGACAGGATGTGATTCATAAGTCCTCATTCCATCTGCTGTTGCTTTGATGCTGAATAGGCCATTGTGGTTTGATCAACTGCGCTTATTGGATTCAGTACCAGTGAATAAAAATGAACATGGCACCTTAAATTGCTCCTTAAGCTCACAAACTTATCCAGTTCCACTTAGCTTATTTTTTTCAGTTCCATCACCTTTGATTAATTGCAAGGAAAAAGGAATGGGATGACCTCCTTATGTTTTTACCCCACCCCATATTTCTGCTAATATTTTTAATAACTGCTTTGCAGAAAGAATAGTCTCCGGTTATTAATCTGAAGGATTACAACCCCCCTCCCCTCATCTCTTAAAATCAATAAAAGTTCTGGGCTTATGGAAAAGCTTTGAAATCTCTTCCCAATTCATAATTAGACATGTCTAGCTAAACCAAGAGCAATAATGAATTCTACAGCTTTATGAAATTAGTCATAATATATCATTGAGCACCTTTTAGTGCAAGCAGAAGCTCTGGAGGGTGATGGAGTGTACAGATGGAGCTTGGTCAAATGGCAGTGAGATTGATGGCTGTCTGATGGAGCTCTGACAGAAGACAAGATTAGGGCTCCTGCCCAAATGGTATTGGCCAAGACATCTATCTGCACCCCTCCCTTTTCCACCATGCACACACAGCATGACAAAACAGAAGCGTTTTGGCTGAGTTAAAGAAGCGATGGCTGGAGGGTTCCAAAGTCAGTTGGGCATGTCTCCATTCTGGGTCTAGTCTGAATTTCCTAGGAGCTGTTCATGGTTCTGAACCAGTTTCCACTGACTAGGCTCAGCACCATGGATAGCTCCTGGAACATCATCTGAGATCGGCGCCACAGATCTGCACTGTTCATCAAACTCAACGGAAGGAAGGCAATTCTGTCTGTCTCGGTGTGTGTGTGTTCCATCAGGTGAGTCCCACCCGTATTCCCTTGAAGTGTGGCACAGACAGAAGTTCCCTACCTTTGTGAGAACTCGTTCTCAGCTGTAAATCAATTCAAAGATGGTCTAGTTTGAAGCACTGGGCCTGTCTAGCAAACATCCTATGAAGTGCATGGTTCATGGCCAGCAAAAAGATACACTTTTTATCAAATGACAAACTCACAGGAGACACTGACAGCAGGTTGACACCTTGTTGACTGAGCTGCATTTCAGCAGGGAACATATACCAGCAGTTAGGAAAATTTCTAGCTGATTGTCAGTTTCCTTGTCACTGGGAAACTCATCCTTGTTCAGTTTTCTTCCACAGCAACGCACAACAAAGATCCATAATAACAAGAAATGGAATAAAATGACCGTCCAACCAACTTCAATTTTGCTATGCGTGAAATGTACTGTCTGTGCTGGGATGAGCTGGTAGTGGCCACGTGTGTGAACAAAGAGACCCACCACCACATGGTTGAAATGGACAACTCTCCAGTAGCACACAGGCAGAAGTGATCATATAAACTGGTAAATTCAATCCATACAATGACTGAGAAACAAATACCGAGCACGCAGTGTGGAGTCAGACTTAAAGACCTTTTATGTTCTAGGAAAATATCAAAAGTGTTTCTTTTTCACTCCAATCCCAGACAAAGATGGCCAGCTTGCAGAATTGTCTACCAATTTTTGCATGATGTATGCTGCACACAGACACAGACACATTCCCAGCTCCATCTTTCACACAATGGTATCTGGTCTGGAATATTATGGAAGTTGCAAAATGGTGAACTGGCTGCTTATTGGAGCGATGCAGCTGTTCCTCGTGTCCTTCCTCTGAAGAAATTCAGGGAATTATGACCTGCCTCTATTTCTCCACCTACAAATCAGATGCAGAGTCTGAAAACAAGTTGTATGGAGCCCAAAGAGCTGATGCATTACTTAAACTTACCTTCCTTCTTTAGAATGAGAATTTCATTTCCATTGCAAACATACAAAATCATTCATCTGTGGGATGAAAAGAGGACATGTCTGTCTCAGGAACCCCAGAGGGTCAGATCGGGTCCCTGATGACCAGTTTCTGTACCCCTGATTTAAAATGGCACATGCACCAGTAGTCTCTCAAATTTCCCATTCTGTTTGTGGATGGAGAAACTATTTCACCAATGAAATTTTCCAATACTTCCCCTGGGCTGGAATTCATCATCACCCGTGGCAATTCCACAACTCCATTCCTTTTCCCTTGGCTGTTTTTGCTATTGTTTCATTTTCTTTTCCAAGGTTCCAAGTGGAACCAGCAGCAATAGCACTTATCTGCCCCCCCCCCCCAAAAATGGCAGAGAAAATTATTCCCCCCCGGGAAGGGAAATAAATACCTCGGATATGTTCTCAGAAATAGGTTTTCTGATTAATTTGGGCTGTGCATTATTTAAAACTGTTCCCATATTAGCCCTGGGGGTGGGTTGCTGATGAGCAAATGTCAGCTGAGATCTCAGTGAAGGAAAAACTCAGTATGTGAGTCACGGTAATGAGTGTGTCGGCTTGAAACTGCTGGAAGGAACCACCACCCCATCATGAGTGAGGTCTTTATCCTCCAAGTCATCCACCACGTGACCTGCCCACTCCTTTGTGCTTCTCTCCATCTCAGGCATCATCAAATCCTTGTTCACTTGTTTCCACTTTTGAACAAATTACATTTCCCTCCCTTGCTGCTTTCTGGACGGGGCTCCTTTCATCTCTCATCGTAATGTTCAATAATGACTTTCCTATTTGCTTTGCCTCCTTACCGGCGTCCCTTTTGAAAGTGAGATCTGACCTCTCCTTTTGTATTCTGTGCTTAGCCTCAAAACATGTTGCTTGCGAATTTAATTGACTTCTTCTCTCCTGCTAGAATTTGGTTACCTTATTTATACATGCATACGTGGATGCGTGCATGTAATTTGGCTTATTTGTTTTGCTCCCCTAATTCTGGCATCTTTAAGAAGTTAGACGCCGCAACTTGCAGAGCCTGCTTCCAATTATTATTCAATCTGTGAATGAATGGAGCTGTATTTCAGGGAAAGATCGGGCATAGATTTGATCTCAAGATTTAGTGGAAGTATATTGCTATTGTTGCTACAAGTGTTAGGATTGGCAGTAATAATGATTTTCCCCCCTTAAGAAAAATAGCAGATAAAAAACCGCTTAAGGCTGGAACCCAATGCGTACTTACCAGACAGTAACCAAAACTCAACAATTGAATTTGATTTGCTTTTTTAAGCCAACTTGAACAGCTTCACACTTCCCAGACTAAAGTCTGGAGCAAAGCAAAATTATCCTTTGGTTTTGTGATGGAGTTCTCCAATACAAACAAACAAACAAACAAACACGAGGATATTAGGGAAGAGAACTTGCAAAATGGTGATCTCAGTTACAATGAGTGGCTGAAGTGCCTTTATATTGGTCAAAATAGCAAAGATATAAGCATAGAGCTCTTTGTTCTTTAAATGGACTTTGTTCAAATGCCACCCTGTTTTCATGTTTGCGTTTTAGATTGCAGATTTATTTCTGTCTGTAGGATGGCCTTTCTCCATATGAAACTGCTTAGCTATTGAGATAAGCAGGAAAGGACTTGTAAACACACCCACACTTGCAAAGTCTGGCAAAGAGAGATGGATAAAAGGATGAAGCTCAAGATTGCCACTTCTCAGTTTGTGTTCCCATTAGCTATCAATGCTTTTTTACATGAACTTTGCTATCAAACATGAACACTGAGCAAAAAGTTCCCAAATTTGCATGAATTTCCAAATTTAGCACATTCCCCTCATACTCTGAAATATGAATTTTTCATGCCAACTTCTTGTGCCAACTTCCATTTCACTGGTCAACAAACTCACACTGCCTCGCTGAGGCTGCTTAGCACAATTCTGACCTCCGCACAAAATCCAGCAGGGAAATTTGTGCAAATCAAATATGAGTCTCTGTTTGAAAATTTGCAAACATTTTCAGTAGGTGTATTCTGCTTTGTGGAGTGACAACCAGGCCAAGTGTGCATGAGTGGAAGGCAGAAACAATTCACACACGCCCTCCGTGTTCGTGAAAACAATCCTCGTCATAGGGAACCAAGTTCCCACATGCAGGAATTTATTTATTTATTTATTTAAAACATTTTTATGCCGCCCCCATCGCAACGAAGCCTCAGGGTGGCTCTATTTATTTATTTAGCACATTTCTATGCTGCCCCATCGCTGAAGCCTCGGGCGGCTCACACGCATAAAAAGATAATAATTCAAAATTAACAATAAATAATTCAATATTAATAAATATAAAAATAATCTGAGTCGCCCTGGCCAAAAATCAAAACTAATAAAACATATTAACAATTAAAATAGCATTTGTCTATCCTTAACATTCCCTATTCTTAACATTCCACCCTCTTTCTGTGTTCTCCTCACAACAACACTGTAGAAGAAATGGCTCCATAAAACAGAAACACAAGCAAATGATAGCATTTCAGACCAAAAGTCCTTTATTGGAAAGCACTTGAGACATCTCATGTGAGTTCGCCACCAGAATGTTTTACACATGACTTTTGTGTCACTTTGCAGAGCAAAGTTTAGAAACTTCAAAGGTTATTTGCAAACATGAAAAGGAGAAGTTCTTATAAAACAGGGAAGTTGATTTACCACTCAGTGTCTCCATCTCATGATTATCATAGAATTAATTTCTGCTTAGTCTACATAACTAGCCATGAAACGTTCTGCTGCTTGACCTCTTCATTTTTTGCCCTTTGGCTTAACTTCTTTAGCTAGCCAATGTGGATTCGTCTTTATTTATCCTCTATCCTATCCTCCTCTATCCTATTCCTCAGAACAGACTTCTATTAATTAGCTGTGATTTGCACAGTTTGTTTGCACACTTCGCAATTGTGTAGCAATTGCAGTTCCCTGCTTCTTCTTTTTGGTGGCCTCTGTACAGTCCTATGATTCAGTGTTGTTCCTACAGAAAACTCTCTAGAATGTTCTAGAATATCGTTCCTGAGCCAGGAGACTTCCACTGCCTTCTGCCCCAACCTGTGCAGCCAGTGGTGAGGCTTACTGGGAGCTCCCATGCAAAACAGACTGGGGAATGCTGGCTTTGACATTTGCACCATCTCCCATCTCCCAGGACTAAGCCTTGCCGTTTCTGTAGCATCTGCTGTATGTAAATCCCAAGTCCAATATACTTAACCCAATAAAATATCAAATATTCATCAAGATGACAGTTTCAGTATGCATCCTCATTATACCCTGTTCACCAGCTCCTTCTATTCATCTCTCTGCTTTGGTCTCCACATTGGCATGTCAGTATTTTTAGGGATTTTGCTCAGAGATTTGCACTGTACTTTCAAGTCAAGAAATAACTTCCACACTGCCATGCTTCCATTCTTAAATAAGACACTTGTGAGTTTCCCTTCAGGCACACACTTCGGTTGTGCAATGCAACCCTCCCATCCATTCAGGTTTATTTTTAACTTCTGTTTGCCTCTCAATCTTGTTTCTCCTCCCCCTGGTGGTCACCCTATATAATCTCCAACACTCACTCTAGATGGAACACACTCACATAAATACAGAGGGGGAGAGGTAGGGAGGGAGGGGGCGAGAGAGAGATTGAGCACTAAATCAAACACAGATACTATGCTCAAGCGCCTGGCAAATGGTTTAAGGCTAGTTCTTAGCTCAGATGGAAGGCCCAGAGGTTTCTTGTGTAAAGTCCCATCTGTGCAATTCATTCTGAGTTAGGGATGTACAGATTGCATTAAATCCACTCCATCTGCATTCTGCAGGTTGTCAGGCAAAATCGCTCCATCATTCCCCATTGATGAAATGACTTTTTTTTTTTTATTTTCTGAGCTTGCATTTTTGCATGCTTCCACAAATAGGCACAACTTTCTGAGGTGCACAGATCCCCTCCCAAATCTACATTTTTACATTTGCACTACTCCTACCCTGCCAGGATTACAATTAGACAAAAAGATGTCCAAAAGTCTGCAGAATTCATGTGACTGTAGAAAAGCCAGTCCATAAGGGAAACTCATAGAAATCTAAATTTAGTAAAATCTATTGTGGATTTCTTCAACTTTCCTCTTCCAAGGCAACATTTCAAAATACTTCCCTTCCCTTCCCCCTTCCCTTCCCTTCCCTTCCCTTCCCTTCCCTTGTGGGATTGCTCCTTTTTGTGGGCTTGAGCGGAACCTCTGGAAACAGTCCAACCAGACGCAAGTCAAAGATTCCCCTTCCATCAAGGGTGTTGTGTCTGCTAGTTTAGGGTAATCCTAACTTTTCATGGATTTTGACTTTTTCTGACAAAACTTTCCCAAGACCCAGAAGAGCTCAGTAGAACCAATACTTTACACTTTTCCACAGATTCCCCCATATCTATTCACAGCTATAGTTATGTCCCCTGATATATCTATATGTACCTTGACTTACTGTGCTGTTCCTTTTATGGTAGTGTGACTCTCTCAACAGAATTATTTCTCTTGGACCAGCGTACACCTCAGTATTGGGAAGAGATGGCAGAGAAGTAGCAAGAGGCGTCACCTTGGCTGGAGATGTGGCCTTGGCTCTACACAGGTTGGTTGGTCTTTTCTGAGGCCTCCTTTGGTTTCTGACTCCTACCAGCCTGTCCTCCACATCCTTTGCTTAGCAGCTTGCTTCGCGATTGCATCCCTCCCCCATCATCCTGCTAACCTGGCTAAGGTGGAAGGCATTGTTCTTCACCAGCTTCACACTGAGCTTAAGGGGAGATGTTCTCTGTGGGTTGGCCTATTAGATTGCCACTTCAGATAGGAAAATCCAGGTAAGCATCATGAGATCCCTTGCTAGAGATTAGCTTTCCTGAGGCTCATGACTCGGACTGTGGGACAAACATGCAGGACTAGTTCATCTCACCCACTTCAGGAGGTCCTGGATCAAATCAAGTCACAGCTTTCCCTAGCAGCGCAAGTGGCAACATGTGGGCTTTCATGCTTGGGACATACCATGAGAAGGCCAGGCTCGGTTCCGTTTACTCACGGCCATTCTCATTGGTGATCTGTTAGGTATGAATGGGGGAAACTGTTTTTCATATGAATGGGGAAAACGGTTCATCCCCTGCTCAAAAACAGAAGTTTCTGAGACAGTTGAGCACTTTCTGAAACCTGCACATTTTTCGGCATCGACTTAAGTTCAGGAATTTGAGGACTTTCTTTTTGGAAAGCACGTGCCCCCTTTCTGTTTGTATTCTGGGATGTGAATGGGGCATTTTCAAGTGATTTTCAAACTAAGTCCTCCTAGATGTTTAGCTGGACCACCAGATGGATGCACCAGGAGTTTTATTTTTATTTATTCATTTATTTATCGATTTCTATCCTGCCTTTTTCCTACGAAGGGCTCAAGGCAGCTTACATCTCCTCCTCTATCTCATCCCCACAACAACCCTGTGAGGTAGGTTGGGCTGAGAGTCTGTGACTGGCCCCAAGTCACCCGGTTGGCTCCATGGCTGAGTGGGGACTCGAACCCGGATCGCCTGAGTCCCAATCCCATGCTCTTAACCACCACACCACACTGGCTCTCTCTGAATGGTCTCACCCAACAGCCCCTTTCCAACTGTGTCCCTTTTTCCACTTGTATGAACAGACTTTATTCATTTCTTCCCCACCACCGTGATGGCCACCAATGCCTTGTTTGTTCCCCCAAGACACCCATCTGTGACAGGAGCTAATAAGCATGTCTGTATGAGGCATGTTGGTGATCCATTTGTCTATACTTAAAGTATTTCCTGAGTCTAAATCATTGCTTTTCCAGGGCCCTTAGGGATACCTTGAGCATAAAAGACACTGCTAAAGAAACAGAGAACGAAAACCTTTTTCAATCCTATTCTACTCTAAAGCATCATTTTAAAGTCCTTTTATCACAGAATGAGACAGACACCGAATTGTGCCCTGGAACAGCAATTTAAAGTTTGCATCAAAGAGCCCAACAGTGTATGTTTGGTATATTTTAACATAATTCAAGAATTGTAAGTGTGCTAAAAGCATCCAACTGACTCCGGGAGGAGTGGGGGGAGATGAGAATTTGAGAGAGATGCTTGTTTTGCCTTGTGGATTCAGTCCATTACATGATTGGTTTGTGATCTTATGAGGAAGACAAAAGGAGGAAAGGCTGCCTTGGATTGTTTGAACTCGGAAAAATAAGAGCCTGTTTCGGTTGTTGTGGTTCAGGCAGGGCTACCGCCCCAAAGAGACAATCCAAGGCTAACCAAATACCTGAAGAACAAAGGAGGAAAGCCTTGATGCTTAATGGCCTTGAGAACCAAAGCTAAGGTCATGCATAAAACAAAAATGGCTGGAATGAGGGCAGCTGGAGGGGAGAGATTGTCTGGACTAGCACTGGAACAAATAGCTAGGAAATTTTCAGCATTCATTATGCTCAGATTCCTATTTAATGATTCCAGGACTACGCAAGCACTGCTGTCTTGTCTCTTCGATAAGTCTGACAGTGGTTGAGATGGGCAAATATGTCTGTTTCACTTTCTCTAAAGTTTGCAGGGGGGGGGGGGTTGTTTCCAAAAAAAGTTTTGTCCATCTATTGCTGCTGCTGCTGCTGCTGCTGCTGCTGCTGATGCTGATATGATGATGATGATATGATGATGATGATGATGGTCCTAAAGCCTGCATGAAAATTCACAAGCATTTTGGTATGCAATTTCTCCTATGTACGCATTGCAAGAGATTTCCCTGATACAGGACTGTGTATATGTAATTTTTCCTGTGTACACCTTGCCATTTTCTGCAATATAATATGCACTTGTCCCAATGGAACTGCATCAGATACTTCAGAGAAGTGTAAAGCAGGGAGGTACCTTGCGGTTCTAGTTCACGTATTAGTTCAGGAAGGAGAAATTAGAGCAGCTCATATTAAATGTGAGCCAAGCAAATCACATTCTCCATCCATGGCGAAAAAGAGCACAAAAATAGCAGACATTATCACACAATTACACAGTATGATGGAATCACAGAAGTGGTTTTTTGCTTAGTCCGGTGGCTGGTCCATTGTCAACATGATCGGTGTCAGATCTCTAAATTTTCAGATATGGGTCCTTCCCACTCGTACGGAGACACCGGAGTTTGCATGTGCAGATTTGCTGCATGGAAACCGTGTGCTAACATGTGTCCATCATCAGATGGTCCTGGAGATAGAAAGATAATTATGAACAAGCCATAAATAAGCTTCTCTTCAGAGGCCTGTCCCCAAGCCCTTCTCGTTTTGAAGCCTGGAGAGCAGTTATTAAAGATAATGTCTTTTCAGTAAAGGCCTCCTGATTATGGTGCACTCTCCCCAGGGAAATTCAACTGGCACCAGCATCGTTTTCCTTCCATCTTTGTATTCCTTCGGGCCTTTTAAATCTTTGCCATTTTAATCCCTCTTATGAGTTGGTAGTTTTAACTCCTCTTTTATTTATTAGGTGGTTTTCACTGGCTCGCTTTCTTTCTTTCTTTCTTTCTTTCTTTCTTTCTTTCTTTCTTTCTTTCTTTCTTTCTTTTGACTATATTCTATCCAGTTGGCTTTTTACTGCAGTGTTAGCTTTTTGTATTGTGACATCTTATATGTTAATATAGACACCCTTAATATTAGTGACAATTATGGCAATAACACCAGCACAATAGCACCGGCACAATTGTTTATTTCTGTATTCCTGAATTTTATTTACCTTCTGTACTGCCCAATAACCAAAGCACTCTTTTTAAAGCACAATTTGATTAGCATCAGGAGAGACCTGGAGGGGTGGAAAAAGCTAATTCAACAAGTCTTTCCTCTCAGAAAAGAAAGACATTGGGCAAGTGCTATTTTTCTGACCCAGTAACAACATGAAGGGAGACGTTGTTGCAGCAAAAATACCCACCTCTCCATGAATTGTATAGTATTCTTGCTCTCTCTTCTGTAAGATGAATGTGGGCCATTTGGTGCTTGATCTGTGTAAATATCTGATATGCAGCGCATCAAGAAATGGAGATGGCCCAGAGATAATGGTCCTCTGCTTGAAGACCTCCATCTAGGGATGGTATACCATTTTCCTGAAAGTGAGAGCCCTTCAGGCATTTGAAGGAGGCATCATTCCTACAGTACGAGGTGAATGAGTGGCCACAGACATGATTCTGGTAGCTCTTGTGCCATTTCCTAGTATCTGTCCTGAATATCTGAGCCCCCATCCCCTAACCCATGAACAGTTGCACAAAGGAACAAATCTATATATGCTTTTTTCTTCAAGCAGATGATAACAACCGAAAAGCAGTTCTGGCTTGCTTGCTTGCTTGATTTCATTTCTTCTCTTCATGTTCATGAAGTTTCGGAGTCTAATTTCAGCTGCCTGTTATCCATTTTTGGAAAGCTGAGCTGAGCAAGAGCTGAGGTGAATGGGGGTGAGTCAACTAAACAGAAAGAAAATGATCTGTTGGAGAGGATGGGGATGGTGGTGACAGGGACTTGTTTTTTGAAAAAGGGAAGGGTGGCGAAGGTTAGGCATAATTCACATGGGTTGACACTGTGACTAGAACAAACCTTTACCAAGTGTCAGTGAAGAAAGATGACATTTGTCATTTTGGAGAGAGCTTCAGTGTTTTTCCTATTTTCTATAGACTAGTCTTCTGCAGGTAGCAAAATTAGACCATTCCCCATTGCTGAGGGCAGAGGAAAGAAGAAATCTTCATCTGTGTCCAGGGATGGACAGAAAATTAACTGGGTTTGCATTAATCTGTGAAGTTACCCAGATCAAACTTCCTGGACCATGATCTGGGCATGATTGTTCTTAGAAATCAACTGCCACACACCTTGGAGAACTGAAAGACCTGCCATGAGGGAGAATGGGCATCTCCTCAGGAATTTCACACCTGTGGCTCTTCTCCTCTGTTGCAGAACAGACCTTTGTGTACCCCATGGCCTGTTTGGCACCCCCTTAGGTAGAGTGGAAGTCATAATCCCAACTCCAGTGTTGGACCACAGTGCAGCTCCCACTCCAGTTCATTTCTGCACATGGAACTGAGGGTAAAGTACCTCTTGCTCCTTGCCTAGGGTCCTTAGGGGGTTCCCGAACTTTCTCAGTTGGTGGACACATAGGAATTTCATGTAAACGTCATGGGTATTCTCACAACATGGCTGCCAGCAGGGGCAAGCTCTTTGAGAAACGGCTTCCACAGTGGGTGAGCCTGGTCACAAAGCACCCATTGTGAGAAGAGAAGGCAAAGGCAGGACATCAATGTGTCAGTAACTAGACTCATAGTACAAGGCACAGGTGGGGTCTGACCTCCAGCACACAAATACTTTTAACCAATTGTATAGCACTAGAACCTAGAAGGTTTGCCTCCGTGTGAACAGAGTGCTGGATTGGTCTGATCCCGCATGGATTTTCTTACATACTTCTGGAGGCCTCCGCCGCAATCATTCAGCTCTGCCTGCCAGCAAGTGTTGCACTGTTGACGTTGTGTAGCCCTCCAGAAAGTTTGTTCCATTGAACCTTCCCGTCCTTTTCTTGTTTAACCCTGAAAAATCCCTCAGGACACACGAAGACAGAGGCTGCACTGCCGGTTGCAGAAGGAACAAAACAAATACATGCGGGGATGAAAGTTCCTGTGCCGTTCCTGCTGCACTTGGGGTGTGACGTGCCAAAGATGTGCCTGTTAAAAAAATCCCTTCCTTCTCCTGCTGAACTGCAGTGCCCACTCCCACAACATTTCCATTTCTGCACCCACAAGAAGCTCGTTGATTTCGAGAAGCCATTTGCACCCTGAATTATTGTCAGATGAGGGAACACTTTCTACTATCCCAAGTCCAGCCTTTGGTGTTTGCTTCTATTGCATTGTGCTCTTATTTACCTTTCTTATTCTTTAATTCCACCACACAGTGCAAAACTCCCAAATCTAACCCCATCACATCTCTTTTCAGACACACAGTGGTAAATGTTTCAGTGAGTCTTGTCCCCATCAGTGCTTGATGAAGAAGACACATGCCTATACCAGGCAGCCTGGAGGCTTCCAGATCTGTATTGTACAAGATGTTAAATTTGCCCCAGTTCATGGGAAAGGCAAGCCACCAGTGGCCATGAAATATCCTGCCGGAAGGAGCCGAGCCTCCTTATCATGGAGTTAAATGCTATACCAGGTGCATGAGATCTGGTCTCATTCATGGCTGCCAAGCCTGACGTGCCAAGGAGGAAAGAAATCAGAGGCTGCAATTAAGTGATTATGCAAATCTGAAAGGGAACTGTGCTTTAATGTGTTTTCCATTTTCAGTGTGACATGATTATCAGAGAAGCGCTGGAGACTCCAAGTAGCAAGAACAGTGGTGTTTCTCTCTGCAGGGAAATGCCCATGTGGGAATCACATAATCAGTCACTGGGTGTCACTCTTGAGCTACCGAAATGTTGATGGAGGATGCTTGGGGGGTTCCTGGCCTTTCGAAGCATCTTGTCCCTTAAAGATGGTGGCTGCTCCTGGAAGAACCTAGCAGGTCTGATTGTCATCTCTGTTCACATCTCAAAGAAGTGTGGATGATGTGAACGTAACAATTGATTGATGATTCAAGATACTTCCTCCCAAATTGAGGGTGCCGGCCCCAGAATATGAGACAGAAATCTGTTGGACAGGTGGCTCTCAAAATCATTGCTGGGAAAACAAAAAAAATACTCTGAGCTGCTGAGAAATGGAAGTATTTCTTTTCTAGTGGGGAAGCATAAAGTTGCTCTGACTTCCTTTTCTTTTCTTTTTTTAATGGATAAGTTTGGGACTGGATTAGATCTCACAACATAAACTCAGACACACAATGGATTCACTCTGCCCCTCCTTGGGGCCAATACCAATGGAGAGTCAACTTACAACATGGTGGCATCCTATCACAACTTTTGTAGCACGTCATAGTGCAAGGTACTCAACACAATGGGGTTGAGAGATCACTTCCGAAAGCTCCGAAAGTTTATGTTAAAGAAGGGACAGTTGCCAAGCGTTCTGGTGTTTTCTCCAACTCCAAGTAAAGTCTAAGAAAGAGAAGAATTTTCATCCAAGTCGGTTTTCCCACACGAACACCTGAACTCCTTCGTGCTCTTTCAAACCTTAATCTTCTCCCCCTGCTCCTTCAACTACCCTTGCCTGTTGAGCGTGTTGTTTCTGCTTCTGAAACTGGTGAGCATGCCCTGCTCAAAGCAAGTACGCATCTGGCAAAATTTTCTAGAAATTTCAAGCACATGCTTGAAATGTGTTTCCAACATCACTTCATTCCTGATTCCATTTTGATTTTGCGCAAATCCCCTGCTTTGTGCAAATTCCCTCTGTTGGCAGCGTGTGCCCCATTTTAAGTCTATGGAGGGAATTTGCACCCATTGGGGGAGATTCGTTGATTTGAGGTTACTCAGTTTGAGCAAGAAAGCAAGCAGCAATGATGAACACAAACCAGGATTCAGCATCAGAAGACAAACCAGGATGAAGACAGGCAGGAAGATGTTTAGGAGAATCTTAGCTATTTCAAACATCACTTGTCCTCCAATTTGAGGTGGTGCAGATGAGGAGGAAGGGGGGCAAAGGGGAGAATGAAGAGTGAAGGAGGGGGAGGAGAGGGAAATCTCCTTCTCGCATCAGCTCCTCTGCCAACATGCAAGGCCGCTGCCATCTTCAAGAAAACTATGGTCCCCAAGGATTATTGGCACCTCACGATTTAGTACACTGAACCAGAAGTCGGTCCCTCCCTCCCTTCCCTTGGTGGTGGTTTGTTGCCTCTGGCTGCGTGAACTAGTAAGTGGTATTTAAAGGTTTTCTTTCTCTCCCCCATTGCAGTTAAGTTGAGAGCTCAGTTAACCTGCTTTTTATTTGCTCAGCATGGAAGGTTCTCTGTTGTGTGTGTGTGTGTGTGTGTGTGTGCATTGTTGCTGTATATATTTTTCTAAATATATCCTTTACAGCTTGCTTTTTCAATCTGGTCGAAGACTGTAATAAACAGATTTTAGCACAGTATTTTAAGAGAAGAGGAAAGGAGGTAGAGCCAGGCAGGTGGGAGGGAAGGAATGGGGATTGGGAGCTTACAGAAGGAGGCCATGTTTTGCTGGAGCTGGTTTGCAGTGGAGTAAAGATATCCTTGGATCAAGCAAAATATCTTACCGGCTCCACTTTCCTTTGCCAGGGTAGAAGATCCACATGCAAGTGAGATGTTGCAGTGCAGTTGTCTATGCAACAATTCCGAGGGACCAAATCGCTGAAAAGTTGCCCACCTGCAGGGAACACAGCTCCCAGATGGATTTCACCATCAAAGTTTAAAATATTTTATCCCCCTTCTCTTAGATTCGAAGTGAAGTAGAGAACACTCTGCTGGACTTTCTGTGTCCAGATCTTTAGGACATCTGCAAAGAACAAGGCAAAGGGGAAGGAAAGAAACAGATGTTGGAAACAGAACTTTTGCCTGGATGGGCTTAAGTCTGATCAGACAAGGACACGTCAAAGCTATTTCAGGAAAGAACTAAACAGGATGAGATAAAGAAGCAGAGCTGCACCAGAAATTCTCTGTAGAGGAAATTCCTGAGGGTATTCTTTTATCCTCTGCCTAAAGGGAGTCTTCCTATGCCCACAGGTAGGAGAGTCATATGACTGACAGGAGGTACAGCAAAGCAAAAGGACATTCCCCAAAACACCCCTTAAAAAGTGAGTTTTCATGCAAGTTGGAAAGATTGGGTGGCAAAATGAACTGAGTAAAATAGAAAAACGTTCCTGGAGAATAATGCCATGTGTTCAGAAATCTGGGAAATGGGGAAAAGGCTTTTCCCAATGACGCTCTCAATGCTCATTTGACGCTAATGCACCAGATCCTTTCTCACAGTGAACTAAACTGGGTGAACCAGTGTGGCGTAGTGGTTAGAGCACGGGACTGGGACTCAGACAATCTGGGTTCTAGTCCCCGCTCAGTCATGAAGCCAAGTGGTGACTTTGGGCCAGTCACAGACTCTCAGCCCAACCCACCTCACAGGGTTGCTGTTGTGGGGAGAAGATGGAGGAGAAGAATTAAGTAAGCTGCCTTGAGCCCTTTGTAGGAAAAAGGCAGGATATAAATCGATAAATAAATAAATAAATAAAACCAACCTGCAGAAGATAAAATTAGCTAGAATCCATCACTTTATGAATCTGGGGGTGGGGAGAGGATTGCTCCCCACCTCCTCTCCTTCCTCTCTCTTTCATGGTGTGTGACTCGCAGTTCTTGGAAGGCTCACGCAGCTGACTCGGCATTTGACAGAGAAGTATTTCATCCATCTGTGCAAAGTCAACTTGATGGATTGCAAATTTCTGAGCCGACCACAGAAGCCATCTGAACATCTCCATCCAAGAAATGCAGGGACAGTGGCAGAAAAAGAGAAAGAGCGGGTGATCTACCAATAATGCCTACAAGTGGTTAGTCTAACTTAGTTGCAACGTTATCATTTTTATTTGCTTTCCAAAGACCTCAATCATGCTAAGAGCAAGTAACCCAAATAAACATCCTTTGAACAGTGGTTATGCTCAGGAAAATCACCTCATTTTCCGAAGGAAGTATGGGGATTTCTTTTAAATTCATTTTTCACTCAAAGTTGCTCTGACCCACACCTTCCTAAAATTCTCATTTTCACTGCATAGTCTCTGGTGAATATACACTTTTCCCATTTGCTTAAAAATGAAACAGATTGCAATTTAATTGGGAGTTCATAAATCCAAGCTTGAACATGATATCTGAATAAGCTTGAACTTCATGGATTTTCCCATCTCTAAATTTGGTCAGATAAAAGTACGCAACTCTCAGAAAACTCTCTCCTTGGGCTGGAGCTGAATAAGGCTTTGAATGGAGCTAATGGACCAGTATTTATGGGAATTTTTACTTACTAAGTTCCCTCCCCTCCTCTCCACTCCCTCCCTCCCTCCCTTCATTTCTTGATGGGCTATTATTTTGTTGTTGTTTATACTTTTTAAAATACTTTTCATATGTATATGTGTTTAACACAGGTTGCCTCCACCAAATGAGGCAAGAAAGGTAGAAGCAGTTGTGGGACCAACCACCCCCCTGCCCCCAGTGGAATGGCCCCTGCAAAAAAGCTCAACAGAAAACCACGTAGTATGAGATTCTCGGTGTCATTAATGACCTGTTTATCCTCCAAGACATTACAGAAAGTGTTTTCAGTGCTTCTTAAATCTGCACACTTTTCCCCCTCCTGCTGGTTTTACTGGAGGTTTTATTATCTGCTCCTGGTAGCTGTACTGTACTTTTATCTGATTTATTCCAGTTTTTGTCTTGCATTTTATATTTTGAGCGTGCATGCCACCCAGGAAACTCTGGCGATTTGATGGTTTAAAAACATAGAAATAAGTAGGCCCCCTTAGGCAGCCTTCTCCAGCCAGATGTGCTCCCAGCTGTTTTGAAAGCTTAAAGGAATCTTGTGCCTTGGCAGCAGGTGATGGGAAGTAAAGTCCATAACACCTTGAACATTGGGAAACACTATCCCACGCTAAGCATGCAAAATTTCAAGTCGGGGCTGATTTCAGTTGGTCCTTCAAGTCTGTTGCTCAAAGGAGACACTAGAGAATTATACCTCTGATTGTCATCTCTTGCTGGAGTTTCCACTTATCCTTTCTCACTGCATTGATGGTATTGCTCAAAATTACTTCCATCCAGACAGCAAATATAGTAGCCATTCAATATCTCTTATTCAACATGAAAGAGAAAAGATGATGGTTTCCAAGGCAGAATAACACTAACACGAGCTGGCTGCAGAATAATACCAACAAAATATATAACAATAAAACATATATATACAATAAAGTATAAATCCATACTTCTATTTTTATTCTTTTAATTCATCCTTGCTGCCAACGAAACAATACAAACTGAGCCCAAGAAAGAAGCAGGTTAATGAGAAGAGATTTTGAAGTAGGAAGGTGGAGAGGAAAGGAGGTAGGGGAGAGAGATGCTTTTGCAGCTGTCAGGTTGAATAAGATTTGAGCTGGCATTAGCTGATGACATTACCATGTTTATCTTGCATGCTTGCATTGCTTAAGTGCAGGTTTTATCCCCTGATCCCATGCAGAGCTTTCCCTTTTATTTCCTGCAGTTCTTGTCATAGCCCTTATATTGCTGAGTGGACTCCCTTGGGATCAAATTGGACTGAAGCAGAACAGACGTTGCCAAACTCTTCCTCCTGCCCAAATCAGTTAAGAGTTCAGAATACTTCTCCATCGATCTCAGTTCATTCCAAAGCCCCAACCCCTCTTTCTGAGAAAAAGTCCTCAGAACAGGGCCCATCCTGGAGTTTCGGATTTGGGTGACTTACTTTTGAAAAACACCAAATCCCACCAAGCGGATCTAGAGGCAATCTTATCACTAGGGGTGCTGGACTGAAGGGCATGGGAGAATTTCATTTTTTGCCAATGAAATGCACCTTAGATGCTTGAGGACAAGCACAAGCCCAGCTACTAAAAATATCCAGACATCAAGCATCTTCATCAAATGCCCAGTTTCCAGTTTTGACTTGAGTTTAGAAACACTTCCTATTCTGTGCCTTTTTCTTCAGAAATCTGCTTTAATCTAGAGAGGGAATTTGCTCAGATCCCCCCTTTCCTTTTTGCTTGATTTGTGAATGTTTCCCATTCACACAAACCAAGCACCAATGCCAATGGGAATGTGGCACACGAAGAATGGCAGACCCATGCCGGAATCACCTGAGCGATCCCAAGCATCCTTCTTGCTTCGTGCATCCTGCCTTGAGACCTGTAGAAATTCTGTATCCTTCTGTGCTCAAAATAAACCTCTCCTCCCTTTGAATCCCTGTAGTTACTGATTCTAAAAGTCCTGTTTCCGACAGCTGTTAAAGGTAAGTGTCAATGAAGGGGCACTAGGTAGTACTTTTCCACTTTCCTGAGGATCTAGCGCATCAGAAACGTGCTGGGATCTATGGGGACACTCAAAGCGAGGCGAAGCATTATGGAGTCTGAGTCGCTACCTGTACTTTGGCAACAGGTACCTTTCAGGCAATGTCCAGTGGTCTCTGATGTATTTCATCCCCCTATATTAGTTGCCTTTTGGTTGGCAAGTGATTCACCCTCTGAATCTTCCTCTCCATTCCCTACCTGTCCCTTTTTTAGAAAATGAGTGCCTTTAGAAGATAGAGCTCTTTAAACTCCCACTCACTCATGTGCAGAGAGAGATTTTAGAACATGTGTAAATATAGCATATGCAGATGTTTGGGGGGGTTGCCTGTGGGCCTGATAGGTTAATGTAATGTGTGAATATGCCAAGTCGGGAGTGAAGTAGGCCAGGAAAGGTAACATTACCCCCACTATGTAATCCCCACATTCAATCACAGAAGTCTAACACCTTTCCTTAATA
Source organism: Varanus salvator macromaculatus (assembly GCA_023646645.1). Classification (NCBI taxonomy): domain Eukaryota; kingdom Metazoa; phylum Chordata; class Lepidosauria; order Squamata; family Varanidae; genus Varanus; species Varanus salvator. The sequence continues at coordinate 10,279,210 of JAIXND010000773.1, forward strand.
GATTCACTTGTTCCTTTCCCTTGACAGAAACTGGTCTCTGGGATCTTGGTTTTATCTCATGGGATCTTGATTTTGTTTCACTGGCTTTTCCACCTCTGCACTTCTGGTGTGCATGCTTAGCCTTCCTGAAATTACTGAAGGGGTGGCTTCCTCCAAGTTTAGTGGGAAATTCTCTAAACTTTTTAAGACCCTGGGGGTGATTGAAGGGTCCCAGACCAGAAGACCTCATTCTCCTAAAATCATGGGCAGAAATCCGAATACGGACCAGTGAAGCTTTTGAGCTTACCAACCAAGAATAATTGAGCTCCAAGGGATTGGAGCAAACACACTTCCAGTCTTTCCCTCTCTTTGCCCACCGGAGAGTTGCTGGTTCTTATGAGACATGAAAACTCATTAACACCCTTGCCTCCAACCCAGTATATTTACAAACCTCCGGTGCCACAATGCATGTTTCTTTCCTCTAAGGGAGAACAAGTCAACAGTATTGAGGAATACAGTTTTCACTCTGTTTTGGATAAAGAAATGGGGTAGAAATGTCCTGAGAAGTCATAAAAGGTCAAGACAATATAGCCAAAGTCAAAATGGAACCCATTACCTAGGGAAGTGCTGGGCTTCCTCTCCTGGGGGCATTTGGGACGCCGTTGGACAGCCATCTGTTGGGGATTCTTTAATTTCGAGTCCTGCGTTGAGCAGGGGGTTGGACTCAGTGGCCTTCCAACTCTGCAATACGATGAGCTATGAAAGTGCATCACAGTCATTAAGATGTTATCATTATTATTATTTCCAATATGGCTGTCGACTTTTTTCTAATGATGCCTATGGGATCTAAATTGACTTGAGTCATGATTTCTTAATTTTTCTATGAATACAGGATGCAGCGCTGTGCCCACTGGAGCATTTTGAAAGTAGAAAAGAATATCATATGTTTGTGGAAGCAGCTTTGCAATGGGTTTCATTGATGGAAACTTCCATGCAGTGCATATCTTCAATACAGGTTTTGGAATATTTTCTTCCTTGCAACCCACATGTCTACCTTTCTTGTTTGTTTATTTTTAAACAAGCTTTGGAGATCTTTCTTGGCCCATCCTTGGAATACTTTTTCCTGGGGTTTCTTACCTGTGGGATCATTGAATAATAGAATGGCAGAGTTGCAAGGGGCCAGAGGGCCATTGGGGCCAGCCCCAAAATATCAACTCACAACCCCTCCAGTTTCAAAACAGGATCTCAGGTACTATGTTCCTCAGGGTGAGATGCCAGTTTAAGACCTGACAGAACTATCACCAATCAGAGAAGACAATGCTGAACCCACTGGTCCAGCACCATGTAAATATATATTTATATGCCACAAAATATCATGAAAGGTTGAGCTGGTTCTTCTGGGGTGGTCCATCAGGTCTGAGAGATCGATGAATAAGAGACGGCATCATACAGTCATTAGTGTGCCAAGCTAAGATTGATGAGACAAACTTAGCCATGAATGATGTTAGATAAGTGACTCTCAGCTAGGATTGGGACACAGCTCTGTGGAAATTGTCGCTCTAGCTTTCACAGACTTCTTCTTATGCTCAGCCTGGTCTTGGAAAGTGAGTCAAGCTGAGAGGAAGTCCATGAACGCTCATGCAACCTTCAAGCAGCAACCTTCTTCCTCATCATGTGTAGCAGCACAAACAAAACTTGGGTGTTCTTACCAGGAACTTGTTCTCAAGAGCTGCAGGAGAGTGGGCTGGAGTCGGGCGAACTGGGGCCTGGGAATGCGATGGATCTCCATCTCAAAAGAGTTTTCCCACCCATCACTACCATCAGACTAAGAAACATGATAAGGGGGTGAGATATGAAGGACACCTCTTGGGAGCAAAGTGGGTAGATGATGACAGTCATGAAGATGAAGTGACCCACATACCAGTGAGCTTCAATATGAACAGGAAAGCCATGACCTATATCAAGAGAGACACAGAATTGCTAGAACAACTTGTAATATTTCCAGGGACAAGCTGCCCCTGTCCATAACAGTCTTGGATTCAGGAAATACTATGCGGAAAGTCATAAATCACAGCCAGAGAGGGAGAGAGCAGAAGAGGAAACATTTGGTTCAGTTGCTTCACTTCATGCTCTGCATACAAAGGTCTCCAGTCACTGGCATCTCCACACAGGGCTGAAAAATTCCTGCCTGAACCACTGAAATGCTGCCAATCTGTATTGACAATGCTCTGCAGGCCAATGATCCAACATGGTATGAGGCAGCAGCCTATGATTTATAGGAGTGCAGTCCAGAGCTACCCATCCTCATTGCACAGAAGTCTGTGAAGACCTCCATGCATCCCGTGCATGGAATGAGGTGCCAAGCATGGAAGACTTCAATGCCAATGTACCTCACACCACATGTGTTAGCTTGATGGCCATTTCTGGATATCTAAGTCAACTGGTGCAAAAGTCCCAGCCTGCTTCGCTCCACAACCCCCTAAGCAGTCCTCCATTGGCCCTCTCAAGGGCTCAGTTGCAATCTCAGCGGGCTGGAATCTCAGAGAGGGTGTCCCTCCCATGCTGGCTGTGTGGTTGGCAGGGTGGGACATAGAAACATAGAAACAGAGTGAGTCAGAAGGAGTCTCCCGGGCCATCTAGTCTGACCCCTGGCTCCAGCTGGCTCCACTCACGACATGCCCACCATGTGGGCGTCCAGCCTATCCTTGAACACTCGCACCGATGGGGCCTCAACGACCTCTTGTGGAAGCCCATTCCACACCCTTGGGGTCCTGACTGTCAGGAAGTGCTTCCTGGCATCCAAATGGAACCTTGGTTCCCTGAACTTTGCTCCGTTGGAGCACATCCTGCCTTCCTCTTCAGAGGAGAACAGGTCTCGACCCATCTCCATGCGACACCCCCTCACATACCAGTATGTGAGACACACTCTTAGGAGTTCCTGCACCAAGGTCACCAAACTTCTGAGATATAGGATTCCAAAAAATCCTATATCTCTCAGGCAATGTTGAGAGGCCATAAGATACCACCCTACATATGCAGTTGTATGGGAATAAGCCCCATTAAATTCAATTTCTTCTGAACAGAGTTGCATAGGATAGCATTATAAGTATCTTGGGTGGGACTTGGTTTTACATAGGAGAAGCAAATCCAGTTGCTTAGCATTAAGCTCCAGTAATTCTTTTCTCTTTGCACTACGGTTACCTTGAACCTGGAAACACCAGAATGCAGTGATTAAGTGAAAGCTACACATAGATTTGTACATAATTCATAGTTTGACTTCTTCACGTTTGCATAATAGATAGTTTAAACACTGCAGAAAAATGAGCACAAGAGAAGAAATTAGAATTCTGAATGGAAAAGTTAATTATACCTCCAAGGATGTTTTTGAGGTATATTAATAATAATAATAAAAAAGAACAAAGGGGACCAAGGAAATAGTCCTGAAGTGGATAATTTAGACTTAACTAAGATTAAAAGGGGAGGGCAGGAAGATGCAAGCAATGAAGGGAGTGGCATTTAGCAGAGACTTATCTTATTATGTGAAGCAATTAGGTAATGTAATTGTTCAACAGTGGTGACACATTAGAGATAAACAAAAGGTAAATCAGAGCCTGGATTGTCCGGTTTTTGGGTATAGAGTTTTCTTAATGGAGGATGACTTTTTTGTTTCCTTCTTGGCAGTGCGAAGATGGGGTTTAAGATAATCACATATTCTAACTGGGATCTCAGTGTTCCAAATCTATCTCCTGACACAGCCAAAATGGTACGAGTACTGTAGAAGAGGAAGATCTTCTATGGGCGAATGGCAGCAGCTACGCTGAAGCGGATGGGAAAACATGGTTCTCAGATCTGGACAGACAGATGCTACCAGGGGGAATCCTCCTCCCCATGGGAAGAAGCAAGGTGTTGTATTGGGGACAGAGGTAGGTTGCACTTTGACCCTTCCACAAGATTTATTTACCAGGGAAACATTCCTCCCCTCCCCCTTGTGGTTTGCTTATGTTTTATTTCAGAGTGCCTTGGGTGTGATTTGGGGTTGGACATGATGCCCTTCTTGGCCCCTTCCAACTTGACTGTTCTATGTTTCTACAATTGTACAATTCTTCTTCCATTTGACTATGATTCTATGGTTCTACAGTTCTCCTTAGCATCCATCCCTTCCTTGCCTCCAGCCATTACCTTTTGGCCAACAAAGTGTGCCATGGAAGGGTGTGTCGTGCAGCTGAATGCCCAGGGACCACGAGCTATGCAGCTTCCTGCGTTTTGACGCTGCTGCACTCCATTTGAAACTGTGAATGCACCGTTCACAGGACAATCATGTTCTATTTTGCTGGTATATATTTAATCCAAACAAAGGGGGAAAATCCCTAGCAGCTAAACTAATGGAGGAAAACCATCACGGAGAGGGTACGATCCAAGCGGGGTCATCGCATGCTAGGAGTTATAGGCCTTTTCGCCATCTAAATGAGCCTAAAGGAATGAATATGGTATCCCTTGGTAGCTGTGTGCTAGGGTGCTAGGAAGGGTGCCACTTTCACATGTGTTCATGTTAAAGTCCATACAGCCTTTTTCTCATACAAAATGGCGGTCTTTACCTACACCTGACTCTCTGTATATTGATATGAACAATCGTGTATGAAATTGTCATTAAAACGGGAATTTTGGAACATAGTTTTTCGCAGAAGGTACCTGTCTGAATGCAATTTATCTCAGAGGGATGTATCTCCCCACTAAAATAGAAATGCTATATGCATTTTGGCACAGTTTTGAATCAAGTGCTGTGTTACAAAATTCCAGGAAGTGCAAAAGCCAAAGTATAACTGCCTTCTGATTCACTAATTATTCTGGGAGGTTGAGATCTTGTCAGTTTATATTAGGATTCACAAAGAACCAATTCTTCAAGTTCTCTCTCTCTCTCTCTCTCTCTCTCTCTCTCTCTCTCTCTCTCTCTCTCTCTCTCTCTCTCTCTCTCTCGTGTGTGCCTGTGTGTGTGTATGTTGGATGGGAGGAGCCCTGCCATTTGGCCAGAAATAAAGATTATTACGTTTGAATCTGGATTTTCATCTCCATGTGTTGGCATTGGAAATATGCAACTCTGCTTTATGAACAACTTCAGAGTGGGTTTTTTAAAGCCATGTGACTCATTCGGAGCATTAGCACAAATATCCTTTGATATTTGAGAAGAAGAGTGCGATCACCAATAAGACTCTTTCACCAAAAACAACTTGAGTGGGGGAATTCACAGAAGAAGCAGTGATAATGATCTCACTGCATACACAGAGACAAGCTTGAAAGGTCAACACCAACCTGTTGACCTGAGCCTGAAAATAGACCGGAGACCATTAGAACCCACAGCAAAGGCTGGACCCAGATTAATCATGCTTGAAACAAATGAGACTTAGATTACTCTTGAGTCACGTATCCTCCATTGTGTTCCACCAATCTGCTCTGAGATTACTACATCTAGACTTGAGTCCAATTAGCTTAGTGACTTCCAGCTGGACTTTACTTGGTGTACCAAGTTTAGGCACAGTTTGGCAGTCCGGGAAGGAAGCAAGCAGATTCAAAGATGACAGAAGTATATGGTCGAGAAGTTAGATCGGTGTCCCATGATGAAGATCCCTTGCGACACACTCAAGAAAGATCATACCTCAGGGGGCATTTTTGTTTATTTGTTTGTTTAGTTGAACTATACTTCTTTTTCTCAGACTGTGTTGGAGCACATTGTGTAGAAGCCTGACAGAGACAGGGGATGACAGGCACACGGTGTGGAGCTTCTCTGAAGTCAGATAACAGTCCCGATAATGTGCGTGAGACGGCTTTCAAGTCCGACTGCCTCAGCCGTCGCCCAAACAGTTCTCTGGAGGAAGATAAAACAAAAGAAAGATCCTCTTCTGAACCCTCACGCTTTCCTCCCTGGGACACTTGAAGCTTGCATTGATTCCATTACATCTCCTGGAGGCTGGGGGCACGGATACATCACAGCTACCACTATTCAATTACGTGATGCCAGAATGGGCATGTGCCAAATGGGAATATCTGCCTGGACTTGCGCAGGCCTTTGATCACCTATTACTAGGGTGATTAATGGCCTAACAAGAGGGATACTTTCCTCCTCCCAGGAGTGGGGAGAGGGAACGGAGCAGGGGCTCATGAAACAAGAGAGAGCTTCTTGTAAAAGAGTTCACGAGCAGGAATAACACCCCAAATAGGGGGTTATGTTTTAGTTGAGGCCACACAGAGTCAGCAGCTCTGTGTTTTGCAGGGGACCTGGGGCCAGAATATTAGAAAGCAAGTGGGCACGGCAAAGGAATGGCTGCTCCCCCATGGCAAAGATCTCAGCACTTGGGACACAAATGGGAAATGATTCAGCAACTGAACAAGAAGCTTCCTGACTGAGCTTCCTCATGATCAGTAAGTCATTCATGCCTCTGAGCTACCTAGCCTTGGGTGGGTGCTGGGCAAGATCCGCGTCTCTCTCTTTCCCCCTTTCTTCTTGTCCCTTGTACTAAACAAATTAGCAACATTGTCAAAAGCTTAGATCTTGTAAAGGTGACCATAAGCAGACCTGAGCCATACCTCCTGGGCTGAGGTGGAGATCAGAACATAGCTGATGTATCATGGAGATTTTCCAGGTTGTATGTTGCACTTCTTGGCTCAGACAAAGGGATCGGAATGTGTTTCCATTCAAGCACAGTTTGTAGGCCAACAAATGATTTTTTTTACACTCCTCTGTGGTCAGGAGACTGTAAATAGAGCATGTTATATTCTATTTATACTCCAATACTATGCATGCATGTCTGCTCAGAAGTATGTCTACTGAATTCACTTGGGCACCCCCCTGGGTAGTTCTGTAAAGCACAGCAGCCTTAGTTTATCTCTCCCTTCCTCGAAGATCTCAGGGCATTTTCTATGGGCTCTACCACCTGAACACACATCCCCCCAACAACACTGTCCAGTAGGTTGGGCAAGAGAGTACTTGAGCCAAGGTCATCCAGTGAACTTGATGGCCAAATAGGCATTTCAACCCAGATCCCCCTAATCGATCTCCAAGGTGCTGCTGCTGCTGCTGGTGGTGGTGGGAGCTGCTCGTTCCATCCAGTGTTTAGAAACAGTGGCGGGGATGAATCAGTGTTGGATCTCCATGAAAGTCTTACCCACCACCCACTTGCAGCTCTCTTGGACCAAATCCTGTTGTTAACCATTTTAACACTGCAAAGATGTGCTGGTTGCCACATTGATGAGGACTGTGATGAAGGCCACAAAACCAGACCATAACGTATGGGCACCCTTGTCACGTGGGCTTCTTTCCTTTATTTTCCGTGTTCTTTGCCTAAGCTCCTCTGTCATTTGACCCCCCCCCCCCGCCTTTCAGTCTCTGAGCTAATGTTAGAGGCTTTGCCCTTTCTTAAGGACAGGTATGCAAATATTGAAACATTCTCATCCTTGTGAAAATCCATCTTCAGCACCGTGGCCCTGAACACCTACAGTGCAGCCCAAGAATACTGAGCGAAGCGTACAGCTACAGCAGCCCTGGTACACCGAGGGACACAGCACAGCCTTAGAATATCGAATAATTCCATCTAGCCCACCGGAATACTGAGCGGCCAGCTGGTATGTTCCTCCAGAATACTGAGTAGTCTACATTCAAACTGCCTTTGTGTGCCACTTGAATAGCAAGTATGGACCCATGACATGCCACAAACCTTTGATGCAGGAGGGATTCTTGAAGCCCAGGCTGTGAAGGGGCAGAGGAGCAGGCCAAGGTAGGTGCATGCAAGGAGGAAATTGCTGAGAAGCTTCCAGAACAGTGCCCCTCTGTGTGTGCAAGAGAGAGAGAGATCCATGTTCACGGAAAATATGGAGATGCCCAGTGGCACAAAACACAGTTGATTCCAAACTGAGTATCTCTCATCCCTGCCGAGCCAGTCAGTGCTGGCTCTACCTTTAAGGCAGATCGTGCTGCTGATGGGCCAGTCACCTGGAATAGCCGATGCCCTCTTAGCCTGAGGTGACTTGATTTGACTCATGATGTCAAGTCCACCCCTTCCCATCGCAGTTAACTCACTAGACCTTCCCACAGGCCTTGGGGCTCTCCAGTTCCTGGCAATGGCTTAGCTTATCTCTGACTCCACCAGCTGTGATTCTGGTGCCTTCGCCTCTTCCCTCTCCCTTTTGATTCATATTCAGCACCAGAATCTGTCAACAACCTTTGCAGGTTGTGTTTGTGGGGTAGTGGACCAAACTCTACAGTGGTTCTCTAATATGATGAGTCACAATGCTGAGTCATCACAGGTGGACATCAGGATAAACAATTGATGATTACAATAATGCCTTGTGCAAGGAGTCGATGAAGGAAACAATGCATATTTGTTTTAACCTGAAGGTGCAATGCAGTGACTTTTAGTACCAATCCCAGCAGACCGTTGGAACCCAAACCCTGGGACTTCTTTGTTAATGCAGACCAGAGTTTATTCCCTCAACCTCACTCCAGGTACCACACAACACTTTCTTTGGCTCCGGAACATTCACGGAGCAAGGAAACCGTTTGCAGGCTGCTTATGAATGCCTCACTACACTTCTCAATAGCATATTATAACTCTTTTCCCCCAAATCAAATCTAAAAGCATAACTGAGTGGAATTAAATTAACTTTGCCTGCTAATGTCAGCCTTGCCTGAATTTTATAGGGTGGGTTTAAATTCTAAAGCTGTCTCCTGCAACTGTTCCGAGCTTACAGCTGGGTTTGGGGCTGGTTTGGCTAGTGCAGGAGGTGGGAGGTGAAGGATGTGTCTGGAGAGGGTAAGACGAGGCATGGCTGTGACAGACTTAGGTGTGTGCTTGGAGGGGAATTTGATGGGCATTTTCATGCCCATTGGTAGAACAAAGGAGGAGAGTGGTAAAGGATATGGTTTATCTTAAAGCTATGCTTAACCTCTGCACACAAGCTTTTGAGTGGGGAACTTCGCCCCACTCACCACAAAACAAATGGATCGACCTGGTTATGGTCTCTCAGACTTATCTGTGGATTAGAACGTGGTTGCCATCGTGTTTCACCGTTCTCCAAATGTTGCAACACTGGTCTGAGCTCAAAAGAAGTAACAAAATACATATTAAAGAGCCATGGGTGTGAAGCACCCATGCCCGGAGAGCCCTCCATTATGAGAGTTAAAGCCTGTTATTTATACAAATGATACCTCATGAGCTTTCATGATACCTGAACGCTCCCTTCTGTGGTTTACCTAACCTGGCCCATAATTGTACAAACTCTTTCATAAATATTGCCACAAGCAGAGCAAGTATGACAATTTGCCCCTTTTACTCCAGTTTGCAAATCACATACTATGCTCAAATTCTGATGAAAACGGCCAATGTGTTGCATTTTCTTTCATTGTCTTGCGTTGGTTTGGTGAAGTTCGGCATAGAGATGAAAGGGTTATAAAGGCGTCTCTTCCTGATTAAAGCCTATGAAAGCAACTAATGGGAAAGTTGGAGCATACCTGCTCAGTTTCATTCTGAAGCTAGAATAATGCCAGGACTCCACTGTTTTCAAAGCCCCCCTCCTGCTCTGCTCCGCTTTTTATTTCTATTTTTGCAAAGGGGATCTATGACGTTATTTATTTATTAACATATTTGTGTGCCGCCCCCTTGCAAACAAGCCTCGGGGTGGCTCACAACATAGAAATACAATTTAAAAAGCAATATGCAATTTAAAACTGGCCCATCTCAAAGTCTAAGAATTAAAATATATAAATATAATAATAAATCACCATATAAAATTAATAATTTAACAATTAAAATATTTCTTAAATAAAAAGGTCTTCGCCTGGCGCCGAAAAGCAAATAATGACGGCGCCAGGCGAGCCTCTCTGGGGAGCGCGTTCCATAGGTGGGGCGCCACCACAGAGAAGGCCCTCCTCCGGGTACGTTATGCAATGTTACACATGTTGCTTGCAACAAGCAATAGACTTGGGGCAACTCAGAAGCACCGTAGATGCTGATTGGTGGGAGGGTTAGGACAGATCAAAGGAAGGCTCTCTTCACACAACACAGACTTAAACTATGGAATTTGCTTCCACAGGAAGTGCTGACGGGAGCCTATCTGGATGGCTTCAAAAGGGGGTGGGACAGATTCGCAAGTGGGGAGGCTATCTGGCTACTAGCCTTGCTGGCAGTGGGCTACCTCCTTTACCAGAGGGGCCATGCCTGCATATCCCAGTGGCTGAGGGGCTGGGCAGGAGGTGCTCTTGCACTCATCCTGCTCGGGGATCCTGTGGGCAGCTGCTTTGCCATTGAGTGCACAGAGAGCTGGACCAGAAGGACCTTTGGCCTGATCCAGCAGGGCTTGTCTTAAGTTCTATGTCAAGCTCATTGGTTCCAGGCTCTGCCTCTTCCCATCAGGCTTTGAGCCTCAGAGCCCAAGGAAAAGCATGGGCACATTGCAGTGGATTGTAATTATTTTTTAAATAATAAAAAATAATTAAGCACTTCACCACTGCTCGGAAGGGACCAGCCTTAGCTTCAAATTTCCTGGCTTGGTGGAGTTGACAACAACAAAGAAAGAGACTGGAAAAAATGTACTGCAGAACAGTGGAAGTACTATGTCCAGTAGCTTCTCAAAACTACTCTTTCCTTATGGACGGACTAGTTGGGTTATTGGAGGACCATTTCGCCAAATTCATCCAAGGGAAGAAGAAAATGGCCATTCATTTATTGAGGGAAAAATGTTTCTAACAGAAGAGTTGTTTCTATGTCTGGTGGAAACATAGCTCCTGCCTGCCTGCCTGCCTGCCTTCCTTCCCTCCCTCCCTCCCCCTCTCTCTCTCCTTCCATCCATCTATCCATCCATCCATCCATCCATGCATCTTGTCTCTGAAGATTTCTTTGCTGCTTCCACAACCTACCTCACAGGGTTACTGTTGTGAGGATAAGACTGAGAGGAACAGAATATTATTTATTCGTTCCATTTATTTCCCATCTTTTTCCTTCCCAGGATCTCAACTAACTTAACTAATTAGGTAAGCCACCTTGACCTCTTTGAGAAGGTTAAAAAGTTGGGATATAAATAGAATGAATGAATGAATGAATAAATTGGATATTCCCCCTTCTCGAGTAATGTGTTCGCAGAAATTTACCCCGCCCCCAGGAAACATTGCGAGGGGGATTTGGGATAGGAGAGAAAATATGTACCTTACTGATCTTTCTAGGGTTGCTACAAATTTGATTAGCCAAGCTTCTTTGGTCCCTGTGTTCTTGATTGGCTGGAATCATCCATTTGACCTTGAAGCCAGGCTTACATACCCACAATGTAGTCTTACTCTGTCATTTCCCAAAGCTATCGTAAAAGGGTGTACGTGGTGATGTTTTATTAAATGTTTGCATGCAAAGAGACTGTCGCAACAATGGGGTGGAATGAATGCTTGATAAATAAAATTATCATTCCTCTGTTCCTCTGGAAAGATGGCTTGGAAATGCATTCCCACTCCACCCTGCTTTTCCTGGCATATTAGTGCGAGCTTTACAAAAGCCTGTAATCCCTTTAGACAACAGTAGAAAGAGCATCAGCGCCTGCCAGGTCTTTCGCTTGGAACTGAATCCCCTTGTGACAAGCTCAGACCTCCATGAGAGAAGAGGGGGGCGGAAGGTGCGATGATGGTTAGTTCATCGTAAGCAACGAGCAAGCGTCCTTCCTCCTTTTCTCATCTGATGGCTTCCCATGCGGAGTTGGTTCACATTTCCCCCCATAAAATGAAAGGAAGATTTGATTAAAAAACAACTGGGCCGATACATCGAAAACAACCGCAACAGCACAAATCTATATGACTATAAGGAGATAAGAAGGCCCTCAATCCTCCATCAAATTGTTTCTGTCTTTGGAAGTTGCAGGGGACATAATACCCCTAAGCTGGCATAATCTGCTCCTTTCCTTCTGCCTTTCGTGCTGCAACAGATCTGCTTAGCATTAATATTTCTTATGCTATGGCAAATGAACACCCAGGGGGCAGCTGACTCAGTCTGTAGTTGTTCTCTCCCCCTCCTGCTTGTGAAATGTTGAGAAAATTCATGCGAGAAGATGCACAGTCGACAGGATGGGGAAACAGACAAGGGACTGGTGGCACCTTCACCATGCCTCAACATGTGGCAGCATCAGCTTTCATGGGCCACCACAGCTCACATTATTGGATGCATGAAGTTAGATCTTTAGCTGGAGGAGGGCAAGGTAATAACATGGTAGTCAGGAGACTGGAATGAGAATGAGAAAACATTTCATAATCTCCTAGACTCCTAGACTCCTAGAGTCATAGTCTCATACACTCATAGATTCATAGACTCCTAGACCCATAGACTCATGTGATCACAGGATCAATAGTAGAGTTGGAAGAGGCCAGAAAGACACCAGGTCCAACCCCCCCCACCCCCCCGAAGGACTCCTAGTTCAACCATCCCTCTCAGAGGGGCTGTCCAGCTGCATCTTGAATGCCTCTAGTGTGGGAGAGTCCACCACCTCCCTAGGTCATGGGTTCCTTTGTCATACTGCTCTAACAGGACATTCTTCCTGATCTCCAGATGGAACCTGACTTCCTGTAACTTGAGCCTGTTATTCCATGTCCTGCATCCTGGGATGATCAAGAGGAGATCCTGGCCTTCCTCTGTGACAGTCTTTCAAGAATTTGAATGCACTTTTGTCAAAGGTCAGTGCATGCAGAACTCTGTGTGTGTGTGTGTGTGTGTGTGCGCGCGCGCAATGTTAACTTCTCATAGGCAGTGGGAATTCTAGGTTGGGGAGGCACCCTCCTGTGCTCTTCTGTGCTCCACCTCTTTTCTTACAATTGTGAGCAGCAGTAGACATTCACCATGCTATTTTTGTTTCTCATTATAACCCTATTGAGAAAGCCACATTTTCTGTTTCATGTACAACAACAATACCTGGGAGATGGGCCAGCAAGGGGGCAAATGTGTGTTGGTGGGAAGACAGAGAACCCAGGACAAGTGTCACATGTGGAATTCTAAGAATTATTCATATGTCTGGACTCCATGATGGAAGATGGTCCTAATGCCTCATTAATTCCCACTGAGCCGATGATGATGTATCATTTCCATCCAATCTGCAACTAAGTAATTCATTAAAAAAATAATATGCACATGGTTTAATGCATTCATTAAGCCATTAGGGAGCAATTTAACAGTACTGGGGAAAACAAAATAACCAGCTATCCAACCAAACTCTCTGGTTGGTGAAGATGACTTTGAGTTTAGAGACATGAAGTACGAAAGATACATAGGTGCAGGTCCGTATAAGAATAGCATGATCATAATGATATAATATGTATTTTATGCACTAACACGTAGTTCCATCAGTTTTGAAGGACTGGGGGGATTTCTAAATCAGGATGCAGCCCAGCAGTAGCAGAAGCATCAAGGTGATTTCTACAGTCCCATTTTAGGAGAAGCAGCCTTAGGCTTGTAGACTCTATTTTGGCTAGTGTTGTGCTTCTGTTTCCTGGAATGTTGATATCAATCAACCAAAGACTTGTGTAGAAACACAAAGAATTAAAGGTTCCAGAGATAAGGAATTGTTATGAATACCAGAACCAACAGGCATTTGGAATCCTTCCAGAAAAAAATCCACACCTTGAAAAAGCAGTGAATTTTGTTGTTGCTATTTTTGAACTACTGAACATTAGACATTCCTGCTGAACTCCTTCGGATCACCCAGAAAGATGCCAGGAAATCCCGATCTACAGTCCGCCCACCCATTTTCCTATTACAGGAAAAACTGGCCCATACACACTTTGTTGATACATTGAGCGCCTTGAAGATGCGCTTCAATTGTAATGCTCAGAAGCCCCTAACTCAGAGGATTTTGGTCATCCTCTGAAAAGCAGGAGGAACAATGAAGGTGATCTTAACCTTCCAATACTTCTGAGCTGCATATTATGTTAGACTGGCACCTTTGCCCACCTAGCAGGAGCATGGGAGGGAAGGAGGCTGAAGAAGCATGATGGCAGCTCCTAGCTTGGCCTGCCCAATTACCTCCCCTTCTTACCCACCGACCCATGACCAGAATGACCTCTTTTCCCTTCCTTCAAGATGTCAGAAGCTGGGCTCCTTCAGAGCTCCATCTGGTAGCTGGAACTGGAATGGCTGCTGTAGTAATTACAGGATTGCTCCCAAGCCCTACTGGAGCATTCAGCCTTCAGAAGAGTTCCAACTGAGAGCCCTGGGGAAAGAGCCATGGAAGATCAAGCACTTCCCTCTGGTGGCTGCTTCAGCAATGCAGCTCTTTTGGCTAAACGTGATGTGCACAGCTCCCGCATCTTGCCTAGCCCTTGCTGTCTCTGGTACCTGCCTTGCTGTCTCCACAGCTGAGGTCTTCCTGTTTGCTGTAGTGCATTTCAGCTGCTACATCTTGCCTGACCTTTGCTGGATCTGCCTCTTGCCTTGCTCTACCATTCTGGTTTGCCCCGTCCTTTCCTGTCACCTGCCTCTTCTTGTTCTCATTCCTGCTGTGCCTTGCTACATTACTCCCTGCCTTACCCTGCCTTGCTACTGTGGCTTCCTTGCCACAGCTTCTGCTCCTCCTGAATGCTACCCAGTCACCCTGCCTCAGTTAACTGCTCCCTGCTCTGTCGGTGCCTGCAGGTCTCATGACCACATCCAGGCCTTGTTCCGATACATACGCCAGATCCTTCCTTGGCCTGTTGCTTGGCCATGACTCTGATTTGAGATTCTTGCTTTGAGTTCTTTTGTCAGTGTCAAGGACATTTTAACCTGGATGCCTTTCTGGAACAATACAATATTGGGGATGGGAGATTATGGGAGCTGGGGAGGGATTATTACTGGGGAAAAAGGAGTCATCAATGTATTGTATTCCTGCATCTGTACTTTTCTCACTGCCTTGCATGGACTTGACTTATAAATATTTAGATAGCTAAATAGATAGACAGACCAAATACTGTCTCAGTTTGAAACTATCATATTAAAGCTTCCAAAATACCTATTTGTGCCATATGCTAAGGGAGGTTTCACATGACAAGGAGCTGGTGCAAATATATCCTAACATGAGGCTGGTTTGTTTGCTAATATGTTTGTTTAATTACATTCTCCTACACAAAGAGATAAATGGCACCTTCTTCCAGGAACTTCACAACCTACCTTTTTTATATTACAGTATGTAAATGTATGCAAATGTAATCAGTTAATTAGCCAGTTATGTAAAAGTCAGCAATTTAATCAGTGAAAAGTTCATTGGTTTGCAGGTCTCCAAAATGCCATTGGTAGACAGGTTGTACTTCATCTACAATCTGAGAACAAAATATCTCCTCTAGTCTCCAGCTCTTTCAAAAGGCAGAGTTGGAGAGTTGAATTGCTCTTCTGTTGTTTTGTTTTGGACAAAATTTCCTAGGAACTTCAAGTTGCATGTCTGGTTTTTTTTTTAAATGCCCCCCTTGAGTCCAAGCTGAAAACATCTTCAAGGGATCCTAGAATGAGCTTTGATTTTGAGCCAGGCACAGCAAGCTTAGCAATCAATTTTTCAAAGGTCTGAGGAATCATAAATACAGTTTGGATCAATATTGTGTATATGTTTGTGTCCGCCCACCATGCCATTTAAAACATCTGTTTTTGGAGATCTATAGATTCATTTTACAGCTGCGGTGAATATACCAACTTCGCCCCTACCTGGATAGAGAGAGCCTGGCCTTGCTGACACGTACACTGGTAAATTGAAACTGGCCCAAAATCAGGTCACACAGTTGGTGACAGGTGTTCACCCATGGGCCCATGTAACATGGATTCTGTATAGGTTGTGTTAGTTGCCAGTTGTAGCCTGGGCCCAATTTGAAGTTCTTGTTTTGACATATAAAGCCCTAAATGGCTTAGGACCTGACTACCTAAAGGACAATCTGCTCCCATATATACCCACCCACCCATTAAGATCTGGGCAGGAGGTCCTTCTAAAAGAGCCATCTCGTAAGGGGTTAATGGCATCAGTAAACAGAAGAATGTCCTTCTTGGTGGTTGCCCCTCAACATGGAACAGCTCCCCAGAGTAATTCACCTGGCTCCAACCTTGACTCCAGTTCGGTGCCAGGGAAAAGGTGCTACTTTTCTCTGAATACTTCCAAGGAGTCTTGAAATTTGCTCTTTATTCGGCCATGCACTGTTCTGCTTACTGGGTGTAATTGTGATATTTATTTTTATACTTTTTATTGTGCTTTTGTACTATTTTACTGTAAGCTGCCTGGAGAATCCATCTGGGTTAGTGGGCAGCCCACAAATTCAAATTCAAAAATAAGTAATACATGGGTAGCTCCCATTTAGCTGAAATGACTGAGATCTGAGCCAGACATATAAAAACCTGAAGGATCCATGCAACGCCAGAAGCCACGCAGAAACACTGTGTGTGTAATCTTCTGTCTGGGGCATGCTGGGATTTGTAGGCCATGCATTCTGTTTGCACATGTACACAATTACACCTTGTATAGCACTGCCTGTTGTCAGAATCAGTCTGTCACTCTCAGAAGAAAAGGCCTCTTGTCAGAGCCCTGTGTAGCTAAAGACTGAATCTCTTGAACCCAGCATCTTGGATTGTGCCTAGAAATGGATAGCACCATAGATCTCCTTGCCACTTCTTTTTCTAGCTGGGATGAACAAAACAGATGGGTAGGTTAAGATAAACAGATAAGCTCAACTTCAGAGCATCTCATGTTAGTTTATTTCAGTCCTGTTAACTTGTGCATTTTGTTCTGTGTTCGGCGTGTGTCCTTTTCCAACTTGGAAAGTATTTGCATGGAACAAAACTGCTGAGGAGAGCGGTTGAAAAATGGTGTGAAAATGCTGATAAATCGCCCTAAATGGAAAGCAATTTCAGCAAGGGAGCCCCGAGGCTGTCTGTGACTCCATTTCTTGTAACTCTAACACTCCAAAGAGAAGTACCTGGCTGCCGCAGACTCTCCAAAGATGGAAGGATCACATAATCGCCAGCCGAGAGAGAAGGGCTTCAGCTTCACATCCCTTTCTTCCTTTTGTGTGGGTCCAGTTGGGTCACAACCCCAGCCAAACGAAAGCCCAACTGATTTGCTGAAGGCATGTCCCCTTTGGCTTGGCTGGAGCTGTGAAAAGAGGCATGTTTGAGGCATGCTGGTTGCAGTCTGTGCTTGCACTGGAGACCTTCGGAGAAATTGGGGGCCTTCTGCAGTGTTGCTTCAAAGCCGTCGTCTGCATGTACACATCAGGGACTGCATGAATAAAGTCTCCAAGCATCGCATCTACACCTTGAAGCCACACAGCTCTGGATCCACAGCATGCATTTCTGCTTCGACAAAGGAATGTCTGGATCTTTGAGATCTTGGGATGAACTCCTCCAAAGCCCATTGATGATGGAGGTGTGACAGACCTGTGAGAGTACCCAGGTAATGGAAACCTCTGCCTAGGGGAACACACCTGGATGCATCTCCTTCGTCGTGTTCTTTGGTGATTTTGTTATTTATGTATTTGTAGTCATGGCACAGATATTTCAACAAAAGGTCACGATATGGATGCATCTCAAAGAATAAACTACTGGATTAGCATGGACTATTCTTGTTGCTGGGGGTATGCCTGTACCTTGCACCCCGTATGGAGTCACACAGAAAATATTCTTCGACAGAACTTTTGAAGAATCTTAGTTCCAAAACAGACATTTCTTTAAAACAGTCTGTAGAAGCTGTCTTTTCTCCCAATGTTTCATCTAGAATACATGTGAGAGGCAGATTTTAACCTCTCCTCCAAAAAAAAAACCTAAAAAAACCCCCGACATTAGTATCCTATTTCGGATTTCTCTCGCACCTACTGTAGAGTAAAAGTGAAGACAAGGTGTACCTGCCAGAAACAAATTTAAATGAATGTCTATTTTGGTCCACAGAAAGTTCTGAGTCATTCTAGGACTAGAAGCTCCAACAAAGGTCAGAAACAACGAGCTCCATCAAGCAGATTTGTAAGGAAGAAGGTTCTCTATCATGTGTCCTGGTTGAATGTTCTTGTACCTGTATACCAGAACTTTGAACAGGTAGTGAAAAGGCAGTCTTAGGAAAAAGGAAGCAATCTTCTTACCTGCCCTTGTTCATGGAGAGCCCTTCCTCAGAAAATCCATCAGAAAATTTCTTCTCCCCAGAAACACTTGGTGAAATGCCTCCATTTTGCTTCTCACAAAAAAGCTGCTGCCTTTGAAGAGGCCATTTATTTATTTATTTATTTATTTATTTATTTTTGGATTTATATCCTGCCTTTTTCCTACAAAGGGCTCAAGGCAGCTTACATCATTCTCCTCCTCCATCTTATCCCCACAACAACAACCCTGTGAGGTAGGTTGGGCTGAGAGTCTGTGACTGGCCCAAAGGCCACCCAGTTGGCTCCATGGCCGAGCGGGGACTCAAACCCAGGTCGTCTGAGTCCCAGTCCTGTGCTCTTAACCACAACACCACACTGGCTCTCAACGTTTGCTCATAACACTGCTCTGAAGTCAATCAATCGCCTTGAACTGACTGTACCAACCAACATTGAATGGATTTCTTACTTCCCCTCCACTTTAGTCCTCTTCTTTCCATCTTTCTGAGGGCAGACTTCTAGTTATGCCTGGATAGCTGAGGGAAGCAGCAGGTCATGTGGAAAGAAGCATGGAAACCGAGTATGGTGGAACAATCATAAGGAAAATTATGGGTTCCTTCCTAGCAGTTAACCTACTTGGTCTGCAGCTCCTTTAATTAGTAGTGGGAGCATGAGGTGACAGGCTTGGCAGAGAGCAATGCAGAAATGGCATCTGAGGAACAAAATATTATCCAGCTGGAAGCACTGATCCTGATTACAATTGTTTATTATCTGGGGAGCCATTAATGACCATTCCCAGTTGTTCAGTTCCACTGGGCTGGAATGACATGAGTAAAATTTACTCTTGGGAAAATCCCTGTAGGGGCTTTATCTCCAAATACAGAACAGCCACAACTTTTTGAAAACCAAAGGCAATTGCTGAAAAACAAAGGATAAATTGTTAAATGTTAGCCTCAGCAGTCATGGTCACACCTGCATACTTGTGTCGCTACTCAATGTGCAACTAGGAACAGGAACGGGATGTACTTGCTTTGCATTTTGATATAAATTTATCTCATTTCACACCCTAGAACATAAAGTCCGTAAGTATATCCTTCTCTCTGTCTAGTACATTACCTCAATACACTTTGTCTGAAGATGTTCAGAACTTGTAAGCCAGTCCTGACTCAAGCTAAGGGAAGATTGCTGCCCATGCATGCCAAATTAAGATTTGCAAATGCTATCCCCTAAAATAAGAGGGCCCGGACACAAATTGGAGAGGCTGGAATACCTTACGTCAGCCTTCTCCAGTTGGACGTCCTCCTTAGCTTTTGGACTACAACTCTCAGTTCTTCTGGCTTGAGCCAAAGGGCATCCAAAAGAAGTCCAAAAGTTCTGAATGGTGCTATGGTCAAGAAGCTGGGCCAAACCATTTCTGTGCATATTTCTAGGCCCTGAATTGACCTGGTTGAGGGGAAGCGGCATACTCGGAGTGTCTGTGATTTTCTACCTCCAACAAGATCATGAGAACGGGCAGTCAAGCAATGCATTCATAAAGCAGGAGTATCATTTGGAGCACATCTCCCAGGGATTCGCACTTCTGCCACAGCCTCATGTAGAGATGAAGTAGCACATCTTTATTTACCAAGAAGATTTGCCATGTTCAACAATGAGTACAAGGCAAGCAAAGAGCTCTTCTGGAACTGGAATGGCGTCTTTGTCAGCGCTGCATGGCTCTTCCATTTAATTCCCTCAAATCTGCTGTAATCAGACCAGTTTTCACCCATCAGCTCAGTAGAGAGAATGACAGAGAGAGAGAACAGAAGCATCTCCAGCATTTCCACTACTCTGTTTCCCAGCATTGCATCAAACTGGCAGGAAGCCCCCTGGGAGAGAAATTTACAATAAGTCATGTCAGGCCCACGCACATTAGGTTTATGGATATGATAGACTGAATGCTGAAATTACCATTTGCACAAATGATCGTTCCGTTCCTGCAGGCTCACTGTGTCCCTTTAATACCCCAATCTTTCAATTATGAAGCGGAGCTCAGTCGGGGCACTTTGGTAACCAGCTTTTTCATTTCTTTTCTCGGCACTCGCTCAAATTGCCATCTCTTTGTGCAGCTCACTTTGGCAATGATACAATTGGCAACTGATGATCTACGTGCAACCAGAACATTAGACGTGATGGGAGACTCATCTCGTCTTCCTCCATGAAGTGTCTCCTCATCCCTCATGTGAGGCCATCCTTGAGCATTGCTTACTATGAGCAGCAACAGTGGTTGCCACAATGGATCCTGAAACCAATTGAGGAGATATCGGTGCTTTTGCAAAGAAGGAACAGATTTTGTAGGAAAGGAAGTTTGCTCTGTATTCCCCTTCTGCATGCAGGTCTTCCTGAATGAACTAAAATTTCTCCTTTTAATGTATCATAACTTTTCCTCTGTCTTTACACTGGGGGACTCTGCAAGTGGAATTCCATGTAAAGAAACAGTTGGTTCGGTTTAACACTGGCTAGACTTTGGCACAAACCAGAGAGAGCTGCGAATACGTGCAAACCCTTGGCGACCCCACTGGATCCAAACAATGGCTTGCTGAGTCCCCTATCCATTTCCAGAGACTTGTATAGCTGCTACCTCTGAAGAACTCTAGTTGGCTTCCAGCTCGTGTGAAGGGCTACACAGTCACAACCTAACTAGAAAGAGCATTGTTGCTCAGGTCTGACTCTGCCAACACAGGATGGCCCTTATTGGTACTTGTGAAGGATGCATGGATTATGTCTGGACAGATAGTCAAGGGTCTGTTCCATCATTTGCTGAAGCATGGAATCAGAGGTTTGTTTTACCAGAATTACATTCTCCTTGCATCGAATGGACATTAGTGCTGATGTCCATTTGTGCAAGAGAGGATTAGCAGCAATACACAATTCCTTCGCCTTCCTCTCCCAGTGAAAAGCTAGTCTGTGGAATCTCTGTAGCTTCGGAGAAGCTGATCTGCAGGGGAATGTTCATGACAGATTAGTTGAACCTTTTTGAATTTCCCTTGGGTTTCTCTGACAACCTAAGTGGATTACCTTCCTAGAAGGAAGGAATAGGATGCAACGTTGTCTCGCTGCTTCTGTGCTCATGTAATGAGGTCTACCCAAGATCTTTGGTTCTAGTCATATAGAACAGAATTTTAGCTTGTCTTGATTTGGGCTTTTTCCCACTGATTGTTCCCAGGTCTTCACTTCTCCCATGTCACTCAAACCCAGGGGCATCTTCATCTTACAGACTTATGTTTTAACGGAATGTTTATGTACCCACTCTTCCTTCGCCACTCTGCAATGTTGGCATCTTTCTTGCAGTCCATTGTGGCTGGGAGGGGATAACAGCTAGTGTCAAAAATGCCAGTGGACAATATTCAGACAAAATTTTAGAATGTCACTTTCTTCTTCTGGGAGAGGAATGAAGGTATGTTTAAAAAAAGAAGGTGACTCATTCTCCAAAAACATGTTCTGATTAAATTTTGGTCCAGCTCTGATTCAAGTGGCTTCTGCCCTTCTTATCCATTCTGGCGTCTTAGGATTTGGTGATGATCTTACCATGAACTTCCATTAACTATCCCATTGCATGAGAACAAAGCAACCAACCAGCTGCCCATGAGAAACTCACGAACAGGGCTTGAGTGCAGAACCACCCTCCTGCCTGTGTCCAGCAGAAACTGGTTTTCTTCTGCTTAGTTTTCTTGCTTACAGAAATACTGGACCTGGCAACTCGGTGGGCTATTACTCACTTGTTCAGTTTGATGCATCTGGCTAATCTATGCACACCAAAGCCTGTTGCACATCAATATTGACTAACAATGCTTCTTGTATGCAGTGCTTGTTTTGCAATAAAAAAGATAATGGAGAACACTCCTTGACCCCAGTGAAGCAGTTAGCAGAAATAGTAGTTATCAAGCATCTTGCATGAAGCTCAGGGTGGACAAGAAAGAAATTTAGAAAACAAAAAGTGGGGTGGGGAATATGAGATTGGGGGACAGGGGGCATGTGAATGGATGGAGGAAGAAAGGGGAAGACAAGAGGGGAACAGATAGGATAAGCAAGAGTGAAAGGGAGGGCTTTTGCCTTCTGGGGGGAGGGGTTTCTTTGGGCTGAGCCCAGTTCAAGATGCTGGTTTTAATCTAAAAATGCCTCCATGGTGTGGGACCACCATATTTGAAGGCGTGCCTCTCCCAGCTTCAATCTACTCTATTAATTGCAGGAGTTAATTAATAGGGCTGTGTTCAACTTGTGAAGCCCAGTCATTGAGTCCCGAAGGACTTCCCTCCTGCTTCTGATCTGAGCCAGGTTTTCCCATGGACTCACATTTCTAAAGCAATGCTGAGGGCTCCAGGGGCCAATTTCATCCTTCTGGAATGTTCCATTGCATCCCTCTTGCACACCCTCTATCTCCCTAAGATGTATTATCTTCCTTTACATGCTTGCTTGCGCTCTCTCTCTTTCTCCCAGGTACTTGGATCATGATAATAATTGGGAGGAGATTGCAGCTAAAACCTCCCCCATCTCCACCACTTCCTCTTCCTTCTCCTCCTCACAGCCATCTTGATCCAAGTTGCTGAGCTTGGCATGTGTAGGTCTAACCTTGCCACCCTCCTCCTAACAGCCATCATCTCATTCCACTAGCCCCCCAAACAGTTGCTTGATGGGCAGATCCTGCTCAGAAGCAGAGCCAAAGTCATCGAGAATCTACTTCCCAGGATACTAATACATGGACGCATGTTTCTGTAATTATTCATTTATGTTTATGTTTGGGGGAGTCAGAGCTTATCTGTCTAAATCATTTTTTCCATAAAAAATGAGAAATAGATGCTCTGGAGAAAAGATCTTTTACAAAGGAAATAATCCCAACCAGAAGAGGAGTCGAGGAAAGGCTAAAGGAGGCAGGAGGAGGAGGAACAAGGACTAAAACAAGAAAAGAAAAACAGATGTGATGATAGGAGAACCTTGTTATGAATTTAGCAGGGATTCCCCCCCCCCCCGCTCATTCTGCCATGGATTTGATGGCACCCTCATTTCAGTGAAATTCTCCTGTGTCGTTCGTCTCTATTTTTCCATCTCATTTTCTCTGCGCTTTTCTTTCCGTTCCATTACGCACTGCCTCTCGGTCCTCAGCCCCCACCCATCCTGCTCCCGGGCTGATCCTTTCTCTCCTCGGCCCCCAAGCCATGCTGCCATTATGGAAAGGAAAGTCCCCCTACACCGCATCTCTTTTCTCCACTGGGCAGCTAATGGCACAGCTATTCACTCCCCAGCTGTGAAGATCCTCTCCGACTCAAAATTGGGTTCATGGAAGTAGTGAGAAGCAAGAAGTTGGGTCAGAATGAAACCGCTGAGAGCTCCCAACCCCTCTGCCCTCTCAGGAAAAATGAATTCCATGTGCAGGGCAATCAACCACACAACAGCACTGGAATTTGTGGCTGTCACAAAGGACTGAAGATAATTTCATTTTTGCTCACAAAACACGGGAGAATGTCTTGTCCAAGGTCCCAAATACAATCAAAATCCAAGGCCCACTGAAAAATGCATGACAATGCCTGACTGTGTTTGCTTTGGTGTGCAAATATCCCCTACAGACTGATTAGCCCTGCTTTACTCTATGGAGGATAGTGTACAAATGTTACATTTCTGAGCTGGTCTATATGCCCTCTAGATCAAATCAAGGCAGAGCTTCCCCCACAGATGACAAGACTGAGGCTCTCCTACTTTGGACACATCATGAGAAGGCAAGACTCCCTGGAGAAGACTGTCCTGCTAGGGGAAGTTGAGGCAAAAAAAAAAAGACCAACTATGGGATGGATTGGCTTCATGACTTCATCAAGGAAGTCACAGCCTTGGACTTCGAAAAGCTGAGCAAGGCTGTTATGAACGAGACACTCTGGAGGGCTTCCAGTCGTGCACCAGAGATGAATTGTCAGTGCATAACAGCAGCAACTATTTGCACAAGTTCAGTTGCAGCTTCCACACCGCTCCTGGATGAAAGTGTGTCTATCTCGGTGCACTGAGCACCGCTATGTGAATGGAATGAACGGGGAGAAGAGGACCGGAATGGGGCCCACGAGGTGCAACATCCATCCAGTCATTCTGAAATGAATGTCCAGGGGTTAAAATAGTCCTTGGGGTGGAAGGGACCTGCATCTACGGCAAATGTTGTGATGGGCCCCTGCTTGGATGGTTTTCGGAGTCAGCTCCTCTTCCTTATGGGTTTCCAGGAACTCTCTGGGTGCCTTACTGTGTGAAGATAGTGCTACAAGAGATAGGACGTTGGTCTGATCCAACATTGCTTTTCTTTTGTCCTTAGCTGGCAGGAAACATGATTGGAGGGGCTTCTGGCCTTCCCCCCACCTAACTCTTATTGGCATTTCCTTCTTCAGCACTCCAGCAAAACAGGAAGAAGCAAGTTGTTGTTTTTTTTTAATAACACAACTAGGGCATTATTAAGGTTGCAGCAGAATCATTGAAGTCTGGTTTCCTGCCTCCGTGGCTTGGGGAGATGCCAGGCCCACACAGAATAAAAACAAGCAACTAAGCAAACAGAAGTCCAACAAAGGAATGGCGGGGTGTGAGTATTTTTATGCAGGGCTAATGAAATAAGTGCACTCCATTAACGGCATTCCTTTTTTTTCTTCCACACCTTCTCTCATTACTATGTGTGTGTGCATCCCTCTCGCTCCACCTGTCATTTCTCTTTTGCTTGGGGGCTACAGCAGGTGTGGATTTCAGGTTGCTGATTTCCAGTTATATCGGCCAACAGCCAGGCAGCAGGACTGCAAAGGGATCAGTGAGCTGGGAAAGGTGCAGAAGAGAGCTACCAGAACAGCTAGAGGGTCATAAGCCCCCGCCTGCACAGGAAGAGGAAGTTGTTTCTGGAATTTTGGTTTAGAAGGGAAAGAATGGATCATAAAGCAGGGATAGGCTGAACTACTACTTTTATTGCAGGGTATCTATGACTCAGAGGGGATCTGTTGGCGACATGCAGGTCTGTGAGGGGGTGTCACATGCAGATGGGGAGAGGCCTGTTCTCCCCTGCAGAGGAGGGCAGGACGTGCTCCAACAGAGTGAAGCTCAGGGAACCCAGGTTCCATTTGGATGCCAGGAAGCACTTCCTGACAGTTAGGACCCGAGGGCGTGAAATGGGCTTCCTTGGGAGGTGGCTGAGGCCCCATTGGTGAGGGTGTTCAAAGACAGGCTGGACATGCACATGGTGGGCATGTGTGAGAGGAGCCAGTTGGAGCCGGGGGTCAGACTGGATGGCCCGGGAGGCCCCTTCTGACTCAGTTTCTATGTTTCTATATTATGTTTCTATATCACCTGTCTCCAAAGCTCATTGGATGGTTCTCAACATTCAGTCACTCATCCAGATTTCAACTAAGCCAGACCCTGTTTAGCTTCCAAGGTAAGGCAGGATGAGGCTCTCCTGGCTTTATGGAAGCTAGTTGGTGCTCAGTGCCTAGCTGATAATCAGAAATAAGACAGCTCTGGAAGATGCACGTAGTAAAACAACAGGAATTCAGCCTTTGCAATATCCATTATGGACTGACCTTACCTGTCCACCTGGGATTTGGCAACCCACAAACTTCTCCACTCTTGCATTCTTGGCTTGATAAAAACAAACAAACCAAAAGAATCAGCGTGTCTTCTATTTTGAGAGAAAACATCGTCTAGAAAGCTGGATATTGAGAGAAAATGCACCCAAGAATATGCAATTAAAATTCCTGCCACCAAGAACAGGGTGGCATTGCACTAATGAAATCAATTCTCCAAAGAGTTTTGCCTGGTTCCACTGTCGCTACCTTCTCAGGACAACTGTCTCTCCTCCCAGGTCTTTTTAAAGACCCAGTTCTAGCTTATTAAGCCAATTTTCTGTACTCTACTCTGTTTTGCTTCATATTTTATTTCATTCTTTTAAACGGTGGCATTATATTTTATGTTTTTATGGCCTTTTAGCTTTCCAACTGTTTGTAACCATCCAGATAACATTAGTCATTGGTGAAACAAATGGTAATATATACATAAATATTTCCTCATATGGTGATTGCTGTCCATATATGGATAGATGGATAAATATTGGATTAACATGGAATCAGCATGGAACAGGTTTATGGGGAAATGTGTGTGAAAGTGGCAGAGACTGTGAATGGATATTTGTCGCTACATGAGGTTTATGCTTATCCATAGCAGCTAATGGTTGTTGATCTACTTAGAATCCATCTATTTGATGAAACTTCTACTAAAATGGAAAATCATTCTTTGATTCATTCAAAGACCATCTAAAGAAGTAGGCAGAACCATACCAGCCCAGGAGCAAGTGTATATGATGGGGTTTTAAGAAGCAACATTCCCCTCCTGCTGTTCCTGCTCTCTCTCCCTCTCCTTCTCCATTTTTGTCTCTTTCGATAATCACAACAAGGTATGTGAACTCGTGAGCCTTGGTCAGCTGTGATGCTTCATTACTGTTTCAAGCAGCACATACGAAATGGGAAAAAAAACCACAAAAGAAGAAATTCATTGTTCCTACAAAGTGAAGGAAGCAGGTAAATTGTGGAGCCAACCCGGAGTGGCTCAAAATGACAATGAGCATTTGGAAGCCATTCCAGTCTCATCAGAATGGATTGGGGGGTTTTCAGTGAAACGGGGCTGGGGGGGAGATAGAATGTCTTGCCAAAGCCAAAAAGACACTATTAACAAGCTGATTACACACACACAGAGGGAGGGAGGGAGGGAGGAAGGAAATGAAGCTAACAATGGCATTTAAATATCAAATCCTTGATGTTCCTGATCAGAAATATCCCTCAGTAAGTTTTATGGAACTTCCTCCCAGAGAAAGATACTGAAAAAGCCGTGAAACATCACAGCAAAAACATTTCTTCTTGAATATAATCACGGTTTTTCATGCGTCTTAGAGTCAGCTGAGAAAGAAAGTAAATGGGAAAGTATCTTCAGAAAACTCAGGGTTGGTTGGTTGGTTGGAGTGACCACCAACTTTGTCAATACGATGATCCCATAGCCCTTTTCCCCCACAGTGAGGAGTTACGGGGCCATTTCAAAGACTTCGCCAGTTTCCAGTGCCTGCTCACAACGACACCCTTTAAAGTTCTCCGCTTCATTTCCTTTTGCATTTCATCTGCTACGAAGTTTATCAAGAGCATCTGTTAGCAATCTGGAGTGCAGCAGTAATGATCGCATTAGTTGCATGTTTGAGGAGCAAGCTCGGTGGCAGCTGTGACTGCAGGAAGACTGCGGGCAGATTGCATGACTGGGCAGGCGGTGTGAGACCCTGACCTTGGTGTCTTTGGTCAGTGAGTGATGCTTTCTCTCTCACAGCAGAAATGGAATGGGACTAATGGAAATTGTCTATTTGTTTGGGTGTGCATGAGTGCACAGATTAAAATACCTTGTATGCAGTCAACAAGAGGACGGAAACAAAACAGAATCCTGATACGCTCCTGAATGTCTTCTACATGCAATTACTGGAGGACTAACTTGCCGAACCCTGAATTACCTCCTTGCAGCAGGCCTCCAAAGCCTCTTTTGGTCTGAAGGCTTGGAGAATCACAGAATCATAGAAGGGTAGAGTTGGGAGTGGCCATGAAGGCCATCAGTCCAACCCCCTGCTGGTGCAGGACACCATGTTACACCATCCCTGTCCAGTTTCCTTTTGAATGTCTCCAGTGTGGAAGTGCCCCCCACCTCTCCAGACAACTGGTTCCACTGTCATATTGCTCTGACAGTGAGGAAGCTTTCCCTGATGTCCAGTCTGAATCTGGGTTGTCACAACTTGAAATGATTATTCTGTATCCTACACTCTGGAACCTTCAAGACATAGGGGAAGCCAAAAATGAAAGGAAGCATGACCAAGTTACTAAAAAAGAAAGAAAAATCCAGCAGATTGTAGCTTGAAGATGATCAGAGCTTTAGAAGAGGCACTTCCACCTCCTAGAAAGGGCAAAAGGGGACAAAAACATCAGGAAAGCTCCTGGACTGTTAGAGGAAAGAAGTAGACTGTGCATGAACCTTGGATAAATCACAGAAGGCTCTCAAGTCATGCCTTCTCCTTCACTTGCCCTTCATCCTCCAGCATGGGTGAATGGAGATGGGCTACTGCACTGATGGGCAAAGGTAAGAATAGTTTCAGGGATGGTGTGGGAGTAGTATGTACAGTAATGTTAAGGCCATTCCACCCACATTCTGATGAAACAAATATGTATCAGTCATTTTTGTTCCATCGTTTGCTCATCAATGGCATCAAATGTGTGTGTATATTAACCAGTGTGTTATTCAATGCTAATACATGCCTGTATTGTTCAGGCTATTCAGCACAAGTTTTTGAGCTGCAGCACATTGTCTGGTGAATTCTCCCAGTGTTCAAAGCCAAAGATACTTTCTTGAAAGCATGTTGAGACCCCACGACCTTCAGCTTGTTAATACGAGCGCCGGAGCTAATGGCCTTGAAACTGGCTTCCCCAGTCATTTCATAGATCTGGCATGCCTTTGCAGTGAGAACAAAGCTGTTTACCTTGATGAATCAGCTTTGTCCCCAGGAAAACAGAAGGGGGTGGCGTGGGGAGACTGAGTGCATCCTGACAGTCTCTGCAACAGTCGGAGGGGGCAGATAAGTCCATGGCAGGGGGCGCTGCCTTTCATTCTCAGCCTGGATATGGGGAATTGGAGCATTGCTCATCCAGGCAACCTTTAGAGACCCATGGAGCACCTCTGGTAGATCCAAGGAACCAATCGGGAGAGCGAGCTTTCTCCTGAAATTCTATTAATTTCTGCACCCATATTTCATTCAGCAAAGAGTGAGGCCTCTATCAGATTCCCTGGATTTGGCTCCCCAGACTCTGGCCCACTTTCTAGGGGATCTGAGTCCAATTTCCAGCTGAGCATGCCCAACTTTTGTGTGGTGCTTGCCAGGGACTGAGTCCCACACACACACAATCGCTGCGCCAGGTGTCCCTCCACTGGCATGTGGGTTGCAGTCTCTGTCTGCGTGGCACATGATGAAACAGAAGGTTGCTAGTTGTGCAACCATCGCTCCATGAGTAGATGTGGACTTCCTCGTAGCTCAGCTCACTTTTGACGTCAGGGCTGGGCATCAGAGGAAGTCCTCAGACCGAAGAGGGACAGATTGGCCGAGATGCACCGGGGGGAGGGGGGATAGATAGATAGGTTTTTAATATATTGTTTGTATTTTTAAATGTTGTAAGCCACCCCAAGGCTTTGTTGCGATGGGGCGGCATATAAGTGTTTTAATAAATAATAAATAAATAATAAATTCTTGGGCCCTTCATAGAACCTCTAATTTCATCATTCTATTTAATGAACTATTAAAACAGTTGGTTTTCTAAGGGGAGTAAAATGATCCATCATGGACTTCTTTTTGTCGCTTGTCTGGGGTATAAAAGTACTCCACACAGTTATCTGTATGCAAATTTTGAAATGGTGCAGGACCTCAGGCATGTCTTGGCTGAAAGACAGAATGAGTGACTTGCCTGGGGTGCACCCAATCATCTGGCATGGGTAAGCCACTGAAGGACAAACCTACCGTGGAAAATTGCCACCTGGGCCCACCCAATACGATGGGGAAGAGGAGACAACATTCGTTCCACTCCTTGGCCCATCAGGACTGTCCCAATCAAGCAAACAGAAAAACCAGAACTTGAACCTGGGCCTTCCTTAAATTAATACATATCTACGTTAGACGTACTAATGATTTCTTCACATGTCAAGTCATATTTTTCCTTGACGTTGCTGATGTGCTCATAATGAAAGCAGATAGACCCTCTATGACAAGGAAAATTGCATATTATTTCATCCTGTTCTTCATGCTGTTTCTATCGCCTTCTTATTCCCAGCCTCTTCCTGCAACAGTGAGTGTCTCTGCTGTTCTATTTGGCTATTCATTCTTGCTCTTGCCTGTACAGGAGTCCTTGCTCAGAGGCACTGGGAGTGGGGAGGGGTGCAGGCATAATGGGCAAATGAAATGGTCTCATTTGCAAGAGGTGCTTTTCTCGTCTCATTTAAATGCAAGCCGTTTGTCCCCGGCAGCCAAACGCGTAGAAAGAAATGGCAGAAACCCATAGAAATGTAGCTGTCTGGAGTCTCAGAAGCTTGGAAATGTTACAGGCTGCCTGCTCATGAAAGAGAGGAGTCTATCCCTCTCGGATGCTTCACAGAGTGGGACTGCATTTGTCATCTTCAAATATTTGAAGATCTTTCAAACAGAGGGTGGAGCAAACTTGTTTATCGCCGCTTCAGCAAAGAGGACCCGATCCAACAGGTCCAGGCAGTTCTGACTAGACATGACGACTTCTTTAATGCTTTCAGCAGCTCCACTGTGTTATTGAACAGCTCAGAAGGTGAAGGTTTGCCCTGCTTTGGATTATTTTTAAGCGGAATGCTGCAATAGTGGAATCGCCGCAGTGCCAAAGGGCTGACCGAGACAGTATTTGAAATTCCTCTCCACTCTGATGTTGGTGCAGAATCCCCAGTCTCTTGCTATGGGGGAGACAGAACTCATGACTCTGCCTGAGTGCAGGAAAAAAGAATCTGAAATATGAATGATCCCAGCTCACAATCTTTATTCTTAAAGAAACTGCCCTTGATTGTTCAGACTGACTAGATTCGTTTTAGCAAACATGGATTTACTGGGAATTAACTTGTTTCCAAGGGAGTCCATTGGCACAATTCTGTAATCTTTATTTCCAATTGACTTTATTCTCTTGTGCATGAAGGGCTGTGGTCTTCTGGAGATTCTCTGGGTGACTCAGCATGAGGTACTGCTCCCTCTCTCCAGTGGTCGAAACAAGTTGAGACACTTGTGGAACAAGGGGCCACCTGCCAGCCTGTCTGAGCATCAAGAGGTATCAACCACGATCTGGAAGAAGAGGTGGACACAGATCTTGTGATCCCACCAGAGGAAATCAAGGCGAGGGAGATGCAGCAGGGAGAAAGACAAGGGGGAAAGGGAAGTGGAAAGCGGAGCGCTAGGGTATAGCAAAATGCTAGGTGAAGGGCAGGAGGAAGGAAGAATGGGAGAAAGCCGGGGGGTAAATCAGGTTGTGACCCAGGCAGAGGGGAGGGGAACATGTGCAGCAGACCTGTGGTGGAGGGCTGGCCAGGCATGGACAGGACGTCTTCTGACTTGGATGGGTGGTTGTACCCAGATGAAGCTCAGCAACCCAGGAGAGAGACTGTCTTATCCCAGGGGAGTGTGGGGCTTACCTAGAGACAAGCCTTGGGACCAATCAGCTTGATTATCATACTAGGCTAAATGATATTCAGCGGCCTCCCTACCTGATCAACACACACAGGGGATCTACTCACAGAACTGAAGCCTCTTTCCACTCCACCTTAAGCCATGAGAGAGTCCCACCCCTCCCGCTATCCTATATTATTTCTAGGCTGTCTTCATGGGGGAAGCGATCCATGTGCTGCTATCAGTAGCAGAAGAAGTAAGCCCTGAAGGAACTTATCAGAGGTCCAACAGATACAACAGCCTGTTTGCCATACAGGCCAACAAGTTTCTTCAAGGAATCTCATGAACAAGGGTATTGACCCAGTACTTTTCCCATTTGGACTGAATCTCATATGCATTCATCTCTCTTGACTCTACTGCTCATCAATTTTATTGGGTCATCCCAAATTATAGCCTTATCAGAAAGGGTGAACAACGTCTCTCTCTTTTCATTTTTCTCCATGGTATGCATAATTCAACAATCCTATAACATCTCCTTTCCCTTTAACAATTTCCTCCTTAAAAAACAATAAAATAAAATTCTAAGTACTTTACCCTTTTCTCTTAGGGAAACTGTTCAGTCTCTTGATAAATTTGGTTCCCTAGTTCACCAGTGCAGTTCCGTAATTTTAGGTCCTTCCATAACTATTTTCCATGGGATGGGATCCTCTTATGTCTCTTCCTTCACTTCAAAATGTGGCGATCCATCCCTGTCACATTTGAGACTTAATCTTCTTTCTCCTGAGAAGGACCCTGGACAGCTGCCTCAGAGTCCTGCCCCATCAGCACCAGGACTACTCCTGAGCGAATATATTTAGACCCACAGCATCCAATGCACAATGACTCTCAAGGTGAATTATAGCTCAGCTCTCCAAAGCACCGCTGGGTCATCTCTCCAGAACGCAACTGGCACTTATGCCAACGGAAATAGATTTTGCCCAGCAGGTAATTAATTTCCTCAGAGCATTTTCTCACACCCAAATTGGTCACCGTCTGCTCAATTAAAGGAGAATTTTCATAAAGAGGGGATGAATATGAAACATGGGATTTCGCCTCAGCTATACAAATACCTGATATGGGGCTGAGAAAGGATTATATCACCATCCAAGAGAGAGAGACTCTGGATGATACTAAAATAAATACAGACCCTAGGAAACCTCAAGAATCTTTGGCTCAACCCTTGTTTCCTCTGCTGAAGTCAACTACTACATTTAAAAAGAAGCAACTGTCCTTCTGAAGGAGGGTGGCAAAGTCCCAGGCCTGCCTCCTGTTTCATCAGGAGGTCATTTGTAGCAGCCTTCTCCAACCTGGAACCCTCCAGATGTTTCAGACAACAGCTGCCAGCATTCTTGATCATGGATCACGTTGGCTAGACCTGGTGGACATGCCATGAGAAGGCAAGACTCCATGGAGAAGACAATCATACTAGGGGAAGTTGAAGACAGAAGAAGAAAGGAAGAACAACTATGAGATGGACTGACTCCATCAAGGACTCCTTGAATTTAGAGCACCTAGGCTGTCATGGAGGGTTTTCACTCATGGGTCACCATAAGGAAACAACATGGAAACAACTTGACAGCACATAACAGCAAAACCTGATGGGATTTAATGCCCAAAACACCCAGTGGGGAGCAGGGAGAGGAATGCTAGCTGGAACTATAGTTCCTCAGGAAGGACTTGTGAGGCTTCAAGGAGGTCCATGCTTTCTCTAACCAGTAGGATTAATCTCAGGGCTTTGAGACCATCTGGGTTAGGCAGGCATGATGGATGAGAAAACTGCCCTGCACCCGATTTCCAAGCAGCAGAAGGATCCCGTCTTTTTGGCAGGCTGAAAATTGTCATGTAATGGTCTCGGATGAAGAAGACAATTCTAACCATTTCCTCCAAATTGGACTGCTCTTAAGCAGTGGCGCGGCTTGTTCCTTGTGTCACCCCACAAGTTTTGTTTGGTTGGCTTTGTTGTCCATGCAAGCCATAGCAGTATGGACCATTTGCTCTTTTGAGAAACAGGTTTTCTGTACCTCACCTTGCCCTCCATGGCAGCCATTTTATGAGAGTGCCTACGACACCCTTGCATTCGGAATAGGTTGAGAACCTCTTTCTTCCAAGTGGCAAAAGCTCCCCATGGAGTTAGATAGATAGAAACATCTTTCACATTCTTCTGTTCAGATGTCAACTCTTGAACATGTGTGCTAACTACTAAGCAACAATCCCTCTCCAGACCAAATTTCTCTTTGAGCAATGTCTCCTCCTGCCATAAAGAATCAAGCCCACACATCATTTAGATCTTCATGGAACAGAGTGGGGAAGAAAGTTTCTGCCTTTTTTCCTCTTCTTTCCAGCAGGATTTGGATTTGCTCAAAATAATATAATAGGCAGTAGGGGGTGGGGAAAGAGGAAGGAGGTGTAAGAAAAGCCAGCAAGTAGTAAATTAGTTTATTGTGTTCCTAGATGTTGAATCCCCTTAGGGGATTCCCAGCAAGTCTGTTGCTTCTTTTTATTGGAGTTCTGTATGGGAGTTATAAACCCTTTAAATGAGTTGAGATCATTAGGGAAGCTCGGCTGATCACTGATGAAAAAATATAACAATTAAAACAAAGGCTGGGAAGCGGGAAAGGAAGGGAGATGGTGCATGGGCGCATTAGAGACAGAGAGTGAGCGAGCAAGATATTAACACTTAATAACAAATACTAATAATGGCACAGTATCAGGTCCTAATTAAAAGTTTCTGAAAGGGGGAGGAGGAAAGAGAAGAATTAATCAGTAGCATTTGCCTAGAGCAGCTTCTGATGGGGGGATTAAGGAAACTATTCAGCCCAGGAAACAGGAAGGTTGAGCTAGAGGTAGAAGATGCTACGGCAATGTCAAGGGGGCAGAAGGTTGGAATAAGCCCAAGGTGGTGCAGAACTGTAGGGAAGGACCCCTGGAAAATGCCAGAGGAGTCCTGGAAACTGTTGTCCGTTCCCCAAAATATGGATCATAGAAACATAGAAACATAGAAACAGAGCGAGTCAGAAGGGGCCTCCTGGGCCATCTAGTCTGACCTCCGGCACCAGCCGGCTCCGCTCATGACATGCCCACCATGTGCATGTCCAGCCTGTCTTTGAACACCCTCACCGATGGGGCCTCAACGACCTCCCGTGGAAGCCCATTCCACGCCCTCGGGGTCCTAACTGTCAGGAAGTGCTTCCTGGCATTCAAATTGAACCTTGGCTCCCTGAGCTTTGCTCCATTGGAGCGCGTCCTGCCTTCCTCTGCAGGGGAGAACAGGCCTCTCCCCATCTCCATGTGACACCCACCCAATCGCTTCATGACCATCAAGAAGCGATTGGGTGGGTTCCCATGACAGGACAAGCCATGGTGAGTTCATGCACAGCGTGGCTGGGAATGAGCTGTTGTTCTTTGGCCAAGATATGCTCCAATATTTATTGATTGCTTGATGCATTTGTCTTTGGCTATAGGAACAACCAACCGATCCTGATGGCTAACACGAGCATGGCTGCATGTGTCTTTAAGACTACATCTTCCATGGTGCAGTGTGACTTGGAAGTCCATTGCTCTGAGGCAGGAAATGGCTTTCACACTTGAATTCCTCAGCGGAAGGATTCTAGGCATTCTCCAGAGGTAGATTTATCAACTGAGGGCAGGCATCCATGCATCACAGACAGACAGTAGGCAAACAGTTCTCCAAAACCCACAAAGATGCATTGAAACTACACAAACTGTATGTCCAAAGTAGACAGTGGTCCCTGACATGCACAGAAACACACGGACATGGACACACACACACACACACACGTCATTTTCTTCTTCTGGAAGACGATGGCACATTTTAATTATTGTTGCTCTTTGCTTTTTTCTTATCTTAATTAACTCTGACGTGCTGACTCTTCTGATGGAGACGGGAGCCTGGCCTGGCTTTTGTGTCACACTTTGGAAAGATAGGAATGCTGTGGCGATTTCAGCCTGGCCTTTTCAGCCTGGAACCGGTGCAGCCAGAGACTGTTACCCAAGCCATTAATCTTCAGCACTTTGACTGGAAGACCAAGAAGGAGAAATTCTGTGTGGGAGGGGTGGGGAATGGGTGTCCTAGGGACACAAAGCACAGGACTTCAGTGAGTGATGGCCATGAATGTTCACCAGAGCTTTCTTGGGGCATCTCCAAATAAGATGTCCCAGCCTGCGTTGGATGCCATTAGTTCTCCTGGCTCAGCCTTTGGAATTTGGGTGAGTGACTTCCAGGGAAGCTGCATCTCTGTTCAGACATCCTGACTATGGGATTCTTTCTGCAAATATATACCAACAGACGCTGATTCTTTTTAAGGCATTGCATGAAGATTGCTTTATTTAGCAAAGATTTTAGCAGGTTCTGGGGTTTCTGGAAGCTTTATTCTGGGTGCTGTGTGCGTTTCTGTGTGTGTATGAGAGAGAGAGAGAGAGAGAGATTAGCACTTTTTTATTTGTATTAAAGCCAGTCCAGATGATTGAATAACTCAAGAAATGCATAACCACATTTTATAGAAACATAGAAACAGAGCGAGTCAGAAGGGGTCTCCCGGGCCATCCAGTCTGACCTCCGGCACCAGCCGGCTCTGCTCACCATGTGCATGTCCAGCCTGTCTTTGAACACCCTCACTGATGGGGCCTCAGCCACATTCCGTGGAAGCCCATTCCACGCCCTCGGGGTCCTGACTGTCAGGAAGTGCTTCCTGGCACCCAAATTGAACCTTGGCTCCCTGAGCTTTGTCTGATCAGGGTGTGTTGGTGATGGAGGAAGCAAAGGAGAGAGAAATGAGGCACGGGAGGGGCAGAATGGCCGCACGTGGGGTGGAGGCCAATCCTTCCTCCCCTTTCCACTGTCCTGCAGGCACAAAACACCCTCCCACCACGATTATTTGTTGTGCAGAACAACCGACGTTGACGCTAATGCTGTGAATGTTTGTAAGGTAAATTTTGTCTCTGACTTCCTTTAGCTGCCTTGAATGTTGATTCTGGTAGAAAGGCAGAGGAGATATAATATCTTTTCTTGAAAAAAAAGCCAATTAAATAAATTGCGAGCGTGCCAGGATGACCTTCTGAAAGGGCTTGTTCTGTTACTTTCCCCGTCTCTGCATCAGATGCGCTTCTGCCACAGATAGCAGCCAGCTTTGTGAATTCGACCCCAGGGCTGCGTCTGAGAGTAGAAAACTTGTCTTTCCAAGCTCCTTCCCAATGTGACACATTTGCTATGAGAAGCCTAGGAGCAAGTGTTTGTATAAATTTATAAAATGCATTCTCTTTTTATGCATTATTCACAGAATATAATATGTGTGTGTGTTTCCATGTGTGTATAAAACATGAAATGATGAACTGTGCCCATCTGCATTCAGAACTGTACCATGCTTCATTTTCCATGAATAGTACATTGCAAATCGTGGGCAGGGGGAATCACTTCAGTGTGGAATGGATGGCCTGCCTGAAAATGCACTCATTTAGTCCCTGCATGCAGAAAGTTAGCATTTCAGCAGAAGAGTTCCAAGTTAGCTTTCTAACACGTCAGCTTTCTACACACAGGTTTTGTATGTATTCATTCTGGTTCGTGGCCGATGCTGTTTTTGGTATGATTGTGTCTGCACTGTGTCTATACGTAATATCCACAACGAAATGCATCATTAAATGTCATGAGGAAACTGGAAGACCAGAAGGAATTGTTTTTCATGGAAACTTTCAAAGCAGTTCTCAAAATGTGGGACAAGATTAAGATTAGAATGAACAAGAAACCAAGACTGGCTTTTTTAGTCCATGCCGTATCTTGTGGTACCACAAGATCTGGCCCAGACAAGTTTTTCAGTACCTTGGACAGCACATTGAGAAAACTGGCTAGCGAGTTATCACTTACAGAATGGAAGCTGCTCTTTAGAAAGGTGTTGAGGGCTCCCGCAAGCAGCTCTGGCTCCTACAACTTGGCCTGATGGAGACTATTCTAATAATCATCTGAGGATGATGGCCTGGAAGGATTTGGGGAAGGCACAATGACGGTCCACTGCAGTCCAGGAAGCATGTTACCCGCGAACCATCTCCCTTGCGCACGTCATTGAGCACCATAATAACAAGGATCAGTAAAGTTCTAACCTCTTTTCTGCAGAAAGCCTGGGAAGAGCATAGCAAAAGCACGAGCCAGTTGGGTTCTCCATTTTCCACATCAGAGTTCCTGTTCTACTGTGTGGTGGGATGGAAACTTGGCAGAGAAGTGTCTTCATCGATTTATCGTCTCATCCCATCAGATGCCCTCTGTTGTGACTGATACTGTGACGTTGTTTCTTTTTATCATTGCTGCTGCTGACTGAAGGTAACATGGACTGAAGTTTCTTATGCCTTTAAGGAGACAAGGAGGATATAAAGGCTGAAAGGAGAAGCAGCCTAGTGCCTATAACTTAGTTTGATCCTGGTGGTGATGGTGAGATACCCAGCCTTGAAGGCCAGGACATGTGTCCATGCATCAGTAGAAGACATCCCCACAATAGGAATATATTGCAATAATATCTTTAACACATCAAGATGACTTTTCTGAGCGTTTTACTTCAGCTGTGCACAAACACTCTCCTAAAATTCCCCAACGTATTTGAGGTCCAAAAGTGTAGGAGTACCATTTCTCCTGGTTTCTCCAGAGGAAGGGAAACTTTTACACTAGGTCGTGTTGGATGGATGTCACCATTAGCAGTAGCATACCTGCTTCCTTCCCAAGTCCTCCCTTCTGCTTTTTTTAACGTGGAAGCAACAGCAACTTCTTTAGCCAGCTGACTACCTCTTTACATTCTCCATAATGCTCCAGAAACTCATGTCATTTCAGGTCCTTGTGATGGCCAATCTCAAAGAATAGTGAAAAACATTTGGAGAAGAACCTCCAAAGTGACCTTCTTCAACACTGAGCATGTTTTCCTGGAGAAGGGCAGAAAAACATCTCTTCTCAGAGGTTTCAGATCAAATTTTATACACCCACACACTGGCAAGATTGAGGTATGTGGGGACACACAAAAGAACAGGAAACAATGAACAGTATGGTGAGATCTCATAGTGAAGCTGGAACTCAGGAGGGGTGGAACACAGCTTAGGTATTACACAGAAAGTACTAAATAAAATATAAAAACATATTGCCATTTTGGGCAAGCAAAGGCGAAATCAACAGTAATTGTACTGACACCACAGGCAAGTTGTATTTTCCATAAAACCTCAGACATAACATTTAGGGAACTGGTACATGGGGAGGGGTGCCATGGTGGCTATCACATTGAAATGGTGGATAATATTTTTGGGGAAGAGAAATCTGCAAGGTTGTGGTTTCCCCCCAAGGGTGGGGAGAGGAGAAAACAAAAGAAAGGAAAAGAAAAAAAAGTCTCCAGCTTTTTCCAAGAAAAAGCTCTTCTGAGAAATCTCAGCTCAGCCCTGTTTAAAGGCACTATCACACATTCTGAGCCTTTGATGCTCAACCCTTTCTAGCTCAGACAGCATGTACTTGTAGATATTTTTATGATCATCGTAATGGCAAGCATGAAAAAAGAAAGCCTAAAATGAGTAATAATTAAAACTCTAATTGGAAACTCACCATTCATCAGTGGGGACAGCAACAATTTAATTTCCCTGGTATTTTGTCTCCAGTGATGACAGATGCTTAGGTTGCCCATCCATTGTGAGCAAAGTCTCCCTCAATCTCTTCTTCTCAAGTAGCATTCTCATTCCAATGTTGACTGCCTCCTTAAATTAACCTCATTTAATGAGATGGAGATACGCACAGTAGACTTTCAATTTACTGCCAAGCTCTCAGGTGGTATGGACATAATATTTCCCAATAGAGACCTGTGTTTTCTGAGTCATCAGGTAAAGAGAGCAAGGGGAAGAAGTTAGTGTGGATATATTTATACCAAAGTTTCTTAATGAAGTTTGAGCTCTCTCTCCACATCTCTCCTTGTCAGAGTGCCATTGTGGCGTCTACAGAGCAGAACCAGAGAGTCTAAAGCCAGGGACCATCCAAGACACATCAGTGAGAGATGAGAAACATCAGACGGTGTGATTATCGCAACATGCTGTGAACCAAAGCTAAGGAAGACTGTTATTGCTACGGTAAAGGATACTGAGGAAGTGGAAGCATTGCAGAGAAATGCAATCAAAATGGTTGGGGAGCTGGCATTCTTGGAATAAGCAAGAGCCACTAGTTAAAAGGGGGAGGGGGGGTGATATCTCCTTCAAAAGCTTCTCCATGTTCAATAGATGCAGGGCAGTGATGGCAAACCTTTTAGAGACCAAATGCCCAAACTGCAACCCAAAACCCACTTATTTATCCCAAAGTGCCAACACTACAATGAAACCTGAAAACTGAGGTTTTAGTATAATAAAAACACTTCACAGGTAGTCCAAACAAATATAAATATAAATATATATATATATATATATATCTCCTTGGCAGCACACTAACTGGCCATGCAAAACCTCAAATGAGTCACGGCTAATGAGTCACACCTCGTGACATCAACGCCTGGCGCCACTAATCCTTTCAAAGTATTCACATAGTGACAAAGTGTTCTGTTATTCGATGCTTGGCTGCAGGAATGATGCTGAGCCGACATGGCTCACATGCTGACAGAGAGGGCCCTGCGTGCTCACTGTGGCACACGTGCCATCGGTTCCCCACCACTGATGTAGGGTGCTGGGCTACCGGTCTGAGATGAAGAGAAGGACAAACTAGGGATGCATTAGGATTTCTCCTGTTGTGAAGTGCCCTCAGTTCATCTCTGACTTACGGCAACCCTATCAGTGATGCTTTCCGAATAGTCCTGCCCTTGAAAGCCCTGCTCAGCTCTTGTAGATTCAAGACTGGGACTTCCTTGGCGGCATCTGTCCATCTCATACTTGGTCTTCCTTTTCCTCTTCTGCCTTCAACCTTCCCTAGCATGACTGTCTTCTTCAGTGAGTCTAGGCATCTCATGATGTCCCCAAAGCATTACGCCTCATGTTTTGTCACTTCTTGCTTCAAGGAAAGGCTATGGCTTGGCTTCATCTGGGATCTACTTCTGTGTCTTTCTTTCAGTCCAGGGTATTCGCAAAGCACCATAGTTTGAACGCATCCATTTTCTTCCTATCTGCTTTCTTCACTGCCCAGCTTTCACATCCAAACATAGAGGTCAGAAATACAATAGTGTGCATGGTCTTGGCCTTGGCCTGCCATGTCCTCATTTTGAAACAAACAAAACTGATTCTCCTTTCCCAGACTCATGTACTGATCAGAACACTGCTATCTTTTGCTTTTAACACTTACAGAATTTTGCTGTATGTTTCCCAATTCCAAAAATATACCGAAATGTACCATGGGCAAAATGGGCACAGAAATGAATATTTGGTTAAAACACCCCCCCCCCCACACACACACACACACACATTCTCCCCGATTGCTTTCAGAAATAATTCTTTATGCTTTTGTGGTGTTGCTTTTTAAAACTAAAATCTGCAGAAATCAGGTGCAATGAACTTATGAAAAGCCACATGTGAAAACAACATGGATTACAATCTGCAGAAACTGACTCGGATTGGAAATTTCAGGCAGTGAATCCACAAGATGCTTCCATCTTCTGATTCCAGCCTCCATCTTCATGTGCTATGGGGGAAAAAGGGTCAAGTCCAGGAAAGTGGAGGAGCGGGGAGAATGTCATATATTTTTGTCTTTTTGCTTCAGGTGTGAAAATGTCAAAGCCCAGTATTTGACGGACCTCTTATCCATTTCCATGCATGCTAGTTAAGATAGTCTTCGGTGCAGAGGGTGGAGGGAGAGACACACTGGAATATGACAGTGTAAGACGATCTGTCAAAACCAGGCTTGGACTCATTTGTTCAGATGCATTGAGAAAGCTGTCACTCACAGAGTAGTTTTCAAGGCACAGTTTAACTTAATTCCAGCTAATATGCAGAAAATCTTCCTAATAATAAGCTGTCAAGGGGACAGGGGAATAGGAAGGTTTCTAGAGACAAGAAAAGAAGGCACTGTGGAATAATCTAGATACTCCGTCTCCCTCTGCCCCACATATTTCAGAAGTTCAAACTTGGATAACTTTCCCAAGAGATGCGAAGAACACTTTTGTGCGTAAGATATGGCCCTCAGGACCGGAGTACTTCCCTGACTCATGGGGCAGGGGTCACCCTCTCTTTCCTAATTTTCCCTACTTACTGAGAAGTGTCCTTAAAGGGGATTTAGCAAGTCTGCAAACTTCAACAGAGCGAGAGATCTCCTAGCTTTGACTTTCATCTAGAGAAGGTTTTTTCATCACATCTTCGCCTCCTCCCAAGTTCAATAAATCTATCTCTGCACACTGTAAGCTCTACTAGTCCTTGGGAGAAAGAAGCTTGTTTTGGTCCCAAAGAAATAAACTAGAGGCCTGAGAAGAATCCAAGGGGGGGTTGGTGAAAATCCAGGGGATTTTCTTGGCTCAGCCCAGCAAACTCTTTTTCTGCACTGGTGCCAACTCAATTGAGAAGGAAGGACCCACTGGAGAAGACCCTGATGCTGGGAACAATTGATGGCAAAAGGAGAAGGCGACAGCAGAGGATGAGGTGGCTGGATGGAGTCACTGAAGCAGCCAGTGTGAGCTTAAGTGGACTCTGGGGGATGGTGGAAGACAAGAAGGCCTGGAGGAGTATTGTCCATGGGGTCGTGAAGGGTCAGACATAACTTCGCAACTAGCAATAAGCCAACTCAAACAGAACGTGGACTTCCAAGGCTCCATTTCTCCTCTGCTCTCCTCTCCTCTGCTCTCTTCTGCTCTCCTCTCCTCTTGCCTGGAAATCTCTGCCAAATCAGGTCTCCTGTTCTACAATTTACCCAAAGTGTGTACACTTGCACAAATTGTAGAGCAGGGATCTCAATTTCGCACAATCCTGACATTGACCATCAGAAAAGGCAAAGTGGCCAAGGTGGAATGAGTGTGTATGCAGTGAGGGGAGGATGCTTCCACACAGCTCAAGCAAAATGCTACAACAACAACAACAACAAGAAGAGCAGGAATGAATTGAGCTTAATGTGTTAATTCTCAATCTGCACAAATTACACTAGAGATTTGCAGGTCTCAGACTCAAAATAGCACAAATATTTTAGCAGTTTTGCAGAATCTGAATTTCCCCAGTGACTCAACCCACTTTTGGTCATCAGGTCAGAAATGTGCCAAAAGTCCATTAAATGGAGACTTCTAGTTTTGCATATGCCTAGAAGAAACTGGATGCACACTGGCGATGGACAATTTTCAACTGTTTCTCTAGTGGTTCTGTGCATGGGTTTAGGAAGACCAAATCTAGTCTGAGAATAGTCTCACAACATTTAGAAAAAATTAATCAAGATGGGCCATGAAATGCCAGTCCATCACTGATGGGAAAAAAAATACAACAGCAACAGATATCTTTCATTCCCAAGTCTAAAAAATAATAAATTCAGCTAAAAAGGTACAAGCAGCCAATTGTTTTGGGGGGAAAACAGGATTAAAGGATGCTATCTTCATGTGTTGGACAGATATTGGAACCCATGTCCAGGTTCAGGGCTATTCATTTTCATGTGATCACCTACTATATAGTAGAACAACCGAAGGAGAAATTGTGTGCATGTCGGACAAAAGGAAGCCATGGAGAAGGGCTGGGGATGCATTCTTGCACAGGAAAGCATAAATGGTCCAGAGATTTCATATTTCAGAGGGACTTCCAGAATGACCAGATCGTATTTGTTCTAACACATTGGCCTTCTGTAGGCTTCAAATGTTCTACAACACACTGACTCTCCACATCTGAGGCTTGGTTTGAACTTTTCCTTGTGTTTTCCTTTTTTGTATCTCTTCCCTTTCCCCCACATGCTCCATGAACAGATGCCTCCCTCCCTTCCACCCTTCTTTTCTGAGTAAGTGTCATTTGAAATCCATCAAAAAAGCTTCCTCAGCACCCAGAAGGAAAGTCAAAATGACCTTCGCGCAGGACCCTGTTACTCAGGTGCAATTGCGAGATTGCCCTGAAGAGTTGTCCCATGAGAGATTGCAGATTTATTTCCTATCCTTACTTTCTTGTCATTTTGCTTTTTCTTTTGTGGAAGTTCGATAGCCCTTCCCTGCTCTTGGCTGTTTCTCCTCACAGGTGCCCTGCAAAATCGTCTTTCAGCAAGTTCGTCCCCATGGATTTTTCTCCACCTGGCTTCTTCCAATACTGTCTCTAGTGTGTCCTTCAAGGTTGGTGCTGCCGCATCTGAGAATCTCTGCAGCAAGAAAGGCAGCAAAAGAAGACATGGCGTAGAGGAGGGGGAGAAGAGAAGATTCTCCTTTTAGGACACAAGGAACAGCATCAGACATGTGGGGAGTGCTTTGGACACTCTCTCCCATCCGAATGTCTCCCCAGAATCCAGAATGTCAAAATAATGGTCTATTTCTGATGTGGGGCCAGTACATCAAGGGCCCTTCATCCTCCCTGTTTTCTAAATCTCAAAATCGGTGCCATGGCCATTTGGAGCATCTTTGGGTTCCATTGTTCTTGTTACCACTGTCGCAGGTGATCTTAAGGTCCTGCATACATCTTGTCCTTCCCCTCCTTATAATGTGGGCCTATTTTAAATATATCATGAGCCACCTTTTGAAGTTATGTACTAAGTGGGGTGGTATACTTCTCTCCGGAGATTCTCCTTGCTGGATGGCTGGGAGGTGCCCGAGCCAATTATCACAGGAGTTGCACCTTCGGAGACTTAAAAGGTCACAGGAACTGAAATATCTCACCAGCTGAACAAATGGAGGGAAAGTGTTGTAGGA
Organism: Varanus salvator macromaculatus; assembly: GCA_023646645.1. Classification (NCBI taxonomy): domain Eukaryota; kingdom Metazoa; phylum Chordata; class Lepidosauria; order Squamata; family Varanidae; genus Varanus; species Varanus salvator. Next base: position 10,323,326 of record JAIXND010000773.1, read on the forward strand.
TTCTGACACCCAGCAGCCTCAGCCAGTTCGGATGGCTCCTGGAGTCCAGCAACACCTGGATTGCCACTGATTGCCCATCTCTTCCACAGACCTTTAGAAATCACACTTTCACTCTCCTCAACACTTGTCCCATATTTCTGTACCTGGGCAACCAAGAAAGACAGATCACAGTTCCCAGCAAGAAGAGGCTGATGGGATTCCAAACCCCTCCTCCTTTCCATCTGTCCCTTCTCTGGTTCACTTATATTCTGGCTGCCCTGCTAACCCCCTCAGCTGTGAAGCATGAATCACCATATCCAATCAATTTGTTCTTTACCTTTATTATGCAAATCCCCACCACACAGATTAGAAGGCACTGTGACAGAGACATAGATCGGATGTGTGTATCCATGGAGAGGAGAAGCTTTATCCAATCTATGCTTCTAACTCAGATACATACATATGACAACTTCCCCATCTCCCTCCTCTCCTCCAGAAAGAACTGTCATAGACAGAGGAACTATATTCAACGGTACATTGATCTCTCATTTAAATATTGATCAATGTATTGATAAGAGAGGAACGCCACTTCTTTTAACACAGATTCAATGGGAGTATCCACATGAGGAAACATCTTAATAAAACGAACATGATTAAACAAGCAATAGAACTCCCCAGGAACCAGTAAAATACAAACACATCCCCTAAGCCCAAAATCAGTGGAAGAAAACAGCTAGGGATGAGCAAGGAATCGATTGTCTATGGGAAATTCATTGCATTCCCCGGTTTTGGCTTCCTGGACTCCAGTCCATTCTGCAGCAGCTCTGAGTCTGAGGTTCCGGTGAGTGTGCACACCAGGAACTGAGCCCCACATGCTGTGCAAGCAATGCCGTTTTCCCATGCCCACCATTGCCACTGGCAACAGTGAATGGGGAAGAAGGCTGCCCACTGGGAAAGGGGGCTAGCATGCCCACTCACTGTGTCCCTGTTCGTCAAGGATGAACTTTGAAGTTCAGACCAAAGAGTAGAACCAGAGAGCAAAGAAGAAAGGAGGATCAAAGAAGAAGCATGGAACCTGGATGAAAGGATCAGCCAGAATCCCTGTTCCCTGAGCAAAGCTTAGCCTTCTTGTAATGCCCCTTGCAATCTTGCCCTGAATGGGCAGAGCCATTCCAAGGCCTGGAGGTATGTGGAAGCAGGCAGCTGCTGTTCAGTTCCTCACCACATGGAGGAGCCGAAGGCAGCTCTTGACAGTTTGAGGGAAATGGCTAGAAATCACTTTGGCATGGACCGTGAGTCTTTGTTATGCTTCTTGGTGATAGACTGTCCATTAGCCTGAAGATTCAGAAGCTGCATCACTTCCTCGTTCACAGGCTTTGGAGAGAACAAAAAAGGTATTTCCACTCATCAGGGGATGAGGAAAAAGCTGGAAGGCCTATTGGTCATCCACATGCAGCTGGGAGACTGATGACAAAATTGATGAGCAATCGGAAGATAATTTTGTGCAATTGAAAAAGAAGTTGTGGGATATGGCCAAGCTCTGCCTTTGTGATCACAGAGTCCCTCCTGCCTTTCCCTTCAATTACTTTGTGGATAAAAAAAGGAGAGAGGAAATATAATAATACAGAAATAGAAGTTGAATAGATACCCGCAGGGGTTGTATTTTTAGCAGCTCATCCATTGGAGAAGAAGAAGCCCAAAGGTTGCAGAGTCTAATTATGAAGCTGGCAAAGTGGAAAGCAGGACAATGGCGTGCGTGTGACAATGTGTGTGCATGTGGGAAACTTCAGGGAAGAAACTGACATGCCTCGTACAAAAGAGAGTCCATTCCATAGGTATGCTCTTGAAGTGCAATCCCCACACAATTCTTCATAATGACTGTTAAAAAAAAGCGTTCTTGCCTGGTGTTTTATTACTGTATGGAAGAACGCACCACACACCCCTTTGCCCACACAACTTGCCAGCAATCCGCACATTGCCCACATTGAAAGAAGCACCCCTACAAGGAAACCATTTTCCCCCCACAGTGTTTTATGAATAGGTGCGTGCACATCAACAGCATGGGGGATGGAGGATTTAGAGCACTGGTTGGTACTTCTAGTCCGTGATCGTTGACACTGGCAATGGCTCTGTGGGGTTCCAGGTCAAGAGTCTTTCCAGTACTACCTACAGATGCTGGGAATTGAACTGGGACCTCCTACATGGAAAGCAGGGGTTCTCCCATGGAGCCATGACCTGCCTAAAGGTGTGAAGGACCTGGCACAAACATGAAGAAGCTTCTTGCACCCTGCACAGATCTCATCCATGGAGACCTCTCAGTCATGACAGAGCCACCACAAGAAAATGTTTCTTTGTTATGAGAAGACCATAATGCTGAAGATCATAATATCATCCCTTGTCCAGGTAGAAGGAAATAGGATGCTATCTGGTAACCATTTAGGGAATTTTCCCAACCGCGTCAGTACGGTCTTGCTCCGACCAGCAACATCTCTCCAGAGCTTCGGGCAGAAAGAGGATGCTTCCTCACAGCTTCTACTGATCCAGCGAAACCTTGAGACGGTCTCTAGAGGAACTTCAGTCTCTGTGCTCAAGTGGTGGTTGGACCCAGAGGCCAAGTGGACTTGCCAAAGCACCTCGCTTGACCCCATGGTTTGGCTTCCAGCCATTTCTGTCAGTACCTGTCTTATTTCAACCTCTTCCAAGGGAGGAAAAAAACTGGGAAATGGGACAGTGGCAGCTGGTTGGGGAAAGGCAGTGGTGAGAAGAAAAAGGGAGGTAGCCATCTTGGGATTCCCAGGAAAAGCAGATCTGTTTTGACTGGGCTTTCCAGGAATAGCACCTTTGGTCTCTTGCATGCAGCGCTAGCATGGGCTTTCCCACTATGGCATGGCCTCCGCTGCGGAACGGAACTGGGAGATAAACTGCCTCTGATGATCACAGGAGTGGTGCTGATAATAGCGAAAATAATAATGCCAACATTCCTCTGAGCATCCGTAACAGACATAGGCTTCCTATCCCTGAAAAGTTTTGACGGCGCCCCTAATGACTCCACCACATCAAATTCCTTGCTGACTGTACTCTTCAATCCTTTTCTGGGGATTCTTATACAAGCAGTTCTTTGTCCATGCCTGCTAGCAGCATGAAAAGCACCATCTCTAAGAGGATCTTTTCGTCTCCAGTTAGGAGGAAAAAAGGCGGAAAAAGCAGGGATGCGGATGCATTGCAATCGTTTCCTGCTGGAAAGCTGGCCTTCAAGTCCCAAGAGGAAGAAGGAAGGGGTTCGCTCACCTCTGTGAGGTGAGGCTGAGGGAACTGGGTCTTTTCCCCTGAGAAGAGGAGATTCAGAGGGGATCTGTTGGCGACATACAGGTATGTGAGGGGGTGTCATGCGGAGGTGGGTAGAGACCTGTTCTCCCCTGCAGAGGAGGGCAGGATGCACTCCAACGGAGCAAAGCTCAGGGAGCCAAGGTTCAATTTGGATGCCAGGAAGTACTTCCTGACAGTTGGGACCCCGAGGATATGGAATGGGCTCCCACAAGAGGTGGTTGAGGCCCCATCGGTGAGGGTGTTCAAGGATAGGCTGGATGTCCACATGGTAGGCATGTCATGAGTGAAGCCAGCTAGAGCCGGGGGTCAGACTAGATAGCCCAGGAGACCCCTTCTGACTCACTCTATTTCTATGTTTCTATGTTTCCTGCCAAAACAGATCCCTGATGCATCCACTTTGGTGGTACCAACTACCAAATCAGCATCCCATGCGGTAATGAAGGTCAAAAGTGGGGTGTACTCCCGCTCTAGACATCTGTAGGAAGATTCCTCTAACAGTGATCAGTAGCATATATTCCAGATTTGGGGATGAGTGAGCAGGGATCCAAAGCAGAACCCCCTTTCTTTCTCTCTCTCACACACACACCTGCCGCCCCCCTCTCTGACATCAGAAGCTATATCATGACCGACAGCAGGGGAGGAAAGCTCGCATTGCTTCCGCCTGCACACTAACACCCTGAAGTAGCTCCCCCTTGCCCCCCGTCCATCAGCCTCTCTCAACGGAGCCCTTAAATTACACCTTGCAAAACCAGTTCATGCCTTCTCTTTTCCCCCCGGGTACCTCCTGCGACTAGGCAACTCTGGGTGTTAAAGGACTCACAATTGTTGCCCTTGCCTTCCAGCTCTTTATGCCAAGGAAGGAAGGAAGGAAGGAAGGAAGGAAGGAAGGAAGGAAGGAAGGAAGGAAGGAAAGAGGGTGAATCATTCTGTTGCAACTGATTCCGGCTGCAAACCTTCAAAAAGTAAACGTAGTTCTGCTCAGAAGCGCACACACCTGCGGACGATTTCTTCCCCCAAAACACCATAGAAAAGGTACATTTTATGGTAAACATCACACTGCATTGTCTGCCGGGTTGAGACATTTCTCTCTTCAATATCTCCTTTATGACTTTATTATGGGGGGGAGTCCCATAAAGAAGCTCTCAGTAGATGTTTTAACGCTGCATGGCAGCTGCGGCGAATGAGGCAAAAATGCAAGGAGTTTGTGCAACAGGACATGTTAATCGTGAGTTATAATATGTCAGGGGCCCCACGGTAATGATTGGAAGGACCTCTTCCAGCTCCTTTAAGGTTAATCAAGTCGGCATTTGTGTCAGGTGTAATGTCTAATTAAAATGATGGAAGGAGCACAAATGCCTTCTGGCAGAGGAGGCAAATGGCACAGGGAGGCAGCGTCAGTGCCATATTGGTTTAGAAAAATCAATAAGACGAGCTCATTTTATCCCCGTGTATCTCCACGTTTGCCATTCGATGGCTCATTTGGCAAGAGGCCAACTGGCTGGCTGGGAGGCTGTGAGCTTTACATGCAACCTTCTTTAAAATAAAAGTTTGTAGAAATCCTGCCATAATCAACCCAGGAAGGGTACAACTTCTAGAAGTTCAGGTGAGGATGCATCTCATACTGGGGTCTTGTCCAACCATTTCTGCTCCTTGCTTGCGTAAGAGGCAGAAAACGGGGAGCAAATGGTCCATGGTCCCTCTCACTATTGTCCTTGCCTGGGCAGGAGTGAGCTGCAGGTGAACAACCAGTGTGCAGTGGTTAAAAGGAACTCACACCTGCAATGCCTGGCTGAGTCTTGATGCTTGCCCTGTAAATGATGGATTGTAATGTGACACAGTAATGACCCAGGATGGGTTCTTGGGACATGCAAACCCATCCAGTAAGTAGCCTGCCTTGAGCGGAAGGTCGATGACCTGGTATCTAAGATGTCGGAACTCATTGGCCATGCAATCATGACAACCTAGATTTGAAAAACAGAAACAGGGAAGAAAAGGACTATACTGACGTTATGCTTGGGGATTCTCTGATGTGTCTTTTAAGCAAGATAGACAGTGATCTGCTTGACGCTTTTAAAGCCGAAAGTATTTGTGACAGCAATTAAAAGAGAAAGTGAGAAGAGATAAAAATTAACCAATCCATCTTTATTGCCAAGATTCCACTGTGATGAGGGAGAGGAGAGGAGAGGAGAGAGAAGCTGGCATTCTGGGTGTCAGATGGAACGCAATCTGGAATGCATTTCAGAGCAACCCACCCCGCCTGGGACCTGGGAGGATGTGTGCCGAGATGCTGGTGAGATGACACATTTATCCGTAAGGTGATTCAGTTCCTTATCTTTAGAAAATGATGTAGGAGGAGTTACACCTTCAGTGGTTCCCTGGAAGAACCACAAAGCCCACCTATTTGAAAGCCTTGCCGTGCAACATAAAGCACAATTAGGACCAGATACATCATCGAATGCCACCTTTTGGTATATCTACAAGGTGGGGGTAAAGTGTGTGTAAGAGAGAGAGACTTCTATCACTCTGACAGCTTTCTTTAAATATGTTTCGTTCAGTGAGGACAACCCAGTTAAACATAGAAACATAGAAACAGAGCGAGTCAGAAGGGGCCTCCTGGGCCATCTAGTCTGACCTCCGGCACCAGCCGGCTCCGCTCATGACATGCCCACCATGTACATGTCCAGCCTATCTTTGAACACCCTCACCAATGGGGCCTCAACGACCTCCCGTGGAAGCCCATTCCACGCCCTCGGGGTCCTAACTGTCAGGAAGTGCTTCCTGGCATTCAAATTGAACCTTGGCTCCCTGAGCTTTGCTCCATTGGAGCGCGTCCTGCTTTCCTCTGCAGGGGAGAACAGGCCTCTCCCCATCTCCATGTGACACCCCCTCACATACCTGTATGTTGCCAACATATCCCCTCTGAGTCTCCTCTTCTCCAGGCTGAAGAGACCCAGTTCCCTCAGTCTCGCCTCATACGGCATCCCCTGCAAACCAGCCACCATCCTTGTGGCCCTACGCTGCACTGACTCCAACCTGGCTATTTCCTTTCTGTAATGAGGGGCCCAAAACTGAACACAATACTCCAGTTGCGGGCGCACCAGAGTCATGTAGAGTGGTAGTAATACCTCTCTTGATCTAGAAGCCACACTTCTGGCTATGCAACCAAGGGTGGCATTCGCCCTCTTGACCACCGCATCACACTGCTGACTCATGTTTAGCCTGCGGTCAACCAGTACCCCGAGGTCCCTTTCACAAGTGCTGCTCTCCAGCCACTTGTCCCCTAACCTGTACTTATGACAGCTATTCCTATGCCCCAAGTACAAGACCTTGCACTTCTCCACATTGAACGCCATCCTGTTGTCTCCTGCCCACTTCCATAGTCTGTCCAGATCCTTTTGGATCTGGTGTATCTGCTCCTCAGTTGTGGCCACTGCTCCAGTTTTAGTGTCGTCTGCGAATTTGATCAGCAGACTGTTCACCCCTTCTTCCATGTCGTTAATGAAAAGATTAAACAGGATCGGCCCCAGGACAGAGCCCTGGGGGACCCCGCTTGTCACTGGCTGCCATCCCGACGATTCCCCGCTAATGGTTACCTTCTGCTTTCGGTCAGTCAACCATGCCCTAATCCACCGGACAGTGCTTTGGTGTATCCCAAAACTCCTCAGTTTCTCCACCAGGATATCATGGGGCACTTTGTCAAAGGCCTTGCTGAAATCCAGGTATACCACATCCACTGCATCCCCTCCATCTAGCCATCTTGAAACCTTGTCATAGAATTCCACAAGGTTTGTCTGGCAGGACCTGTTTCTGCGGAAGCCATGTTGTGTGGCTGTCAGCCTCCCTTCCCTATCTAGCATCACTAGATCTCTCTCTATTATGAGCCTTTCCATTGTTTTTCCTACAATGGACGTAAGGCTAATCGGTCTATAATTCCCCATGTCCTTCCTACTACCCTTTTTGAAAATTGGGACCACCGATGCCACCCTCCAGTCCTCTGGAACTTCACCTGTTCTCCACGAGGCCTCAAAAATGGAGGCCAGCGGGCGTGAGAGAACCCCTGCCAACTCTCTAAGTACTCTCGGGTGTAACCCGTCAGGGCCTGGCGCCTTTGTAATGTCCAATGCCCTGAGGAGCCCCTCGACTTCAAGGGGGGTGACTCTAATCTCTGCCCCTAAGTCCCCAGCCTCATCCAATGTCCTATACGGATATCCCCCGTCCTGCTTTGGGGAGAACACAGAGGCAAAATAGTCATTTAGCATCTGTGCCTGTTCCCTCATGTCAGTCACTGGATCTCCTTCCTCCTTATTTAGTGGTCCCACCACTTGTCTCCCCTTCCTTTTCCTATTTACATGCTGGAAGAAGCCCTTTTTGTTGCTCTTGATATTCTTGGCAAGTCTCAGCTCATAATCAGCCTTAGCCTTGCGAAGAATCCTTCTGCAACGGGCCTCCTCCTCCTGGTATACCCTTTTGTCTATTTCCCCCAGTACCCATTTCCTATGGAGGCTCCTCTTTCGTCTAATCCCCCTAACCACCTCCTTTCGCATCCATGGCGGCACTCTCCTCCGCCTCCCCACCTTACTGACTAGAGGTATTGTCAGGGCTTGCGCCTGCAAAACCTCCCTTTTGAGTGCCATCCACCCCTCCTCTACTGGCTTACCTTCCAGTAACCTATCCCAGGAGACTTTCCCCAGCCTGGCCTTCAGTTGGCCAAAGTTGGCCCTCTTGAAGTCCCAGCTTTTTGTGCTCGCCCTGCTGCACGGCCCCAGTCCTCTGATCTCAAAGCAAAGGATGGAGTGATCACTCGCATCCAGAGCTCCCCTAATCTGTACTTCATCTATCAGCTCCTCCCTATTGGTCAACACCAAGTCCAGGATGTTTCCCCCCCTCGTCGCCTCTCGGACCCTCTGTGTGAAAAACCCACCCTCTAGAGCTTCTAGGAAGTGACGTGACCTGGCTGTCACCGCCGAGTGAGTCTCCCAAGTAATATCTGGGAGATTGAAATCCCCCATAATTACTGTGTCTCTCCCCCGAGATATCCTTAGAATCTGGCCTGTCAGGACATCATCCAGGATCTCAAGTTGACCTGGAGGGCGATAACATACCCCCACTGTCAGGTCTCTTTCTCTGTCAAAACCCCTAAGTTTCACCCAGACTGCCTCTACCGAATCCCCATCTGTGCTGCACTCTATCTCACTGCATCCTATCCCTTCCCTGACATATAAAGCCACACCCCCACCTCTCTTTCCCTTCCTGTCCTTTCTAAAAAGGTGATACCCTTCTATGTTCACATTCCAGACTTGCCTTTCATCCCACCAAGTTTCTGTGATTCCCACCAGATCGTATCCTCCTATTCCCAGGAGAGCTTCAAGCTCTTCCTGCTTATTACCCATGCTCCTAGCATTGGTGTACATGCACCTCAACTCCTTCCCACTGCTTCCTTTCCTTGGAGTGCCCAGCATCCTCCTTCCTCCCATCCTCCCTGGTACCTGGCCCCTCTCTGTAGAAGTCCTGTCAGTCCCTGCAGTATCTCTAAAGCCCTGCTCCCAGAGCCCCGATCCTCCCCGCACACTTGTCCAGTGCAGACACGTTACTGGGGGCCTGAACCCACCCCCCACTGGCTCAGTTTAAAGTCTTCCGGATGAAGCTCGCTAGAGCATCTCCAAAGGACCTTTTCCCCATCCTCGTGAGGTGTAAACCATCCCTTGCCAGAAGTCCATTGGCAAGAAAACGAGTGCCGTGGTCGAGGAACCCGAAGCGTTCCTTCTGGCACCACACCCTAAGCCAGTCGTTCACCTCAGAGGCCCTCCTGTCCCTTCCTGGCCCAAATCCCCGGACAGGTAAGATTGACGAGAAGGCCACTTGGGCCTTCAGCTCCCTGAGTTTCTTCCCCAAGGCCGAAAAGTCCCTGGTGATCCCGACCAACCCCTGCCTGGCCACGTCGTTTGTGCCCACATGGATCACCAGGAGTGGCTGGTGACCCCCGGAGCGAACAAGACGCTCCACTCTGTCCTTCACGTGCCGGATGCGTGCGCCCGGCAGGCAGCAAACCTCCCTTGTCTCAAGGCTGGGGCGGCACACCGCCGCCTCAGTGCCCCTCAGCAGGGAGTCCCCAACAACTATCACCCGCCGCCGTACCTTCTCGGTGCTGGTGGGCAGCCGTGCCCTGGTCCTCGCCTCTTCTGCAGCGGCCCCCTTGCCTCCTGATGTCCCAGGCTGGGGGTCCTGCTGGTCCCCTGAGGCCTCGTCAGCCCCACCCTCCCCAAGTGGAGAGAACCTGTTTCCCAGCTCCAGATCGGTGCCAGGAGAAGGAGGAGGCCGTGCTGGCCTCCTCCTCCTGTGGGTGACATACCTCCATGTCTCCGCAGCTGCTCCTCCCGTGGTCTCTCCCTCAGCCCTCTGTCGAGAGGGGGGCTGCTGCGGGGGGGCCTGAAGAGCTCTCTCGGCCCTCAGGCACCTCACCTCCTCCTCTAGCAGGGTCACCATCTTGCACCGAGGGCAAGTGTATCCCTGCCTCTCCTGGGGGAGAAGGGCGAACATGTCGCAGCTCTCGCAACGGACAGCAACACCCGTGACTCCCGCCAAGGCCATCTCCTGGTCTGCCATCTGTAACCCTTCCGAGACCTTACCTTGGTCCCCTGTCTTGTTAGTCCTGCAGTTCCTCTCACTCTCCCAGTTCTCCCAGGCAAAAACCCCACTTGCACACACACACAAGGAGAAAATAAACTTAAATTTAAATTGGAAGGAAAAAAACAAACAAACAAACAAACAAAGCACAACAAAGCAAAGATATTCTTTAAAGAACCTTTAAAGAATATCTGGTGGATGTACAGAAGAGATGTATAAAAGCAGCTTCTTGGGTTTGATGGGAAACTCCCCAACCCATGCTCTTCTGAGGTAAAGAGAACATAAATGAATTCAGTAAAATAATAGTTGGTGTAGGACCACGGGGGCCCTGACATCTTCTCTCATCCACCTTTATGTGCCTCTAAGGATGGAGTCCCTCCAAGCACTAGAGGGAGATCAGCTTGTGGCTCAGCAGATAGTCGGGATTCCAAGTGGCAAACTGTTTAAGACTTTCTGAGCATGTGCTGAGATAAGCCCATTCTTTCAGTCTGCCTATGCTCCTTTGTGAGTTCTTGTTTGGGATCGAAATGGGCTGCTCCCCCATTCCCATGGATCTAGCACCCCTTCCATGGATCCAACCAGCAGCATACATGTGCTGTGGTGCTGCTTGCATGTCAGCCACATGCCCCACATGGCTTGCTGCCTCCCTCCTGCCCCACACCCACACTGACAGCTCCTCCTCAGGACGTCCCCCACAATGTACACCTCCTTCAGCAAGTTGACCACCATGGCCACCATCTTGCTCCTCATCCTCAACTCCTCATGAAGCCACCAATACTTGGGCTCTCTGGTGCCCAGATGCACCACAGACATTGTCTATTGACATTGCTCCTCATCACCTTGTCTTGGTCCTCATCCTCCTTCTCAGCTTTGCTACGTGTCGGTTGTTTCATGGGCTGAGGGCTGCAGCATTGAGCAGACATGAGTTGGAGTGCTCTCCTCTTCCATAGGGCTGGCCAGAGCAAGAGTTGGGTCAACACCCAGGTTGCAAGGGTGAACGGGAAGAGCAGGCCCAGGCAGATCTCCCCAGTGGGCTGCTGTGTCATGGGCAACGGGAGACAAGGCCAAGGTACAGGGAGCAAGGCACCAGAACTGGGGGCAAGACCAAGTCCAAAGTCCCAAAGCAAGGTTCAGTAGCTAGTCCAAGTCATAGTCACAGAGCAAGCCAGGGTCAGGAACCAGAAGTAAGCATCAGGCAGGACAAGGACATGGCCACAAGCAAGCTAAGGTAAGACAAACAGAGGGGCAGGTACCTGAAGGCATACTGAGCACCTGCTGGGGTTGGACTCTGCTCAGCAGTGCCCAACCATACCAAGCCTTGAAGCTGGTGCTGGCCCGCCCGGGAGGGAACTGCTGTCTACTTCTATAGTCTTCACCATGGGTCTTCTACTTAAATGTTCTGGAATCCTACCCCGCTGGTTCCACATACCGAGAATGCATCTCCAGTGAGAAGCACCCCGTTCTTTTTGCGGAGTCCAATGGACTCCAGGGTTACGGAAATCTGATGGAAGCAGCAAACACTGCAAGGAGACCCAGCATGGTAAAGGAGGTTGAAAAATGAAATAAATATCAGGATCAACACGGCTTGGTTGTCGAGCGTGCTGTGAAGTTATGCTGCAAATAAAATTAAGCCAGCAGAAGCAGCGAGGATGAGATGTTGCCGAGCGTGAGTTCTGATCAGTGCCTGCCCCTGATTTACAGGACCTCAGAGGTGCCCTCGGAGAGCTGTGGAAATTTGTTTAATATGTCTTTCTCGTATTTCGCCATAAATGGAAATCTTGGCTCCTGAGATAGAGCTGTGTATTCTGAAGGAAGTTGTAAAACCCAGCCTTCTTCTCCAAGATAAGGATTTCTGCAGTGCTGTCTTAAGCCTTCTAGTTCACTTTTCCACCCTGCCTTATTTATGTATGTATGTATGTATGTATGTATGTATGTATGTATTTAAAGCTTTTCTACACCCTTCTTATCCTGTCCTTTCAAGCCTTACTACGTCAGAAAAGTCCTAGTGTAGCTGTAACTCAACACACTACGTCTCTGTATCCACGGTCCTTCTTTTGGGCTATGGGGAAATAATCAACCATGTGCTTCCCCAACCTCAGTCTGAAGTTAAACATGTTCCAGGTACAGTTTGAACTAGCTTTAGATCCTGAGATCAAGGGCTCTGCCTTTGTCTGGCCTGATGTGCTAATGTTCTAGGTGCCTGCGTTTATGTATGCCTTTTGTGAAGGGGTATGCATATTTGTGAGTTGTCTCTTGGACTCTCAACTGGGACCACCCAGGAGCAAATCTATTGCCATAGGAAAATGCTCTGGTTAATAGACAGGGATGCTCTGGCCTGAGTTTCTCCCCTAACATGCTAGTTTTCTATCTTCGGGGAGATGGACAGACACAAACACACCATCACACGGAGTAGCAGAATGAAGCTCCACCTCTTCTTCCAACTGAACTAATACAACTTTGGCTGCTGATCTGCCACCTTGGTGAGACCCCGGCTTAAGTCGCATCGTGTTTCCTTCAAAGTGGCTACACTGATCGACGGAGTCCAAGCGATCGCACTCTGAATTGGGAGGGCAATGAAGATCACCTTTGCCACCGACTCCGTAAGTGGCCTTAATACCACTGTTTATTTCATATCGCTATTCAGCATCTCATGACCTTTCCCTCTCTGCAGCTAAAATATTCATAAACGTGCTGTGATTTCACAGTAGATTAGCCAATTGTTGGCTGGAGGTGGGGCAGGCCGTTTGGACAACTGAACACACTCTGCACTTTGCAGAGGGCAGGGAAGCAGAAAGGATGGTCTTGGGGAGGTGGGAGAGCAATGATCCATCAGCGCAGTAGATCTCATTCCAGTGTGTGCTTGCATGCACGTGTGTGCGATTTATGTACGCACCAGACGGAGCACCAGCTGTTGGAGATGCAGGAAGTAAGTTGTTCTCATTAAGACGTATCCTTTTATGAAGAGGGTTGACTCGTTCAAGATGCAGACATGCTAATAGGCCAGGAGCATATGAAGAAAATGACTGATCATGCCAGAGATGCTAGAGAGGAGGAAAGATCTGCCAGAAAGCTATGAATGCTTGTGCGGGATGGTGTGCACAGACAGGTTAGAGATGCACATGGTGGGCATGTCGTGAGCAGAGCCGGCTGGAGCCGGGGGTCAGACTAGATGACCCGGGAGACCCCTTCTGACTCGCTCTGTTTCTATGTTTAGAATGCAAATTCCACTGAGCATTCAAGAAGCCCTTTGTTGTAAACCCCCCAGAGAGCTTCAGTTACAGGTGGGATAGAAATTAATAAATAACGAATAGCAGTAATACTAGTGCCAACATTGGAATGCAAAGCAAAATGTGACCATCTGCTGTCTCTCCCCTCCCTACACCAAAAAAGTTTCTAGTCCTTATGGAGTTTGAGAAAACAGGGGTAATGTATGGTATATATTGCATACAGGAAGTAATCGTGGACAAAGGGATGTGGTGACCCTGCTCACCAGCTATTGGTCTGTTTGACATGGAATTCAAATATTTGGAGAGAAGGGGAAATAGGACCCCTGACTTTAAGGGTATTGTCAGGCAGAAGTGTAGTAGTGCTACATTAATTGCCAGCAGGCAAAAGCTGCTGTCGGCCTAATTTTCTCAGGTAACATCCACTGATTTAAGTCTAATGAAGCAGGTGCTTACAGGTAAGGGTGAAAGCATTCCACCCTCAGGCCCTGTAACTTTTCCATGGTTGTATTCTGCCCTCATTTTAATTTTAAATCTACATCAATGTTACTTTACTGTTCATACATAGTTCTATCTTCCTGCAAAATGCACATTTCTGAACATGCTTTATCTAAATGTACACATTTCTAAAATGCGTTTTATGCTACATGCACATGTTAAACTCACAGAATGCATTTCTGTGTATTCCTCGTTCCAAAAATAGAAATGGTTAGGATTTCATTCCATCGGCATGGAATTAAATGACTTAATTCACAATTCCTGGAGTAATATGCAGATCAGAAGGTCGGAGAGAGAGCAAAGTTATCCTGCCAATCTCACACACATCTCTGAATGGTGCCATGCACCTTTCAGTAGCGACGGGTGAAGTTAGTCTGAGTGAATTGGATATTTCTTTGGATAATAACAAGCTCACAAAACACGCTTGCATGAGAGTTCGCCTCTAAAATGAACTCTTCTTCCGCATAAATGATCTTTTGTTCATGCACAATATCAAAGTGTATCTTGGGAGTTCTACTTTGGAAATGCATAGTACTTTATGATGTCATGTGTTACTGGCTGATGTAACCTCTTCCTGATTAATTGTTTTCATGTGGCTTCTCACTGAAACATTCCCCCAGTGGGGTGGGAAGGGAAGGGAAGGGAAGGGAAGGGAAGGGAAGGGAAGGGAAGGGAAGGGAAGGGAAGGGAAGGGAAGGGAAGGGAAGGGAAGGGAAGGGAAGGGAAGCAGGGCCCCTCCAGCATCTCTGCCACAGGTCCAATGTTCGATTTTTCCTCTCCTTGAACTGCTTCCCATAACAACTCTGTAATGAAGAAAGGCTGGTCTACTGAAGGTAGACTTCCCCATCAGAAGTGGCTGCTAGATGCGGAGAAGGGATGCAGTGAGAAGGGGTACCAGCCGCCATTCCAAGCAATGAAGCTTCTTCCTTGCCCAGTGGTGGGAGCAGTGGCACCCATGGGGAACAGAGGCACTGAGAGCAGGTGTGGCACCTGTCCTTTCCAATAATCAACTTTCTTCTCGCTCGCTGCCACTGCCAGAGGAGGCCGTGCATGGGGGACTGTGCTCAAATCCTGGCAAATACCCCATGAATGCCGGACACTCTCTCCGGAGTGCTGGAGTCTGTCTCTGACTGGCTGCAAAGTGGAGTGAAATCCAGGGAACCAAACCCAGGGAATCTGGCGGATTCCCAACCCCAATAAATTCCTTGCACATCTCTAATGTACTGTAAGCAAGAAAAGTGTGGAGCCAATCAGCCCAGTGCTTGCATGGAAATAACATTTTTTTTCACCGCAGCTTGCACATGTTCAGAAGCTGATGATCCATTCTGAGCATAATAGTGGATTCTGAAATTGCTACTCCGGGCTCATTAAAACGGGAAGCATTACAGACAGACGAAATTCAAGCAGTGGACTAGCTAATTACAAAATCTGGCAGCACGACTTCTCTTGGCTCATAATGCATGGAAAATGCGTATCTTAGGAAGAGGTGTGCATGAAAACGCTGCACTTAGGGGGAAGTTGCAAGCAGAATGCACAGTTTGGTTTAGACCTTTCTTCTTTTAATTGCTAATGGATGCAGAAACGAGATGCAGTGAACCGAATATTTGTGAAAGGGACACAATGTAGAAACAGACTGATATCTGACCAGAGTTGGATTCCAATGTTGGGAGAAATATGATATCCAAAAAATTTCAGTCTGATCTGTACCTTACTTGCTCAGGTATGGTTGAGTGAGTTCTAGACCTACTTTCTGCAGGGCGGGGGGGGAAGCAAGTCTTTTGCCCTTTTCTTTGTACATCTTTCAGGTGCGGTGGGGATGCAAGTCCTCCCAGGAAGTTATATAAACTCTAGGGAATGAAACCTAAGGGCTTTGGGGCAGGGAATGCTTCTCTTTTTCCTTTTCTTATATCTTCTCTGACTTCTGCAAAATTGCCTGATTTCGTTGTGCAGCACTGGGGCTGGAAATTATATTTATTCAGATCCGTACAAGTGCTTAGTTCCTAGACATTTTATTTAAAATCCTTGTGCATTCCGTCATGTTTCTAGTGCTGCTTTAGCATTGCCACGCTTTGTCTTCCTTCCCAGTTGTACATATTGCACTTGACTACCGCAACAGGGTGAAAAATTTTGTCTCTGTTCATTTTCTTGGATAAGAATTTCACAAAATTGTCATAATATTCTCTATTTCCAGGGCAAAATGAACTGGGTTTTAGGGGGAAATCAGATGAGGGCAGGGAATGAAACTGACAGCTTTGTCTGTCCCTGTGGCCAAGTTTTGGCCAACTTCTGGGGGATGCTCTCTACATGTTGTGGACTACAAGTCCCAGCATTCATTCGCATTGGCTATGTTTTATGAAGTTGATGGGGACCAAGGATGTATACATACAATATTTGTAATATGTATACAATTAGTACAATATACAAGGTTGTATACATATTTGTAAGCCGTCCTGAGATATTTATATAAAGGACAGCATACAAAAGGTTTAAGAAGAGGAGGAGGAGGAGCACCAGGCCAGGAAAAGCTCCAACAGATTGTGACATATTCTTTGGCAAGGATGAAACCCAGAAAAATGACGCAAACGAGAACCGTTTTTCTTCCTATCTGGGCTGTTTAAAAGAGCAATCATGCCATGAGAAAAACCAGGAGAGGAAGATGCAGAAGAGGACAACTAAAGAGGGAAGGCGGATGACTGGGGGAGGTCAGTGATAAGGAAGCAGGCAAGCTGGCGACAACATCCAGGGTATGAAAAGCAGAACAAAAAGCAAAACAAAAAACCTGGGAGCACTCGACAAACACAAACATGTGTCTGCATCCATTAACATTTCCAGCGTAGATTTAATTCTCTGCAATTCCCTGCCTACACAGAGACGGTGGGCTGCGTCGAACCTCTTGTTAAGTTCTGTACCAGCCATCTCTCCCGCACATCCTCGAGGGGAAACTTCAAACAGATTCCATAATCTCACTGATAAATGGTTCTTTTGCAAAATGGTATTTACATGCTGCCTGCCACCTCAGAAGTGGCAAGATAGCTTTTGGTCTTTCTCGCGCCTTCTCTTCCTCCCAGTCCAAACACTGGTTAACCCTTGCAGTGCCGGGAACATTGGAGAATGTGTTCGTGGCAAAAAAAAAATGGACCCGAGGGGATCCTTGTGGAGGAGAGAGTCGATTTCAGCATGGTCCCTGTCGGCATAAGTCCACATTGCCCCATGAGGCTGCCCCCAGTCTGCCTTGAACAGAGAGGCTGTGTTCACACTACACAACCGCAACCCTACATAGTTTCCAAGGTTCACATTTTTGCCATGATCTACCCAAGAGACAATCAAGCAGTTTCGGCTCAGCGATGGCGTCCATCTTTCCCATGCGGTCCTCCCTTTTTTGGCACATATCCCATCAGCTACTGCACCTAAAGTTCAGTCCCAAGGCACATGGGTCCCTGCCTGTGTTGTCTGTGTCTTCTTCATTCATCCACGCTTAGTGGCTGGATGGCTGGAGCAGGTCCCAGAGCCACCTTGGTCTCCTCGGCAGTAGTTGCATACCAGAATGGTGGAAACAGCAATCCTGGGTTTAGACAATGGGGCAAGCCATGGTGCTATGGAGAAACCAAAGATCAAACCTTTGTTTCTTATGGTTTCCATAAACTATGAGTAGGCTTGGAAAACATGACAGTTCAACAATGGTCAAAACCACAATGGTATGTTGTGTCGCCTGAACCCAGCCAGAAGATTCACAGCATGAGCCAGAAGATGGGTGGCTAAAATCAGGCACACATCCTCTCCCTGTTCTCAGGATCCCTTCAGTGCCAACAAGAATGGGGAAGAAGTAGCTTGGAAGGGTCTCTGGCGTGCCCAGTACAAAGGTGGAGGGTCTCCTGGTGCAGAGCCGATTGTCGTCTCTGCCTTGCTGCTGAGCCCCTTGACTGGGCTGGCCCAGTAAGGGTTGCATTTGTGATGTGCATGCCCTCACACCCGGAGTCTTTTACTTCTTGCCCTCCACAATCCTATGCCCGCTGCCCAGAGTTCTCCCCCACTGCTGTCTGTTCTGCTCCTGTACTTTGCAAAAACCTTCCCTGTTCTGTGTCCTGCAAGCTACAGCTGTGGGGTGGGGGAGGGCCCTCCATCTGCCCAGGCCCAGACCTCCTCCGTACTCACCAGGTGTCCCTGGTTGCATAACTTTTCTCTGCATCCTCCTCACTTTCCTCTTTCAGCACCTCCGCACCGCACCACCTGCTGGCATCCAGGTCTAAGGCCGACATGCACGTACCAAACACAAAACAGATGCATGCCTGAGATGAGAAAGCAACGGGCTTGTGGTTAACTAGCTCGCTAAAGCAGTGAACACAACCACAAGTGAAGAAGAAGCCTCGATGCGCCTTTATGTGGTTGTCGCTACTAAGGATTTGTGGACTTGCTCAATCCATTCTCTCTGCATTTCTCAGACTGTCAGGCACTTTTCATTCAACCGCTCACTCAGACTTCAATCAGACTTTTCCTCCCAATTTGCTGAACATGCCTTAGTGTGTGATGGCACGCCTGGCCACTTGTGCAAACCCCTCTAAAATCTGTAGCCATCCCCCACCCCGAAATGCACATCTGATGGGGGCAAATTGGGATTTTCAATCTTCATCAGAGATTGCAGCTCCTTTCAAGGATCGGATTCACTGTGTGGTGTGTCCGCGCATGCAGCACAGGTCTTGCTCAGAGTGAGGAGGGCTGCTGCCCTTGCTGTGCCTTCCCAGGCCGTGGTGATCTGCACCCACCAGAGGAGGAGGAGGAGTGGGAGGAGCAGGGGAGGGGGCTCAGAATTTGGACCAGTTCTGGATACTGAGCTGAGAGAAATGAAGATTTGCACAAAGTAAACATGGAATGCATTAAAAAATAGAAAAGTGGGGAGAGCGAAGGATTTTTACATTTGTTCGAGAAGCGTAAATTCGGTCGGGTTTTATCTGGCCCCCTTCCCTAAGCAAGTGCTCAGAAGTGTGCTTAAGTTCTTTCCTTCCACAGCAACAGGCATGTGGAAGCATCCAAAGACCCCCTTTACATTCAGCTTAGATGGTTTTTCCTCTGCTCCGCTCATCAGATTATTTTTTCCCACTTGGGATGCCCTCCGAACAGATGCAGGATCAGGCCTCATTCCTGGCTCTTCGCCCTTCCCCAAAGGGTCATGCTAGTGTGCGAAGGAATGCAATCATTACCCATTAATGGGCAAGTCAATTAAGGGGCTGCCACTGCAGAACGCCTTCTGATTACTCTAATTATCCAATAATTGTATTATCCCGTCCAGTGGTGCGACGCGGAGGAAAAGGCCCACTGAGAATGGGGTGGCCTCCCCATTCCTCGGGGCCTCAGTGTGTGTGAGCGACTTTCTTTGCACTAGCTCACAGCTCAGAGGATGAGAAATTCCAGGCAGGATGAAAAATCCAGATTCTGTTTTCTTTAAAGGAGAATGGTCAGCTAACTGCTTGGGAAAATTTGCCTGGCGCTGGTTATTTACATATATGACATAGGAATGCTTCAATCTGTTGTTTCATCCATTTGTTGAAGTAAATCAGACAGAATCACAACCCCCGAATGGTGCTTTTGGACAGAAACATAATGATTAGTGGTGTGTATGCTTCGGAGTTTTGAGATATGACTGTCAGCTCAAAGAAAGCATCCACAGTGGTGCAAAAGGCACAATAGAATGTCCTTAATGAATAACAAGCTGTCAAAAATGAATTTAGGTTGCATTTTAGGGGATTTTCAACACATGCACACCATCTTTAGATGGGGCCAGAGTAAGGAACCGATCAAGGAATGCAAAATGTGAGAATCAGAACGGGACAAAAATAGAATGACCCATCCTTCACCAAAGTACCAAGGCCATGCTAGCATGACGGAGATACACCGCATTTAAAAAGATACGCATTGTAATGATTGCCATTTTTTCCAATATCGGTTATTATCCAATACCACTCTTGTTTTCTCGTTAGCTATGCCGCAAATGTTCTTTGATAGTGAAGAAGGTTAGCACTCACCTTCTCACCCTTTTCAGTCTTTGCTTTTCATCTCCTGCTCCGCTGTTTTGTAATCTCCTTTGCTTCACATTATTTTTTTCCCCTTAAATTGTTAGTTGTTCGTACATTGAACAAGTTGCCCTGAAAAGTGAGATACAATTTCCATGCGACTGACCCATCTCCCAGGGATGCGTTAAGGTTTTCAGCAAGATAATGCTGGTGAAACATGCAAACTAGGAAGAATTACGTGTAAATAACAATATGTTAAATAACTAACATATTGCAGCCAATATGTTGACGAATTTAGTTCAAATGAAGCCATGGGTGGAGCTAGGAGGAAGAAGCAGGGAGGGCCAGACACCTCTGCATGCCGGAATTTCTCAGTTCTTGCAGTTAAAGAAGGATAATCACTGACTTTGCGGTTTTTTCAACCCACCTCCTTCTTTTTTGCTTTTTATCAGCCACTAGAGAGGGGTGTCTTTCCAGAGATGACCTCCCATCCCAGTTCCACTCTTGCAGTTACTTCAACCCTGACTCCATATGCATCTGAGCCAATTCAGGTAATTGCTTTTAGATGGGCATAATTAAGAAGTGATTAGTACAAAGTTCCATTGTAGCTTATACCTTGGTCTCCATTTGAGCCGGGAGATGGGAAATTAAGGCAGTGCCATCTTTGGGAAGGATGGTCCCCTCCTTGCAATGTCTGGCTGTTCTTTATTCCAAATTCCAGGGGTACTGGTCCTGTAACTCCCCCTCCTTTTTTTTTTTCTTTTTAACCTGAGTGTAGATCTCCCTTATCCCAGCGCACCTAACCACAATGTTACTACAGTTATCATGCTGTGAAATTGATTTTCCATTGTGGTGATTTTGTGCGGAAGGGGACAATGTGAAAAGAGACAAAATGTTTGTCACAGTTTAGTGACTGGCAGCACCTACCAGTCCATACAGCTGCCAAGTACCGTGTTACAAGGAACCTGAATGAGGTCAGCAAGCAGTGCCTACTCGTGCTACCGCACATCTGTGCAAATGCAAAATTGTGAAATCCTCCCGGATGGCCCACAAGTCCACGGCACCCGTGCAACTCAGGAGAAAGCCCCCTGGACTTTGGGGCCTGAGCCCAAGCCTCTCTCAACCTCACTTGTGGGGGAGGGGGGAACTTCCAAATGAAAGACCCCAGTGCTTCGTTTCCCCAGGGTATTGTCTGCATCCTGGAGAAACTGCCTGAGGTGCTGTTAATCTCCCTGCAAAACACATTGCACAGTTGGATCCGAGCAGTGTTCTTTGCTGACGTGTAGTAAATGTAGTGATGGATGACACTGACAGTGATGGATTGCTCCCACATCCAGCTTTTAAAAATTTCAAGTGCTTCCCATCAGGAATATGAAGGTATGGATCTATATTCTGTCCTCTGCAGGAGAAAGGGACCTTCCTTCAGAAGAAGGACACCGCTCATGGATAGTTGATCTGCCTGATTTTGGGAGGTGCCTCATCGTTCCACACTGTGGCTCACCCCCTTCAGGAGGAGCACTTTACTCTCCGTGTAGTTTTTCCAGAGATCCGGAGGGGCTGTCATGGGAAGGAGGGAAATTCCCCCTTGCACTTGCTTCAGCCTAAAGAACATTGTAAAAGGTAAAGGTAAAGGTTTCCCCTTGACATTAAGTCCAGTCATGCCTGACTCTTGGGGCACTGCTCATCTCCGTTTCCTAGCCGAGGGAGCCAGCGTTTGTCCACAGACAGTCTCCGTGGTCGTGTGGCTGGCAGGACTAAACACCGAAGTGCACGGAACGCTGTTACCTGCCCACCGAAGTGATACCTTTTTATCTACTTGCATCTGCATGCTTTCGAACTGCAAGGTTGGCAGGAGCTGGGACGGAGCAACAGGATGGGACCCCCCTCCGTTGTGCAGATTCAAACTGGCGACCTTTCGATCAACCAGCCCAGCAGCACAGCGGTTTAAACCACTGTGCCACCTGCAGTCCCTCTAAAGAACATTGTGCATGCTAGTAAATTAAAACATGTTCAGAAACAAACCAGGGTTCTCCATGTTTTCAAACCCATCTGCATGAGACAGATTTAATGTTTCCAACCATCTCAGCATAGAGAGGACCATTTTGTCCCTGCCTGCCATGCCACTATTAAAGGCAAGATGCATCTCACACACAAGGTGGAGATCCCAATTCAGCACTATCCCAGTGGAAAACATGGGGACTCGGATACCTACCCTGCCTTATGAAAACTTTCAAGCTTGGACTTGGATGGATGGAGCCATCCGTTTTGGTTTCTTTGGACTTTTCTTTTCTCGAGCTCTTCCCATCCTCAGTATGCAGAACTTTGCAAACTGGTTAATCCTTGCAAAGAGGCACTGGAAAGGATTTCTCAACCATCCCATGAGAAAGAAAGCTTGAATCAAAAGGTGGAGGGATACCAATACAGATCCGTGTGAGGAGAGAGGGAGATACATTTGAGGCGAGTGCAAACTTGAGGCAGCCTGATCTGAATGTGTCCATTGGGTCTGTCATCTGTGAAAAGACTTGCTGTCCATGGTTTGGCTCGGAGCTGATTCCCAAGCTGGAAACCAAATTGCTAGGCTCAAATTTCTCCCATCAAAGGATGATCCTGCGGAACCTGAATAAAGGCTTCCTTTCCAGAAGGAAGGAAAGGTAGGTGGTTTGCCCTTTCTGGGTCATGGAAGCCCTTAATGTGAGGTGGGAACAGCCCATATGTTATCCGAAAGACATGGTTGAATCTCTGGGGTTGGCTGATATGAAGAGGCTGGGCCACATCTGGCAGAAACAGAGGTGCCATCACTAATCGCTGACAGAAATCATTGCAAAGGTGGTTAATTGAGCTTTACTTATGCAGGCAAGGAAAGAATCCAGCAGCCCCCCTCTGGGCTGAGGGAGTAAAATCCTCCAGTTCGCAACAATGCATCTCATCTTCCAAGATGTTCTCTCAAGAACAGGACATGCCAAACAACCAAAGCTTTGTTTACGTAGCGTCAGAGAATGGACCTGCCTCGATGTGGGGTGGAATAGGCTGTAGTTTGATACAGTTTGTCAGAGATGAACACATGGACCCACCCCATGTAAAGCTATGGCTCCTGGCACCCCCATAGGACACCCCATGGTCTTCACTGCAGCAATCTGCCCACTCCATCCCCCTGAAGATGGCTTCCCAGTAGCACATGAAGAGGGCTCTGTATAACTTTCCCCTTGCAGTGCCCCCTCCTGCCTCCAAGCCGTGTTGACTGCAAAGCCATGCAGGGTTCAGGAAATCTGCCACCTTGTGACTGAAGCTGGTATGGCAAGTTTCGACCTCAAACATGCCTTAAAATTAGCATGTCCTAAAAAGTTAAGCATGGCGTGTACATCCCTGGGACCCCATCAGTATACTTGCCTAGTGCAAGGTGTCTCAGTTGCACAGGATCACCACATCAAAGGACAGACAGATGCCTCTTTTATTACCTCCGGAAGATTTCTTGCTATGCATACACATGGACAGAAGGAGTGCGTGCACATCTCGTATCACCAGGAATTTCTGCAAGAGGCAAAGCTCTCCTCCACTAGGCTTGCAGGGCTGCAGCTCAGAGGTGTTTGTGTGTGTCAGACAAGCCCCATGTCTGGAAGATTTGACTTCCATTTCTCTGGTTTCTAACGGGTTAGTAGCATGCACTGGCATGTCTGGAAATGGATTCTGTTCCAAAATGGATTAAATCTGGGCAGAGAAAAAAATGGAATGCAATTATGAGATGCATTCTCATCACCCCCCCACCCCCGCCGCCTTTCTTTTCCTCATCTTCATGTTTTCTCTCATTTTTTCCCCCTTCCCTCTACCTCCTCCCTGGGCTGGAATTGAATCCATGCATTCAGAAATACACATTAAATAACAGTTAAAAAGAAACAGCTTTGCTTTTGTGATCACATCAGGATTCTATGCATACCTGATGGTTTAATCAATGGGCACATGTTCTGGTGTGCATAAGCAACTGTGTGTGTGTGTGTGTGTGTGTGTGTGTGTGTGTGTGAAAGAAAGAGAGATGTGAATTGAAACTGGGGCCACATCAACAATCCTTGTTGTATTTCAATTTCTCCAAGTTTAAACCAGGAGAAGTGGAACCCGGGGCAGAATGTGCCCACGGAATACGAACGGACGGGAACAATTTCCGAATGCCTCCCTAAGTGGGCATTGGGTTGTGCCCACAAGCGAATTTGCAAACTTCCAGAAAGGGTTATATCTTTGTCAAAAGACAACATCAAATTAGTTTCTCACTCCCATTTCAAGCGCTCATGTAAAATTTATAGCTTTTATTCTCTCTCTCTCTCTCTCTCTCTCTCTCTCTCTCTCTCTCTCTCTCTCTCTCTCTCTCTCTCTCTCTCCCCCATGCAGACTGCAGCGACACCGGCATGCGTTGTTTGCGGCAGCAGGGGGAGGTGGAGGAAAGTTTGCAGTGGAATTGGTTGTGCTGACAGCAGAACCCTGGTACATGGAATGACCTTGCCTGCGTGCCAAACTTCACATAGAACAATAATGAGAAGGCAGCAGAACTAATCAATTTGGAACGGGGCCCATTCTCCGCCGCCTCGCTCCTGCCGCCCGGCCACTTATCATTCAAGGAGCGTTGCGAGCTCTTCGTACAAGGCTGCCCTTTCAACGGAAACACAGTGACTCCTCTTACATAACCCAACAGGCAATTTAGCAGGTTCGGAACCTAAAAGCACACGCAGAATTAGAAGCTGCCCCCCATTATTATTTCAATGCACCACCTTGATTTTCCTCCACCTCCCTCCCCTTCCGTCCCTGTTCCCTTTGGCTGGCCATGTTCTTTGCTCCCTTCGGCTGAGGAGGAGGCAAGGTTTAGCCATTGTCCCAAGCTCTCCACCCAGGACTCTGTCCCAGTCACTGCCCACCCATCCCTTGCTTCCCCAGCTCCAGTATATTACCCTTCCTTCCTTCCTTCCTTCCTTCCTTCCTTCCTTCCTGGATTCTGCATCATCACACTGTTCCTAGGACTGACTCTGCCATTGGCATGTGCTCAGAGGGTTGGGGACATCACTCCCTGGGGTTCTGTTGCATCTTCCTTGGTCTCCTTCCCAGACCGAATTCAGCATGCCCCATATGTACCTCCCTGGACCCTAAGGATCTTTGGGGATCCTTCTCTGGGAGCCCCCTCCAAAGGAAGTAAGGGGGATGGCTGCCAAGAGAAGGGCCTTTTCGGTTGTGGCACCCCTGTTCTGGAATGGGCTCCCCAAAGAAGTGCACCCAGTGTCTACACAGTATCCTTTTCAGCGCCAGGTGAAAACCTGTTCATTTCCCCAGTCTTTTACCAGTAAAATGTTTAACTTTAGTTTTAATATTGCATTTTATCCTGTACCATTGCTATACCTCCTTGCTCACTTGGTTGCAATTAGTGGGACTTGTTCTGAGTAGGAGGACTGAGTCATAAGGCCCCCAAAAGCAGCAGAAACGCAGTGGAAAGGGCTGCTCAGCTCATTCCCATCTCTCTGCCTCCCTCCCAGCCCCTTCCAAGAAAGAAATCTCTTTCCAAGTCTTTCAGAGACAAGCACTCTGTCATGGGGAAAAGGGCTCTCTGTATGCACATCGCAGCGCCTATTTTCCCAGATAACCTTTATTTCATGTACTGAGTGTTAGCTCGGCTGAAAAAAAGAGAAAAGCCAAGATAACTCCTTCACCTGTGGAACATTATTAGAGTTTCACACCCCCCCCCCATCTTACCGCCCCCTCCCCAAGGAGGAATGAGCATGAGAATAGGGAAAGAACAAGCCAGGCAGAGAAAAATCCTAAATTGCATCTCACTCAGTATCTCTCTCTCTTGTTCCTATCTCACTCAATCTTTTTCATTCTCTGTCATTCACCAGTCAGTTGGACTTTCCATTACCCACTGTCTGTTTTCCTCTCTCTTTCTTTCTTAACACACACCAGGGTGAATTCTATTCTTATAATAGTTGCTTTCCAGATCAGCTTTGCTTTTTTATTCCAGCTGCTAAATATGTATTTAGTGCTCCGTATGTGCCAGATGCTATGTGGAAGTTTCTGTGCGCTTGTGTGTGTGTGTGTGTGTGTGTGTGTGTGTGCATGATAGGCAGAGAGAGAGAGAGAGAGAGAGAGGAAGTGAGAAATTGTTTTGTGGTGTGAGTTTTTTACAACTTTACCCAATTCACACCTCCCAGACCTGAACACAGTTTGCAGTCAGAAATCCATACATTTATGGGCTTGTAATGCATTCTGCAAAACAAAACAAAATGCGTCTGACAATGAGCACAGCGTTTTAAAAAGGGCAGAGAAAATGGTATTCCTTTCCGAAATGTGTATCGGCATGTTTTTGTCCATAGGTACATATGTGTCCGAAACATGTTCAAAAGCATGCAGAGAAATACTTGCAGTAAGGATACATTATGCAAACTGCATATACTGTATGTTTTCGTACTGCTACAATCACACACTTTGGGAAAAAATGGGCTGGGGCAAGCACAACTTCAACAAAATGTCAAACTCAGTAAAATCCCATCTTTAGAAATGCCCAGTGTCTACTGAGCTTAATTTCAGATGGGGCGAAGAGGGAGGATTCCTTCCCAACACTTCAAATGATATTTATTTATTGATGTGCAGTGTACGCTTTGGGATTCCTCAGAGTTTGCTGATATCTCCCTTGTGTGTAAATGCATCGTGTCGGATGGACAAGAATTGGCATGTTGAGAATGAGTTTGCTGTAAGCAGGTAGGATGTTACTACAGTGTTGTCAAGACGAAAGATGGAAGTGTGTTACACTGGAAAAGGGTTTCCATTTTGGCAATGCTGCACTGGTTGTTTCCAAAGAAAGAGCCCATGCATCGTTTGGCATGGAACTGGGGTTTAAAACAATAATTGGAAGAAGAATTAATGACCTGTTAGGGATTTATTAACAGTGGGTTTGGGGTTTTTTTTCTCCATTATACTGGAGTGTTCTAATAGCAGGGCTATGCCATGCTGTGTTTAGCTCAGGGGATTCTTTTTCCGTGCTTCTGCAGAGTTAGCAATTTTGCATTGATGGGAGGATGCCAGCTTAGGGAAACGACACAGGCCTACGCGCCACTGAACTCTTTGCCAATATAACATCTCTGGAAGTTTCTGCACAAACGTCCGTGCTGCGTCATAAATTACAGGGTAGTTATTCCTTAGTTATTTAGCAGTTAACAGTGTCATTAGTTCCACTTAATGTCAACTTGCAGCAATACGTCTTCCGTTAAGCATGAAAATTATAGCTGGGTTTCGAAACGATAAAGAGCCACGCGGGGATTTCACACGTGGGCGTCTGAAGGCACAAAAGGCCCTTGGAGGGGAGATTAAAGAAATTATGGGATTGCAGGAAGAAAAAGAGATTTCCTCTGTGAATCAGGAGTCACTGTTTTGTTTATGTTGATGAGTCAAATAAAGTCTTGGTAGGTAGACTACATGTTTGGGACATCTGCTCTCTGTGTTGCATTTTTTGCCAGAATCCTGAACATCACAAGTTGATGCCAGATGCAAAAGAGCAGCTGAGGAAGGAAGCGACACGCCAAGAATTAAGGAGCAGGGTTTCCTTGAACACATGGTCAGCCCAGACAGTTGGTGATCAAGAGCAGAACAAGACCGATCACACCGAACTCCATTACAGGTTTGCCCCTTTTTCAGCAAGCAGGTTTAGTAGTGGGAAATATGCATTTTTTGCTTTTTGGTTACTCTGTTTTTGCAAGTTCCAAGGAGATTGGCCATGCTTCCTGAACTACTAGGGACAGATGAAAGGTTCAGTTCAGCTCCATTTTGATACAAGTTTCCGGAAGGAACCAAGTTATCCATATACAAATTTGATACACAAACACATGATAGTGAGAGATTGGAATGTGGGGGGGGGGTGTTTTTAAAGTCAGTTCTTACCTTTTAAATGGTAGGTTTCCTTGCTTATGTAGTCAACCATGATAGTGGTAAAGGTAAGTGCCTCTCCCACCCCCATCCCCTTAAATCGTTTGTGGCTGCAGGCTGGTATTTTGTGCTCATCTTGCTCATGTTGATGGGTGAGAATATTCATTTCAGTCCATTTCTGTAAGGATTTTCCCCAATATTCAGGGCAGAAAGAATGAGGTTTTAAAAGGAAAGGTGGGGATGAGCAACACACTGATAGACTTATCCATTCCTACCTTATCCGCTGTCATGAGCGGAGCTGGCTGGAACCGGGGGTCAGACTAGATGACCCAGGAGACCCCTTCTGACTTGCTCTGTTTCTATGTTTCAGTGCTATAAGTCAAACCCTGTTTTGTCAAGATCAGCATTTGCTAAGAGTGCCCAATACTTACCCCAAGTGTTTTATTTATTTATTGGGAAATTTATAGGCCGCCCCTTGCCACAAGCCTCGTCACAACAATTGCAATAACAATTTTAAACATTAAAATTTCCAAATCCTAAAAACAGGAACATAACAACACAACATTAAAAACAGTTTATGCAAAACTGCACCACTAATCAAACCAACCAGGTTGATACAGCCCTTCCTTTTTCTTGCCCAGTGCTTTCCCAAGGCCTAAGCTGAAGATATATCTTAAGCCTGATACACTAAAGGACCTACCAACCAAGAATTGCCCTGGTCTGGCTGGATCAGAAGCACTGTGCATCGCTTCCTAGTCTTGCTCAGTGCTCGTCCTCAAACAACACACAAGAAGCATTCCACCTGCCATCTCTCATAGCGGAGCAGCTGAGCTCTTGCAAGTAGATCTGGTTTGTCCTGGCAGCTTGCCTCTTGCAAAGCTCACCTTCTGCTCTTTGTAGCCAATCCAGGAATTTAGTCACTGTCAGGAAATCACTACATCCCCAGTGAGGTTTGTAAAGCTGAAAAGGTTCAGACAGAGAAGAAATAATTAAGGATGAAAGAAAAGATTTCAAATTTGGCAGAGTAGTGATAGACACAGCAATTGTGTTTCAGAGAGACTTTTTGAAAGAAGGGGGTGGTCTGAATATATTAGCAATGTTTTATCCCCCCGTCTCCCCCCCCCCCCGCATTGCAAGAGTTGGTACTGTCCGTATTCAACTGGGGCTTGGGGAGACATTTCTTTTCATTCCTGCAGAGATGCAATTTAGTCCAAGAGAGAAGAAAAGAAATTCTCCTCAAGGCCAACGGGGAGAGGAAAATAAGGCAGTCCTTCCTTCTGTTAATGATGATTTCACGGCGATGATCCGACGAGACAAACTGATGGGTAGTGACGATGGTGTGTTCTTAAGGAATCAGCAAGGCCCAGGAAAAGAAATTACCCCAGGGAGCTGTGGAGATGTGCAAAGCTGAGTGAAATATTCTGGAAGAGTGATATTAAGACAGTGACCAGTGTTTGTAATGTTATTTCAGGAGAAGTTTTAATCTGTAAGCTTGCAGGCAAGGAAAAACTGGATTCTCTGGGAGTTTCGAGCAAGGGCTAAGAGCATAACCAGGTCTCACTTGTGTCTAGGCTTGTGCTACACTAGCCTGAAGGTGAGAACTCATATGGCTCAGTGCAGTTCCGTAAATTAAAAATTAAAGGGAGGATCCACCTGTACAACTAAAGGTCAACAAAAGGCGATCTAGCCCAGCCTTATGCTGAATGGCTGTGTCCCTACATGCAGGGGATGCTTTTTCTGAGTTACTCTTAGTGAAACATTAGTAGGTGAATGATCGTGTCTCCTAGATGGGAATCATGACCTTTTCCCTCGCTCTTTATATGCAAACTTATACAATCTACAACCCCCAAACATATGCACAGAGTAGAATGTGCTAAAATCAACACTTGTGTTTCCAACTGAGGAACGCGCCTTAAAATTCATATTTTAAGGAAACGTATGCACAAAGATGCATTCTATCAGGCTAAAATGGCTTGCAAAAAGGACGCATGAGAACTACAAATACGCATGTAAGGTACAAGAAGTGCGCATCTGGGCACATTTTGGTATGCATGGATTTCCATGAAGGTTTCGTTCCTCCTCCCCACTGCCACGATTTTGCAGACTGATGTGGAAATAGACTAAAATAAGCTCACAGTTGAGGAATTAAGATGCTGAGCAAAGCAGGCATGGGTCGGTTTGCCCTGAATTGGGTCAGAATTTACCTGGTTTGTACCCTCCAGACTGAACATGGCTTTAACTGCAACATGTTGAAATCTGTCTATTTCTGAGCTTGCATTTGGTCATTTGTCGGTTTAAAAAATGTTTAACGGTGTGCAGACATTTAGAAATGGATTTTTTAAAACCTGCACAAATATACTTTAATCAAGTGAGAAGACATGCGTGCGCTTCAAAATGTGCACATTTCAGAAACATAGTCATCTCACACGTATGTTCAATGGATGCATGTATCTGGGAAAATACACATGGAAATATGCAAGGATTTTCATGGGGGAAGCAAGGAAAACCTGTCCTCTGACAGAGGTCAAAGGAAAAGGTTCTAGTCCTAACCCAGCCTCATCCCTGATGCGCAGAGATATCATAAGGCAGATGCACAAAACCAGCCAAGAGTTGCCCTGGTCCAGCTGTAGCAGAAGCACTGTGCCTCCTAGTCTTTCTCAAAGCTCATCCTCAAACAACACACAGCAAGAAACATTCCAGCCTGCCAAGCATAGTGGAGCAACTGAGCTCTTGCAAGTAGATCTTGTTTGTCCTGGCAGCTTGCCTCTGGCAAAGCTCACCTTCTGCTCTTTGTAGCCAATCCAGGAATTTAGTCACTGTCAGGAAATCACTACATATCCCCAGTGAGGTTTGTAAAGCCTGTTGAAGGGCCTTCTCCATCACCCTGTGCCTGCTGTTCTAACGGGAAGCAAACCTGCACCATTCAGCTCACAAAACAGCTGCTCTCCCAGTGCTCTGTGTTGCTTTCCCTTGATGGCCACACACCTTTAGAGCGCTTTGGACAACCAAAAAGCATCACATAGATCCAAAGCTGTGTAATTACCCTTGCATGGTACTAATTCTGTGCACTTCCACTGCACTTCTGCCACTACGCCCCAGGTAAGCAAGCCATTAACAATAGGAGGAGCAGAAAGGGAATTCAAATCATTACCATCCTAATAAGGCGCTCCCTTGGCCGTCGCTTTTTCACAAACGCATTTGCGGAGCCATAAAGATATTTTACTACAGTGGAATCTTTAACAAATAATCATTTTACACTGTACAGTTCATCAATACAGGCAATAACACAGGGTGATGTAATAAATTAAATATGATGCGGAGTTGAAAGTGATCGCCCTTCCTAGCACCAGCTTCTTGTCACATTAAGGGTGCCAGCATGGAGATTTAATATTTGTCGAATGGGCTGCATTATTGACAAGCCAAGGAAGGACCCGGCAGCCAGCAAAATGTCATGTTAATTTTTCAAAAGCTGATATTGCTTTTCTTGCTGATAGCGCTGCAAACTTCTAGGGACCCTTGTGGGGGGGCGGAGGGGGTTCTTTTTGCTCTTGCTCTCCCCCCTGCTCTGCGATGGAGCTGTTCATCATTTCACCAGCAAAGGGGCCATCCGTAGAGTCTATATTTATTCTCGTCTCCAAAACGGAATGCTTCCATCGGGAGAAAAAGAACCAGGCTGAAGTCACAGAGAGTTGGGCAGGAGGGCAGCCTGAGTCATAAGCTCAGCCGCGTCCTGAAAATCAAAGCCCTTAATTTCTTCCTATGCACCTCAATGCAAGAAGCCTGGTTCTGCAGAACTCCTCTTGCCTGAAGCAGGGAAGACAATGCCCTGAAAGCAAAGTGTGTGATACTCAAGTTGTTTGGGCACCTGAAGGAGAAACGCTCGTGGGCCTGAGACTTTTGTATAGGATGGGATAGACATGCCCCAAATAAATACATAAATCCATCCATCCATCCATCTGCCCCTTCCTTTGTATATCAAACACAAGACAAATAAATTAGATAAAGGACTAACTCTTTCAGATCTTTTCTGGCTAAAACGTTCCACGCAGGAAAAGGAAAAAATAGGTTCTGCCTCTCTACCACTGGGGCTCACTCCACAGTCTGCAAGCACCGCTGCCTTGCTCACAGCACCCAACTTCTCCTGGGTTCCATCTCTAAGCCACCAGCTGGAGAGGCGACTTGTCCTGAGGGCTCCTAGGTTCTTGCTGCTGAGATGCTCCCCCAGGCTCCACCCCAGCTCCTCCCTCGATGATCCAAGGGGCCATTCCGTCTCTCTGGAGATCACACACAGGCCCAATCCTGCATGAGAGCAACCCCAGGAAGGCCTCTTCCATCGCTCCCCTTGCCTGCTTCTCCCCAGGTAGGCATTGCAGAAGTGCCATGATCTATGCATGGTACCTACAGCCTTCCTGATGTCCTTGGAATATTTGGACCTAGCATGAGTACAGGGGATTGTGGGGGAAACAACATGGTGGCTTCCTGCCTGGGCCAGCAAGAGATTCCAGCGGACCATCAGTATACAGTAGAACCCCACTGAAGATCCAGGCCTGCTTGGTCACAGAACTTCCACCGGCTGCATGCAGAAGACTGCCCAGTGAAGTACCCCAACCCTGGCCAGCTGCCCACCCACTGAAGCCCCAGCACCCTCCCAAGCCTAGGGAAGCCATCTAGCTGCAGAAGACACCTGCTACTTCCCCAGATGTGCCTCCCCATGGACTGCCCACTACCCTTCCAGCAGAAAACCCAACCTTCCCTCCTCTGCAGGCCCTGCTTCCCAGGCAGGAGATAACGGCACTTCTGCCCTCACTCCCCTGCCCAGCTGAGCCTGTGCTTTGGAAAGAACGAACGGACATCCATTTTCAGTCATGGTGCCCTGAATCCATGAGTTTCTGCCTCTGGAGCTGCAGACATAATGCCCCCTCCCCCAGGCTCTGTTGATCAACAGCGGATTTGTTCAGTTCACTGCTTTGCAAAGTGTAGGTTAAAAAGAATACATTGAAAATGGAACACAACTGCAATCGCACACTCCGTTGTGACACTTCCTGTTGCCAGTGGAAACAGCTGGCGGTGCGGAGAGGAACGGTGGCAGCAGCTGTGGGGGGGGAGTATTTCTGAGCTTCTGGGTCCTTAAGTCGAGAATGACAGGGACGGGGACTCTTGGCATGCTTTCCAAGGTGCGGCAGACTCGGACTCAGATGAGGAGGGGTCCTGAGAGCCAGAATCCTCAGCTGCTGAAATGGAGGAAGAAGTCAAGGGGCCCATTGCGAGGACACGGTTCCCAGGTGGTCGGGAGGACTTTGAAAATGCTCAGGATTTATAGCTGCAGAGGAGAACACATCCCGCGGCCAGCTGGGCTTGGCACAACGCTTGGCCCCATGGTGTGACGTCATGGGACAACCAACTGGAGGGGCAAGAGATGGAGTGGAGCCTCGCCCATCTTCATAAGAGGGAGGGGCCCAAGGGTACTCAAAAGGAGGGCTCAACCATGAGAAAGGAGGGTTTTCCGAAGTAATTGCTAGACTGGGTTCAACAAACGGTTGTGCGGATGCTCAGAGACTTCTTGTTGGTCAGTAGTGCGATCTCTGGGAGTGCATCAGAGAATAAGGGCTTTTGCACAGAAGGGTCTGCAGCTTTGGCTGTGCAAAGGGGGAACTGAGCTTGTGACATTGGGAAGCTGTCTACCCATGGTGATTGGGCACTTACGGGGTGCTGCTTCTACCTTCCACCGCCGCTGCTTTGGACATTGGGATGGGCAGGTGAGCCCAGAGAATAGTACCAATAGGTCTTCACCCAGGTCTGGCAACTGCATTCTTTTCAAGGCCACCATTTTCAAATGCCTTGCCCTCCACCTAAAATGGACTAGAACCTTGCTGTTGTTGTCCCACCATTTCTGCTGGGTCCCTCCGTCCCCTTCTGCATGCACCATTTGCCAATTCGTTCCACCAAGGAAGAAGATGTTTTCTTTCCTTGCATGTTGGTGTTTCTTTCGCTTTTGACAGGATGTTTTAAAGTGTGGCAAATATTCTGAACATGTGCAGAATAGAGAAAGCAAGAATAGATCCCTCCCAAGAGTCAGTGCCAAACCTCACGCAACACTCTGCATTGTCACTTAATGTGTGCATGATATGATGTGAACCTCATACCACACGCTACACACAGAGGTTCTCATGGCAACAGGTGGAAATGAGAAAGTCAGACAGGGAGGAACTGATCTGCTTGTTGGACTGCCCCAGGTGAATATAAATCCATGCAGAATAGTTTCTGCTGTACGACAAATAAATTTATTTTTCCATTTGTCTTACCCAGCTGCCCCCCCTCTCTCTTTCTCCCTCTTATTCAGCATGCCCTGAATTTGAGCCCCTTTGCCACTCTGAGCCTGCTGCATGTACAGACAAGTTCAAGAACATATCACAAACACACTCATAAAACCTTCCATGCTTAGCTGAGGATAAATGGGTTTCATCAAACCAGCCCTGTCTGAGTTTCACAGATTATCTGGCACTTCTCATTCCATCCTCCACCCATTAGCAGAATCCAAGTTCTTCCCATGTTCATGTCCATTTCCACAAAGTTGCACTTGCGAAAATGTATTCTCCCACCCACCTGCTGCTTGATGTGTATTTTCATGCTTAAATCTATGGGGGAAACTGTGCTTTTAACAATCCTTTTTTTAAAAAATGGAAACATCCAAATGGTTTTAAAAAATAGTTCTCACGTCTATGCAGTGTGACTCATGAAAAACTTAACCACAGGAAAATCTGAAGGTTAGATTCCTAAAACCTCAAACTCATTTGCATCCCTGACATTCCTATATTCAGATTTCCCCAACCAGGCACCCTCCAGGACTTGTGAGCTTAAACTCTCATCAGTGACAGCCCATAAGGCCACTGGTCAAGAATCCAGGTAACCCCAAACATCTGGAGAAGACCCAGCTGGGAGAGGTTGCCTGAAGTGGTCCAACCCAGCCTTAGATATGGTTGCAGCTTACAGGAATACTGTCCGAAAATGGAACATGCAATTTGAGGGCACACCTGTCCAAACACCTGAAGAACAGGGCTGGGGAAGTCTGGAGAGCCAATGTGGAGTAGTGTTCGGAGTGCTGGAGTGGGACTTGGGAGAGCCCAAGGGAGCCAAATCCTCCCTCAGTCATGAAGTTCACTGGTGGCTTCAGGCCCAACTACCCCACTGGGTTGCTGCTGTGGGGATACAATCAGAAAAGGCCTTTTGGAATGCCTTAACCTCCTTGGAAAGAGACACGATATTAAAAAAGAGATTATTTTTATATTTATTAATATTGACTTATTTATTGTTAATTTGAATTATTATTTTTTATGTATGTATTTTTTATGTATGTGAGCCGCCCCAAGGCTTCGGCGATGGGGCAGCATAGAAATGTGCTAAATAAATAAATAAATAAATAAACTCTAATATATGAGATGGGAATTGGTGATGGCCACCAATCTGAGTGGTCTCCAAAGGGGATTAGACAGATTCATGGAGGAGGAGGTGATCTGTGGCTACCAGTCTTTTTGGCTACGTGCTCCCTCCTTCACCAAAGGTGGCTGCCTGCATACCAGAACAGGAGAAGTGCATATTTTAGAAAGAAGAAGCCCCTTTTGGAAGAGTCTGCGCTCATAGGCACTTTTCACTTTTTACCGAAGCTTGGAAATGCCAATTGTGCTTCTGCTGTTCAATAAGCACATTAATTAATGAAGTGATCATTAAGAAATCCTTCTTGCAATTATGGCTCCAAGCTGAAGACTGCGAACCAAAATATGTGATTGCATTCACAGTTGCGGTCATGGGTGGACCAGTTCCTGATGTGTTTTAAACTATCGCAAATTTCTTCTGCACCCCTCGCCTGACCTGCTCTCACTTGTCTGGTCTGTTCTGCGGGCTTCTGTCCTTGATGAAGATTGGACTGGCATCTTGTCTGAGCTGGATAAATGTATCTCCGTGTTGGTTCACACAAGGTCTCATTCGTGGGGTGCAAGGTGCACGCACCACTTGTGACTGACATTCCTGAGGGCCTGGATGAACCAGGCTGAAGGAACCTGTGTAGGTTGCAGGGCAGTATTCTCAGCTTCCTTAACTGGACAGATTTGTGGCATTTTTAATCGCAGAATCTTCCATTAAAATCTTGGAGAGGGCAATGAAATATTTATTTTATTCAGCTACTTGTTAGGGCAAAAAGAACCGAGGCAGAGAGAAAACCTGCCAGAAAGAAGCTTCATTGTCAAATTTTTTTGAAGGGGCTGTTTATGATTATGGTGCCCGGGGGATTTGCAGGCGCGGAAACTGAGAGTTTGTGACAAGAGCCTTCTCTCCTTTCACCTTGTCACTGTTATCTCCAGGCTTGTGCACACACTGTCCTCCACTCGCTTGCTCCGTCTCTCCATCTCTTAATTCTGAGATTGAACAATGTCAAGCTGAAGGTACCTCCTGCAACATTTCATGGAGGAAAATCAAACCCTTGCCGAAGAATTGTGTGGAAACTCAGACAAGGTCCCCTTTCCGAGTCTTTCAAGCCAGCTACCCAGGCTTTTCCTGAAGCCAGGTTCCTTCTACCTGTCCGCCTTCCTTTCTCCCTAACATTTGCCCCAGGTGTAGTTATAGGTCGGGGCATATGAGTGGGAACCCTCTTCCTCCACCTTCATTATGTAGTGGTTGAACATGGGGATCAGTTCAGAAAAAAGAGGCGGCTGCCCTGATCCAACACTCACAGGAATTTGTTTTATCTTTTTCTGTACCGTTCAAGAGCCAAATCTCGCTGGATGGTTTCCAGCAGCCCATGAGACACAGTAAAGAGCAGTATTTAAAAAATAAAATAAAATCCCACTGCAGAAAGCTAAAAACTGGCTTTTAAGCATTTGGGACATATTCCTTTGGCCTTGTGACATCATCTTGGGGGCCATGGGTTTATTTTGAGTCCCTGGTACAAGTTCCTGCCCTTCTCTCTGCCATGAACCTTGAGGGAACCTCCCCTGAGGTTGCTGCTGGGCCTTGAGGGGAGCAAAGGGGACATGGCAGTGGAGGGGAGGAGGCTAAGCTGAGGATTGTTATAAAGAAATAAAGTTGTGCATTCATTAAAAAAGAAAAAGAAAAGAAAGAAATGAACCCTATTTGTTGTTCTTGTTTTAACTACAAATACAAATGGGAATTCAAACAAATGAATTCTGTGAGATATCAAATAAATGATATATATATATATATTTCATTTATTTGATTCACTTTTCATTAGTTTATATTGGATTGAAGCACACTACGAAACGGCTTATGCAGATCAGCTTTCCCCCCTAGTTCTGAAGTGCCTGCTCTCTCTTTCTACCATTGATTATAGTTTGTCTTAATGGGTGGCTTTTTCAAGAATAGGTGCCTTTTCCAAAAGCACAACATTTAATGCATGGTTTTGTTTGGTTCCACAAATCACACAGCAAGCTTGCAAAGGTCAGGATGCTGACACAGGTTGTATTGGGGTCTGCTTTCAATTTGGAAACTGGGCAATCTCAGGAAAAACAAACAAACAAACAAACAGAAATTGATTCAGAAGGCAGGGAGGGATGCGGAGCTGAACTGAAAACAACAGCCATGGCTTTGGTTTTTTTTGCCTCCTCACCCTCCCCCGCAGCCCCGCACTTGCTCACAGCTAAGTCTCTAGCCTACCAGCTTGGCCAACTGCCTGGCTACTCCTTCCCTTGCTTGGCTAGCTGGCCCGACTGCCCACTCACTCCTCCCCATCCCCCCTTGTCTTGTACCCCAGAAGTGGAGCTCTCACAAGAGGGCTTGGTCTGTCTCTTCATGGAAGGCGATGGGTAAGGAGCCAGCTGGCCCAGCTAAGGAGCTAGGTAGAACCAGGGCTTTTTTTGTCATGGAACACACCGGAATTGCGTTCCGCCCCCTTTTTTTGACAGATTTTTCCAATGGAGTGATTTTGAATCACCTGCGGGCTGCTTGTGTGTCCACGCAGGTTGTGATGGCGCTGCTCAGCTTGGGACGCTGCTCGGCTTGGGATCGGTTGTGTGGTCGCGCGTTGAGTGCTTACTGCCGGAGGCGACCATTATGTTTATGTGTGTGCAGAGTGACTGGCTACGTGCAAAAGGTAAATAAGTTCTTTATTTCAAAAAAAAGTTGGTGAATTGAAAATCTTTTTTAGTGTAAAAGTGTGACTCCAAGACATGAGTTCAGGTACCTTTTTTTTTTTTTTTTTATAAAAAAAGCACTGGGTTTTTGACAGGGCTGCTGGTGTGGCTCATTGTGTGTGAGGGCTGCTGGTGTGGCTGCTGATGAGGCTCTCCAGAGCACCTGCCACAGGTAGTGGGGAGACAGTGGTGGCCAGTGGTGATCCAGGAGTGCCGCAGCGAACTGCCCTTCCTATCTCGTTCCATGATGCTGGTACATCAGTACATGTTGTGGGAGGTCACGCCTTGGAAAATGTTCCAGATTCTGTAAAAGATCAGACCAATCACAACCAAACTAGTCTTTCGCTGCCACTTCACAAGTCCCAAAACAAAGGATGATCAAACTTTGGGCAGCTTCTCCAGCAATCCATGGAGCATTAATATTCTCTACCTAGTGCAGCAAACACCATACCCTTACCTCAAAGAGTAGATTGAGGAGATGAATAAGAAGGTGGGTGGGACCCTGATGAAAACAATACTTCAGGAAGCACGTCCCTGTCTCTCCCGCTCTGACTCAACCTTCCTGAGGCCCAGTAGGTCTCTTAAAATGCACACACGTGCATGAACAAATGGCATTTTATAGCCTACTCGGTTTTATCACTAATTACCCAATCTCCTGATAACCCACCTTATGCTCACAACAGTCTAAAAGTGTGGTGTTTCCTGAGAATAACAAGGGATTCTGGGCTGAGCCCCCCTCCATCCAATCCCACTTCCCCCCAGTCTGGTTAAGTAAACAATTCCATCTAGGTGATACACATTTGTAATCTGTATGTGTGTATATATACAGGAGCTGGTATTTCAACACCGATATGGCCTCCTGGTACCCTTGTGGGGAGCGCTGGGGGAGGAAAACCAGCCAGCTCATTATGTTTCTGCGATATGCCAGGGAAAGGGAGTCGAGCTAACAACAACCTTTTGGATGTAGCAAGAGGGAAGCTAGAAAGAGCTTTCCATGGGCAAAGTTGCGGGGTCAAACCCTGGCATTTCCTTTTCAAAGACCTGTGGGAAAAGGTTTGCCAAGACCTCTGTCTGAGTCTAGGCTGGAGGGAATTAGCTCAGCCATAAACGAGTCTGACCTGATCTTGTGTCTTGTCTTCCCCATGTGCCTCAGATCCAACAGCATCTTTGACTGAGATAACAACTAGCTGAAAGATAAAACCAGGGAGGTTTGTGGTCATCAGGGATCTTGGCCCAGATAATGTCTGACTTAAAGATATCTCCCACATATGTCCAAAGGAACTGGTTAGCTTTAGGCAGAGAAACTAGTGCAGTGTAGTGGTGAGCACCATCTTTCTCAACCTGATGCCTTGCAAATGTTTCGGACTTCCTCTCCATCAGTTCCAGCCAGTAGGGGCACTGGCCAGGAATTCTGGGAGCTCCAGTCCAAAATACCCTGTGGGCACCAGGTAGGAGAAAGCTGGAGTGAATATTCCACCTAGAACATGGACCAGTAATCTGATGGAAGATTGCTACCATTGATTCTTCTGAACCCTGGATCATTTTTGAGGCCTTGTGGAGAACAGGTGAAGTTCCAGAGGACTGGAGGGTGGCATCGGTGGTCCCAATTTTCAAAAAGGGTAGTAGGAAGGACATGGGGAATTATAGACCGATTAGCCTTACGTCCATTGTAGGAAAAACAATGGAAAGGCTCATAATAGAGAGAGATCTAGTGATGCTAGATAGGGAAGGGAGGCTGACAGCCACACAACACGGCTTCCGCAGAAACAGGTCCTGCCAGACAAACCTTGTGGAATTCTATGACAAGGTTTCAAGATGGCTAGATGGAGGGGATGCAGTGGATGTGGTATACCTGGATTTCAGCAAGACCTTTGACAAAGTGCCCCATGATATCCTGGTGGAGAAACTGAGGAGTTTTGGGATACACCAAAGCACTGTCCGGTGGATTAGGGCATGGTTGACTGACCGAAAGCAGAAGGTAACCATTAGCGGGGAATCGTTGGGATGGCAGCCAGTGACAAGTGGGTCCCCCAGGGCTCTGTCCTGGGGCCGATCCTGTTTAATCTTTTCATTAACGACATGGAAGAAGGGGTGAACAGTCTGCTGATCAAATTCGCAGACGACACTAAAACTGGAGCAGTGGCCACAACTGAGGAGCAGATACACCAGATCCAAAAGGATCTGGACAGACTATGGAAGTGGGCAGGAGACAACAGGATGGCGTTCAATGTGGAGAAGTGCAAGGTCTTGCACTTGGGGCATAGGAATAGCTGTCATAAGTACAGGTTAGGGGACAAGTGGCTGGAGAGCAGCACTTGTGAAAGGGACCTCGGGGTACTGGTTGACCGCAGGCTAAACATGAGTCAGCAGTGTGATGCGGTGGTCAAGAGGGCGAATGCCACCCTTGGTTGCATAGCCAGAAGTGTGGCTTCTAGATCAAGAGAGGTATTACTACCACTCTACATGACTCTGGTGCGCCCGCAACTGGAGTATTGTGTTCAGTTTTGGGCCCCTCATTACAGAAAGGATATAGCCAGGTTGGAGTCAGTGCAGCGTAGGGCCACAAGGATGGTGGCTGGTTTGCAGGGGATGGGGTATGAGGTGAGACTGAGGGAACTGGGTCTCTTCAGCCTGGAGAAGAGGAGACTCAGAGGGGATATGTTGGCAACATACAGGTATGTGAGGGGGTGTCACATGGAGATGGGGAGAGGCCTGTTCTCCCCTGCAGAGGAAAGCAGGACGCGCACCAATGGAGCAAAGCTCAGGGAGCCAAGGTTCAATTTGAATGCCAGGAAGCACTTCCTGACAGTTAGGACCCCGAGGGCGTGGAATGGGCTTCCACGGGAGGTCGTTGAGGCCCCATCGGTGAGGGTGTTCAAAGATAGGCTGGACATGTACATGGTGGGCATGTCATGAGCGGAGCCGGCTGGTGCCGGAGGTCAGACTAGATGGCCCAGGAGGCCCCTTCTGACTCGCTCTGTTTCTATGTTTCTATGTTTCTACACAAATATTGTTGCGGAAGTAAGATGGGTCTTGTTGGAGCAAACCAAGGGTCCCGCTAGTCCAGCTTTCTCTTCACACAATGGCCAAGTCCTGCTCATCGGGAATGCACAAATAGGACATGGTTTCTTTCTCAGCAACCGGTGCACACAGATACTGGAAGTAGCATAAATCCACCAGGGCCACTATCCAGCGCTATCCTCCACAAATTTCTACGGTGCTTTTTAAAGCCTGCCACCGGGTTCTAGTATTATGGGAAGAGGACAAAACTGTCCCCCTCCCACTATGGCTCACCCTGTTTTCTAAGCCAAATGATAGAACCTTTCTTTGGGGGCAGTCACCAGCCCCTGGAAGTGTATAGACAAGAAGTACATTGTGGTTCTAAGTCACGGTCTATTTATTTATTTATTACACCTGTATACAGCCCCATAAACTGTTGGGTCCTCTAGGCAGTTTCCCAATTATTTATTTATTAATTTATTTATGATAAGCAAATAAGTGAATAACCTCTGTTTAACCACAAGATAAACAAGAACACTGTTGGGCAATATATATTATATATAAATATTTATATTTATCGTATTTTTTGTATTTTTAATTCTTATCTTGAGATGGGCCAGTTTTTAAGTAGTTTTAGATACTGAACTTGTTTAATTTGTTTATTTGTTGTTGTGAGCCGCCCCGAGGCTTGTCGGCAAGGGGGCGGCATATACATATGTAAATAAATAAATAAATATCTGATCAGTGGATTGTTCTGCTCTTTCTGGGCCTCCTCAGGGCTCCACCTTAGCCCCAATATTTGACCACTGTGCCTCTGGAGAATGAAAGGGGAAGGCCCAACTTGTCCATACTGGAAGGCTGGAAACAGGTCGGCCATCAGGAGGAACTGGAAGCTCAACTAAACGGGCTCGCAAGAATCTTCGTACATTCTTGCAGACAGTGAGACTGCAGTTCATTCTTTGGCATCTCTGTACCTTCTGGAATATTCTGCATATGAACAGATGCTCCACTTTTCCCAGTGCCCAATGCAGGATTAATAGGATCCCTGCAGAAGACAGAAGGAGGAAGCACAAAATGCAGAACTTTAAAAAGAAAGGAAAAGAGGGAACCAGAAACTGGATTAGAGTCAATGGCCCAAGGCTACGTTCTATAACCGCCCCTTAAATGAAGCTGACCTGAATTACATTGTACTGCAAATGAGGAGCATTCTCATCCAAAGAGCTCCCTTTGTATCTCCACTTGGCTTCCTTTCTGCCTTTTTGTCCTAGGCTTAAAAAGACTGCAAAATGCAGCCAATTTGCAGCTCGGGTGGTGGCAGGACTTTTGTGACAAGCGACTCAATGGGCATTTCCCTGGCTGAGAGGCGGAATTAAGAATTAACGATTTGCAACCCTAACCCAATATTAAACAAGAAAGAAAAGCACCTCCTTCCACAATTCCCTCCCACCCACCAGACCAGTATTAATGCTCCGAATGGGTGTCCGGATCTTGCCAATGCCCACGATGTCGTGGTCGCAATTTGCATTAACATATCACTGATCTCCTGCACAGAACCCAGGGTGGCTTCCACAAGCCTTCCCTCCAGCTTATCCTTACACCAACAAGGTTAGACTGAATGCTGGTGAGTGGCCCAAAGCCACCCAGTGAGTTTCAGAGCCGAGTGGGGATGAGCACACTGGCAGCCAAGTCCTGCTTTGCATCCTCAGCCACGTCCCGCATGGTCCTAGGGTCATTCCAGGACATTCTGCGTGTTGTAGGGGAGGAATGGCAGCCGCCTTGAAGCGATGGCCTTTTTTGGAGTTTGCTGGCCTAGGCACTGGCGTAACTATTGCTCTCCCCAAGCCGGCTTTGAAATTCAGCTTCCATCAGCCTTCACTGGCATAGGCCTTGGTCTAGTGTTCTGTAGTCCAAACATTGGATCTAGAGCTTTGGTGGCTCAACCAGGCTGATAGAAGTGGACTTCCTGGCTTCACACAGCAGCCCCACTTCCCCCCGCCCTTTAAATGCCACCCAGAGGCAGGAGACCCTGAAAGGTGTGGTGTGTGGAAGAGGGCAGAGAACCCCAGACTGGGGGGGGGGGGCTTCCCCACAGAGCCTCTCCTCCCATGGAAGATCCCTTGATTTCAAGGGAGGCAGACCCTGGGCCCAATCCCTTCACTCGTGATCTCTGCAAGATCACGTCTCGTCTGCGAGTGTGTTTGTGTCCATTTCATACAGGGGGAGGGCAGATTCTACCCCCACGACCTGAGCCTCAGGAGCACCAGCAACTCAAAAAGCACCGGCTCCCTTCATGCCAACACCTCACATCTTGGCCAAAAGAGGTGACAGGATCCATCCCTACTGATCCTTTCCCCATGCCATCTCTAGTTGCTGGTGCAGGGTTCTGCTGCCCTTTCGCCACATTCGTCCCGTCTGCTCTCATCCTTCAGGAAAGTTTTCACAGCACCTGCTTCCTTTTGCTCTCCAGCTCTTAATTTGCAAAGCGTGTTCTCATGTTCTGTTGGCTGCCCCACCGAGTGTGAAGTTTAACACGAAGCAAGTGCTTTCCAAGTTTGATTTGCCGATCGTTTTCCCAAGCATCTGTTCCCCCCCCACCCCCATTTTAAGAAGAATATCAGGTTATTATCAGGATCCTGCCTTCTCAGTGGAGGAAAAAATGAAAAATAATGGCAAACATTTATTGTTTTTGAGGGTGGGGAAGTTTCTGACATGAATAGTATTGGGGAAAAGTTCTACCTACCGATTTGTAGGGATGCTGACAGCTGAAGAGATGAGCTTCAGCTTGCCCCAGTTGTATGGCACCCTCAGTTAATTGCAAGAGATCAGATTTGTGGAAGAATCAGTTGAGGCTTTTGGCAAGTCTGAGCTTTCTCTCTCCCAGCTGCTCGCTCATTCGGAGGAAGGAGAGAGAAAGAAAAAGAGAGTGAATGGGGAGGTAGGAAAGAGAAGATGGATGTCCCAGCTACCTTTGCCTCTGTGCCATCCTACTCCTTGGTGCGAAAATATTCCAAAGACTAGGAATGCAAGATGGTGGCCACTGGGGGTAGAAGATTCCCCACCTCTTGTCCATGGGAACAAATAGTTTGGATTGATATTTATTTATTTGGGATATTTCTAACCTAGTCCAATCACTACCCATCTCTGGACGGCTTACAATTGATATAAGGTGGTTTTGGAATATTTGTAGTAAGCCTGCTGAAGCTGCATCTGATTTGACTTTGTTGAGGAACAGGCAAAATGAATATATTTCCCATCCCGTTTTAGTATGCAGCTATTGTCTTTGGCCACCCCCCACCTCAAAAAAAGTATGTTGCAAGCCCCCATGGTTCTGAATCTCATGCTTCAATCACTTTAGACATGGCCCTATCGTTGCTGCCTACTTGCCATGTAGGATGTGGCCTTCCACTGAGTCAGAGAGCCAGTCTACCTAACCATTCATTCATTCATTCATTCATTCAAAACTTTTCTAGCGCATCCACCACTGACGTCTCAGGACGGCTTACGATAAAAAGCAAGTAGAATAAACAAAGCAAACACAGCATCCAGCAAGTCAAGATAAAAACCCCAGTTAAAACCAACTAAACATTAAAATAGTGGGGAAATAAAAATTGGAAAATGATGCCGGAAAGAATACAGTGTTGGCACCTGGTGTACCTCTCTGGGGAGCATATTCCAAGTCGGGGTGCCACCACAGAGAAGGCCCTCCTCTGGATGCCCTCCCTCATAATTTCCTTCAAGGAGGGCTTCCAGAGCAGGACTTCCGCCTCAGATCTCAAGGGGTGGGAGGGCACAGAGGGAAGAAGGTGCTCCTTCAGGTATCCCGGACCCATGCTGTTTAGGGTCTTATAGGTCATCACCGGCACCTTAAATTGGACCATGACGTCAATTGGCAGCTGTTGTAACTGATAGAGGACCAGTGTTATGTGTGAACTGATTTGCAGAAGCTCTCTAGAACTTCATGCAGGTCATTTCTCCAGACACATGTGGAGATGCCAGGAATTGAATCTAGGACTTAGTATGCAAAGCTAGTGCATTGCCACTGAGCTATGGACCTCAACCAACTGCGAAGACATCTGAAGCCAGGGAAAATCCAAACCTAGCTGGTACTGGCACTGTGTCCTGTCACTTGTTTGTTTTGGGCCATGAAATTGCTTGACTGATGTCCCACCTCAGAAACAACAATGACAACAGGACTAA
Source organism: Varanus salvator macromaculatus (assembly GCA_023646645.1). Lineage (NCBI taxonomy): Eukaryota > Metazoa > Chordata > Lepidosauria > Squamata > Varanidae > Varanus > Varanus salvator. The sequence continues at coordinate 10,368,206 of JAIXND010000773.1, forward strand.
TCCAGCTCCATCTACCCTTGATTCCTTCTGATCTGGGATTGATTTTTTTAAAGCTCACATTAAGACGCCCCCTTAGCTATTGTTATGACTGTGAGTATCACATATCCCCAAAGATGCCTCAAGCAGAAACATAAAGAAATCCTTGTTTATGCAAGAAAGGGGTTCATTGTAAAAAGCAAGCATTTCTGAACATAAACTAACTGTCTTTATTCAGATGGCACATTCCTGTCTCAAGTAACCCATAAATATTAAAACACATGTGGGTTTGATGAGTGAGTTTTAGAAATTTCTGTTAGTTATGAGGAGATAATAAATTATCTTTTCCTGTTTTCAAAGACCCACCTGTAATGATGCTAGTAGAAGGAACAAAACATGCCTTGCATAAGTGTGCACGCACACATACACACACACACAAACACACAGGGTGGATAGGAATTGATTGAATGCTTCACATTTTAATGCAAATTTTTCCAATATTTCCTTTTTGAACCAACATACAAATTGGTATCCTTTGAAATTTCCTGTGGAGTTACAGAAATGCACACCAAAATTATCTGTTCAGAGAAAGTGCATGCAAAAGCTATGCCATGAGAGAGAGCGAGAGAGAGAGAGAGAGAGAGAGAGAGAGAGAAGGAAGAGGTACTAGAAAAATGTGCTCTGAAAAATAGACCCCCACCCCAAGATTTGAAAAATGAAAAACACATAAAAATGGAGATTCATCCATCCCTGGTGTTCAGCATTTTTAGAGATATTTAAGCAGAGGTTGGGCACCCATTCGCTCACGCTGTGGCTGCATCTGACATTGCAAAGCCTGCACTGAGCTGGGGTAGGGCTGGATGATTTTCACGGTCCCTTCCTGCAGTGGGTTGCATTCGGAATGTTTAAGGAGTTCTCCATGGTGCTGAAGCCAAACCCTCAAATAGGTGCAGCAGTATGAATCACTTCTTCAAAGTGCTGAGCACAACCCAGAGTGGGCACCTCACTCCACAGCATTGGTTTCACCCACCTCCACTGTCCTCTGGTCCTATAATTTTGCCATCACCTTATGAAGCAATAATGCTGGGAACAATGGATGGCAACAGAGAAGTGGACGACAGAAGATGAGGTGGCTGGATGGAGTCACTGAAGCAGCCGGGGTGAGCTTAAGTGGACTCTGGCGGATGGTGGAGGACAAGAAGGCCTGGAGGAATGTTGTCTGTGGGGTCGCGATGGGTCGCAGATGACTTCTTGACTAACATATGAAGCAATGTTGTCGGCTGATCCCTCTCTTCCCCTTCCCCTTCCCAAGCTTCCTGTGGGTGCCACATCAAGCAGGTATTGGCAGCCACTGGCACAGAGGAACCTGAGGAAGGCACGGGAAGAAAGTCTGCTGAATTGCTGCCATTTCCAAAGGCACCAGATGCTCCCTGGATCCTGCCTGAGCACCTGACTTGGCTCATTCTGGGCTCTGCGATTTGAGACACCATTCCAATTATTTCCAATTACGAGGCAGAGATGACAGCTGCTCCTAATGGAAGCTCTTCTGTGCTCTGGATAGCATTTTCTTTGCAGTACTAACTTCTGAAAGCAAAGTGGGTTGGCCGCTGACAAAGGTTCCCTTATGTGAATACCCATAGTTTTTAATACTTGAGAGAAAGCGAGAGAGAGCGAGAGAGAGTGAGAGAGAGAGAGAGAGAGAGAGAGAGAGAGATGGCCACTGACTCTTTCTGTGCTCAGCTGTTGCTGAAATCCTTTTCATTAAATGCTCTGTATAAAATTATCTTCCTTGACAAATACTAGCAAAGAAGAACCCCATCAGTCAAAATAATTCCCTAAATGATCCAGACACCCATAGGTCTAAGAGCAAGTGTGGTTTTTAAAATAAACTCTCCAGAAGACAGGGAAATTGCCTGCCTCCCATGAAAGACTGGGGGCAGGGTTGGCTTTTGCTCTTAGCCTCCCTCTCCAACAGCAGCACACTGGCTGCATTCACATGCCGTGACAAGCAACCTTGCATGTCCGGCTTTTTGCCATGATCTACCTGACAGACAATCGAGTGTCTAGTTTATCATGATTTCCCTTCCCTGCTGCTCAGTCCTCCCACTCCTTTTACCAGCTCTTGGAATTCAACCCTAAGCAGCACCACTCCCTGCCTGTGTCACCTGCCTTTTCCTCATTGGCCCACCTATGGAAGCTGGATGACTGGAATGGCTCCTGCAGTGGCCACTCTTTCCAGAAGACTCTGTGGTATTTGCATACCAGGACCAGAAACCATGGTCCTTGGTTCAGACATCACAACAAGCCATGGTGGTACAGAGAAACCATAGAATCAACCATGGTTTCTAAAGCTCAAATTTACCATGGTAAAGTAGCATGCCTGGGTTCAGACAACACAACAGCCTAACAATGGTAAAGACAACAATAGCAACAACAAACAAATACCATGGCTTATGGTGCTGTCCAAACCCAGCCAGCCAGCCTTTTGGACCTCTCCATGGTTCTCCAAGGCTAGCAATGAAAACTCATAATGCAGGTTTTGTGATTCCTTTTCCCATGACAGCTGCAAGGAGACAGAAGAAGGGCCTGCTTGACTTAGTCTCCCTTCCGAGGCCATAGCAGTGTGCAGAACCTCAGAAGGTGAACTTTGAGGAGTTCCATCACCCTTGAATGTTTTTGAGTGCCAAGAGGATTCCTTTCTAAGGAACTCATAGGAACATAAAAATGGAACAAGTCAGAAGGGACCTCCTGGACATCTAGTCTGATCCCCGGCTCCAGCTGGCTCCACTCACGACATGCCCACCATGTGCATGTCCAGCCTATCCTTCAACTCATCTTCTGCACTAGATTTTTTTTTTCTAACTTTGTTTCTTACAGGTCCGTTAGATTCCAACTTCTGTTATACAAACTCAGCACAGGGTGTGTGTGTGTGTGTGTGTATGCATATGGAAAGCAGGTGAGGAAAGTAACTCATCGTATCTAAGCAACTAAGCAATATTCAGTGAATTTCTCCCTGTAATAAATGTGAAACTTGGAAGTCTGGTGATGCAGAGGTCAGGCAGAAAGGACAGGTTGGATAAATTCAACTTAACTCAAAGTTATTCCCTGTAGGAGAGAAGAAAAGGACTCTTGAGCTGCAGAGATCTTTTGCCTAAGCTAAAGCTTGTGGAATCGAACAGGGTACTTTTTCTTTTCATAACTAGACCACTGGTGTCCACCCACCAAAAGCAGGTTCCAAATTATCCCTCAAGGGGGCAAGTATATAGTTAGATTTTAGGAAGTGAGTGTCCAAAGCACAAGCTGTACCCAGGAAAAGTTCTACACCAAAACTAAGCTTGTTGTCCATTCCCATGGGGGATTAGTTTTCAAGCTGACAATATACTCTTCTTTGTTGCTTTGTGAAGCAGCACTCGGTAAGGACAGAGCGAATGCGTCTTTCATTTCTCTGGGTGCAGAGAAGAACTTTCAGAGGATGTGGGTTTTTTGTTCATTTTGATTTAATTCATTCATTTTTATGTCACCCAATAGCTGAGGATCTCTGGGCAGTCAACAAGAGGTAAAATTAAGCAAAAGTTCATAACACACACCCAGGAAAAAAATATTTTGAAAGAGCAAAGCCATCATTGCAATTGCTGTGTTTCAGACCAGAGGCATAGCGATGGTGCAGAATAAAATGGAATATAGAAAAACTAAGTTTAAAAGCGAGATGGTTGAAATGCTGGGAAAATAAAAATACACTGCAAAGAATACAAACTGCATGCCAGGTCCACCTATTAAGGGAGCTCATTCCGAAACTGGGGTGCCAAAACTCAAAAGGCTCTCCCACCTGGTAGCTACCCACCTCAATCCTTTGGAAGGAACTTCCATACAAGGACCCTGAAGATGGCCTCAGGTCTTGGTAGGTGCTTCTGGTTGGAGAGGATCCTTGCTCCATAGATGTACTGGACATGTGATTTTTGCTGTGCTGAGAAACTGATGCTTTGTTCCACTAATCAGCACCAGGTGAAGACTTTTCATTTACCTGATATTTTAAAGTTTAAATATTTTAATTATGATTTTACTGATACCAGTCGTGTGTTATTTTGTTGTTGATTGATGTATTTATTAGGTGTTTTATATTGTACGCCGTCCAGAGACGAACCGTAATGGATAGGATAAAAATATCCTAATAAATAAATAAAATCAATCCATCAATTCTTATGGGAGGCTTCCCTGCACTATTGATATATTAGATGCAAATTCCAGTTAAAGAGATTGCTTTTGGCTTTCCTGATCTTGCTGTATATTATCCAGCTGATTGGTTGACTTGTACTAAATTTGGGTGTTTTCCACTCAGATTAGAATTTCCTCCCTGTTTGGCTTCAGAGTCACCAAGCTCTCCCCCGGACTGCGTTGAGCACCTGATGTAGTGAGACAGATTGGGAGTGTTCCACAGCTATGGTGGCAACACGGGAGTGAACATTTCGATCCCTTGCCACACACAAAACTAACTGCATAAAGAAACCCAAGCTTCAAAACTGGAACAAAAGCATTGCTTGAAAGACATGGATAGATAACTTAATTTTTACTTTGGATCACCTAGTGGGTCGCAAATATAATTTTCTGCCTTTCTTTCCCATGCATGCTAAGTGAGATTTTTCTACTATGCAAGACTAGTTGTGAGCAATTGAAACACTCGCTTCCATCTTCGCTCCTCCACAGCCATGTTTTCACAGCGTCCCCTCTGCTATTGGAAGTATTGATGGAAGCTGAGTGGGTGCATTGACCCTGATCTAGATTTATAAATATTTATTTTCAGTGAACAGGGTCTCCTGCAAAAATGGAATAACAAATTGGACGGTCCTATCTTGTCCTGTCAATGGTTTGCTGCATTGACATCTGTCGCAGAAGGGTTAATAGATCTCAGGTTACATCTAATTCAGGGGAGAAAACAACTTCTGTTTCAGGTATGTTGCATGCCATGGTGTCTTTTCAATAGTCTGAAATTGACTAGCAGTTAATGCTTTCCCTACCCATGTTTTGTTATTGCCCAATGGCTGCCTCTCTTTGGGAGAAGGTAATAATTAAATAAACTTTGTGATGGAAAGTTCTTTAATTGTAATGGATGTGCACGTTTCCCTTACCTACCTACCTGCTTCGTGGAACTTAAAGTACAGTCATTGTACATGGATTTTCTGCACCATTTTTACAACAAAAGGATTAATGCTACAGCATTAGAAGGGCAAATGGTCACCTTTGATAATATAATGGATGGAGGACCGAATGGTGCTTTCACTTGCTAGAAGAGGTGATCTTTAGTCATAGCCTACAAATAGACAAATGCATGAACATTTGCTCTCCTTTTGTGGAAGTCTATGCATAATCTGCAGCCAGGGTGGATCTGAAATTCATTTGTATTATGTTTTATATTATTCTTATTTATTTATGTAAGCCGTCCTGAGGCATTCGAGACAGGACGACATATAAATATTCTAAATAAATAAATAAACTAAGCCGAAGAACGGCAGTATATCTTGTCATTTATAGAATATATCAGGCTATCCATTGCATATGTAGCTATTTTAAAGTCTATGTTCAAAGAACATATATTATGTTTTTATTTTCCCAATATCTGAATAACTGATTGGCTTTACCTTGGGTTCTATCATATTGAGGATGCTGTTTCGTTTCGTTTCGTTTCGTCAGCTGTTCCGAGACGTCAGTGGTAGATGTGCTAGAAATCTTTAAATAAATAAATAAAAAATATAAGAACACTTTTTATTTAATTTGTTTTGGGTTTTTTTCCCCTTAAGATGTATCAAAATTAAAATTAATGCAAAAGAATTTTAAATGGTGACGTATTTTGCTTTTGAATGGACAACTAAACACCAAGAGCTTTTCCAATGGCCCAGTCGTAGTGGAGATAAAGTCTCCTCGAACTGATTCATTGAGAAAGATGAACACCAATCCTTGCGATTGTGGACTTGGGAAGTGGTAGCTTTGACGTATGTCATGATGCAATTCAAAGCTTTCCCCTGCACCATTGATTCCTAATGAATAGTTGTCTGGACTTTATTGGGAAGCTTCCAACTAGAGAAATCTTTGTTGCTTCAGTTGTCCTACTCCTCAGACTGTCCAAATGTTCTCCTCCCGTAAACCTCAAGTACTTTACTCTTTTGTATTCTCCCACAAAGAAATTTGTTTGTTTCTTCATTGGTTCATTGATTCATTTGTTTGTTTTTGGCTTGGAGTTGATTTTGGACATGGGTTGCTGATCCCAATGGCATTTGAGTTCTTCTATTTTTATATTCGGGTTCTCTAATATGGCATTACCTTGACTTGTTTATTTTTGCTCCTGCTCTCCTCTCTTTGCTAGCACCCAAACTCCCCTGCTTCTACCATTATAACAGCTGCTGCTGCTCCTTGGATCTAAATTAATTTTTAAAGAAGGAGGGAAGCAATCTGAACTTCTTTTTGTTTTTCAAAACCTCATCCATATTCATAAGTTGCTAATCATGTTTGATCAATCAAAATTCATTGTGAAACATATTAACCCCTCTTGTTGCACAGAATTTTAATCTTGAAAGTGGGGAGTTGCGATGGATTAAGCTGTCTCATGGCAACCTACAGAGTGTCTGTGGGTATCCCCCCGCCCCTTGCAGATTGTTGTCTTGTGTTTCAGAATCGAAAGGATCATTTAAAAGTATAATTAAGTCTCTAGCCCTTATGGTTTCAGGGGTAACCTTCACAAAATGAGAAGCAAGGACAAGTGATGTTTAGATTTCAAAAAATGAACATGCTAGCCTTTCAGGTAACACAAGACTCTTTGTTGGTTTCATAAGGATGAAAGTTGTGCATTGTAGGAGGGGAGATGCAGAGAGAGAACCTAGGGAAAAGTAATTGGATTTTGGTAGCAAACCCAGCCAATTATCTGGGGAAAAACTCTGCAGTAAAGTACATATTAGCATGCCAAAAAGGTACAGACCTGGTCTGCACCTCTGGATAGCCGCTGCCCATCACTGCAGATACTTCTGAGAGAAATAGAAAAATGGGTGAACAGGTGGGAAAGGGATACAGGTCAGAAATGGACTGATCGTGGGGGATTTAAAATACTTTGCTCAAAGTTGGGCTAATTTGCACTGAATGGGGACTGGTTCTTGCAGGCTGTGCTGCAGAAACACCACGAGTGTACCTGTGATACAGTCTAACTTACACCTAATAATTCAGTGATTAACTTGGCACCTGAACTCAGCATGAAAGGTATGTTTTGCCTGTCAACAAGCTCAGATTCCGTCTCACTTAAAACTCAGCCCTCTTTGCCCACTCATCTCATTCCCCACATCAATCACTATTTTCTGCAGTTGGTCCGGCACTCAAATATTCCCTGTTATTATCAATGTCGGAGAAGAGGATCGGCAAAAGATGTGGCTGGGGTGGGGGGAAGCAGAGACAAGACGCTTCTCAGCTCTAAAAGCTGCTTTCCCATTTTTCCAGCCTCCTGAAGGCACCCATCATGTTCGACTCTTGTCCTTCCAGGGGCTGCTCTCCAAAGCTCCAACACATCAGCAGAGATGAGTAAAGTTGCTCGAAGATTTAAATTTACACTTCGTAACTCCAGCTGTAATTGGGGGTCCTGAGAGAAGCAACCCTGGCTAGTGACACAAACAAAACTTGCCAGCCTCCCCAACACCCCTCCTCTTGTCTCCACGATAGCAGCAGCCACGGCCCCCAGAGGGGTCTTCCAAGCAAATTATTTTTCAGCCAAGAAGCGGCTGTTGTTGCTAAGGATGGAGCTGCAGAAAGCCCGTGAGGAGTTTATCGAACACATTTAGCTGATTTATTCCTACCAATTCCCCTCCTGCCTAACAGAAAGAACTGCAGTGAACAGAATTTGGGGGTGGGGGGAGAAGAGGGAGGTGTCATCGCTTTAAAAAAATCCCCCAGTGTGACAGCTGGCTTGCATCTTGTCAATATGGAAGCTCTCTTCAGCACAGAAACCATGGATGCCACGGAGGTTCGTGCTCACCTGGCCCTGTCTGGATTGTAATACCTGTCTGAATTATGAATTGAGCACCATTTCCACTAGCACTGGGCCTCATTTCCCGGAAGACACTTTCCAGAGAACGTTCCTGAGTTTTTAATTTTTATCACCCCGCTGCTCAGAAAAAGAAGACCATGCAAGGTTGCTTTATCGGAAGCAGAACTGTATGAATCTTGCCTCTGGATGTGAGAGGAGATCCAGATATTGAGTGGAGGGATGGGAGAAATTACCCTGTTGTCCTGGCCAGACCATTTCACGGTGAAGGTTCATCTCATGTTGCCAATCCCCTCTTCCACAGTGTTGGGGACCGTCCCACTCAGTGGGGCCGTGAACTGCTGCCACAAAGCCCCACCCTGGACCCAGCTTGGCCCAACCTCATTTCCCTTGGTTGAGCCCCAGTTCTGGATTGAAGAGATGCACAAATTTTGCACATTTACACATTTACATTGACTATATTGGCAGAGGCTATTTTTAAGAGTCTCTCTGGCCCGAGAGTTCTGTCCAAACAGCCCTTCTGGTCTTCCTGCCTGATACCAACATAACATTTCCACCGATCTACAGGAGGCCAATACCTATTAGAGTTGATTTCCCAGCAGAAGGGAGAATAGAGACATGGAAATGATGCTTTGGCAGGAAAAATAGCATTCTGGTGTGAAAACGGTACGCTGCCTGATGCCTGTTTAACAGGATCTAATAACAGGACCATCTGATAGGGGAAAAAGAGGGTACGGCAGCTGGCCCCGAATGCCCCCTCAGTTCATCCTCAACCTGAGTGATGCACGGCGTTAGCTCACTCCAGTGTTCTGTGATAGCATCTCCTCCGTCTCTGTACACAGGGGATCAGCTTGTCCAGGATGCTGTGCCCAGCTGCAGGGCATATGTGACTCCTGTAGTACAAGCCAGGTGGATGGCAGACAGGGCGGTGTAGTGGTTACGGATGTGGATGAGACTCAAGGGATCTGGGTTCTAGTCCCCACTCAGACACAAAGCTCACTGGTGACTAATTGTCATCCTCAGCTTGCCTTCCCAGCCCAGTGTTCCCTGGGTAGTTGTGACAATGAAATGGAGAAGTGAGGATGCTCAAGTGAGCTATCTGTGGTTCCTTGTAGGAAAAGGGCTTGGGAACACAATAGGTGAAAACATAAATGGCTTCCCGTCCTATTCCCAGCACCAGTGCAAAATCATCTACAGCCATACCTGGTCTCCAGCAGGCCATGAGCTCACTGGGAGACCATGGACCAATAACTGACTCTCAGCCTAGTCTACTTCACAAAGCTGTGGTGAATAAAACAAGGAGGTGGAAGACCCAATGAACTGCCTTCAGTTCCTTGCAAGAGGGATAAAAGAGGTTCTAAATAGAATATTAATAAATAACAAGAGTCATAGAGGGAAAACTAAGAGGAAATCTATCACATAAGAAGATGTCCAGATGGAACATGCCCCAAGTAGGCAGAACTGTTCTGGAAATGGCCTGTCAGCTTGAGCCCTTGTAAACCAGCTCCTTATGAACTCTATATAATCCCTTTTGCCATGTTCACAAACATTAGAACCTGATTTAATTTCTCGAGAAAACATCGCCTCTAATCTTGTCGAGTTAGTCATATTTCCCCTTCCGCTCATCTCTCAGTGCTTTGGGTTTTGAATGCTCGGAAAGTCTTAATAGATCAATGACATTTGTAACAAGTGTTAATATTGCAAAATGGCATTGGGGCTCTGTTTGCTGAAATGAATACTGATGTGATGGAGAACGCTTTATTATCTCACCAACTTTATTGTCATTTTGATTGCCTCCCTTTCTGCCTTTTTTTCAGAGAGGAAAAATAAAACTTCTCGGTCACTACCCTGAGCTGCGGAAGCGTAACCTGGAGGTTACTCTATCAATAAGCCCAAGCTACGTTTTAGGCAAAGGAAGATGAGCAGCAGATGGGGTGTGCTCTGGAAGCATCCAAGAGGCCTTCAGGTTGGGGAAGATTCCCATTATTTCAGGATCAGATCATATGGAAGAAGCCCAAGGTAAAGAGGAGTTTTGGATGTGATCTGATTTCAGAATGTTGCGTAACACTTCCTCTTTTGCATCATTGAAAGCTTTGGGATGGGCAAGGAATGCATTGGCTGGAAACTGAGTAGGTGTAAGCTGTACACAGCAGCTGCATAGGAGGTCAAGAGCCAGGACTAGTGATCTTAAGGTTGGAGTTGCCAGGCAAATCTTTGACTCCCCCCCCCCCCATCCCTTGGCAATGTTTCTCTTCTTCCCAAGAGAGTGGAGCTAGAAGGATGCATGACGGCTGCAAATACTCCTGAGACTAAAACCCAGGGAGTCCTCTGATCAACACAGGATTAAAAACATTAGAACCAGGTGAACAGTATTTGATTTAAAATGCAAGAGATAAAATTTATATTAAAATTAACATGTTAAAAACTGGGTAAATCAAAAGGTTTTGCTTAGCGTCAAAACAAACATAGGGTCGGCTCCAGGTGAACCTCTCTGGGGAGCATATTCCACAGTTGGGAAACTACTGCTGAAAATTCCCTTCTCCTGTTAGCAGCTCTGGAAACAGTCAACGTCAAAAGGAGAAGGGGATGGCAGAGGTTGAGGTGGCTGGATGGGGTCGCTGGAGAGGTGGGTACTTGGGGGGATGATGGAGAACAGGGAAACCTGGCGAGATGTTGTCCATGGGGTCACGAAGAGTCAGGCATGACTTTGTGACTGAACAGAACAGAATTAGCAGCTCTCCTCACCTCCTTCAAGGAGGAGTCTTGAAGAAGAACCTCTGATCTTAAGTTCCAGGAAGGAGTATATGGAAGGAGACATTCTGTCAGATATCCAGGTTCATGTAGGCATGTTTGTTGTTCCAGCTTTCCTCCATCCAAGTTTGTTGTTCCAGCTTTCCTTCTTCACAAATCTTACAATATTTTGACGATTCTATCCCGAGTCACTCTCCTACTGAAGGCACATGATTTTATGTTGCAAAGCTATTTAGCAGTGTGCGGCTTGAAGTAGGTGTTAAATGGGGGTGTAGCAAAGGGGATGACTAATTTGATGTAGGCAGTGTGAAAAGTTAAGAGAGAGAGAAATAAAAATAAAAATGTTAACATTTTAAATAAGCCAATGGGGGAAGGGCTCCGTTCGAGTTCCAAAATGCTAATGAGGCTTCTGAAAAAGATCATGTCTTCCAAAATGTCAAAATGCAACATTTTGAACATCTTTTTGTGTGCCTGCTAGTACAGTGGGCTGGAAGAATCATGAAACCTCATGTAATGCCATCCTTTCCCTCCCATGCTTTGTTCCGTCTGCTAGTTCTGCTTCTTTTGGTCTACCTCACCTCAAATGAGTCAGTTAGACCCAAAAGCTCTGTCTGTTATTTCAATGCACCCAGGAGATCCAGCAGTCCCATTGCCCATTGCGGTAGCTCTTTGCCATAACTGAGTTGTTGACTCAGTTGTCTTTGATTATCTCACCTGCTCATAGAGCACAGATGGGCAGAATATCGATGGTGAGCCATCACCGGTCCACTGGTGAATTTCTGATGAAACACCTCAAGTTGTCCAAAGAACACTGGACTAGGAAGACTTTCACCTATGCCAGCAAATTTCTGTTTCATTTGTGAACAGATGTGGAATCCAAGAACTCTCTTGTCGACTATTAGGGGATACTAAATAATCATTCCTCATACTTCTAGAAGGATAACAATGTCAGAACAAAGAGTTCTGCACACCTTGGAGACAATCACTTTTCTCCACACAAGCTTTCAGGGGTTCGTATGACTCACTTGGGCAACAGTCCACAAAAGTGTGTGCTGGAATAGCTTTGATACTTATTAAGGGGACACGAAACCCCTGCAGTGCTTTTGCTCATGTGTGCATGTCTCTCAGAACCTGACGCCAATGTGAGAAGAGGACCGGTGTCACAGGGGACTTTTCCACTTCTAAAAAGGCCTATTTTCTTCTACGTGGGATGTAGGAGAGAAGCATTTGACTTAGTCAGTGGGCATTTTAAAAAAATGCCTTGAAATTGAAGCTTGGTGATGTATTTATGGCTGTAAGTTTTTAAAGGGCTGTGTCAGCACCCAGGGCGAGGGTGGCTGACTAACGGGGAAATGTCACCAGGACCCAGGCAGACGGGGCGTGACAGAAGGAAGCCCAGTGCACAGTCCAAGGTTAGCCCGGAAGTCAATACACAAACCAGGTCTGTAGAGACAGGTAGCACAGCCCAGAGTGAGCCAAGGGTCGGAGAAGCAAAGAAGGCAGACCCGTCAAGGAGGGAAGAGGTGCAGGCAGGACACAGGGCGCAGGAGCAGAGTTCCAGGTCTAACAGACCAGGAAGGGCTTCACCAACAAAAGGAGACCTGAGGCCAAGAGCTGGTTCTTATATAGCCTTTCCCCAGGGAGCTGCTTCTACGGAAAAAAATCAGCTTTCTGCAATCTGGTATCCTTCTAATGCTTTGGGCGTATGGATGTTGCAGAAATCCACTATGAATTCAGATGAAGTGGGAGTTCCATGACTCTGACCAACTGATTTTGCAGTAGACCAGCTTCATCTGAGTTACACGCATTCTGCAGACTTTGCAGAGTGGGTTTCTTTAAAATCTATGGAATGCCCTCCCCAGAGAGGTCTGCCTGGCACCTTCGTTATTTGTTTTTCAGCGCCAGGCTAAGACCTTTTTATTTAAACAATATTTTAACAATGTTTAATGTTATCTATAGGTTTTAATTTCCAGCCAGAATGAATTGGGGGTTTTAATTTGTGTGATTTATTTATTTATTTATTTATTGGTATTGGTATTGGTATTGGGCACTATGTTGTCTATGTTTATTTATGTAAGTCGTCCCGAGGCATTAAGCGATGGGACAGCATATAAAAACTCCAAATAAATAAATAAAATATTCGTGGTGTGGGGAGATTTGTACCTATCCATACTCATTCTGATGCAGAGTAGTACCAGCGCTTGCTTAGGCATGTGGAATGCAATTCTCATCCATCCCTTGGAAACCCAATTCTGTCAAAGAGCAGATCGTGGAAAGGAGGGCTGCCAGGCAGTTTACTAAGCATGAACTGAACAGATTCAACAAAATCCATGCAGCTGCATGGAGAGCTCAGCTCCCATCAACCCCAGACAACAATGCCCAGGAATCATGGGAGCTGTGGTTCACAAACACCAAAACTGTTGGCTGTCTACACAACTGTTGGCTGTGAGATGTCCCCTGCGAACCAACCCACTGTGACTTTCTGCCAAGAGAGTTTACAGCAGCAGTGTTAGAATGAGACGCACAAGGGACACAGCCCCACAGTGTGCATTTGGGGCCCTGAATTTCTGGAAGGGCATCTGACCGGCTGTCCCTGGGTCCTTGCTGAAATAAAGATGGAGGACCCCTGATTATCTCTGCTCCCTTGGATGAACTGACTTTGGGCCCACAAGTTTCCCCTCTGGACGTCCCCACCCAGAATCATTCTGAGATATTTCTGCAGACTTTCCCACCCCTTCAGTCGAAGGTCCTCTTCTCCACTGCCCAAGTATCCGTCTCTGCAAGTGAAGGTGTGCTCTTCTGGGGCAACAGCTGGGACAACCCTTTTCATCTTAAGCAAAGGTGCACCTGCAACACACACACACACCCAACACCCAACGACAGCATGTCCAGGACTGTAATACTCATTATATTCCACAGCTCTGGAGCTGAAATTGCAATTCTCTTCAGCAGGAGCATTTTAGAAAATTGAAAATGCTGCGGGGCCACTCGGCTCTATTATTTGTGTTCTTTTAAAATTGATTAAAATTAATGGAAACAAACAGACAGAGAAATCATTAAAGCCAAGTCATTGTTTGTTGTTGTCTTTTGGGGAGGGAGGGGGGTTAGGCTGCACATGTTACAAGAGACTGATGGGCTTCTGTTCTCTCCCTCCCTCTCCTTCACTCCCCCCTCCCCGGTTTCGCTGAGCAATTAACTCTTTTGTTAATTGTTTCTGTTTCTGTTTAAAATATACCAGCCCTGCCTCACAGCAGGGGCAAGGATTACTCTCTGGGAAATGCATTTAACATTTGCAAAAGAACAATGGGGGCAGTGGGTTATATAGAATGCATGGTTTATAAAAAGTATCAAACCGCTATTTCATTGCACGAAATGGTCCTGTTCTGATGAATGTGTCAAAGAGAGGAAATTAACCCTTTTCATGGGGCTGATTTGATGCCTATAATTAGGGCAATGGGTCTTTCTCAACCCAGAACAAGAGGCCCAAGTTCCCCCCGGTTTGCTGCGCACAGGAACCTATCTGGTACGAAATCCAACCACTTGTTCTTGCAGCTGGGATATGCCAACTCTGAGGGTAAGCATCTTGCCAAGGGTTTAGTCAGCGTACTTCCCAACCATACCTGGATGGTTGTCTACATAATTCCTGGAATTACGCCATTCCCCCAGTCACCAATGGGCACGTGTCCATTGAGAAAGCACCTGAAAGCCCAATTTTTCATGTCCTATGGGGCTTTTCGACACAAGGCATTTAATGTGTGCTCCTCTTTCCCTGCTCATGGCTGTTTATGGGTGCTTTCAATGGTGGACTGACGATTCATTTTTGTTTCTGAGATTAACAAGCATTTTCACTGAGCTTTGTTTGTTTTCAAGAGCAGGGGAAATGCATTTCACTATAAAGGGAAAGAAAGCGCAGCTTCCTTTTGTGCGTGTGCATGATTCCACTCAGCCACAGTGACCCCTAAAGGTTATCTCATGGAAAAGCAGGTAAAGACCACTCCTTGTGCACCTCTTGGATCTCGATTCTGTGACAAAAATGAAAGTAGACATGGAACATTGGCAACTACTTGACACAAACATTCTAATGTAGAAAAGCTCATATACTGACCTACCCCATAGGGTTGTTGGGAGGATAAAATGGAGAAGAGGAAGAGTTGGGTTCCCTGCAAGAGAAAGCAAAAATGAAGGTGCAAGAGACCTAAAGAGCCTGGTCTGGTAGATGCAGCCAGAGGTGAAAAGACCTCTACTTCATTGCCTCAGAAAAAACTCCAGGAACTTTGCATGGATGTGTGAGGAATTTGATGGGAAGGGGGTGAAAATGGAAGATTTTCTCAACTCGGTCCCATGGATTCCATTCTGAAAACTCTGCACTGGTGCCAACTCAAACCGATGCAGTTTGAAGTAGCAGGCCAACTTCTGTTTTTCAAAGGAGAGGCAATTTGCATATCATCATCATCATCATCATCATCATCATCATCATCATTATTATAAGGCAGAACTCTACTCTGCTCAAACAAACTGTGGGACAGAAGCTCGAATTTTGCTCAACTCTATTTTAGCAGCTCAACTGCCAGAAAAGTCATTGTGACCCTGGTGGAATATGCAAAGCCAGAGAGAGAAAGCAGCTCCCATACTTCCCATGTTAAATGAGAACAAAGACAAAGGGGGAAAAGAGACTAGAACCTAAACAGTTAACCCCCACACAGAGGGGTGGATTTGAAATAGAACCATTTGAAACGTTTTCTTTTTCATGAATATTTGCAACATTTTTTTCTCCCTACATACATCCCTCCAGGAAAAAAAGGAGCAATATTAGCAGCAGCAGCCTAAAACTAAAATGAGACTCAGTAAGTTGCACTGGTTAGAGTGTTTGAGTGGGGATTAGAAGGTTGAGGAGGAAGATAGAATAAAAATATAGTTATAGAACAAAGTAAAAATGTTAATGAGTCCAAGGGGTCCTCTCAAACTCAGCAACGACTGAGTAGGGAAGCATGTTCAACTGTCCCCTCCCCTCCTCTTTCCTCCCTTGTCCCCTTTTCTTTTCTATTGATGGACAGCAGTCAGAAAGGTTCACCCTGGAGAGGTTTGCCTGGCGCCGTCGTTATCTGTTTTTCGGCACCAGGTGAAGACCTTTTTATTTAAGTCGTATTTTAATTGTTAGTTGTTTATTTGGTTTATGGTTCTGTTCTATATTTATGTGTTTATGTCTTGTTAGTTGTTGGCTTGTTTATTTAAAGTTAATTTAGGTTTATTAATTTTGTTGTTTGGGCTTATTGTTTATGATTGTATTTTAGGTTGGCCGAGATGCACCGGGGCGGCGGGGGGAGGTTAAATAGTTAGGATTCTAATTGTGTTATTGTTTTTATACTGTTGTAAGCTGCCCCGAGGCTTTGTTGCAATGGGGCGGCATATAAATGTTTTTAAAAAAAAATGGAATTTCCACTCAACCATCAATGCAGTGCTGGACTAGAACCTGCGATCCAGCTTCTAGTCCCTGCTTAACAACAATCCTCACTGTGTAACTTTGGACTGGTCCTAAACTACCTCACAGCTTGTTGTTGCAAGGATCAAATGGAGAGGTGGACCACCATGGAAGCAACCCGGGTCCCTTGAGAGAGGGGGAAAGTGGGATATAAATGTAACAACAATGCTCATGATGATACAAAAGCTCCAACAAGAGCAGCCTTAAGAGGAAAAGACATAGAAACACTGTGCAACTCAGAAATGGACTGGGTCGCAGGCGGTTCTGCCCCCTTGCACAGAATGAGGATGGCCAAGGATGTGTTGGTTCGACTTCCACAGAGAGCAGGGAGAAGAAGTTAAAGGGCGAGGGAGTGAGCGAAGGGCATCTGGGTTTGTTGTTGACCATCAACAGAGGATACACAATCAGAGGTAGGCTGGGGGTGGGGGGGGGTTCCCTGCTGCTTCACCCCCTTCTCGGCCCGTGGAAGCAAAGCACTCGCTGTTGCATCAGCTGCTGCCTGCGTCCCATGGCTTCCCCTCCGCATCTTCTGATTCAGGCAGATGCTCCTGTCAGTGAGCACAAGTGAGGGTGGCGCGCTTTCCAAATGAATGCAGCTCTGTTCTTTAAGTTGCCCCCCTGGCGGCTGGGTGTTTCGGGAAATCGTTGACTTCAGCATGAGTCAGCTGGGTCTCCTGAAGCACTTGCAACCCAAACTGCTTCCAATGTCTCATGATCATTAGCCATCTGGCCCTTCTGTGCATGTATTGGGAGAGGTGGAGAAAGGGCAGGCAATACTCATGAAGAAGGAAGGGTTTTCATTTGTTTCTCTTTGCTTGTCCTAAAACAAGAGTCTGTTTACAGAACTGGGGCTATCTCTGAAGATATATGCACAGTTGGAAAGAGCCGCCTAAACATGGGGAGTTGGACCCCGGGAAGGAAGAGGCTGCCAGATAACAGCCAGGGCAAGCAGGCAAAGAGACAATCTTTGCCCCAGTGTCGTAGTGGAACCAGGGATCATGTGGTCAACATGCCCGGGCATTTTTATTAGCAGGGTCTAGGAAATGGTCTGCCACTCCTGTCAGCCTTTTCTCTTTCCTCCACATCTAGCTGTGATCCTCCCAGTGAGTGGGCTTATTCAGTAAGATGAGGGTTAGCTATTTGTTGAGCGTAAGAGGATATTAACATAGAAACAGAGCAAGTCAGAAGGGGTCTTCCAGTCCATCTAGTCTGACCCCCAGCTCCAGCGATTCAACCATGGGTTGTTGAACTAGAGATTGTCTGAACCCACTGCATTGGCGATCCATGGCTTATTAATCTTGAGGACAGTGCATAATTTGCCATTTGGCTTGTGAACTCTGACTTGTTCACCACGATTTGTTATCACATGCCAGCTGCATTTATGCAACAGTAGCAGGCCAGACTCAAATATACCCCAAGTAGCACAGCATGCTGTCAGGGATGGATGAGAAATGAGTTCAGCTCAGTTTTGATCAAGATTTTATCCATTTGGCACCTTCACAGCTCAACTCAGAGCCAGACGAAAGAAACAGGATAAGTCCAACTTTTCTGACTTCGCAGATCTCAGAGACCAAACTAAAAACAACCATTTGACAACTTGATTACTGTGAAAAAATAAAACTTCAGTTTAAAGCATGTATTTCAAAAATGTGTACCGCAGATGCATATGTTTGGGAAAATATGCATAGAAATATCCATAGATTTTCATGCAAAAAGGAAAAAGATCGCCCTTTGATATGGATTCAGGTTGGAAGGAGCTTTGAGAGGGGATTCAGGAAACTTCAGCAAGGTTTGCATGCCCGTCCGTGTAATTTGTCTCTAATTCAGCAGTCATTCCTGGTTTTACCGATGAATCTGCAAGCAGAAAATCACACATATGAATATTGCCTTACAGACAGACTAATGAAACCATTTCCAGCAAAAAGGAAAACATTACGGATTAGACACGACTGGTTAACTTTCAGAAACAGAGACTTCCTGAGCTAGGGAGATGATGAGCTCTCCTACACCAGCAGCATTCAAGATGCAACTGGGCAGACATCTGAGTGGGATGGTGTAACCTGGTGTCCTGCACCAGCAGTGGGGTGGACTTGATGGCCTTCTTGGCCCCTTCTATTCTGTGATTCTGTGACCCCACATCAGCAGGCTAAAATAACAGAGGTCATAAAGGGCTGGCAGTGTCCTTCTGACCGTGTTCGTGACACTGTAGCAACGGTGATAGTAGGATGGCATTCATCTCTGTAGCAGGAAGGGAATGAGAGATCCGTGACTTTTCGCTTGTGACCATCAGCCAAAGGTGATGACCTCTCGGTTTTCCTTATGAGTCTGTGATGCAAGGAGACCGAAAAGAACAAAAAAGTCCCAGAAAGGCACTGTGCGAAGGGGGAATGGAACAGAATGCAAAAGCAGTTGAAAGGGGGGAAAAAAGATTGGAGCAATTTTGGCAGTTTGCAGGTGTGGCGCAGCAGGCGGTCTCCAAGCTACTCTCTCCGGGACGCAGCATGTTACCTGGGCTAATTTATAAAGGAAATGAAAAGGAAACGGACTTGGTATAATGAACACCATTAATTCACCACTTCAGACTTCCCTGTTTGAACAGAGTATCAAACAACTCAATTGTCATTTTGCTGTTCTCTTCCGCTCCCTCCAGCCTGTTGAAAATGGCTGGTGAGCAGATCCTCGCTGAATGGCTGAGACACTGCTAATTAGCATATATATTGTTTGTCCTGCTCTAAATTTATAGCAAACAGCAATATTTTACACTCCAGTAAAGTTAATAAATGAACCTTTGGGCTATAAAAATTTCATGTTCTTTTGTGCAAAGGTCAATTATAAATAGTTAAGCACATATTCATCTGGATGCTTTAGGCTTTTGGAGGTGGGAGGATGAAATATATTCTAGTCAATTTACACTTGAGCTGGGCAGGCTGGTGGTTTAGGGGTTTGGTGGCACTTGCTGCTGCCTCTCCATTAAGGTTGAGAGTGAATCTCTGCAGGAAAGACAAGTCAGAGGATTCAAATCATGTTTTTCCTTCTGAGAATATGAGTGTTTCTTCTAGCAGCAGATTTGGCTTATCTAGTAACAAGTGATCTGCAGACTGGACTGGATCTAGACTTAGACTGGATCTTCTGAGCTGGTGTTGAAGGACTCCCTGCCTACTGTCTTCCCTCAGCAGCTCCTCCTAGTGCCTGAACAGGTTGCAGGAGGACTTAGGAGACCATGCTAAATGGGGTGAGCTGTGATGTCTTGAAGAAAGAATACATCATTGCATGTTGTTTCAGCACATGAAATCATCCACACCGTGGCATTACTTAAGCTGGTTAACAAATACAATTTTCTGAGTTGCGGCACTGATATAAACAGAGGCCCTTAGATATGGAGCACAGCATGAGTGCTTTGTAAAACAGAATGCAAAAACTGTGGAAACCAGCGAGAGGGACTGGAGCACAGCAAGAAGAGCAGAGAATATAACACATATGAATCTGAGCTGGTTTGTCATCAAGAGTTTGTCATCAATACTAACCTGGTAACCAGGCAACTGGAAGATTTGAAGAACTCACAGCATCATCAAGGATACGCTCCAAGGTGATGAGGAAAGGATGAAGATATCTCTGATTGCAAAGATCAGACTCTCCTCCCAGGGAGTGGTCTTGGGCTGGTGCGTCCAGGGAGGAAAGCAAGCAGGGTTCTCCCGACCCATCATGGTCTAAAGCTGGTGTCCCGTGTCTTCATTCAATCTCCCTGCTTCTGCACTGAACTAAATGGAAGCTTTCAAGCTGATCTCAAGGTCAGCCCTACCTAGAACATGTTACAGGAATTCCATGCAAATATAACCAAGACAGAAATTATCAAGACCTTTGTGAACAATCTGATGGAAGCATCTCTGTGGGGATGGGTAGAGTGAATCTCCCAGAAAGCATATCCCACAATTAAAAAGAATCAAACCGTGGTCCACAGAAGCTCTGTGAGGCCAGGCCTTCTTTTCCTCTACCTCATCCCCCATCAAAGGTAAACCCATTTGTCACTGCTTCTCCCTCCCTCCCCCCACCCCCCCTCTCTCTCTCACCAGAGGTCACAGAATACAGTGTCTCAAAGATGCCTGAAGGAAAACAAATGAACACCAGCATGATGAATTGCAGGGACGGTACCCTGTTGTGATGCGTAGAAAAGAGTGGATAATGAATTTTGGGGGAGGGAGAAACAGACCGCTGTCTGTGCATGGCACATGCAAGAAGCTGGCTTTCCCTTTTTTGTAGTCTGGTTGTAAGAAAAAGAAAACAGAAACAGAAACGGATAAGATATATTTCATAACTGTTGGCCTTGAGATGTTGGTCAAATCTTGGATTGTGTGAAGGTAGCAATTTATAAATGAAAGCATATCCTTGAGCATCTCATGAGCACACTGTATTCAGTAGTGTTACAGACCTTCCCAAGATGGATAAGTGACACCAGTGAAAAAAAAAGCCCACTGCAGAAAGCCGATAAGACCTGGACACACATCTGGGAATTTCACTCTCTCTTCAGTGCTACGGAGGTTTCCGCACACAAACCCAGGTGGGCACTGACCTTGAAAATCTATCAGCCTACAAATGAAACAAGACTGTCCCAGAGATCACCTGTCTCCCAAGACAGTATAGAGAATATTGATTGATTGGTTGGTTGATTATTTCAGTTTATATGCCAGCCCTGCATACTTGGGTTCCCTATGTGACTTGCAACAATTAAAACAGCACGACATGGTAAACTCAGATATTAAAACATTAACAACATATCCAAAAGTATGGAAACATACGTTCTCTTATCTTTTTCCATTGCTTTCCACGGATGAACCATGCACTGATCTATTCCTCCATTCCAATGCAAGAGACAAAGAGCAAGAGCGAGAAGGTATCTGATGAGGAGGACCTCAGTGGGCCACTGAAAAATGACAGTAAAATAGAGACACAAAAGGCTCTCAATGGGACAAATGATAGAAATTAGGGGATTTACTTTAAAAAAAAAAAAACACTGATTTTTCCTGGGGTGTTTTTAAAAAAGGTTCCAAGGAAGACAATTTCTGTTTAGGAATTTTGCATGATGTTTCACAGACAGTTGGATTAGTTCTTTCTCTTCTCTCCCCTGCCTAGCTGCCTTGCCTTCTGTTCTATTCTCTGGATGCCAGATACAACCTATGGGTTCATCTCATTATAGAGCGTTATCAGCATAGCATTTCGCTTCCTCCCCCAGTGCAGCCAAGTCCTGACCTCAAAGGCACAATCTGAATGAGGTTTATTCAGAAAAGCATAAGTCACGGTGTTCCTCTTCTTCTTTTTTTCCCTTCTCCAAATGTGTGGCTGATTTTATCATGTGTTATCTTAATTGCACACTTTAAGGGCATGCAAAGCCAAAAAAGAAAAAAAAAACATTTCTGGGAGTCTTGCATTTGCTAATAGAATAGCAAGGTAATATCAGGAAGAAAAACCTATTTCCAAGGCCTTTTCTTGAATGTCAAAAGACACCCCCTCCTGATTCCAACCTATGCTTTAAAAATTACAGGAGGGGAGCATTGGTTTCTTTCTTTCCCTTGTTAACTCTTCAGTCTTTCAACCGTCACTCAACATTCTGGATTTCACATGCCACTACAGTGCATGGTATTGCAAAACCTAATGCATGGATCTTCCACTCATCATTTCTTTCCATCCTGAGACAGGAGAGGTGAGATAGTGATTCTCTGTCCCATGGCAGGACCTACTTCCACTTTGATCTTCTCCTGCCCAAGCTGTCTCAGTTAGCAGGTGTTTCCCCTCATTGGGACATGTGAACATCAAAAAATTGGAATTTCTACCCCTGGGTTCCTTTCTTCATAGAACAGCTTCCTTCACCACTTTTTCCATCTTCTTGCAGCAAGTGGAAAGAAAGACAGTGAGCTCATCTCTAGCATCTTAATGCAGGGAAGGACAGCCAAAATTGCAGAGAGAGCTTGGATTACAGAGAGAAAGAGATAGTTCCATGGGCCATGGAAGTATATCCACATCCTCTGACATTATTACGTTCTGCTAGGACATGCCTCCACAGCAAGCAGGTCCTTTGCTTATGGAGTAGGCCCACCAGCAGCAAAGCTGCTTCACCAGACTGAGGCCTTCCCCCACTGGGGAGAGGACAACTGAGCTAGACTCGACTGAGCTGAACTGAGGTGCTTCTTCAAGTGATGTCTCAGTCAGGCATCTTGGCCCAGAGTCTCCTGCCAGTCCGTTTGGGACTTCTCCAAACTTGAATTTGGACCTCATACTTCAAGAGTTCAGCATCACTGTTGTCAGCTATTAGTGTGTTGACTGGAGCACACTCACGCACACAAGATTTAAGCCCATACTCTTCTCAACTGAAAATGAAATATGAAAATGGAGGACAATTCCTTCCCTTCCCTTGCTACTCTGCTGCAGTGACAGCGTCAGTTACAGAGGCAGGAGAATTGCAGTTGAAAGGGTTGGCAAGGCTTCGCCTGGAGAAAATAATAGGGACCATAGTGACAATGGTCTTCAAATTCTGAGAGACTGTCATATAGATGAAGGAGCAGAGTTGTTCTCCCTGGTTGCAGATGACAGGACTAGAACCTGTGAATGGAAAATGGTTCTCCGAAATGTCGGGAGGAACATGCTAATGCTGAGAAGGGCTGGGCAGGATCCTAGACTGCCTTGGGAGAGGGTGAGCTCTTTAGCTTGTGATGCTTCCATTAAGGCCCACAAGGAGATGTCGCGGGGCAAGACAGTGAAATACCCACAGGGCCATTTTCAGGTGAGGGAGTGCAGCCAGCCAGAGAGGCTGTATTTAAGCTACTGCTGTGCAAATAAATATGAGTGTTAAAAAACACATGTTTTCGGATGTCTCTTTAAATCCAGGTCAGTAGGGAAGGAAGGGGCTTCGAGAAGAGGTTCAAAGAAGAAGAAACGACTGGAATTTTCCACTCCTGCACTGAAAGCCAAAGGAAAACATCATGAGTTCCCTTCATCCATGGGTCTTTCTCAGAATCTGAGGAGATACACAGTAATGGAGGGGGGTGTGACAGAATGGGGGAAAGAGAGACAAAAGCAGCCCCACTGTCACCTCACGGTGTTTAGAGAAACTCAAAGACAGCTCAGATGCATGCAATGATATGCCACCTTGAAAACAAGGCATGGAAACAGATGCCATTTTCATGAAGAAAGGAAACCTTCCAGAAGTTAGAGGACAGATCTTGAAACACTACCAGCTCTGCCTCTTCACTGGCCAAAAGTATCTTCTTGCACCCTTCCAACAGCTCAAGGGAGGTGGCTCTTCTAGAAACATCTGCATTAAAGAGACGGATCCACTATCTCTTCTCCGTCATTTCACATTGGGACCATTCCATCTGAATAAAGATCATCCAACATTTTCCTGTAGGCATCCTTCTCCACAAAGCCCCATTTTTTGTCTTGCTTACTTACACCCTCCAAATAGAAGGTTGTTTTTGCAAATATTTTATTTCCCAATGTACTTCATCATTACTGTATGGAGGTTGCCTTCCCTTGCTCACGCACAATGCCCTCAGACAATGCTAAGGGCAGAACATGGTGATGGATGCAAATTGCATGCTAGGCTGTGACCACAGGTGATCCTGTTACCCATTGTACAAAACAAAAAAAGATGGAGGAGACTGTGATGCTTGTGCAGAGCAACCTCACCTGTGAGAAACTGTTGGAGAACTTCTCCTTCCATTGGAGAAATGTTCCACCCAGTTTCTCAGTCCAAAATGAGCATGAAGAATTTCCAGGACCTGTTAGCACATAACTCCGTTCTTCACTGCACTGAATACATAGACATGGGGGTTGGAACAGATGGCCCCCAAGGCTCCTTCCAACCCTATGATTCCAGGATAATAGGTCCAACTTAAAAGAAAAGTTGTCGAGAGTTAAGTTGTTTTTATAACCAGACCCGTGATGAAGCGAAGCCGAGTTCTGTTAACAACAAACAACCAAATCTGATCTATATGGGTTACAATGAGGATTGCATGCATGCCCGGCCTCTGTGGGTGAAGACAGATGTCCGAGCCCCAAGGAAGCTTGTAATCTTCTGTTGCAGATCAAGAGACCCCTTTTACGAGGCCGTTCCTGTGTCCCCAACAGGGCTGGCAGACGGGGAGTTTTCTCTTTTTTCTTTTCTTTTCTTTTCTTTTCTTTTTTCTTTCTTTCTTTTTCTTTTAAGCTCCAGGCAATTTGCCTCTTTGCCTGTGGGAAGATGAGATTCAGTTTCACTCCCCGACGTTGGCTGCAAAGTGAGAATACATTGGGATCATGACTTCCAGACACCCAGAGGCTGGAGTTACATTGTTTGGCTTTCTATTGTTGCAGCTTATCTCACTGTGTCATATGGTTGGAAATTGGAGCTTTGCCTCCCAGGATAAGGAGCAGGAGGCAAGAACTCTTGTAATGCAGTTGTGTTCTTCAGCCCCGTATTTTTTAAATGAATGAAAAAAGTAGTTCAGCTTGCAAAAGTGTGTGTGTGTGTGTGTGTGTGTGTGTGTGAGAGAGAGAGAGAGAGAGAGAGAGAGAGAGAGAGAGAGAGAGAGAGAGAGAGAGAGAGAGACCCATTATTCAATCTTTAACTGAAACATATTAACCAAACTATGAAATTCAGGACCCTGGATAGCGCCCTCCGGGTTTGGCAACCTGGCTGTCATTTCCATAACTCAGGAGTGCTGAACTTGTTTTCAATCAAAAGATCACATTCTAATTTCGAGAAGCTTTGGCGGACCACATTCCAGGGGACAGCTGCACATGTTGAATGGGTACAGATGTGGGGATGGCTTTCTGTGCCTGCAGAAACAGTCACAACCTTGAACACGGTTCTCTAATAATATTTGCAAATCCTTGAACACGTCGTGTTTAAAACTGTGCCCATCCCACAGTTTAAAGAGAAGCTTAAAGTTGACCTTTTTAAAGGTGTAATTTCATGTTTTATCCTCGGATAGAAGGTTGTCCAACTTTGGAAATACGTTGGTGCAAATCAAAAAACAATCTGGGCAATCAGATGATCTTGGCAAACTCAAGCATGGTGTCCTCACTTATCCCTACATGGGGAATAATGCTGAAAGACTCCACAAATTTAGGAGGCCTCTGTTAGTAGAGGGTAACAAAAATGAATTCACAGAAGGAGAGAGTTGGCACATTTCTGTTGCTCAGTCATTTTGTGTGACCCTTTCTGAATGCTGGAAGACCATGAGTGCCATGTGATGGGAATGGTGGTTGCATCCCAGAATATGTGTCTCTACAGAGATGCTCAATGACAACTCTGATGGGTTTTATGGTACCAGATGAGCTTCTTTTTATTCTGCCAGGCACCTTACAAACTTTTTCTAATGCTTGTGGATGGTTACATTTTTATTCCTTGGATGGGGTTGTGGGTTTTTGTTGTTTTTTCAGGGAGGATGGGTGTGTGTGTTTTGTTTTGCATGCAGCTGTTTTTGTTTTAAGTTTGCATGCTTTTGTGTTCTTGCTCTATTCTGCTACTGGCTTGACCTTAACTTTTTAAGTGCTATTCTTATTCATTGTTTGTATATTATGATTTTAATGTATTGCAAACTTCCCAGAGGATCTGGCTTATTGGGTACTTTAAAAGTGCCATCAATATACAAACAAATGAATAAATAAAATGAGAACATTTTGTATGTTTTTCTTTTGAACCTGAAACATTCTTTTCAGCTTACAGTTTTCTGCATTTTGTGGAGGAGTTGCTATGAAAATGGCAGGTTTAGGGCTACTAATTTGTCCATGTTTCTCCTAAGAAAATGAAGATGGCCAGACGCCTTCATATTTATTTTATTACTTATTTATGAAATTTGTATGCCATCCAATTACCAGCGTCTCTGGATGGCTAACAGCATAAATAAACATGCTTTTCCCTGTCTCATAGCCTCATAACAACCCCATGAAGTGGTTGGATTGGTATATCACGGATGGTCATCCAATGAGCTTCAGGGCCATCTTTGTACCCAGGTCCCCTGGTCCTATTTGTCACTCAATCAATTACACAAACTTTTCCTTTCTCCTTTACCTCTTGACAGTCACCTTTTTGCAGTTGTGTTGTTTTTCCTAAGCATCCCTCAGCTAGCTTCACACATGGGGTCGAAAGAACTCAAGATGATAAGCAATCATGCATGGTAGAAAGCAAAACAGTCCGGCACAAAGCGTAAAGTTTTAGTTCTCCAAGGAATGGGTTTGGGTCTAAGTAGACGATTGAGCTGGTGAGGAACAACCCCCAAATCCAAGAAAACCACCCTAGCCTTCCTCAGCCAGGCATTTGAGATGGAGCACCATGGAGAAGGCCTTGCCTTGAGTCCCCACCAAAAGTTCCTCTGATGGTGGCAGGACCAGGAAAGATCTGGAAACCCAACCAAGTTCACATGGAAGATGACAGGTTTTGTGGTGCTAAATCCAGCTTGCCACCTCTTTTTTCTGGACAGGCCTTTCATTTTTAACAGTGACTTTCTGGACAGGTGCAACACGGCCCTGTCCATGCCGAGAATAGCTGTTATCTGTTAAATTTGGCTGATGCAGTTGCAGGGCGGGGAGTGGATCCAGTTTGGTTTCTTCTTTGCTAGGGACTCACCAACGTCCATTCTTCTGCCTTTTTCCATAAATGGAATGGAACTCATTCAAGAGTATGAAAATTCAAATATGGGATAAAGTGAACCTGACAGGTGAGATAAACTGAACCTGATGTCTCTATTTTAGCCTGCAAAACTGTTCCCACCAACTTATACCCAATTACTGAACTCTGGGATTGGCTTCTGCATACCCTTGTGCAAGAGCAGTTTAACTCAGTGGATCTTACTTCTGAGTAGGCATGTTTAGGACTGTATTGTTCATTGCTTTCTCACTTGTAATTTACATATATAAAGAAAGCAAAATTCTAAAGGTAGGATTGTTGACATTATTTTCCTTTCTCCCAAGCTGTGAGGGTTTCTCACTCTACTCGTCCTCAGTGCCAAGAGAGGTTGGGATCTCGTTAGGCAGGAATCCATGGAAAGAGGCCAGAGGTTAATATTGCAGAAGTTTGAGGTTGTTCAGACTGGTGGCTCTTCGTCCTGCCAGAGGGGACATTTCATGATACATAAAATAATCCAGAAGAGCAGGAAGCAAGAAACAGATGCTGGAGAGTATGAAATGAATTGCAAGGTAGAGAATCAAAGCTTTTTTACCTGCTGTCATAATTTTGGATGTTGTTTTCATGTTTGTTGTTTTACTAGTCTATATAATGCTAGATACTTTAGCAGGTGCCTGTGTTAGAAATGTTGGATGCTATGTTTGTGTTTGTAAGTTGCTGCAAATGCTTTTTGTTTGGTTTTGGTTGGGTATGGCATGGCGATTTTTGTTTTACTTTGTGACTTGTTGTACAGAAGTCCTCAGTGGCACCAAATGCTCTCAATCCTTTTAGGCTTTTGTGCCAACTGCAACCTCTCCTGGACTGGTTCAAAAGCAGCAATTTGTTCCAAATGTGACAGCCAAGATTTCAAATGGGGCAGCACACCTAAAGGCATATACCTCCAGTTTTAAGAGATCGGCCCTGATTACCAGTTTGCTGCTGAGCCTAATTGAAGGTGCTGCTTTTGAGTTTTTAAATCCCATTGAAGCCCTTCCAGAGTTCCACCAGCATTAAATTCTAAGGCAGGATACTGCAGAGTTGAAAGGAGTGCCGAAAAGAGCAGCTGAAATGATCAAGGGGTTGGAGAAATGCCCCTGTGAGGAAAAGTTACAACTTCTGGGATTATTTAGCTTAGGAGGAAGGTGAGTGCAGGGAGACATGAAAGAGGAGCACAGAATTATGCATCATGTGCAGAAAGTGCACAGGGAGACAATTTTTCTCCCTCTCATAATGCAACAGCCCAGGGGTGTCCCCAAAGCTGACTGGCGGGAGATTCAAGACAGATCAAAAGAAGGTCTTGTTCACACTATGCCTAGTTAAGCTATGGAATTCACTTCCAGGAGACATGGGAATGGACAGGGACCTGTGAGGAATCTTCGTCTGTCAGTAGGAACCTAGGATTCCTTGAACTTGGCTTCCTGGCCTCTGACCTCCTTTCTCATGGTCATGAACCCAAGTACCAAGTGTGGGGACCCACCTGGAAGCAAGCCTTCATGGACATTGCCCAAGCAGCATCCCTCTTTGGCACATGTGACCCTCAGCCTTTGCTGGCGCTGCATGAGCTGCAGAATAAAGCTCCTGGTTGGGTGACAGGAGTTCCCTGAGCATTCACAGACTCCCTCTCAGCTCATTTCCTGAGCAAAGGCCATGCACGAGAAGAAGTCCAACAGCAGAAGAGGTTCCAGGGAGGACAATCACCACAACCTGGTGGATGACCTCCAACTTGGATGGCTTCAGAAGTTCAGATGAATTTATGGCGGATAAGAAGACTGTCAAGGAGGGCCGGGTATGGTAGCTACATGCTAGCTCCACTCTTCGGGGGATACGCCTGTGCACACCAGTTCCCGGGAACCATGCGCTGCATCCATGTCCTGCTTGAGGATATCCCATGGACAGCTGGTTGGCCACTCTGTGAACAGAGTGCTGGAATAGGTGGACGTTGGTCTGATATACCAGGCTCCTCTTATGTTCTTATGGCTTAAGGCCCTGACCATGGTGGGGAGAGCTTTCCGATCAGTGGTAAGCCCACCTTGGAACTCCTTCCCAAGGAGCTTCACTCCGCATCCAGTTAAGTAGCTTTTGGGCCTCTGGTTAACACATTTTAAGTCTCTCAAGTATTTTATAATTTTGCACTTTAAAATAATATTGGAAAGATGCTATTATCAAGTTCATTTTAACTCCGCTGTTTCAATTGCTGCTTGAATTCTGCATTGTGCTGGTGATGCCATCCTAGCTAATCTTGGAAGCTAAGCATGGCCAAGCTTGGTTAGAATCTGGATGGGAGACTTGAGTTCTGCACTGAGCAGAAGCTTGGACCTGAAGGCCTTCTAGGGTCCTTCCAGCTCTAAGTCGTGATGTTCCTATTGTATATGTTATTATCATTCTGGCTTAAATTACATTCTAAACTGACCTGGGATACATACTACACAGTATGCTATAATAAAGCTGCAACCCTTAAAGGCTTACTTAAGAGTAATTCTTACTGAATGCAATAGGACTTACTTCTGAGAAGACACAAATAGGATGAAATGAAAGAAACACTATTATTATTAATGAACTATATCTTATTAAAGGTTTGATGACTCACCACCCCAATAAATTGCCTTCATTTAGGTCTTGTTTTATAATATTCCTGCTTTCTTTTCATGACTCTTGATCGGGTAGGAGTGAGTCACAAGCACTGCCACTGAAATTTGTTTTCTCTTTTGCCAGGCTGGAATTCATCTTTGCACAATATTTATGACAAAGTTCTCTCAGCTTTTGGCCTTTGCTGGGTAAGAACATTCCATGTTTGTATCAGAGAAATCCAAACTAGATCCATATTTCATTTTCGGATTTCTAGGAATTCTGTCCAATGGTTCCACCGTTGACTTCCAAGTTACACAGACCAGTAGCCATCTGGAATTCTATGGGAATTTCACCCTATGGAAATGTGAGATTTCCTGGGAAACAAGCCAATGTGCGTGCCATTTCTAAAACACATTCCATGCTCCCCATCTTTGCTACATGGAGTAAAACAATGTTTGCCATCATAGTGCCAATGGCAAATATTTGGCTATCTAGATGTAGTGATGCAGGAGGGGGAGGAAGGAGGCTGGGGTGATAACTGGATACAGCACAAACCAGCAGCCCCAAACTCTCGCCTCTCTTTCCCCCAACATCTCCCTTTTTCTTCCCTCCAAAGCCAGTTTGCCACCTCAGAGAGGTACTTGGTGACATTCTTTCCATCCTGGATGCAAGGGGAGCAGGACTAGTGTTCAGTCTTCAAGCCACAGGACCTCATTGCTGGGATGCCAAATAATCTCCAGAAAATATCTGAAGACCATCAGCTTGTATCCTCATCTATTCACAAGTTCTGTGTCTCACAAAATATCAGAGTGGCAAGCAATACAAGAAAAAAAGTGAAAATACAGAATTAAATTCATGTTTCATTTTTAAAAAGAAGAAAATAAAGAACCAGACACGGTTGATAAAAGTCTTCTCATGTTCTTAAGGGTATCATTGTTCTCTCTACTGTGTCATGGTAGATATTTCCAGTTGAACTCTTGGAAATATTTCCAGTTGGTGGGCATGTCATGAGCGGAGCCGGCTGGTGCCGGAGGTCAGACTAGATGGCCCGGGAGACCCCTTCTGACTCGCTCTGTTTCTATGTTTCTATGTTTCTTTGGAATCCATTCATAATTTTGCTATGAACAGGTCATGTTTGCGAGATATGAGTGTATTTTCCCTCTTCTGTTCTTTGCTTGTTCTCTTGGTTTGCTTTGCTGTGTTTCATAAACCCAAAATGTTGCTTTAATGAAGACAAATTATTCTCAAAATTGGATCTAGTCTCAGCATCCAATTCCTTGTGTTCATTTGCATCCTTATTGCCGATGGATATTTGCACATTGATAAAACTCTTCCAAAGTAGCACACATGAAATCGGTGTGTGTGTACTATTGCTTCAAGCATCATTTGTATGAGTTTTTCCTGATGCACACCTGATAGTAAAATATTTCACACAAAGATCTTGATTGAATTTTTGCTGCATTCAGTCAATTCACACAAGCAAATTCACTAATGGAAAAATGAGATAATGACATATATACCCCAAAGAACTTGACCATTGTGGCAAATGGCTCCCCGCAGCTGTCTCTCCAGACTTTGGAACGCTGGAGGACTTCTACTTTATTGATTCCTTTTCATAAATAAGGCCAGGTACTTCACAGCTCCTCCTACCAAGAAGAGAAATTTGATATACTCAGTACCTCCAGGAAAATCTTTGTGCGGACAGAGCTTTTTTAAAAGGATAGTCCAGGCAGGCTTACTGCTGAGTTTCCAGAGAAACTGAACAGACCTAGAGTTCTGCAAACCCATATATTAGGGAAGGGGGGCAAAATCCCAGGTCATTTTATTAAAAAAAAAAAGGCTTCCAATGGATCTTTGCTCTTTGCATTAAATACGTACAATAAAATCTTCTGAGATCCAATAAGGATAAGCTTTCTTTATCCTAATAAACATAGTATTTAATTAAAATTATGCTTGTCTGTTTTATAGTCAATCATACAATCTTTGGACCAATATGTTAAATAATTCATCATCTTCATGGCTAACCCCCCCCCCCTCAAATGCTGAACAGTCAAGCTGAGTTTGCATGTTCCCCAAACTCAAGATCCCTCTGTAAATCGGATCCTTGCGTTGGAAGCTCATTTTGCTTAAGTCTCTAGCTGATTGTTTTTATATGCAGCCTCCATCACACCCTTTGGCTTCCTCCTTCTTCCCATCTGGGGATATAAAAGAGTAATTAACACATGATTAAAAAAATGAAATTGAATTCCTTGCCATCTTTTATTTGACCTTCAACAAGCTACATCCTTCTCCTCAAGTTCCAAAGAGCAAGACATGCCTTCACACACCCTTAAATGTTATTGATTCATTGTTGTTGTTGTTGTCAGAAAGTTGAAGGCATTGTGTGTGCATGTGTGTGCATGTGCAGTGTGTGTGGCTTTTCCAGGAATACATGACTCCCTAGAGAAACTTGAGCTTGCCAGAGTTCTCAAATTCTATCTTGAAACTTGTTTGGACTTGAATCCTTCTTAGATTTGAAGATTTTTCTTACCTCCACAGGAAAATCTGTGTATATTATTGTGTATGTCACAATTGAACCCATCTTTGAAACCCATGCATTGACTTGAGCTGCAAAGGGTCTGACAAAACACCCCCCGCCCTTCCCCATTGGTTGTACCTCTACAGACACACCTGCAGACAAGTTTGCAAGAACCCTACAAGGTCCTTAGAAACATAGAAACTAAGCGAGTCAGAAAGGGCCTTCCAGGCCATCTAATTTTATCCCCAGCTCCAGCTGCCTCCACTCATGACATACCTACCATGTGCATGTCTAGCCTATCCTTGGACACCCTCACTGATGGGACTTCAACCACCTCTGGTGGAAGCCCATTCCATACCCTCGGGGTCCTTACTGTCAGGAAGTACTTCCTGGCATCTAAATGGAACCTTGGCTCCCTGAGTTTGGCTCCATTGGAGCGCATCCTGCCTTCCTCTGCAGGGGAGAACAGGTCTCTACCCACCTCCATGTGGCACCCATTCACGTACCTATATGTCACCAACAGATCCCCTTGAAGTCTTCTCTTTTCCAGGCTGAAGAGACTCAGTTCCCTCAGTCTCACCTCATATGGCCTTCCCTGCAATCCAGCCACCATCCTAGTGGCCCTTCGCCACACTGACTAACCTAGCTATATCCTTCCTGTTACGAGGGGCCCCAAACTGAACACAATACTCCAGTTGCAGGCGCACCAGAGTCACACAGAATGGTAGCAATACCTCTCTCGATCTAGAAGCCATGCTTCTGGCTATGCAACCAAGGGTGGTGTTCGCCCTCTTGACCACCGCATCACGCTGCTGGGTCATGTTTAGCCTGTACTCAACCAGTACTGGAGATCCTTTTCACAAGTGCTGCTCTCCAGTCATTTATCCTTGAACTGCAATACATTTTTCTTCCACGGAGACCCTCAACTGGGAAACGCGAAAGGCTCCAGAAGAAAGCTGCTGAAACTGCTGCATGCAACAACGCGGCCTTGAAGGGGGAATGGCACAGTGCTGCCCAGTGATCTTGTCACCCCATCAAAAACATCGGTGATCTTGGGGGCCCAAGTGTTGGCCAGCAGGGGTTGCACCTTGGTCCAGCCATATCTTCCAACCTTGAGAATCCAAGGTGTGCTCCATCAAGCCCTGCCCCACCATCTGAACTTTAGTGGGCTCAACAACCATCCGCATTTGCTAGAAAGCACACACAGGTGAATATGGTGTTCTATAGGAATGGACCAGAACTATGGACGATGCCTATCTACCCTTAACCCAAAAATTCCCCACCTGCCGTGCAGCAAGTGACCCATTGTCCTTGCCGCAAGTAGCTCTAAGGGCAATGGGCTTAAGGACCACTCATTCAACGGTGTCCCTCTAATCCCCCACAGAGCTTCTGGCACAACTGCTGGGCATGCCAGAATCAGTTTCCAGAATCTCTGCTTCTGGCTGCATGACCAAGCATGAGCAGCACCATGGTCAAGCCCCACAATGTGCCAGGCCCAGAGAAGAAGGTTAAATTTAAGACAATGCCATCTCAACACAACATATCATGGGATAACAGAAGGCAGAGAACTTGCTGATTGTGGCACCAAAACTGCTGACTACATTTACCAACTGGTTCGCTCGGAAGCATGTTGTGACACATACTGGGGGGAATTCCAGGAAAGCCAGATCACAACACATCTCACTTGGTGGACCCATATCAGGCCAGCAAGGGGTGTACCAGTGGCGCCTGAAGGATGCAGCACATTCAAAGGCTTTGAATACATCAGAAGGAATATGATACTTCACTTCCAGTCCAGCAGCAGCTCCTTCCTCAAAGAGATGCGCCCCTAAACTGTTCCAGAAAGGAGAGCCAGGCCCTCTCAAAGCATCCCACATTGCAGATGTCACCCAAATATGATGATGAGTCAACCACAGGCTACGGCTACAAATGAGGCAGAGGCTACTTTAAGCTGCATTAACAGAAATATCACTCCCAAATCACGTGAAGCACTCGGAGCCCTTTACTCTGCTGGGGTTGAAGGCAGAAGAAGAAAAGAAGCACCAAATGCGGGATGGATTGACCCCATCAAGGAAGACGCAGCCTTGACTACAAGAGCTGAGCAGGGTTGCCATGGATAGGACAATCTGGAGGGGATCAGCATAACTCAGAGATGACTTGGTGGCACATCACAACAAGAAGACAATGAAGGGAGGCTTATTCTTGTGGCTAAAAGTCCTGGAACACCATTGCTTGAGAGGTGGATGCAGAATTCGTGAGCGCCTCTCATTATTTCCATGTATAATTCATCCATCGAGGCTGAAATGGCCTGTCTTTCTCTTTTAGTGGGAAAAATAAAGCTAGGTCATCCTGGGAGTGAACCCTGGTTTCTTTATATGGCTTGACTGGGAGGGAGGGAGGGAGGGGTGGTCTACTTTGAAAAGGCAACTGCCCCAAGATGGGACTCACATCTCATCATGACATCTCATCTCAGGAGGTTGCCTTGGGAACCTGATCAGAAGCTCTTTCAGCTTGTGTGTGTGGTGGAGATGTAAGCCCAGTGATCAGGACCAAGGATGAGAGCCCGGCCTTAGGAAGCAGCTTCAGAGTAAGTGACCATCTATCCAAGTACTCTGACTGGAGTGGTCCTCAGTTGTCACTTGCTATCTGATTGTTGTAGCTGGAGATGTTATGGGTTGAGTCTGGAACCTTCTGCATGGAAATCAAATCCCTTGATACTGTATTACAGTCAGAGGTAGGGTAGGACATCAGAGATCCTCCTGCCTTCAGAGGGCAGGAGTACTTTCTCCAACAATGCACCTGGAAGGACATCATGCTGTAGGATTGGGTCTGAGGATTGAGTCTGGCTGAGATGGTCCCAAAGATCAAGGGCAGCTTATGCCACTACTTTCCTGTTGGACACACGGATTCGGTTAACTTCAATCCATCAGTATTTCTTTCATTCCATTATCTCCTCATCTCTTTTTTAAGGGATGCATAAAAATCCCATCCCACTAGCACACACGTGCATTAGACTATTATAATTTAGTGCTACTATGCATTACTGTATTTGTGCATTGGCGTTAAGACAGATTACTGCTACTGCCTATTTGTGCAAGTGCAAATGTGTGCAAATCAGTTGGGAGAGGAGAGGAGAGGAGAGGAGAGGAGAGGAGAGGAGAGGAGAGGAGAGGAGAGGAGAGGAGAGGAGAGGAGAGGAGAGGAGAGGAGAGGAGAGGAGAGGAGAGGAGAGGAGAGGAGAGGGAGTAAGTTTGTGGAATCTGGATGACAGGAAAACCCACTCTGCTGTGGAATCTGCAGGCAGTATTTGTAGAAATCTGGACTTAAACCTTCTTTGCATTAGGATTTTCATGTTTTAACCTGCCATGTTACTGAGCCTTCTGCTTCTGGAACATGGTTATATGCTTCTACATATAAGCATCCCATCATTTCTGGCAATAATCTTTACAGCAATTTCAGACTTCCAAGTTTTAATTAAGTCTGTGCTGAAATACATTCCCGCCAAACGTATTTTTGTCTGGCAGAGACGGAAGACTTTTCTCTGCTTCAGAAGAGGCCAGGTGACTTGGACTCCAGATGGTGTCATGGAGGGGTTTTAGGCAAGGGTTCACCCCCCCTCCCCTGCCCCACACCTCCACTTAGTCCTTGCAAGGTTCTCTGAAGTCTGGCCAGATTACCTACCAAAATTGTGCCGTTCTGCTGCATCACTTCCAGGGCATCCTGGAATGGGCATCCTGTCAAACTGAGATAAGCCCACTCAAAGCGGTTTGTGGGTGATCATATGTTCATGAGTTATGCAGAGAGGAGAAACACGAAATGTTCTGGAGCCCCAGATGGCCCATGTCCCGGATGTCGCCGGTTCTGCACCAGCGACACGGGTCACAGATGTGTTTCTCAGCCTCATTCAAGGGGCTGCTCACACCCCCCCAGCACCCTGCAGGGTGTCCTAAGCCCCTGCAGAGCTGAGCACTCAGGTCGGTGTTGGATGCCTTCCTCACAAGCCCTCCCAGCAGGTACATTCTCCAAGCCTGAGAGAGACAGGGTCTTATCCATGGGGGCCCCTCACTTCTGTTTGCGCCTGTCATTAGAGATTTCTCGAAGGGGCCCTAGAGACTCTTGGAGACTCAGTTCTGGGTGCCCTCGTTTAGGGTGTTGCTCAGTGGGAATCGCTGCACTGCTTTAAAAGCCTGTTTAGTGCTGCTAGTTGAGGTGCCATGAAATGTCTCCGAAAAGAGTTCTTTTCCGAAAAAGAATCCCCACCCTGCTATTTTTGGGGCATGTGGTCCTCCAGGAGGCAAGTGCCTCAGAACTCGGAACAAAGCTAGGGTCCCAATATTGAGATGTGGAAGGGGTGGCACCATCCCAGCATAATAATGTGATACTTACCTGCTTCACAGGTGCAGAATGGGACCATTCTTTGCAACAGTTTGGTGTAATAGCATTCTGGTAAAAGGAAACTAAATGCTTTCAGCAGATGCAAATGGTTTTGTCCATACTCAGTACAGTTTATTGACAGTTTCCCTCTCTTTGCAAATCATATTCAGCATTAAAGGGGAATGGATTTTATCTAATGGATTTTATTGCTTGTTTATGAATGATGCTTTAAACTACATTTCAGCATATCTCGAACTGATATTTTAAAACTGGGCAATAAAGCTGGAAATATTGCTGACTTGTGTTCATTTAGGAAATATTCTGTGAGGGGAACAGAGAGGAGCTTCACTTCCTGCCATGTTTCGGGGCCGCTATTCACACCGGGAAGGGATTACAAATGGGGCATTGAAGGGTATTCCTGGGCCCAGAGCTCTTCAATGTTTTTATTGAAGCTTTGGATAAGGAGGGACATGGAATGCATATCAGATTTGCAAATGACAGCAAATTGAGTGGAGTGGCTAATACCCTGGAAGGCAGCAACGAAATCTGAAGTGTACTTAATAAATTGGAGCACTGGGCTGAAAACAACAGAATGGAATTTAACAGGGACACATGCCAAGTCCTGCAACAAGGAAACAGAAACCCCATGGATAGTTACAAGACGAGGGATATTTGGCTTGTCAATACTACAGGCAAGAAGGATCTCAGAATAACTACAGATCACAGGCTTCATGGTGCATTTTTATCCCACTTTTTAGATCATTGCTTTCTCCCAAAATGGATCACATGAATAAGAACAAGAAAGAATAAGAGCCCCATGTTCGGTCTCCAGACTTGCAAACTACAAAGATGGCATGCAAGAGAAGTGAAGGAAAAGGGAAGGATAAACAGATCCAGGGTGGTGTCATGGTTAAGAGTGCAGGACTGGGACTCAGAGATCCGGGTTCTGGTCCCTGCTCAGCCATGGAGCCGACTGGGTGACTTTGGGCCAGCCACAGACCCTCGGCCCAACCCACCTCACAGGGCTGTTGCTGTGGGAATAAGAGTGAGAACAGGAGGAAGAGAATGATGTAAGCTGCTGTGAGTGCCTTAAAAGGAAAAAAGGCAGGATATAAATCTAATAAATAATAATAAAGATAAGTGCCAAAGGGTGAGCCCTAAATGAGGGTTTAAATGCACTCAGACTGATCTCTCTCTGCTCCAACTCTTGTTGGAATATTGGTTCTTTTTTCACAACCCACTTCTTCCAGAACTCTCTTGGCAAGCCCTGAAAGTATCTTTAGCAGTGCTGAAAGAATTCTTGCTGTTATCTTCCTGAGATTTGGGAATGACGCTGCTATTAATCTCTCTCTCCTCCCTCCCTCCACTCATGTTACTTCCTTTCTGTGGCACTCCTTGTGCTATTGAGTCATGCTTAGGTTTTTAGTCACCAATTTGCTTTCTCTGCATTGTCCAAGCATGGGAAGGAAGCTGTGAAGGGGACTCTGGCTGACTCAGTCCGAAGCGGCATCTTGGCCTGGCATCTTGTACCCAACAGTGACCAACCAGCTCCTTTCTGGAATCCTCACAATGCTTGCAGCAAAGAGACTAAAGCATCCAAGAAGATTCTGGTGGGCACAGACTTTATGTATTTTTAATTTTTGCCTGCAAAAAGGAAAATCAACAGCAGTGGCAGAGGAATGAGCCCCCGGAGGTATTTGTGGTCTGAATCAACAATGGCCAGAGCACAGACACCTGTCGAAAACATTGTGATGCAAAGTGGCTTTCATGACGAGATAAAATCAGTAGGTGTGCCGCGGGGAAATTACTTACTCTGTGTATGCTCACTTTACAGCTTGTCCAAAAGAAATTGGACTCCCGCCCCCCTAAAGAAATTGATCCCGGGAAATGGCCCCCCTCCCCATCTCTACAGCTCTGCCCGTCCCTTCGGTCATGCACAGTACCTTGTTAGGCTGATCATGTTCATCTTGGATCAATTTCCTTAACTACCGGTCTCCCTGGAATGGCAGTGTCAGTGATTTTTTGTATATTTCCCCCCTAAAAAATGTGCAGGGCTCTTCCCAGCATAATAAAACAACAAGAATTATTTTCTCTATTTCCAGTGTTCCGGCTGTGGATGTTGTTTATGTCACGAGAAAGACACCACCTCTTACAGGATGGTATTAATCAGCTTCGGGAATCCGAGGTTTGCAGAAGAGCAAAAAGTTAGTTAAGGGGAAAGCCCCATGCAGAGGGATCACCCAAAACAGCCCAGTGAAAACTTGGCATATTTACCAGCTGTGGGAAGTTGAATGTCTCCCCACACCCCAGGGGGAGCAGTGGAAACTGTTACAAAGGTGGATAGAGGGTGCTCTGATTTCAGCATCCCAGCTCCAACCTCAGAGCTAGACTCTGGTATCACCTGTGACTCCATAGAGAACATCTGTTAAGCTTCCATATAGCCTGAAGTGCCTGATCCTCTCTAAACTTGGAAGCTAAGCGAGATCAGGCCTGGCAGAAATCAGGATAGGAGACTGGAGTCCTGCATTGAGCAGGTGGCTGGACTTGGGGCTGCTAGGCCCCTTCCAACTGTATGATTCAATGATCTGGTGGCCATTCAGTTGTACCCTTAGGGCACATGTCTATGGAGTCCATACGTCATATGGGAGAAAATAAGGGTTTTTTGGAGTCCGAGCACTGAGGTCCTTTGACCTCGGCTAGCAGATTCCAAACAATGGATCCTCTGCCCCATCTCCTCACAGCCAATGTGGAAAGAACCACACTGGGCCTTGGAGGTGGAGGAAGCATGCTGGGAGGAGAGGAACAGCCTGGCCACACTGGTGGAAGGAGGCTATCCTATGGACACATTGTTGGATCATAACAAAAGATGTTCACTCAACTCGGACAAAGACCCGCATCCTTGGACTGTGAGCCCCCAAACTGAGAGGTGACGCTCATCCAGTGTGGAGTGAGAGAACCAACAGAAGTTATTTTTATGTCTACTCTTTCGGCGCCAGGTCAAAACCTTTATATTTAAGCGGTATTTTAAAAATCAATATTCTTAATGGTTTTTGCAGTCGCTTTTGCTGTTTTGTTTTGAGTTAATTGGCTTTATTTGATGTTAATTTATTCTTCTATACAGTATTGTTGTTTTAATTGTCACTGATGTTATTAGAAGTTTTTAAATTGTTCTTTTAAATTGCTGTAAGCCGTCCTGAGATATTTATATAAAGGACGGCATACCCAAGTTTTTAATTAATAAATAAAATAAATAAATGTTTGCCTCCTGATCCCCTGCACCTGCCTTCATGGTTGTGGCTAGGTGAGCATTTTGCCCATCTTGCTGGAGCATCTCAGAGGGGGGGGAAGGAAGGAGACCAGCAAGGCCTTGGGAGAATGTGCATCCTGGCCCCCACTCTTTCCTTCCTTCTCCTAAAATAGCCCCTTCCCCATTCTCTGAATTTGCTTTTGAATCTGGGAGAGCCTCCGGCAGAGCCCGTTCTGTGCTGGGTCTGCCTTGGGCAAGGGAGCAGGATCGGGGCTCTGAATTTCTAGCTGGTAGTCCAAAGCACCCCTTGCCTCCTCAGCCATAAGACTGCTGATCAGACTGCTCTTTTAGGGTGCCTTCCTAGTGCCCTGACCCTGTTGCCTGTCCTGAACGAGGCATGGCAGTGTCCATCTCAGCCTCAGCGACACATGGCCACTTTTCCACCTTGTTAGCCATTTTCAGCCATCCGGGGAAGGTGCTGGAGAGTGAGAGTGCAGGATGCCCTTTTGAATTCCAGCAAGACCTGGCATTGGTCCTTAGCCTCAACTTCCTCCACCCTCCTACCTTTTTTCTCCTCCAAGAAACATTTGCAGCTTCAAGGAAAGTGTCCAGTGTGGAGGATCGGCTTCTGAACACCAGCTATGAGACCGTAGGGTCCAAGAACTGGGACTCCAAATAACCCCATGGCCTCCCCAGAGAGCATCAGAAGCCCCGGGATGTTTCTCTTGGATGGTGAGTTGATTTTTCTGGAGGCAGATTCTGTCGTGACACACCCGTTGTGCAATGTTCCAATTTTCCCCTCCACTGCTGATGAGAAAAGCGTGCGTGTGTGTGTGTGAGAGAGTGTGTGTGTGTAGTTTTCACGTATATCATATTACAAGCTTATGATGTGTTTCTGGGTATAATAATGCAGTTATCTCGCAGTAAAACCTGGAGTGTTAAGACAAATTTATTCCATAGTGACAGATTTAGGTCAGGGACGCTAATGGAATAGGCAGATTGACATGTGAAGCACACATAGCCCAGAAAGCAGACTTTCTGCTTACGGGAAAATATCGAGGAACTTTCCAGTGGGGAGAACTGACCCGAATGGATCACTGGTTCAAGCTTTCTGCCGGCTTAAAAGAAAAAAAAAAGGCATGAACTGCACTTTCTCGCTAGGTGGGACCTTAAGGGACTAAATGAGATATCAATGGCCGCTGCAGCATTGGGTGTAATTAGTTAAGGAACAAGTCCTGCCCCAGGAGGATGCATACAAAGGGGAATCACCCCCCCCATTTTGTTTAAAGCATGCATCCTGAATGGTAGCATTTCAACTAAAGCATGGTTTTGTTTAAACCATGCATGCTGCCAGAAGCAAGGAAAATATCAGAACTGTGAGTCCTACCCTTGTGGCCCCCGGTGGCAGGAAGGTTGGGCACCCTGGTTTGTACGAGCCACCTGCTTGGTTTACCCTTCTCTCGGCCAGTCGGCAGTGGCGCTCCACGGTTTCGGACAAGGGGTCTTTTCCAGCCCTACTGAGAAACAGCACGGGTTGAGTCCTTCCGTGTGCTTTGTCGCCAAGTCAAGCCAGCTTGTTTTCTTTCTGGCAACATTGCTGGTCTGTCCTGCCCCACCACACTCAGCAGGCTCTCATTGGGCCAGGGACAAAAAGAAGTCCTTTGAGTTAAGTTACTTCTTCCCAAGTCAGTGCATTTTTGGCTGTTGCTTCAGAACCGCAAGGGTGACTTTTCTTGACAGGTTGAAAATGTATCCGGAAATGTTTCATGCAAGACAGCACCCTTTTCTTTCTTTTTTTAAAGGCCAACATTCCAAGAATGCTCATGCTCTCCCTCTCTCCCTCTCCCTCTCCCTCTCTTAAAGATGAAGGCTATTTTGATCCCTCCTTCAAATGCCTCCACTTTTTCACATCTCTTTTTGTTCTGATCCTTTTGAATACAAAGCAAGCAAACATGAATGGGGCCGGTGTTCATTTTTAAAATGAATGCACACTCTGGCGACACACAGCAGGGGCGGTCAGGCCATTGGGAGAGAAAAATTGCCATGGCACGTCCTCCCCTGTAGTAAGATTTAAATATATCTGGGCCTTCCCCCTCTGGCTGCAGATCTGGAAATACTAATTCGCTTGCAAGATTTGTAAAAACGATTATCTCTGGGGCAGCCTTTAGGAGATTTCGGGAGCTCGACTGTGCATCCCAGAGTCCACAGGGCAGCTCAGATTATCCCCTCTGAGGTGGGAGGGAATGCTTTGACCTCAGAGGGGGCAGTTGGAGCTCTGACCCCCAAACCAGCCCCTTGCAATCAACATGGGAAGAGCAAGTCTCTCCGAAGCTGGAAAATTGGCCTTGGAGATGGGAAAAGGGGTGGTGACGGGAGGAGAAGAAATTGGAAGGATGCTGCTATCTGCAATGTTCCCAGGCTTCGTCTCCTTCCCTTCTGAAGCTGAAAAGCCCATCTGATGAAAACAAAGAGGAGAGATGGGGAAGCAAAGGCCATCTCCATGGCCTTCCTGCCCAGCCAGTTTCAGGGCAAAGCAACCTGAGAAGGTTCTCACTCGGGGGCTTTCCAAATGGTGCAGGTGCGGTCCTTGGGCCCACATCCTTCCAGCAAAGTGCCATCAGTGGGTTGAGGATGCCCACCTTTATCTCCCCGTAGCGACTATGCCAAGAGGGAGTGTGCAGTTCTGGACCCTTATCTGGATGAGAGCCAGAAGCCTGCAGCGGAATCCTGGCAAGCCAGAGGCACTGGGGAGAGGTGGACCTCCTTGTTTAGGGTTCCTGTTAAGGATGGTTCAAGGCATGTGGCTTGGGGTGTGCCTAGATCCACCACTGTCTAGGGGGGGCCATGGGGGCCTCCACGGCAAGGGTTGTCTTTTTCCAGCTTCAGTTGGAGGGCCAAATACAGCCATTCTGAACATCATGCTTGGCCTGCTGCGGTGGGCTTTCAGTGGAGCTCGCTGTGGGGTTGGGCCATAAGCTGTGGCTAGTACAAAATGCCATGATTAATCTCCTGGGCAGGACTTGGAGATGATGGCACCCATTCTGATAGTGGCCAATGAGTTCTTGAGCTTTTGTTGACATATAAATGGATACCCAGTTCTCCCCTGTTTAAGGCTGATATTGTGCAATTCTATAGTGTCAAATTGGTTGCACCCACCTTTGGGATGGTCTTATAATGGAAGCTGAGTAATATATTTCAGAAATAAGTTTTAAAAAATCAGATCGATTTTTTTGGCTGTTATGCCAACCACTCCAAAGACTCAAACAGTACAGGATGAATGTTGAGTATTATCATTATGTGTTGCTTTTGGTATTTACTCCAATTGCTTTTCTGCCTCATCATCGTGAGATTTGCTCAGTAATTTAACATTCATCCCAAAAAGCTGTACCAACCTTCTCCAGCATCATGTCTTCTAGAAATTTTGGAGTTTAATTCTCACCAGCTTAGCCACCAACCATGCCGACTGGAGTTGATGG
This sequence comes from Varanus salvator macromaculatus, assembly GCA_023646645.1. Lineage (NCBI taxonomy): Eukaryota > Metazoa > Chordata > Lepidosauria > Squamata > Varanidae > Varanus > Varanus salvator. Next base: position 10,411,245 of record JAIXND010000773.1, read on the forward strand.
CAACTGGGCTGGACCACCATTTGAGAGAGATCAAGGTATGTGACGCGCTCCAATGGAGCAAAGCTCAGGGAGCCAAGGTTCAATTTGGATGCCAGGAAGCACTTCCTGACAGTTAGGACCCCAAGGGCGTGGAATGGGCTTCCACGGGAGGTCGTTGAGGCCCCATCGGTGAGGGTGTTCAAAGACAGGCTAGACATGCACATGGTGGGCATGTCATGAGCGGAGCCGGCTGGTGCCGGAGGTCGGACTAGATGGCCCGGGAGGCCCCTTCTGACTCGCTCTGTTTCTATGTTTCTATGTTTCTAAGGTGGCTCAACTGGAAATATTACTTTGCATGGAGGACAGATTGGCCTCCATGAGCAACATTGTCCTTGCTGTTATGCTCATGGAAATTGGCCTTGCTTAGACTTGGTATTAAGAAGAAGGGAATGGCAGAGGATGAAGTGGCTGGATGGAGTCACTGAAGCAGTCGGTGTGAGCTTAGGTGGACTCAGGGGGATGGTGGAGGACAGGAAGGCCTGGAGGAGATCAACCCTTACTGCTCTTTAGAAGGCCAGATAGTGAAGATGAAGCTCAAATACTTTGGCCACCTAATGAGAAGGAAGGACTCCCTGGAGAAGAGCCTAATGCTGGGAACGATAGATGGCAAAGGAAGAAGGGGATGGCAGAGGATGAGGTGGCCAGATGGAGTCACTGAGGCAGTCGGTGTGAGCTTAAGTGAACTTCAGGGAATGGTGAAGGACAGCAGAGCCTGGAGGAACGTTGTCCATGGGGTAACAATGGGTTGGATGCAACTTTGCTAAACAACAAGAAGACTTGGTATCGGCCAATGATGTGTGCCCTCAGCCCTGATATATCATGACATTCTATGACTGTATGAAACTATAATATAACTGAAAACATGTTAAACATGACATGAAGTTTATCTCATTGGGTTTTGTTTTGTTTTAATGTCTTCAGTAATGTTAGGATTTCACAGAATCATCCAATCTTAGAGATGGAAGGCCACTTGGAGCTCAGCTACTCAAACCCCCAGCTGATTGTAGAACTCTTGTAACTACATCATGGCTGATGTGACTCTCCAACCTCATCTTAAATACCTCCCATGACGAAGAGTGCCTATTGCTCATTGCTTCTCTGGGCAACTTGTTCCAATTGCCCATTTTAGTTTTAGGCTGGAAATAAACACACAGAGAGAGAGAGAGAAATGAAGAATGAAAGCTGTTGCTGGAGCAACCGTAGCTATTGCTCTACTTTATATCTCTTGCCCCAGGCCCCCTTTAAAGCATCCCTTTTCTTTGAACTGAAATCAAGGAATGCCTAGTTAAGCAAAAGTGTTTTCAGGTCCTGAAGAGAAGAATTTGGAGCAATGTCTGTTTGGGGATGGAGAGCTTCACTTGGAGAAAATATGCATGCTTCTTTTAGGTTGGGCCTAGTCTCTGGTCATGTCTTGGCTTGGTTTATCTTCCCCCCACCTTGTCAAACCCAATTACGCCCCCTGATCTTTGGGTAGGGCAGTATTTCATGGGCATTCCTTGGCATTCAAGGAGTCCCAGATTGAATCCCTGGAATCTTTACCTAAAAGCAAGAATTAGCAAGTGATGGGAAGGGCTTAAGGCCATACGGAGCTACTGCCATTCAGAGTAGACAATATTGGGTCCAATGTGGCTACATCACTCAGCAGCTTTCTAAGCTTCAACCATTTTGAGAACATCTTTTGGTTCAAGCCTGATGGCTTTGACCAAGTTGCTTTTAGAAAAATCTAGGAAGCAGCTGGGTAGGCAGGTTTATGGTTGCCATGGTCCCATTGCCTCTTCAGAGGGTAGAGACACCAAGAGGCCTAGATTCTTCCCAAGGACTTTCATGAAATAGCTAATTAATAGCCTCCTCTTGTTTCCACGGCAACCTCAGGCTTTGCTCTCAGGGCCACTCCAAGTGGGCATTCAATTGCTTCCGTTGCTGTAGCATCAACATAGCACGAACACAGAAAGCTGATGAAATTCGCTTGATTCTGTATGATGAGGCTGGAAAGATGGCAACAGAATAAAAATACTGAGCAGGGGGTGGGTGGGAGAGTTTAGGCAGGCTTCCAGCATCTCCCAATCCTCTCCCTGCTTACCAGGAGACTCAGAGTCTCTGTTTCCATCCTCCCTTTGCCTGGAGCTGAAAAGAGACTGGATCTGTTCTTCTGTGGAGAGTTTATTTTTCCCTCATAGTATCCCACTGGGGATCTTTATGGTAATTCTCCATTAAATGAGACAAGATCGTAGTACCAAAGAGCAAGCAAGAAAGGATGTGTGTTTGTGTGTGTGTCATGCTGGCTGGGGCTGCTAAACTATTCTGGGGAGAAATCCATATTGCTGAGTTCTCTCAAAGTCAGGGGCCCCAACCCGGTGCCCTCCAAGTGCTTGGTTTAACTCCTAGGATCCCTAACCAAGTGGCCTCACTGGCTTGGTCTGATGGGATCTGAAGTCAAAAGCATTTGGTAGGCACTAGAACGCGCTACTTTAAACTATTCCATTGGTCGTCAACCAGCCAAGATGGTATCATTCCAATGCATAAAAATGTTCAGGTACATGTGAAGGTTATAACAATCTGGCCACCCCGCCACTCTCCATTATCTCACTGAGCAGTGAGCGGTTGTTCAACGTCCTTGCATCTCCATGGCAGGTGGACTTCATCACCTCATGGCTGGTCCTGCATCTCCTTGTCACATACATAGTGAGAACATAGTCTGGAAGGCAGCGGGCAACGGTGGTCTCCCTCCTTGCCCAGTGGACCTCCCCTATGAACTGCCATGTAGAGCTTCACAGAATTCCCAAAGCATTTGATGTAGCATCACTCTGTAGCATTGCGGGAAATATCAAAAGGCGGCTAGTTAATTCCATGATAGAGGTCAGGCCAGGCATCAGTGTTGGTCAGTCCTTTCCAAGATGTTGGGGCCCCAGGACTTGCTGAAGCTGCCAAGTGGACCAGAAAGGTCCTTCCTGAGAGGCAGAAGAAGCCTAGAGACTGGCACTATGGTTGTAGACACCATTGCTGAGACAACCCCCGTAACTTTGGATCCTTCTCCAGTTGCTTCCCACTTCTTGATCCTTTGTGTGGGAGCTGTTATGTCCCTCATGGGCAAGATTGAGCTATCCATGCACTAGGATTGGTGGTGTCACATCTCTCCTGTTATCTCCTCGCCTAAAACATGGATCAGAAGACTTCTGGGTGGACTTTCGAAGCCCAATATTCCTATATAGCTCCTGGCTTAAAAGCCTCATCAACACGCATTTTCAGTATTTTCTTTCTTGAAGTGTGGTCTCCAGAATAGTAAAGATGGAGCCTAAGCGATGCTGAAGAGAGGGGAACCAGCCCCTTACACAATCCAGAAGCTAAACTGCTATGAATGCAGCCCAATACATCTTTTTTTGCAGTCACTTCCAGAGAACCAGTTTGTCACTGAGTTCACTTGAATGAGGCCATGCTCCAATAAATCTCTCTCTCTCTCCCTCTCCCTCTCTCTCTTAGCCCCCAACCTCTTTGCCCCCTGCTGTGGGCAATGGGGAACCTTTGCTTTTACATTCATCAGAAGGTGTTCTCAACCCATGGACACCCCCTGAGTAGTCAAGGTCCCAGACTGGCTGAGAATTGTGGTGACTTAATTCCCTTCTCCCATGTATGAGTTCTCTGCACATATATGTGTAAGGAGCTCTTTCCAAAGAACATTCAAAGCAGTGCTGTGGTTAGGCACATGGGACTGGGACTCCGGTGATCTGAGTTCTAGTCCTGATCAGCCATGGAGCCATCTGGGTGACCTTGGACCATTCACAGACTCTCAGCCCAAGCTACCTCACAGGGCTGTAGTTGCAGGGAGAAGACTGAGAGCATGAAGGGGAGAAGGATGTAACCCACTTTGAATTCTTAACAAAAGAAGAGAGAAAGAAAAATAGTGGGATATGAATCTACTAAATAAATGGATGACTGCCTACACAATTGCAGGCTTAGGCTATAATCTCACACATACTTATTCGGGAGTAAGTCCCAATGACCTCAGTGGGGTTGTCCTCTGAGTAATTACGAATCTGATTGTATTTTTCAACTCCACCGTGCCATTGGCTCTACTCATTTAATTCCCATTGAACTCAATGGGGCGTAGTTCTTTGTAGGATTGTACCCCATAGTTGCGGTTCTAATGCACTTTCTGAGCACCATGAGCCTCACTTCCAAGTAACTGCACTGTCGGGTTTCTTTGCTGCCACACAATGTCACTGCATTCGGAGCTGCAGGCTCAGGAAAATAACGCTAAACTCCTAATATACCCCAATACTATGACCTGGAAAACTCCATATTCTAAACCAGAAGCTCACAAGCTTTGGCCACAAGATCATTAGCTGCTTCCTTTCTAGCAATTATGTTCATCTCAGTCAGGAGAATGATTGAGAATAAAACTTCCATACCGTTTCACAAAAGAAATAGCTTTTATCTTTGGCCATCAACTCCCACTAGGAGAAATGGCAACTCTTTGTCAATGTACACAGAATTCGCTCTTTCTCACTCCATTCCATCTTCTTCTTTTTGGCACCTGCATAGCTGAAATCTTTACAATTAAATACAGGAAATCTCAAAAAAAACGTTTCTGCATCTCGCATACTTTCCCTACCCAACTTTGCTGTCTCCAAATTTATCCAGCAACACGTCAAAGGAGTCCCATGTTCCAACCCTGTTTACAATGGTAGCAAAACATGCCCACTGGTTTGACATGGATAGGTGAACAGCTTTCTTTCCATTTTCCACAAAGACCTTCCTCTCTTCCCCACCCCACCTTTTCTGTATATTAATTACATTTTACAAATTTTTCATATTTTTTTCTTTAAATCTCTTTCTTTTATCTTCTCTTTTAAATGTTGGCTTGGGGTGTGTGTGTGTGTGTGTGTGTGGTGTAGTTTTTACAGCAAAAAGGTGAGTCTGAGAGAACATAAGTACCAAAAGTCTGGGTTAGCAGAGTTTGGCTGTCATCTGGTCAGACTGTTTGAGGATTTCGGTGTTGTACAGATCCAGCGCATGATTGACGCGGATGATCTCGCTGTTGGTCAGTTTCAGGCGGTGTTTGAGCATACAGGAGAAGAGATCCAGCTGGGGCTTTCCGGGAGCCACGGGAGGTGCCAGCCGGTTGATTCTGTCCCGAATATCCAACAGCAAGAGCATGACAGACGATGATGAGTAGAACTGGCCTCCTTGGGTGTAGGACTGGTTGACCTGCTGCACTGCGCTGCGCAGCAGGTCCGCATTGAAGCGCAAGCTGTACCCAAAGACCTGAATGTCCGAGATCTTGATGTAGAACTGGCGCTTGTTGGGGTCGGAAAGGTCCACTGGCCCTTGGCCGGTTTCATTGCGCATCAAAGAGGGCAGCCGAGTGCGGCTGCGTAGGTAGATATGGACAGTCTCAAAAAAGGTTTTCCACCGGTTCCCCAGCAGGAGGGTCCAGTTGTAGCACTGGCTGTTCTGCAGGCGGATCTTCTCCCAACGTGGGTAGCCAAACTCCCCAAAGGGCATGTTCCAACCTTCGGAGTGGCTTCCGCTGAAAGGGTTGACGTAGACAAAGAACATGGGATCCAGGCTGCTGTTGCGCATTTGGCAGATGCGCATGGAAATGCCAATCACCATGTGGATGAAGTCCATCCGGTTCTTGTTGCTCTTCAAAGTGAGGGACATTCGCTTGCGCCACCTGGGGTCGAAGAAGGTGTCCAGCCGGATCTCGTTGCTGATGAACGTGGTGTGCACGTACAAGCGGGAGTCCATCTTCTGCAGGAGGTACTTCAGCTCCAGGTCTTGGAAGTCCAAGTCTGTCTCAAAGCTGATGAACTGCTCACTGCGCTCAGAGTCCACATTCTGTGGCTCGCAGCGCCCCCGTGAAAGACGGTAGCCCTTGTTGCATGACCCGCAGAGGGAGATGTTGGCCAGGCTGCACATGGCACAGCTGTTGTTGCCCCCGATGATACAGGGGATGGGACGCTGGCACAGGCTGGTGCTTCCATGGCAGACACAGCTCCGCTGGCTTTCCAGGAAAGTCCCCCAAAACCCATTCTCATTGCAGTAGAGCAGAGACTGGACTCGGGAAAGCCACTGCTGTATCGTTCTGTAAAGAAGAAGGCAAGAATTGTCAGGTCCAGACCCCTGAAGGCTCCTATCCATTCCATTCTTCCCAATGCTTCTTCCCACTCCCTGCCCTGGCTAAGGGACACCTCCATTGTTTGCCAGAGGCTGAGACTCCTCCATGGCTAATGAGAAATTCGGATGCCATCTCCGTGGACCAGGAGGTGTGATTATAGACAGCAGCTCTCCGAGTTGAATTAGTGAAATCCATGGCACTCGCCTGGCTTGACCCTGGGATAATCGTTTGGTTGTGTGCTGTATCAAAGGCAGAATTTTAAAAGACACAAGTGCACGGGAGAACAAGACTGGCGTGGGGAGAGGGAGGGCTCGGAAGCTGGGGCGGGAACAAGGACACGCAAGAAACTGAAGGACACTGCCTGATAAAGAAGCCTGGGGAGCAAGGAAGAGGAACCTAGGGGACCTCCTATGCTGCTCCCCATTTTCCACTGCACTCCCACCCTCACATCTAAAACAGGGGGTGCACCATCTGCCGCCAGATGTGTTGGAATGCAGCTCCCATCATCCCTGCCTGCTGCCCATGGTGGCAGGGGATCAAAGGAGCCCACTAGCCCAGCATCTAGGAGTTGTGGGAGTTGGATCCAACTTCTCTGGAGGCCACTGGTTTGGTCTAATCCAGCATAACACTGCTCTTTCTGGTTCTCTGGTCCATGATGCACATCTGTGGTGCAGGACTGCACAAATAACCAAAGGAAGAAGGCCAAGAGAGGGAGAAAAAGCAGGGCAAGGGGACATAAATTCAGAGTTTTGCACTTGCATGGGCTCGGGAAGCCTGGAAGGGCTATTACCACACTGTTCATTTGTTCTGAAACGGTTCGTGTCTCTCTCCCGCAATTCCTCACCTGCAGGGGGTGCTCTGGAAGACATGGAAAGCTCTAAATATTGCCTAGCAGAAGGAGCCTAGCAAGGGGATGGGGAGTGGAGGCCCGGAGCCTACGTGTTTGTCAGTGAAGGCTGTCTCTTCCATTCGGGGGCGCTGGGACAGCATTCTCAGTGGGAACACCATGTAGCAGTAGGAGAAGCAGTCTTACTCCCGATGCCTTTGAAAACCTGCTCTGACTTTGTTTTGCACTCGCTCCTCTTCCTCCCATGCTGCTTTTCCTCCATTTGCAGCAGCTCCCTTGGAATTCACACACGCAAACCCCTCGTAACTTGTTCAGCCACGCTTCAGGCTCTTAAAACCCTCCCTCCCTCCGTCAAGTTCTCTGCCCACCTCGCAGCAAACCAATACATCACCATCCATTGAGAAAACAGACACACGGGTCAACGAAAAGAGAAACAAATTCAGCATTTGATTCCATCTCCGTTTGAGACACTGCTAATGCTATTTTTAATTAACTTCATTTGCAGGGCTTCTTTGGCAAACACTGTCTAGAAATGCAAAAAGAGGGGGGGAGGGAGGAAGAGAGAACTTTATCTAAAATTTAGACGGGCACTTTTCTGAGCCATTTAACGTTGCCCGAATGCCGCTTTTGCTTTCAGCACTCTGCACGATTCTAGTTCATTTCTGGAAGGGCACCTGAGTGTCACTACATTCCTTCAGGCTATAATTGAATACAGAACATACTATTTCTATTAGACCTTTGTGAATGGGACAGAGAGACTCATGCTGTTAATATAACCACTCCATCTTTTCAAAGCCAGTGGCACATATTAAATGCACTGGGGCTTTCACACAGCCCAAATTGACCCAGTAGGGGGCCATCTCGGGTCTAATTTTGTGCAAGGGATCTTTGGCAAATTCACGTCCACTATGTGGCAAAGCAGAGTTTGCAGGGGCAGGGTTGGGGAGCGGGTGGCGAAGGTCAGCCTGGATTAAAACATGAGGAAGCCCCATGGGGTTTTGCATTCATAGCCTGAGTTTGCTACAACCTAAAAGCAAAGACTGGGATGGCCTGAGCTTCCCTCTTAACACAGTTTGGATATTTTAGCAAATCAGCTGATTGATCGTAGGCATCTAGGAAAGGAGGGATGGAATCAGGCCATTGGTCTGTGTAACTCAGCCCTTTCTAAACTTAGGGTCATGCAAAGCAACAGAAGGAGAGCTCACCAAGTTCTCCAAATTGGACTTTTTCTCCCCTTTTTGCAGGAAGATCCATGTGCATTAACTAAAGTTTCTGTGTGTGTATTTCTCAAACCTATGCATTTTTCATGTGCAGTTTCCAAACGTGTGCTGTAAATGCCTTGCTTGCTTGTTTGCTTGCTTGCCTGCCTGCCTGCCTGCCTGCTTTGCAAACAGGATTGCACGCTCAGAAATGTGTAGGTTTCACCCACAAATTGCATCTGAGGCAGCACTTAGTTTAAAGGGCAAGCTGAGTAAAGCTGGATTTTAAAAAAAAAAAAAGAACTGAGATGAGTCTCTCGCACATCCCTAGCTTGGCTGCACCTTTTCTGAGGTTTAGAAAGGGATCTTTTCCAAACCTAATTGGAGATTCCAGAGCCTGAACCATCGACATGCAAAACCAAAAAAATATTGTTAGGTGCATCGTTCTGAATAAAGGGCAAAATTAAAGACGGCACTGTCTTTAAGAGGGGCCTTGCCTTCTGAATGGTCTATCCTGAAAGCACAAAAGCCACAACCACACACACACACACACCCCTGTGGATTGGCAAGGAAGAGACACAGTCAAAAGCGGGGTCAGGGTGGTCGTTCTTAGAGTTTAAACAATGAGCTGCCTTGAAGACTTTCTAATGTATTCATCCACTTATTTATTAGATTTATATTCCACCCATTTTCTTCCAAAGAACTCAGAGTGGCTTCCATGCTCCTCCTCCTGCTCTCAAACTTATCCCCACAACAACAGCCCTGTGAGGTAGGAAAAGAGGTGGAGGTGGCTGGGCTGACCAGCTAAGATTCTGTCTAACAATGCGAAAAAGCCACACGGTCTCCTGCTTCAGGGTGGGATGCATGGTGTGCTTCCTGAGCTGTAACGCATGGACCCAGCCCTCCTGTGGGGTCATCCCCCTCCAAGTGCCCAGAGCCCGGTCTCTAGTTTGCGCTTTTCCCATCTTGGCTCCCACTGGCTGAACTGCTCTGAAGTCACAGAAAAGCTCTGGCTGAGCATGGCCCATTCCTCGCTTCGGCTCTCAGAAAGGAAGCTTCTGTCAAGTACGCAGAGCTGCAGCCAGTGAGAGCTTTGTAGGTCAAAGCCGCCTCTCTTGCCACACTTGGTTTCTCTTTCTACCCAGCTGATCCCTCTGCCAGATTTGCTAGAAATGCAGAATGACAAACATGAGGGGAAATGCTAATACGCCTGGTGGTGTTGACTTAAACAAATCAGGCACGTCACTCATTTAAAAACTCAGCTGCCATCATGCATTTCGTCCTATCTCACCCAGATTTGATAGCATTCACTGGAGAGTTCTTTTCTGCATCACTGGCTGTTTCCCCTTCCCCCATAAAGAGAAGTGAAATGCAAAAGATATATTTATCCAAAAGCTTTGGAGGAATATACATGGCTAGGGAGAAGCAAGGAGTTGCTTCAGAGGTCCTCCTTTGAAGGAATCAAGAATAATATCTGTCTCCTCATGCACAGAGAAAGACACATTTCCCCCATCTTATTTGTTCTGCATTTTATCTGATTTTTTTCCCCAGCCAGCCCTGCAGTGTTTCCGTACAGCCTTCCTACTTCCTCCCTTCCCTCCCCTGGGCCAACCAACTTTCCTTTCTTCACTGAAGGTCTGCGATGGTTTCTCACCATTTGCATGTTTTGCCACCTCCTGGAAAAGGACCTGTTCACACACGATTCCATTAATCATGCAGCTCCCTTTTACCGCTGCTTGCGTTACTCTGTATCATACTTATAATTGGAATTGTTTAAATATCGCATTTTAATATTGCAATATTTGTAATGGCATCTTAAATGTGATTTGAATGTTTGCATGGAAGCCATTGGGCTGTTGTACTTCAGGCTCATCACAGGAAGCCAAGATTCCCTGGAGACGAAAACAAGCTGGGGAAAGGAAAGACCTAATATGAGCTGGACGGATTCTGCAAAGGAAACCGCAGCCTCCAGCTTGGGGGGAACTGCCACAGACAGGGCGTTTCGGAGGGTCTTCATTCACGGGGTCTATCTTATTTATTTATTTATTTAAAACGTTCATATGCCGCCCTTTATGTATAACATCTGAGGGTTGCCCTAAACTGAAGACTACTTGATGGCACAAAGCAACAATGGCACATGCAAAGCATTCAACAACGAATGCCAACAACCACACATGAAAACCGCAAATGCAACCCTCACAAACAAATTCATTCCCGTGTCCCTCTTTGTCTAAAGAGGTGAGACAAAGGGAAAAGTCTTAGTAATTTTCGAAGGCAAAAGTGCATTTGGGGAAATGTTGCTTCGTGTCTGGCCTTGTGGGGAGAGACATTAAGGTTATCATTCATGCTGCCATTCAGAGTGAATAATATTGGTCCAAGAGGACCAATGAAGGAGCTCCTCTTAGAGAAGTCCACCTGTTTCATCTGTGCTCTGTGGATGGTCAGGGGCCTTTCATTCATATCTGCTCATGGATGGGAGTGTGTGGGAGGGTGTAAATGATGCACGGTTGGGATGCATCTCTTGCATAAGTACATATGAATGCCAGTTTGAGAACATCCCTCCCCTGCAAAAATTTAAAATGGTCCGGAAGTCCACCAAATCTGTACAACTCTGACACAGCTGGTCTGGTGCTGGATGCAGAGGCTGGATTCATGGAGACCCGGACTCACCTGCCTCCCTTGTGGATCCCCAGCTCCTACGCAGCATCCCCAAGCACATCCTGAAACAGTGGGAAGGGGTACCTTTCTCTAGGCAGCTGGTGGTTGGGGTTGTGCTGACAGCGGATGCTGAGGCCAAAGAGCTTGCGGGCAGTGCGCTGGATCTTCTGCCGCTGGATCTCCATGGAGCTCTGCAGGAGCTTGTACCGGTTCTGAAGGTCCCAGTCATTCCCCCAGTGCTGGTGAATGTTTCCGATGGTCAGGAAATGGTTGCTAGGTAGCCTTTTCATGAATGATTTGAACTCATCTGCAAAACACCAGGACACAGCCATAAAGCCCAGAGCAGACATGATATGGGAGGGGATCATATTTTGTCTTCTGTCTTTCCCCATCATTTTAAAGTCTTCTGCATCTCTCCATCTTTGGAGGATCAGTGCTAAATGGCAGTGAGCAAGTTTTGCATGCAAAAACACCCCAGGTTCAGTCCCTGCCCCCTCTATCTCAGGGAGCAGGTGCTGGGAAAAACTTCTGCCTGAGAACTTGGGGATGCTCCAGCATTAGGATGGAGCCAGCTGTGGCACTCCAGATGTGTTGGACCCTCTCAGCAGAGATGGACCTAGTATCTGATCGGGCATTAGGCATTTCTGTATGCAGCTCTTATGAAAGCCATCTTCCCCTTCTCCTTCCATTACCTGAATTTTCCAGTTCTTTATAGGCCTCCGTCCAAGACTTCGCCATGTTGGCCAATGTGTATTCCATGATCTGAATGTCAGTGATGGGGCAATTGCATTGTGGGAATTCCTCTGCACACTGACAACCACACTGGCTGTCTTGGCACACGTATTCTCCCTCTCCGTTGCACATGATGTAGCTCAATGCCGACTGGACAAATTTCTCTTGCAAATACTGTGGGAAGATGACTTGGAGACCTGAGGCAGAGAAAAGCAGAGGAGAAAATTAGCAATGTGCCCATGTGCAAAATACCAAAGTTCTCTGAATCCCATGGTGGGGCTCATTCCATCGTCGTTTCATATCAGATCATGAGCTTTAGGTCCCCCCCCCCCGCCTTTTTCTCATGAAAATCTGTGTATATTTCTCCAAATGTGTCACACCAATGCTGTGCATCATCGAAGCTTTTCCATTCCATTCTTCTTGGTCAGAGTGTGTGCGCCTATGTTGGGAAGGATGGAGTGAAGTACAGGAAAATAGGGGGTCTCCGAAGCCCCCTGGGCAGTTCACCTGCACCCATTCCCCCTTTGATCTCCCAACTACCATTTTTCTTTTCCCATGGGGAGTAGAGGTTGGGGTGTGGAACAGGCAGAGAGAGGCTGCCTTGCTTTGCAAGTGGGAAGTCCCAGATTTGGTCCTTGGCATCTCCAGGTAGGACTAGAAAGAACCATGCCTGGAGCCTTGAAGTGCTGCTACCAGCCAGTGTTGGCAATATTGGCTTGAGATGGACCAGTAGACTGACCCAATAATGTGACCGTATAGCAACTTCTCAGCAGGAAGAGAAGAGTGGAGGGATTGTTTCCAGAGTGTTTGTAGACAGCCCTGCCCAGCTGTGGGGAGGTTTCTTTGCTTGGTATGTCATAGTTATTATTGGTATTAATTTCAACTCTATCCCACCCCATAGCCAAAGCTCTCTGGTGGTTTTAATCTGCCTGGTAACAGGGCACATTTCAAAAAACTGGCATAATTAAAAACTAAAATACAACATCATAAGATATGGCCATCCTTTGCTCTAGGAACTTGGGGCAGTAAGATTCTCTGAGAGATTTTTCTCTTTGAAATTTCTCCCCCCTGGGAAACAACTTTTGTACTCCAGTTATACTTGGTAGTAATGATATATGTTTTCATGGACCTATGCATTTTATTTTTTAAAGTATTAGTAAAGCTTTTTGTTGCTATTTTAAAATGAAGGAAATGAAAAAATCTAAAATGCCACACAAAAAAGCTATAGCAAAAAATAGCCCAAAGGCAAATGGAATAATAGATCCCTTTGATGGATATAATCAACTCTGAAATCTAAGCTTTTGAGTTGAGGAGCTCAGCCATGCCTAATTCTGGCTATCAGTGGGGATTTGGGGGAGACCTTTCCATTTAACAATTGTGGCAAGTCATCTGTACACAAGGGATGGATGTGGAAGAGACATTGCAGCTGGCTAGCCACGTCAGCCCATCCTAAAGCAGTTCCCTCCTTCCTGGCTGGCCTGAAGTTCTTCTACATCCTTTCTAAGACAACAGATGGCTTTCTGCACCAATGATCTGGTTGTCTGATATTGCTGTCCACCTATTAGCCTCCCCATCTGCCTATCAGATGGGAAGAGACCATCTATGCTGCCAGGTGTGTGTTCAATGGGAAGCCATGATTGGTGTTGGGTTCCCCACTAGCATGCATCCTCATCCGTGTGTGTGCACTCACACATACACAGAAACCCCCCTTGGATTGTAACACATTCACATCTTTCACCTTTGCACTCATTGAAGTTCACAATTCAGCAGGTGACACACATGCATGCCAACATGTGTACGTGCGGAGAAATTAGGGAGAGTGGCATACAAAGTAAATGCAAATTTTCATGAATGCAGAAATGGGCATGAACCAGGTGTAAAGTAAGGATAGGCAAACCAGTCCACTGTCTAGAATTCTGGAAGTACAACCAAGGAGCCTGGTCTAAAGTCCCTCCCCATGAGGTTTGGTGGGTGACTGTGGGCAAGTGTGTTTTGAGAACACAGAGCAACCACCATCCCAAGTTCTTTGGAGCCAAAGCAACATCAATGCACAGAACCCAAATGATGTTTGAAAATAGCCTGAAGTAAAAAAGTCCTCCGCATCATTCATGGATATCTGAATGAAGGGAAAAGTGGAAAAAGCAAAAATACTGACCTGGTTTTGTCAGCTTCACTTTCATCATGGATCAAAAAATAAAATCAGAAGATGGTGCTTCCAAGGTCAGTGACAGAAGCTTAAACCAGTAATCCTAAACCGACTTCTTGGGAGCTAGTTCCACCGTACCGGATAGGACTTATGGGTGGGCATCGTCACTCTTGCAGTGAGCAAATACATGTCGGGGATTTGCAGGGATGACTCTCGCACACAAATGCACCGAGTCTGTTCTGTAATCTCTCGCTTATACAGACTCTGAAGCTTTCTGTCAGACAGCGTGAGGACCCCGGGGCATTCACAGCTGTTTCCGTGTACCTGATAAGTTCTGCTTGTCAGACTCAGTCAGTTTCCCTTGTGCACAAGGACGGCACGCAAACAGCGTGGAAAGCCATGCCTCCCTGGGAATCCTAGCACGGTTTGCCTCGCCTTCTCATTGAGAGCTGGAAGATCGAGGTGGCAGGAGAAGGAGTAGAGAGCTCAGCTGCTTCCATTGAATTTCAACATAATGATGGTGGCTGGCTCCATGGCCTATCTCCTGGCCCTGCTGTGCTCCCAGATGGGACTTATTCAGTGCTGATGGACCATCGGAGTGGAAGGAGAAGGGACCAGTCATTCATGAGGCAAAGCCAGGCTACAATCCTTTTCCTTAGTAATGCTAGACCTCCAGAGGCAGGCAGCATTTGATGGGGAAAGAATGGTCCAAATACCTAATCACCTGTCTGGATTCTGAACACCAGAATTACAGCCATCCTTTGTCTTAATAGCAAGCCCAGGAAAGACTAGAACTATAAAATTGCTGCCAGATAGAGTAGACCAGTCTTCCCCACCCAGTTGCCTCCAGATGGTCTGTTCTGGGCTTCATCTCCCATCAGCTCTGGCCAGTATAGTCAACAGTCAGAGATGGTGGCTGCTACCATCTAAAACATCTGGAGACCACAAGCTTGGGTTGGTCCTTCTGGAATGCATGATCAATCATTCAGTGGTAAACCACAACTCAGTGTGGAGAAGGTCCAAGGTTGCATTCCACCCTCTCTGCTTTGCAGGGTCTTAGACAATAGGTCTGGGGAAGACCTTGGTGAGCCACTGCTAGATGGTGGCTAGATGGACCAATCAGCTGGGCTAGTGCCAGTTAGCGTCCCATTGGTAAGAAAGCAAGGGGGGTGGTTTCCAACGGGAGCACAGAACAAAGCCTTCTTATAATGCATCCGTGACCTTTACAAGCAACGCCTCCGCCTTGTCTTTTTCTCTTCAGAATCTTGAAGAAGGTTTTCAGTGTAATTAGCTAAGATCATTGCCTTTCCTTCTCCAGCTGCTTTGCAAGGCCTCATTAAGAACTGCTCACAGGGCTGCAGGTAATGGATCATGACTTAGTCTCCTCTAATCTGATCAGCAGTGCAGCACAGCCATGCTTAGAAATCGACAAGTTGCTGCAGCTTAGAGACCCATTTCAGGGAAACAACAGCGTCTCTGCGACACTGGCTGCACCAGCCCCCATCCTGCTCAATTGGCAAGGGAGCAGGATGGAGGGCGGAGGCTGAAGAAGAAAGGTTCACAGTTTCTGTGGTGGAACCTCTCTCACCCCTTCTCTTGTTCTTTAGCAAAGCAAGTTCATGAGGCCCAGAAATACTCACAGGACTTTCAAGGGTGACAACTGATGTCCAATGAGGGCAGAGCCTCGGAACACTTGAGGGCAAAACCTTTGAAAGTTCTGGGCTTGTCAGCTTTCTGAAGGTTGTTGGCACAACAGCTTCTGCTGTCAGAAAGAACTCTGATTCTGAGCCCTACCATTCAGGGTCCTGAGAATTCCTTCCCTTGCTGTAATTTTGCTTTTCTGGATGCAATTCCTCCCTGGTTGATATCTGAGCCTTCCAGAAGTTGCATATACTACATGCTGGACTTCCAACCTGGTGTATTCCAGATGCTTTGGACTCAGACTCCCATCATCTCAAGCATAGCTAATGGCCAGGGATGCTCAGGGCTGGTGCCCAAAATATCTGGAGGGCACCATGCCAGGAGACAAATGTGCAAATACAAATGTGGACTCTAGAAATAAAGCTGAATTTCCTGAACCTTCTGCTGATATGCTACCTGCAAATAAGACAGTGAATTGGGAGAGGGGATTTTCATTAAGCCCCACAAAGATTCAGGGAAGGAGCCTGGGATAGCTCAGTGAGAGGACACCCCCAAATCATGTGCCATCCTACACCTTCTGCAGCCTCTCATGGTTAAAGATCCAGGTACTAAACGATTGTGTGAAAATGATAGATGCACCAGTGGGGATCCATGCATGGGCCAGGAATCATTGTGTGCAAGTTTTGTTAGATGTCCAGGTGCCTTTTGTTCTCTTGTCCATCACCTGACTTGAGATTTGTGCAAATGTATTTGCACATATTTGCACAATCACACATTTATGCAAATTTGTGCAATTTTATTTCTGCAAATCAGCCAAAATTGTGCAAGTTGCCTCCAAACCTGTGACTCTGTGCTTTGCTTGGGGAAAAGGTGCAATTTTGGCTTTGTTAGTCTGCATATTTTCTATGTTGGAATTTGTGCAAACTGTGAGTTTTGGTCAGGAAGCCCTGTGGACTCCCAAGAAAACTGGTCTGTTGCAGAATCTACAGGGTGGACTCCAAGAAATCCAGGCACCTGAACCCGTTATAGATTTTTCCAACATATTTCACTGTCACAGACTGGGGCAGGATGTAAACAATGGGCTAGAATACAGATTAGAGCAATTAGTACATTTGTCCAACAACTCTTCCTCTTGCGAGTAGAACTGTTCTTTTTTCCTTACCTTGAAGGTGGAGTTTGCTCTCAGTGCTTTGCAGAAGGACGGAACTCACAGAGTCCAGATTGTCATAACTGTTACAGCCCAACGGGCCTGTCCTTGTTTCAGTTACCTGGACAAAAGGACCAAAGCAAAGGAAACATCAGACTCTTTACTGATGTTATTTAGAGTTAAGAGAGAAAAAAGAAAGCTGCACCAACTCACAGGGGTATGGTGAACTGGGAAGGACTGAAGGAGGATATCCAAAGGTGCAAAAGTCTACCTTTTGGAAGGCAGCTGGTGCATTGGATCCAGTGGCTGAGTGTGGATCAGAGGAGGAAAAGGACTATAACTCAGACTCTGCTCAATTGCAGCCTTGTTATGTCCCTGGGACTGGAAAACCTGGAATTCCACAGGATTTGTTTTAAAGACGGCAAGTGACAGCAACCTTGTGCTGCAGCCATGCATGGAGAGACCAGGAACAGGGACAGGGTAGCGGGGAGCTTGAATTGTCACGTGCCTGGATGAGGCTTCATCTATAGATTTTCCTGTTCATAATTCAAATGTTCTTTTGCAGGGCAGCAGGAGGACCAGCCTCTTGCCTGTCCCACTCTCAAGCCCTTATTTCCTTCTGCTGCTTCTTCCCTGAGGCAAATGTTGGGAGTTTTAGAGTTCTCTCTTGAGGGGCTTTGCCACTTCCTGATCTTACTGTGCAAAGATAGAAGGCCCGTCCTGTCGGCATCCAAAGTGACGATAAAGGCCAAACCTGTTTGGGAAATGCTGACGGCGAGAGCATCGTTGACTCTCAGCTGAGGAGATGCACATTCCCTCTCCTTCCCCCCTCCTCCCTCCTCTTCAGGGCCAGCAGATTGCTTTCAAGGATGGAGCAAGCCTCTGTCAAGGGGTCCACTTTCAATTCCCTTGTCTGCTTCTCAGCCCTCCTGCACCTCCCTTGGTGTTTCTGTCCACTTCAGTGTGGAAGCCTTTGTCCAGTTGCTGTATAGATGCTTGTCGCTAATACCGTGGAGAGCCGGTAAAAAAAGCTTCCGAGTAAAGCTGACAGCACAAAAGGGTGTACGGCAGGAGCTGTTCTGCAAGCCCCTGTCTCCATACAAAACCTGATTATTGTCAAGTCCATATCACTCCAGTCACTGCCATGTCTCTTTGCGCCAATTGTGCTTCCCCCAACCCTCGCACTGAATGGGACCATTGTGAAACCTCCAGTATTTGGCAGAGGAGAAGTGCGCTCTCTTCTAATTATAGCAGAGACAGAGCTCGCTTGGGTTCAGATACGGGTGCCTTGGGAATGCTCTACATAGAGCTGTTCCTGAAAAGGGGATTTGCCTGGAGCAAAGCTGGGATTTGGAAAACTTCATGCATGTGTGCACACATGTGCACACGGACCTAGATCCAGGAGAAACAAGGGGGACATTCCCCCCGGGGCAACTTACACCCACAGCAGCAGCAGCATTATTAATGATTTAGATGAGGGAGGACAAGGGATGATAATTGGATTTGCAGATGGTACAAAACTGGGTGGAATAGTGAACACCCTGGAAGACAGAAGGAAGATCCAGGGTGATCTTGATACACTCGAATGCTGGGATGAAAGCAACAGAATGAGATTCAGTAGGGACAAGGGACAAGTCCTCCACCTCAAGAAACCAAATTCATGGATACAAGAGTGGGAGTGTGTGGCTCAACAGAATGGAAAGAGAAAGACCTTGGAGTTATGGTGGACAGCAGGCTAAATACGAGCCAATGGGGTGATGCAGCTGCACAAAGGACAAATGCTGCTTTGAGATGTATTAATAGAAGTCTCACTTCCGAATCATGAGAAGTAGGACTTCCTCTATGCTCCTCATTAGTCAGACCTCACCTGGAATGCTGTGTCCAGTTCTGGGCACCAAGATTTAAGAAAGATGCAGGTAAATTAGAAAGGGTCCAGAGGAGAAAAACAAAAATGATCCAGGGATTGGAAACACGACCCTGTGAGGAGAGACTGAGGGAACTGGGCATGTTCAGCCTTGAGAACAGAAGACTGAGGGGGGACATGGTATCCCTCTATAAGTCCCTCAAAGGCTGTCACAAAGAGGAAGGTCAAGGTCTCTTCTTGCCGATGCCAGAATGTAGGACAACTCAACTTGTGACTACCCAGGTTCTGGCTAGATATCAGGAAACGTTTCCTCACTGCCAGAGTAATATGACAGTGGAACCAGTTGTCTGGAGAAGCTGTGGGCTCTCCCATGCTGGAGACATTCAAACAGAATCTGGGCAGCCATCTGAGTGTAAACTGGTGTCCTGCAACAGCAGGGAGTTGGACCCTTCATGGCCCTTTCCAACTCTCATATTCTATGATGCTATGAAAATAAATAAATAAATAAATAGCCTGCTGGGAGGGGTGACTGCCCCTCATCTCCCCCCCCCGCCCCCCATATCTGGTTGCAGAACATGGCCTGAAGGCCAATGAGACAACCAGCACGCTGAAGCTGAACAAGCCTGAGTCTGGTTGGTGCTTGAATGGGAGACCAGCTGGGAACCACATTTCGCTGCCTTGAGTTCTACAATGGGAAATAAATTTAATGCCTCTTAGGAAAAAAAAAAAAAAAACAGATGCCACATTACCCGTAAATAGTGACCACCCAAGGAACCATTGGAAAATTTTCTTCCTGCTAGAGAAATCCAGTCAAATTCCCCTCCAATTCATTTATCCATAGCTAGCGATAAATAAACAATTTGTGCAGTGTTCTATTTCCAGCTGACTTTGGAAGTTTCCTATATATCGTGCTTTAATAGAGAAGCATAAAAAGTGTGGACATTAACCCTTTCAGGAAAAAATGCCGTGGATCAGAAGAAGGACAGGATATAAGATATGTAGAATTTGCTTGAACTCAGGATGAGGAGGCCCATCCCGGAATTGTCTCCTTCCCAACAGCCGTACCCCATTGGAAGACTTCGTTGCCTTGGTCCCAATTAAATGCATGCAGCCCGAGGGGTACCTTGATTGCTCCAGTTGAGATCTGGATTTCATGGAGACGCCTCATGGTTCCATCCCGGTCCACGAAATAGGAAGAGGCAAGCTGGTGGAGGGACTCAACGCTTTGGGTGATGTTGCCTGACCTTCGGTCCAGACGGCTTTTGTCCATGTACATTGTCAAAGCTTCCTCTCCTAGCATGGAACAGAAGAAAGGAAGTGGAGCGGAAAGAGCAAATGACCTCAGCCATACTGGAATAATTGCTCATCCCCCACACATGGAAAAGAATGGAGAGGGTGGACTTGCTGGAACTCTGCTTCCCATTTTACATCCTATGAGTCAATAGCCTTTAAAACTAATTCAAGCGGACCCTTGTTTCCAAAGCCAGGAGAAATCAATGTTGATAGAATAAATGTATGAGCTCTTGTAAAACCTGATGAACGGGGCAGAATTCTGAGAAACTCCATTTTCAGTTAAGGCACTGACACAATTTTAGTAGTTTGGCAACAGTGACCTTGTATCTGCACAATAATCTAAAGATTAGGGCCGGCAGCTTCATCTTGGCATCCCCCACTGGCCACTGGTGGCTAGCAAGTTCACCCAATTTATTTTCTTGCAACTATATAGATCTTTGCCATAAAATGTAAAATCTGCATCCTCAACCACCCCCCCCCAAAAAAACCCTCAAACCACACACAACATCTACCCATGCCACAAAAAAGACACAATAGCAAGTTCAGAGATGGAATCCATGTGTATATTTTGTACTGAATTACATAATTTATTTTGAGAGATTATCTCACTTACTGACATTTCCAAGAATACACTAGGGATGGGGAAAAGTTACCCAAGGGTAGCTTGCAAAGAGTGATGCATAATGAAGGAACACCATCAAAAGCAACAAGTCAACATCAAAATCATAAGTGAAAATCAACATAAAACTGAAAAGCCCACCCCTTGCAGAAGATCAAATGATGTACCGCACCAACTGAAGAAAAATAAAAAATGCTTGTTCTAACACACACGTCTTCTAAAGATTTCTCAGAGAAGGAATCATCCAGGGAGACACTGGAACAAATAGACTGATGCCACCAAAAAGTGCATCTCCCATATTTGTACCTAACATGCGTCACATGCAAACGGAATAAGCAAAAGATAAGAGATAAAGTTTATCACTGCATCGTGCAGCCTCAGTTCAGGATTGGGCGATTTGCGACTCTTGGCCCAGAGTGTCTAGAGTTTCTGGCTTTTGGACGTGGTGGCTGGGACCAGTATTAGTCCAAAGCTTCGGGAAGGTTATCAGTTTTGCTTACTTCTCCCTGAAACTATGTCTCTTTAGAACATCAATTGCATTACACACTGGAAAGGTCCATCAGACTCATCCAAGAAGCCTTGGTTTTGGAACAGCACGTCTGGGGTCTCCATCCTAGCCTTCACCATTCTGCCACAAGGGAAAAGCTTTAGTCTTGGATCATCAACTGGTTGGAGATCAGTCCTTTCCCTGCTCAGCACTGAAAAAGGTGGAAAAAGACTTCCACCTAGCAGGGGAAGTCCCTTATTAGTGATCAGCCAGTGATTGGAGATGAGGCCAGAGATGGGAGAATAAGTTCTAGACTGACTCCATCCTGTTTGTTTGTGAATCTTGTCCTGCTTTCTTCAGAGCAGACGTGCAGAGACTTGGTGTTTGGGCTGCCATGGAAAATGGCTGTTGAGTGAGTCATTCCTGTTTACTGCTCAGTAAAACATTCAATGACCTCTCCTTCTTTGTAACTGGACATCCTAATCATTAGAAAAGGGTAACAATGGAATTTGGAGATGGAAATTGATTTTTAAGCCTTGGCCACTTTTGTCCATAGCTTTGACCACTTTGGTACCAGAATGCACCTCTCTTGCCAATTCAGAGCTTTTCTGAAATTGAATTTGGCCATCAGATTGAAGAAGGTTCATTGTCCCTGGTTTAAGGGTGTTTGGGACAATTCATTATAGACAAAGTTATTTTATCATCCTTTTCATCATCATTATTAATTATTGTCATCATTATTTTCATATCTATGCCCCAGTAGCCAAAGGACACTCAATACTTGAGTGATGTTATATGCCATGGAAAATCAGAAGCATTCCATGTATTTCCTTTGTTTTCTATCTCCATCCGTTGTGTATGTGCATGTAATAAAATCAACCCAAATCTACTTTCCTTCCTTCCTTCCTTCCTTCCTTCCTTCCTTCCTTCCTTCCATTATATTAATATTGAGACAACTATTGGGACTGATTTGAAATCTCAAAGTTAGCAAAAAGCCATTTAAACTGCCTTTTGCCTTCTGATTCATTTTGGAGCAGCTGGACACACAATTCAATCCATCCACCAGGTCAATTTAACACATTTGTTTTCACCACGGTTCATAACAAACAGCTCACATTGGAGGAAAACACATAGACAAGAGCAGAACTTAAAACAGTGTTTTAAAAAATCTGATTTCAAGCGCAGGAGTCCCTAAATTAATTGTCAGAGTGAAACTGGATGAAAATCAAGTCTATTCAGTTTCTGCAATGTTTTGACAGAGCTAAAGCCATTGTCTGTGTAACACCCTTGTAATTAGCCAATAATTAATTATGCGCTCATAACAAGGAAGCATAATCACAACCTGGTAACAGAGGAAGAAAAGAGGCTTCCCCTGCCCCCAAAATGTTTGCAAAACTAGGATGATCAATAAAAGAAAAGATAGCAGCCCTTCAGATCCAAAAATGCAGGACCTTAATGAGGTGAGCCACATTCCAGGGTCCTCCCTTTAGAAGGATCCGCATAATGTTCTGCTTCGGATGCTGCAACGTGATTGGCATTTTATTTTTCTGATTAGATTAATGTTCTCTTTTTTCTTTTAATTATAACATGTGTTGGAAACATCTGTTGAAAAAACAGGCTCAGAATCGCTGAATGAATTTACAGATGCAAACAACATTCATGCTGAACATTTTGCTGAGGAGTCTTGGCTCAAAGTTTCCAGGTATGGGGAGGGGGGAACACATAGCCAATTTTAGGAGGGTGAAATTTGAGGTTGAAACCTCTCACTGCTACCTAGAAACCCTCCTTCCACCTGGGCAGTCACATTTCCCTTTCCCAGCATTCCCTGAGAACAGGATGATGGAGAGTAACTTCCAGGGACTTCTGGAAAAAGAAAATGGTGACTACTGTTTGGTGGCCACCAGGAGAATTTCCTGCATTCCTACTTGACTTCAACCCCCCAAAAAACCCCAGTTCAGATTTCCCATACTTTCCCAGTTTCTACAACAATTGCAATCACATACACACATAGCATAATACAATAAACCCACAGCAGCAAAAGACAGTGCAATGTAGTAGCTAGAGACTTGAGAAAGTTCTAGTCCTTAGTCAACCATGAAGCTCACTGGGTGACTTTGGAACAGTCACCCACACTCCGTCTTAACCTCCCTTACAGGGTTGTTCATGAGGATAAAATGGAAGCGTATGCATAGAGCCTGGGTTCCTTGATGGAAAAAATTGCCGGGAACAAATGCCATAGAAGGAAGGAAGGAAGGAAGGAAGGAAGGAAGGAAGGAAGGAAGGAAGGAAGGAAGGAAGGAAGGACAGACGGATGGACGGACAAGTGATTTGGACAATCTCCCAAAGCATGTCTTTGCTATGAAATGGGGGGAGGAAGAGGGGGAGGAGGATGAGGGGAAGGGGAAGGGGAGGGAGAGGAAGAGGAAAACATAGAAACAGAGCAAGTCAGAAGGGGCCTCTTGGGCCATCTAGTCTGACCCCCGGCTCCAGCTGGTTCCACTCACGACATGCCCACTATGTGCATGTCCAGCCTATCCTTGAACACCCTCACCGATGGGGCCTCAACGACCTCCTGTGGAAGCCCATTCCATGCCCTTGGGGTCCTGACTGTCAGGAAGTCCTTCCTGGCATCCAAACTGAACCTTGGTTCCCTGAGCTTTGATCCATTGGTGCGCGTCCTGCCTTCCTCTGCAGGGGAGAACAGGTCTCTACCCACCTCCATGTGACAGCCCCTCACATACCTGTATGTCGCCAACAGGGAGAAGGAGAAGGAGAAGGAGAAGGAGAAGGAGAAGGAGAAGGAGAAGGAGAAGGAGAAGGAGAAGGAGAAGGAGAAGGAAGGGGTTGTATGGGTGCCATTTAATCACCATTTTCAAGTCCCATTCACTGGCTGTGGGGCTGCATCTTGGCTCCTTTCCGGGTTTCTGATCTGGGACCTGGGAATGCATGTGGCATGTGCATTAAAGTAACACATTGTGGAGCCCAGGAAGGTCATTTTGAATTGCTGATATATAGTCCGTGAAAATATCAAGAACAGATGGTGTGGTTTCGACAGTGAGGTGTAATGGGGGTAGGTGCTAAACTGAGGTGTCAGGCGTGACCATGGGGTGTTACAGTTGGAAGTGGTGCCCATTTTCACCTGAAAACTTGTTGTTCAGCATGGAAGGTGGGGAGAAGAGCAGCACATTGTCGAGGGAAATGCGGGCAACAGCAATCAAGAAGGGTTAACAGATTTTTGCTGCATTATTAAGTCCTAATTTCTCATTTATTACATGGGCGCAATGTTCAAAGTCATACTCGCTTCAGGGTATTCCCTGCAAATGAGCTCTCAGCTCTACCCACTCCATCTTTGAGAATACAATTCCCCCCAAAATAGCCAGCTGCTGTCTTTTTTGCCAGAAAGGAAGAGAGGAGAAGGGAAGGCACTTTTTTTGGGTAGGAAAGGAAAGGACATTTGCAGTTCTGAGTTCAGCTTCCAGGTGTGGAGAAGCAATTTTTGTTAAGAGCGTGCCTGGGGAGAAGGCCAGCTTTTCTCCTGCATGTGGCCACAGGCCTGGGAACCCAGGAAGACGCCTTGTCCTGCCTTATACAAACACAAGCAAAAAGAAGAGGGGACAGTGCTTAAGAGAGCACCTCTGGTCTGTCCTGGTCACCATGGATCAGCCACAGCTGTCCAAGGTTTCGTGCAGGTGTTCATCCAGCTTTCATGGAACAGAACCTGCAGCTTCCTGCCTGCAAAGAAGGGGATCTACCACTGATCCAAGGCCTCATCCGACTGTTCAAGGTTCTACCACTGCAGCAACCAGAAAGTGAATGCTAACTGCATTCACACAATCCATGTCACAGCTAGTAAGGCCCTTAATCATTTCTCACCTGAGTTTTGGAGACCCAGAGGAGCAAAAACAGTGTGGCAGGAAGAACAGATTTGAAAGCACACATCTTTTCCCCGCAAGCCCCTTTCCTCTCTGTATAAGTGGAGGAATCCAGCTCCATTTTCCCATTCTCGTCCCACCTGGGCTTTCATACCCCTACCAGTGTCTCTGTCCTTGATCTCAGAAGTTAAGCAGCTGATACCTGGAGGCAATAGAGCCCCCTGGTTTCCTACTGATTAAGTTTCCATCCATCAGTGGCCAACTGCCTGTGTATGTGTATGAAAGACATCAAGAAGGGGAGTCCCCAGGAGCAGGGAGCCTGGAGCGCTAAGAGTGTTTGTTGCTACATCTGAGGGGAGCTCTGGAATACATGAGGCTCCAGCTCTGATGTTCCCACTCCTGGTACAGCAGGGGCCCAATCCTCCATCCGAAAACTCCCACATTTGTGGCCACTGGCTACCAGCTTTACTCCATCTCTAGGACTGCCCGTATCCCTTGACTTTCTCCATCCCTTGGCTTTCTCCGCCATCTTGGTTTAGCATAATGGCTCTGTGAATGGACCATACTTTCTGTTGGGCTGGCCTCCCAGATCTGACTGTGATGTCTGTTTAAGGCCTCTTTCTTTCAGCAGCCCCTGCCATCCAGAGAAATGCAAGACCTCCCATTTCTGTGTTGCACACTGCTGTAAGCCCACATCAGGTGGCAGACTTAAACTGAGCACATGCAAGGCAATATTCCACATCCCCACTACTGATGTTATTACTTCTTGGGGAACTGGAAACAGGTAAAACTTGGCAAGCCCTGATTCCAATCAAAACTCTAATTGCACATGACTGCAGCGGCCCATGCGTTGCACTGAGGTCATGCTTGAATTCCTTGAACACTGGGCAGAGAGGGAGTGATTGAAAGGATGGAAGAGTGATGCTGAGCCTTTTCCAATTTGTGCATTTCATCCTACTTCCCATAACCATTAAAAAAGCCGGGGGTGGGGGGCGGCCCTACATCTTAAATCATCAGGGCCTTGCAGAGTGATTACAAGCCAGAAGAGAACTTTCAAGAAAAGGTCAGCATTTTATCCCCTGGTTGTTCTCCGCAAATACTCCTCAAGGTTGAGTAGTGATCAATCATGGCTTACAACACAAGGTGGTGCAGCCCAGAGACAAGTTTCTGCTGGGGCTGTGACACATGACCATAAGAGCATACCCATCTGGGGCTTTATATGTACCAATCAGCACTAAGAAAAGGGTTACTGTTGTGCCTAGCAGCCCCGCAATGCTACGTTCTTTGGGGAAAACACCATTTTTGCATTATCCTAATGCAACGGAGAACCTATTGAGACACTTGGTTGTATATTCTGGGTGGGTTGTAGGGAGTCCGTACTTTCCAAATGGGAAAAACTCCTGCTCATGAACAATGCATGCTCCCAAGTGGGTCTCTTTGCATCATCTTCCTCTTTACTGCCGTCAAGACGAATCTCTCCGTCGTCTCGCACCATTCCCCCGGTGGCTTTTTCCTCCCTGTGCTCTCTGTACTGGGAGCTGATGGAACGCTTAGCACCGCTGTCCATCGCCAGCTCTCGTTACAAGCCCGTGCATATTTTAAAGTGTTGTGTCGCAGAAGCACAAACAAGTCACAGTGAATAATTCACCATCGTGCCTGGGCAAAATTAAAAATATATTTCACCGTCAAAGGGGCCTGTGTTATTTGCAATTTTTAAAGAGAGGGGAAAGAAAACAGCCTGGCAGGAGGAGGTGAGCAAACGGAGAAGAAAGCCATATTTGCTTCTTCAGCTAACGTCCCCCCTGGTAAGTTAAATCAAGGCACACAGTCTGATCTTTTGGCTGCATGCTCCAGCTAAGTTCCCCACTGTGTGCAGTAGACTGAGCTCCCAATAAGCGTGCACTGGACTGTAGAAGGAATTTATAGAAATTTTGGGGGTCCTATTAGCTTGGGAACCATGTTCTGGGCTGGCCACAAGGACACGGTGCTTCTGTGGTAACCTAGGGCTAAGGAAAGTAGTGGTTTCAACCATGTCATTTGGCTCTTCAGTATGAAAATGAGCTTCCATCCAACAGCATTGCCTTAATCCATTTCTAGTTTAATCCAGCGTGTTCTAAACAGAACTGACCAGAACACGGCCTTACTTTCAGACACCCACCTGGATGCAATACTGTAAGAACTGTGATGAGATAGCGGGATCACTGCGGGTGCAGGGTCACTGGTGACATGGTAGTCTGATGATGCTCAGAGGCATTCTACTCTCCACTCAACTGCACATCAAGCCAAATATTGATTCATTTTCTCACTGCATATCCCATGTTTGGGATGGCTTTTGCTTGATCTGGTTTTACCAAGGGGCATATGAAATATCTAAAAAGCTCTGAAAAGATCACAAGAATGTATCAAGAAGCTGAATAATAAATCAGCGGCACTTTAAAAAGAATTTAAAAAAGCAAAGCACAAACAAGTGTGCAGACACAAGCAGGCTAACTATGAAAGGTTGTCTTGAACAACAGCAACCCTAAAACATGCTCTCACAGCAAGGGTGCAAAGAGAGGAGACTTGCCAGATCTCTCCAGGGATGGGGTTCCACACCCAGCTAGCAGCCCAGCCGTGCATACATTCAGTGATAGACTGGAGCCATCATTTGTATAGGTAAATTCAAAGAAGGTAGACCTTTTAATGGCTATTGTCTATCCCAGCTAAGCCAAGCTTCCATGTTCAGAGGAAGTCTAACTCCAAATCTCTCTCTCTGGGAAACAGCAATGATGAGGCCTTGAATTTATTCACTGCACTTCAATGTCTCTGAACTATGTTGTTGGCCACCTGGTCCAGCATCCCACAGGGAACCAGGGCAGTCATCTGTGTCACTAGTTGTTGGATGACTGCATGAACATGAGTGCCTAGTTCTGGTCACAGTTCCTTACCAAAGGATGCTTCCAGACTACATTTTGCCAGTAAACACTGCTGCAACCCAGAACATAAGACCTGATCCACACAAAAGACCAGTTCAGGCAAGCTAGCAAGAGCAACATGGGGAACACAAATATTGCTGCAATGAACAGCAATACTGTGAAACCCTGGCAACAACAGGAAGTAATACTTTTTATTGTTTCCTGTTCCACCATGTGGCACTAACATTGCTGCTATCCAACCAAACAGGACAGTAGCTTCTTGGTTCCTCTTGCACTAAAATTCTATCCTGAGTATTCCTATGGATGAATATCATGCAAAGCCTAATTATTTTGTCCTCTCTGTAGTTTCCACAACTTCTGAACGGCCTTCTGCTGTGATCACCCATGGAACCTCCTGCTCAGTTCATTTTCCCCCAATCTCTGAGAATTTATTCGCACCCTGAACCACCTTCAAGCTCTTGCCTCCTTGAGCACCCTTCCTGATTCCAGCAACCATTCACATAACCTTGCCTGGCGCCGTCTTTATTTGCTTTTCGGCGCCAGGCGAAGACCTTTTTATTCAAACAATATTTTAAATGTTTATTGATATTTGGATGGTTTTAATTTAGACCTGGAGATGGGCCAGTTTTTAATGTATGTAATTTTTAGCATTTGGAAATTTTAATGTATTAGAAATTGTTTGTATTTTGTTGTGAGCCGCCCCGAGGCTTGTGGCAAGGGGCGGCCTATAAATTTCCAAATAAATAAATAAATAAATAAATAACCGTTGACCTTTTAGCTGGCATTCACCAGCACACCCACACACAGGATTTTATGCCATAATACCAAAATAAAATTCTTTAGAAAAATGTAATTGTTGTTCCTTCACAAACATCAAACCCTTGGACGTCTTTTCCATGACTTATTCTGTCCCTTTCTGCCCCTGACCCTCCCATTTCTGGTCCTCCGCTTGTTAGCCTGTACCTCTTCTTTTCCTTCCAACATCACAGCTCTGATTGACTTTTAGCCCTCTCAAAGAACGATTATAGCAAAACTGGCATAGAGTTGTCCTCGCAGAACCCGCTTCTCAACATTCTAGTGCTAACAGCTTCTTTTACAGTGAAAATCTTTGAAATCATTCTGTGACATCAAAGCAGTCCAGCCAAAAGGAGAAGGGAATGCAGAAAAGTGACAGGAAACAGCATTTTTAAAAGCTGATACAATACACAAAGAGACTGCCAACCTAGATATCCCCCATTCTACTCTTGTAAATGCCATCCCATTTTTCACAAGCTGTTAGAAGAGTTGTGAAAATCTCATGACATCAGGGCCACTCATCCAATCACATGGGACTCGTGTGTTGCAAAAGGTTACATTTAAGCCCATGATCTGCATAAGGAGAATGGCAACCCAAGCCTAGGGTGTCAGTAGGATGCAGCAGTCCGATGTTCTCCCCACCTCATCTTCTTCTGGGCCTTACAGAATAATTATGAACATTCCATGACATCAGCACAGTTCACCCAGCTGCATGGGATGCTGACACTACTGAAGAAACTGCCATTCTGTCCAGAACCGATCCCTTCCCTCCTTCCCTCTGGCCCCCAAACTCAAGACAATTGTTTGAAATGCAGCTCTTTTATTATGACTTCACAGATAGCAGAACATTTCAAGCTCTAAAGAGCCTTCTACCAAAGCTTCTGCTCATGAAAAGAGTTGAATCCAAACTGGAAACTTCCCTGTGGTCCCTCCCCTTCTGTAAGGCTCCTGGCTCCACCCTCAGGGAGGCTCTCGCTGATGGAGAGGAAGATGGTGTAAATGGGGAAGCCCCTTCCAATTGGGCAGCTTGTTTCTCCTGATGCCTCCTACTGGCTCAAGGACTGGGTCTTGCACCTGCTCCCCCTCCCTTCCTAAAAACCCTTCCTCCTGCAATAGAAGTTGATTCTCAAGCTCAGCCTGAGAAACTTCATGAGGCCCAGAGGAAGCAGCTTCAGTGTCTTTGCCCACATCCCTTGCTCCTCCTTGTCCTGTTCAGGATCCCTCCCATTGAATGGGCTACAGAGTGCAAGAGATGGGCACACTCTTGCTGTAACCCAAGTCCAGTCAGAGCATCAGCAAGCTGAAGCAGTACAGTGCCCTTCCCCACCCTTGGCACCCCAGATCTTTGTGAAAACCCCAAGAAGAAGAACAAGTCCAGCTGCCACCTACCTCCCAAGGTGGCAGAGATGAGTATGTGTGTGCCGTACTTTTTGATGATGGTATCAATGAATTGCTGCGTCGTGGGCCTCCTGCCCAGCAGGCGTATGCTCCTCTGGAACTCGGGCATCAGGGGGACAGGGTTGCGGAGGAGGTCTCTCCGCTCGATGGCTGTGTTCCTCACCTTCCAACGGGCAAACTCCCTAAGCGACAACACAGGAACACAACACAGGTGAGGTTCCAAGTCCAGATGGGAGAGGCAGAACACCAAGAAAAGGGTTTGTGGGGGGAAACGGTGGGGAACTATTGTGCCACACCCCCACAAAGATACACAGACACAATGCAGGGCTAGACCTAAAAGGGTTGAGGTGGGAGAGAAGGGGGCAAAAGAGGGACAGGAGAAGAGGAAAAGGAAAGAGATTATGTCACAAAATAGATGGGAGTCATACCATAGTAATCAGGTCTGACCTAGAAATATGGAGGGAAGCATTCATGTTACAACATATACATGAACATCACAAGACAAGCCTAATGCTAGGCCAGAACAGTGATCCATCAGAATTCCAGGACAGAGGAATTCTCCAGAGTTGGGGCTCTATTTCTGTAACACACTGACTATGCCAACCCTCCCAAGCATGGTGTCTTCCAGAGGTTTTGAACAACTCCCATCATCCTTCATAATTGGTCATACCAGCTAGGGATGATGGGAGTTGCTGCACCACATCTATTTGGCAAGACTGGGCAAGGCTATTTCACTGGAGCGTTGGTGTGCAGGCTTAGAGGGAGTATGAGCTGAGATTATCATCCAGGACATAAATAGGACATGGGTAAAAGCTTGAGGGGCAGCTGAAAAGGACCAATGGCTGATGGATCCAGCCTCATTTCAAATCATGAGTTAGCAAAAGACATCTCAAGCAAATGATGCTCAGTTTCTTTCTACGTTTGACCACTATGAGCTGGGCAATTTCATATCCCAAGTCAGTCAATTATGAATTATGCTGACAACGCAACGGACAATGGGAAATTCATCAGGAAATTCACAGACAAGCTGGACTAATGATAACAGTCCCAACAGGTTGTCATCAGTGGTTCCACAGACAGAATAAAGGTTGCATGAATGTCATATTCTCTCTAACCTTCCAAGTGAATCAACAACTACAAAAACTGAAGAAATATATGGATGATCTCCCAAGGTATAGAGTGGAGAGCATCACTTTCTCATTTCCTTTGTCCAGTTGACTATCTTATGATTTAGGGAATATTTATCCATACTTTAAAAGTGGAAAACGACTTCTAATATATAGATATTTGATATATCTATCAAATTCAGTGAGACCATAACTCAAGATACAGTAGAACAGTAGAACCCATTTCTTTTACAGGTCGGTTTTTATTTCTATTTTAGCTGTTTTAAATGTATTTTAATGCTTCGTTTTAGGATGCTTGCATTTTATTGCTTTGTTTTTATGCACAGGGAGGGGGGAGAGGAGGGGCTGGTCCAGGGGGTGATCCATGGGGTGGAGTTCTGCTGCATGTGTGGGTGATCTACAGAGGAGGCGACCCAAAGCAAGGTAGCTCCCAGGATGTGTCTTAGTCTGAGACGGGGGTACCTTCCAATGCTGCTGCCTTAGATATGCATCCCACAGAGGCTTGGTAAAGTATTCCTACCCCCACACAAGTTCCTAGGTCTCTGGAGGTCGCTTGTTCAATGCTGAGTGCAAGGAATCCAGTGACGTAGCCACAACACCATCCCTGAGACTTGGTGGGCATGCCCACCAAGGGAAAGGGAATAAATCATTCCTGTGGACATTTATACTCCCTTCCCAGTTTGCATGTCCCCTTCCCACCGGGGTTCTGCAACTGGAAATAAATGCACTCGGAGAAAAGGCTTCTGGGGAGAGAAGTGGTGAAAAGGGTTTTTGCCCAGCTAAGCTGCACTTTCAAACTTCTCCATCAGCTGCTAGGTAAGGGATCACCAGGGCTCTGCAGGTTGGAATGTTGCATCCATCACGTCCAGGCACTGGAGCGGTTGGTGGAAACCGGAGAGGAACCTTCCTGGCCCTCCTCCCATGCAGTGCTTATTCCTTCCCTCATACCACGCGAGAGCTGAAAAGCACCTCCAGTTAAATTGTTACACTGCTCTGTCGCCCCAGGATCCTGAAAAAGTTGCTTTCCACCAGAGAAGACATGCTGGGCTAGACAGACAAATAGCATCCTAAACCAGAAGACAGCTTCCTGCATTCCTTATTCCAAACAACTTCAGCAACAGAGAAAATAGCACTACCAAGACTGTCAGTACCTAGGAATTTTGCTTCCTGAGGCAAGGGACAATCTGGCTTGGTCACATGGAGGATGGACCCAATTCCTTGTACAGAAGCCATGGGCTGATGGTTGAATGGCACATCTGTGATGGTGAGAGAATGTGACACACAGAGCTCCATCTTCCAACTCCTTGAAGCTGCCCCTTCCTCCTCAGGGAGTTTGCTGTGTGACAACAAAGGCAGTGTGGTGCAGTGGTAAGAGTGTTGGACTGGGGAGACCCAGTTTCTTATCCTGACTTGACCATGAAGCTGGTTGAGTAATCTTGAATCAATGTCCAACCCCCAGATCAATCCATCTCACAGGCTTGCTGTGATGATAAAACGAAGAGGGGAAGGATCGGGCTAGCTGCCTCTCTTTCCTTGGACGAGGAAAAAGGTTGGATATCAAAGTAATTGATGAAGATGGAGATGATGGTGATGATGGTAGAGTTGGCCCTGTGGTAATGACAGGAGGACCGGAGGCAGTGGGGTGAGCAGAGTGGGCCAACAATCCCTCTCTGGAACCCCATCAGTTCTTTTCTGAGGGTCGCCATTCTCCATGCTTTAGACCAGTGGTGGCGAACTTATGGCATGCAGGCCACAGCGGGCACGCAGAGCCCTCTCTGTCAGCATGCAAGCCAAGTTGCTCCAGCATCGCCCCAGCAGCCGAGCATCGGATAACGGCACACATAGGGGCCACGTGCATGCTCAGAAAGGAGTAGCGGTGCCCGGCGATGACGTCACAAGCCGTGACTCATTAGCCACGACTTGTCTGAGCTTTCGCAAGGCTGGTCAGTGCGCTGCCAAGGATAGATAGATAGATAGATAGATAGATAGATAGAGATAGATAGATAGATAGATAGATAGATAGATAGATAGATAGATATTTACTTGGACTGGCTGTGAGTTGTTTTTTCTAAACTAAAACCTCAGTTTTCGGGGTTTATTGCAGTGTTGGCACTTTGCGATAAATAAGGAGGGGTTTGGGTCACAGTTTGGGCACTTGGTCTCTCAAAGGTTCGCCATCACTGCTTTAGAAGGCCCAAGAGAACCATTTCAACTAGCTGCTCTCCTAAGGGAAATGAAGGTCAGAAGGATTTGGCCTTCTTCCTCGATTTAGTAGAAGGTGATTTCTGTTTTGCTCAAAGGCACTTCTTCTCTAATGAGTTTACCAGTTATTTTCATTTGTTTATTTAAGATTATTTTTTAAAGCAAAAGAGCTTTTTTGAAAGGGAATGGCCAAGAACTGCTGCTGCTCATTAGTGTGACATTTTTTTTCAAGGGGACGAAGAAGAGGAGGGAAAAGTCCGAGGAGGAAGGGCAAGGTTCAAAGCAGAGGGCACGGATTTCACCCTCTGGGGACCAGGCGGTGCTGAGGCAAGGCACATCTCTCATAGAGAGAAAAGTCCAGGCATGTTAAAAGCTGCATCTTCAAACCATCCAGAGGCCTAAGGCTGTGAGGAGAAAGAAAAGAGCTCCATGCAGAGTCTCAACCTCTTTGCTGGATCCCAAAGAATGGGGGAAATTAAACGTAAGACCTGAAGACCAAAACCGAATGTGTGGAAAAATGCGGAACACGTTTTCCAACCAGGGTGGGGGAAACTAGGTTGCAGCCAATTTCTTCCATGTAGCCAGGGCAGAATTGTCTTATACTTCTGTTTTTGGGCTGAGTCAGGTGGGAGGGAAGCAGCAGGCCTGTGACCGCAGTTTTAGGTTGCCCTTGCTACCTCTTCCTGCTTATTATTCCATCTTTCCAGCATCCCCCAAGAGGGACCATCTGTTCTGTGCCACCCACGGCCTGATCTGTCAGCCGGTGCCTTTTTCCACACATGCTCACGTCAACAGTTTTCTATTCCTAGCATCACTTGCTTTGCTGCTGGGTCAGCCTCCTCTTTGCATAATTTGCTGCATTTAACACAGCTGTGACTGGAGTTTTGGTTCTTGTCACCATTTGGGCTTTGGGAGCAATCACAGAAAGCCAGGCTGACAGAAAGGAAGAGCTACAGGAGCGTCTGCAAGGGACCTTCACATGAGACTAAGTTTCCTACTTCTAAAGTACTACCTTGTCTGACTCTGTGAAATTTGGAGGGGAGTTCACCAATTCCAGGGGCAGGCAAGCAGAGTTTCAGGGCCTTGAGTTGCTGATTCGCATTAGCTTAAACATTGTATGTTTAAAAAAAATCAACAAGGTTGACCTTTATTTAGTATATTTATATTTCATGTTCCCGCTGCAGTCAATCCAACCCATAATTGGACCATCTTCTTTGTTAATTTAATAATTATAATGATTGAAGTTGTGATACTTTTGGGGACATCATGAGAAGCCAAGCTCACTGGAGAAAACCATTATGCTGATGAAAGTCAAAGAGTGAAGCTGAAGAGGAAATCAAACTGTGAAATGTGTCAATTTTATAAATGAAGCCACAATCCTAAATGCCCAAGAGCTGAGCGGGGGCAGGGGGGGGGCATTCATTCAGCATTGCCATCAGTCAAAGAAGTTGCAACAATTAGTATTTGAAAAAAATGAATTGTAGGGAATTTATAAATGCACTGGTTCCACTTTGGAAGCAACTCCAGAGAAGTGAAAATGTGAAAACCTGGAGAGAAAACTGGGTGAACTGGCAGAAGCATTACTTCATGAGAAAGATAAATGAATAAGGAACGCTAAGGATCAGCAGAACCCTTGGCAGAATTTCAGAGTATTCAGCACAAACATTTAATTTATATTGTTTATGGGAAGCTACTTTTTCTCTCAGAGAAGTGCAAGATAAACCAAAGTTCTAAAGGATAAACTACAGAGTAAACCAGGATATTGTGAATAATGTGGCCCCATCTGTTTTGACACAATAACATGTCTATGCGATCTCTGTTGCTTTTAAAACACGGTGGGAGAAATATTATGCCTGATGCCAAAAATGCGCAATGATGGTGTTGGTGGTGGTGATGATATCGGTAAAAGGATTCTCACAGAAGGCCAAACTTCTGTAACTTTGGGAAATGCTGACAGAGTAGGAAATTTCCCAGGAGGAAAAGGGTTTGTGACCTTGAGCTGCCCCTTACTAAATGGAGTGTTCCAACAACGGATTCCGAAAAGGGGGAGAGAGGAAAGTAAGCAGGAAAAGCAATCAAGCGTTCCATTGGCTCTAGTGTTGTCTGCTTCGATAATCTGCCCTCGCTTTGTGGGTCAGATCCAATTATTTGTTGCACAGGTGAGTGTATTGCCCAGGCAAAGTAAGGCAGAGGGAATAGCTCTTTGGAAAGACGTCTTTAGCTCAGGTGGGATCATCTCTCAGCCATTGGAAGTTGGACTGCACTCTGCAGGGCTTTTGTGGTGCTTCAGGACCTTGGACAGAGCCCATGGCCACATTCAGCAGAGGGCACGGAAAGGCCCTGCTGATCATGAGGCTCTTGCAAGGAAAGGAACTCCCAGCAGCCACAGCAGCACCCCTAGTCTGTGCCAAGTGAAGCCACCGCTTTTATTTTAAAATTTGTATGCTGCCCACTTATCCAAAAGGATTCTCTAGGTGGCTTACACTAAAATACTAAGGAAAGGTTATATATAAAATCACAACAAAATTCACAATACAATATCATACCTGCATCAAATAGACAGGACAACAGGTATCAGAATAAATAACAAATTTCAAATGCATTCTTAAAAATATCCAGGGAAAAGAAACATCTTTACTTGGTGCCAAAATAAGAGCAAGGATGGAGCCAGGTGAATTTCTCTGGGGAGCCTGTTCCATGTTGAGGGGCAACCACCAAGAAGGACATTCTTTTGTTTACTGACCCTGCTCACCCCTTAAGGGATGGCTCTTTTAGAAGGACCTCCTGCCCAGATCTTAATGGATGGGTGGGTATATATGGGAGCAGATTGTCCTTTAGGTACCAGCTTATTCTCATTAGCATCGTGGAACCCCAGAGTGAAAGTCCACCTACTTGTGAATATTAGTTGTTGCGGGGACAGGGGTGGGGGGGAAGCAGATGAGGGATTTCACCTCAACGGATGGATCACTGTTATACGTTGTAAGCCCAAGGGTGAGAAGGAGAGAAAAGGAGAAACCTTGGCCATAAATCATGCCTCTTCAGGCATCTGCTGGTCTTGGGCCCCAAGCAAAGGGTTTAGCTCTTGACAGCTGCATTCTTCTCAAAGCTATGAATTTCTTGCACTCCCATGGAGTTATACCAGATGGCCTTTGAGGTCCCATCAAACTGCATGATTCTACAGTTCTAGTAACTGGGTGCTGCTGCTATTATTATTATTATTATTATTATTATTATTATTATTTAATTAGACTGCTTTGTGCTTTACAGAAAGAAATCCCAGAGGTGTGCTCAACCAGCCCATACAACTTCCCCAAAAGGAAGTCAGCAAAAAACTCAAGGGGAGTTTGGATTTGTGCCTTAAAGCAAGCCGGCGTGATCACCAGAGGCTGCTTCTTCATCATTTCTTCCATTTACATCATTCATATCCCCTCTTTCCACCCAAGAGGGTCACCAGGTGGCCAACATCAATATAAAACAATTTTAAAACACAATCAATTGGCAATACAGCAAGTCCTATAAAAATAAATAGAAACCAATAAAACCACAAATAATGGGACTATCGCAAGAGCAAGAAGAAAAGCAGGAGAGACCTCTAAAAGAGCAATGAACTATGCAGGCTACGAACCTGCCCGCTCTTACTTGGGTGTAACTCTCCAGGACAGACTCAATTCCAAGCAAGTCCGCATAAGATTGTGTTGTAAACTAACCCAAAGTTGCTCTTTAACAACACAATTTTGCTTTTAATCAAGGCCTTCCCTTCTCTTTTGTGGCAACCCCTCATTAATTACTTAGCTGATTATATTTACATCTTCTAAGGAGGTCAGAGCATCTTGCATCATTCTCCTTCTGCTCTCAATCTTATCCCCACAACAACAGCCCTGTGAGGTAGGCTGGGCTGAAAGTCCGTGACTGGCCCAAAGTCACCCAGTTGGCTCCATGGCCGAGCGGGGACTAGAACTCAGGTTGCCTCAGTCCAAGCCCTGTGCTCATTTTTCCTGAAACAAGCAATCCCTCCCAAGTTTTCATCTTTTGCACTTGGATATTTTATGCAAATGTGTGTCATCCATCGGTGATGCATAAAAGGTGTTCTAATCTTCCCTTTGTTTCCCAAGTCAACAGCATGGACAGCAGCCAGAAAAGCAGTAGCTATTTCTTCCAGCCCATGTGTAGAAAAAGCAGTAGCTATTTCTTCCAGTAAATGTGGCTTCATATTTTTGGATCATCACAAGTAAACAGGAAGCATCTGGCTGCAAGAAGCAGCATCCTGTGAGGTTGTGTTGTCCCCCTTGCAGGTTTGGAATTGTGCTTCCAGAATAAAACAGAAGGTGGACTTGTTTGCAAGGGGGCGGCATACAAATATGTTAAGAAATAAAATAAATAAATAAAATTCAGGACTCTGTTGTCCACCTGCCACCCACCAAAGTCCTCTGTGCCCAGGAACCCAGCTGGGAAGAAACAGAACTGCCATCCTTATTATTTATATATTTTGAGTCTTGGATATGATGGGATTAAATTCTTTTTGAACAGGTTCTGGTTAGTTCCACCACCTGCAGGGGTCAAAAATTTCTTCCTGAAGCGTTCTACACCAAATGCCTGCATAGGAAGCTGAAAGTTTGCAGCAGATTTGACAGAAGAGATTATCAGGTTGCCTGGAGGTTTGACCAAAGTTAAAAGTAGGAAGAAAATAAAGAAGAACAATATAATTGGATTGCAGGAGCCAGAATGTCTGTTCGGAAAGCCCAACATTTGCAGAAGGCTCAAATCAAATGTTTACTTAAATATAGGAACCAAGATGGGTGTAGAGGTGGAAGGGAAAAAGCACTCACAGCAAGCAAGAGAAGATTAGGGGAAGAGGATTGTTATATGTTTTTAATAATGTATTATGGGGATTGTTATATGTTTTATAATGTATTAGGGGATTGTTATATGTTTTTAATAATGTATTATGCTGTAAGCCGCCCCGAGGCTATTGCAAGGGGCGGCATATAAATTTTTAAATAAATAAATAAATAAAAAGAGTGAACATTTTGCAGATGCTATTCACACTTGCCTGTGGTTGGTGGATCTCTGGGGGGGAGGCTGGGGGCGGGGAGAGAGGCGGAGAGATTCCAACCAACCTGAAGTTGGCCACCCTATAATAGCTGAGCTTAGTTTTCCATTGAAATCCTAAACGAAACCATGGTAATTTCAGCTCAATCCCAGCTGAGTTAATCTGGTTCCTTCTCATGCCGACATTTCTTCTGTGTCTATGAGGCCTTTCGGTTTTGAGCAAAGCAACAAGCGGAATGCATATTGACTCTAATAATGATAAAAAGCACATTTTCAAAAGACTTCCAGGCTGCAATTGAGTTCTGATAGATGCCTCAGCTTATTTATTGGATCATGCATATAATTTTTGGGTGGCAGATGGAAGAGACCACGTCACAATATTAAAACGGCCAGTAAAAATAAAATACTGGAATCTAAACAAGGTCTCTTTGGTTGCTTAACCCCGCAAACCCATAATGAAGAACACAGTTTATTACAAACAGGAGCTTTAAATGAGCTATATCTTTTAACTGACTTTGCTGGCAAGCTCAATTTTTGTAATCTAGCATCCTCCATAACAGGTAGTTTAAAGCAGTAATTTAAGAAATACTCCCTTGCCCTTGAGATGCTAAAGATTTCCTTGGCTTCGTTCTTAAAGCCCCATTCACACAATAGCAGAACCCCATGAGAATTCAGGGGGTCATTCTTTCTAGTGAAATAGAAGCATGCTTGTCATCTTTTAATACTCATGTCAAGGTTCCCTGCCTACAGCTGCTTGGCCAGATCCTTCACCCTGCCTTTTGTGTTGTTTATCTCTGCTTTTATGAACTAGGGATGGGTTGTGTTGTGTCTCAAAGTCAAGCAGGCTTCCCTCCAAGTCAACACAACTCAAACCACTCCCGAATGAGGCTTACTCAGTGGGTTCCCATGACATGACAAGTCACAGTGGTTTCTTGCGCGGGATTATCCACCATGTCATTTGAACCCTGTTGTGATATTTCTGCATGGTACAAAACACAGACACACACTTCACCATGGTTTCTCCAGTCATCTGAACCAAACCTTGTGGTCTCCATGGCCCTACCAGGCAGCTACCACAGACTCCCCTGCAAAGAGCGGCAGCTGCTACAGGAGCTGTTCTAGCCATCCAGCATGGGATTGAATTTCAGCAGTGGTGGCTGATGGGATACATGCCAAGAGTAGGAGGACCAAGTGAGGAGGGTGGGAACCACGTGATCATCCATCAGGCACATCCAGGCAGACACGTGCTCTGTGGAACTCACTGAAGGCTGTTTGCCGTAAACTCAGCCAATGTCTCCTGTCAATGTTGTCTTTTGCTTCCTTTATATAAATACTAATAATGTGTACATTATGATTAGGGTTTGGGTCTGGAACCAAATCAAAGAAGACAGACTGAATTGGGCCAAGCCAAATCCGACTCTTTCCCAAAGTTCAGTTTGGGATTTGAGTTGAATTTCGAGGTCAGTGCAAAATGCCAGTTCTAACAATGCTATGCCTGGTCTTTCGCCAGCATCAAATCCAGGAAAAAGACTAGAAATACATAACTATCTAGCAATGGATTATCAGCAGTCCAAAATATACCGCAGCAGCTGCTAATCATGTGCGTGAAATGGCTGTTTTTGCACCAGCTGGTGTTAATGCACAGACATTCCTATGCAAGGACAAGATTCACCCAGATGTTTAATCTCTAAAGATCCTTAGAAGAGAGATCTTGAAGATCAGCACTCACTGAAAACATGGACACGCAATATGATGAGTGTGAGGGTGAAGTCTGAACTTGGCCAGCTTCAGGGGAATAATAAAGTTACATCTAATTAGTGCATTAATAAAAGACCTCTTGCCCAGAAAGGGGCATTTTATAAGAGAGGAATGTGTGTGTTATGACACATCCATCACTCCTGGAGACTGTATTGATAAAACTCTGACTTTCACTATCTAGTGGGCATGAGGAAGCAGGAATAGACTCATGGATGAGCACATAAGAACATGGCATGGGTTGGAAATAGGAGGGATTAGCTGTTTGTGTTTAAAATCCATTGCTTAGAACTGGGGAAATGGAATCAGAGCTAGAATTCCTTGGGTGAGCTTTGCTAATCCCTACTCAAGACTGCAAGACATGGGTGTGGAGTTATGTGTTTGCTTGGTCCAAAACTTTCACACCACCAGGCAGAAAGATTCCAATGTTCTCCTGCACATCAGAAGTAAGTAATCTAGTATCCTCCAGTTCCTTTGCAGCGCTGTTCCTATCAAACCCAGTTAGCACGGCCAATAGCTGAAGTCATCATCAGCTTGTTTGTTCCACTCTCTTCTTCTCCACCTGCCTAAAGAGAGCAGGCGGACACATTTCTTTTAGTAGGTGCCCTCTGTTTGGAGGGCTAAGCAAAGTTTTGAGAGAATGAACTCTAAGAAGGGAGAGCCTTGGAGTTGACCATCAATGGTTAGCATTGGGCAGATGTGGGCAAACTGGTCACTTAACCTTGATCCTGCTTTCAGGCTCCATCAGATATGCCACCCTCCCACCTCTCCAGTTGGATTCCTCATTGAATGGGTCTCACCAAGCCGCAAAGGAGAAGGAACCACCATGAAGGATCACAGAGCAAACTCACATTACATGCAACCCGAATGACCACATACTCTGCAGACTTCCCTAACTGGGTGTTTCATAGTAAGTTCAGATGCTGGAGGACTCTTTGACTCCAATCTGAAAGGTGGGACCTTTAAAAGTCAGCACCAACACTGCATACCTTCCTCTCCCACCTATCCCTGTATGCTCTTCTCTCTTTTCCAAGCCCTATCTGCAGGACAACCACAACAGTTTAGTTCCTTCTTCCCTGGTTTCTGGAAATTTCATTGCCTTAGACATTTGACCTTGAATCTCTCTCCTAGGTTGCATTCGCTCTATGGAAAATGAAATGCACCATGCATAAGCTCACAGG
This sequence comes from Varanus salvator macromaculatus, assembly GCA_023646645.1. Taxonomy (NCBI): domain Eukaryota; kingdom Metazoa; phylum Chordata; class Lepidosauria; order Squamata; family Varanidae; genus Varanus; species Varanus salvator. Next base: position 10,452,329 of record JAIXND010000773.1, read on the forward strand.
TCCTGAGTTGTGGGTCAAACATTGCCTTGTGATTTTTCACTCCTTTTCAGTTTCCCTGCTCTTCTTTGTGCACCCCCCCTCTGTCTTTGTTTTGTTTTCGTGTGTTTATTCCCCCCTCCATGTCTTCTCCTTCCCCCATTCTCCCGCTTGCCGCCTCTGCTATTATTTATGATTTATCCCAGGGCTTTCTTCTATTTAACTGCAAAGTGTTTGGGAATTGTAGAGGTTTGTTTGAAAGAAACTGAAGCAAATGAAGTGGAATTGTGCAGCATGCATCCCAGCAGGACCAAAGACATGCAGTTTCCTGTTTCTTGCTGCTTCACAAACTTGTCTTCCCTCAGGCATACCCAATTCTTCCTTTGGCAAGGGGAAGAAGGTAGGTCTCTGGCAATGTGTGCTTTTCACAATGTGCACAACTCCCCGATTCTTTTCTTTCCTATGCCCTTCTCCCCTCTCTCCTTGTTTGCTTCCACCAAGCTGTATAGTGTGAATTACACTTATGCATTGCAAAGTTGGACCATAAGGAAGGCTGAGCACCGAAGAATTGAGGCCCTTGAATTGTGGTGCTGGAGGAGACTCCTGCGAGTCCCTTGGACCACAAGGCGATCAAACTGGTCAGTCCTAGAGGAGATCAACCCTGACTGCTCTTTAGAAGGCCAGATCCTGAAGGTGAAACTCAACTACTTTGGCCACTTAATGAGAAGGAAGAACTCCCTGGAGAAGAGCCTGATGCTGGGAACGATTGAGGGCAAAAGAAGGGGACGGCAGAGGATGAGGTGGCTGGATGGGGTCACTGGGGTGGAGGGTGTGAGCTTGGGTGGACTCCGAGGGAAGGTGGAGGACAGGAAGGTCTGAAGGAATGTTGTCCATGGGATCATGATGGGTTGGACATGACTTTGCGACTAGCAACAACAACAATACCACACTAAGGGGGCTGCAGAAATAATAGCATGGCAGTAGCTTTCTGCTGAAACATTCATATGAGCGTGGTTCTTGCATGGCATCAGCTGGCATAGCAATGGTGTCCCTAGACCAGTGGTTGTGCAACTGAAGATCACCTCACACCTCCAGAAGAGTCCAGGAGTCTAGAAGTAGGTGCAGAGAATTGTAACAAATAAGCATGCTTAGAAGAATCCATTATTGCCTAAGAGTTTGGCACATGGAGATCCTCTTCTGTGGATCCAGGAGTCACTGGGACATTTCAGGCTCCTTGGCATCAATTTTGAGTGCATCGAGAGGAATCTGCTTGAATTTGTGGATCAAACAGAAAGCCTTGGATGCTGGTGGAAGCCCACCTAACCAGATTGTCACCAGCCAGAATGGTTATGGGTGGAGAGGATTTGGGATCTGAGTTCCACAAGCTCAGGGCTTCTCAGATAAAGTTCAGGAAGATGACAGGTTTCTGCCACCCAGAAGAATTATTGATGGAATCACAGAAAAGCAGAATGGATTATAAGCTGAGCTGAGCTGGAGGAACTCTCCCATCACTTGGGAGCAGCTCCAGGGAAGGGTAAGACCCTGAGACTGACATGGCTTCCCTTCAGGTCAAGACTTGGGCATGTTGGATGACCGCTGCCAGAAGATCAATACTAGATGTGCCCACAGAAATCATTCTGGTCCTTGCTGTCTTGCCAACCTGAACATCTATTGGCCAGCAAGCCATCACTGTGGCCACTGCTCTATCATCGTTGGAGGCTGAGAACTTAGAGACAGAAATGCAGAAACTCAGACCATTGCAAGCAAGAACCACAATGGGCTGAGGCAGCTGGGCATGGAAGACTGAGCGATCTGCGATTCTCTCTTTCCAAACAAAGTCATAAAACGACAAAATGACGCTTATCCTACGCCACCACTCCATATACGCCAAGGGACATGCTTGTTTTTCTCCACTCACTTCATCTCTAGTGATCTATATTAAACATTTATCTGAAGAAACAAGCTCTGTGTTGCGGGCACATTTTCCCATTATGAGCTTTTATCAACAGATATTTTCAGAAGATATTCTCCCTTGAGCTGAGTCTCCCTGAGTGCATTAGCGGTGGAATTTCTGACCAAATGACAATTCTCCACTGCCAGCTCCACTTCTTTTCCCAATGACCTTTTTCCCTCCATAACAAGTTGCTGATATGCTGGAATTTATGGGGTTATAAACATTTTTTATTGAGTGGGGAAGGAGGTGGGTAATTTGGCAAAGCCTTTTCTAATAATAATAAAAAAAACCTGCGGGGAGAGGAGATGAGGTTTGACGCCAGTAAAATACAATCAGGAGTCCCTGTGTGCCTACACAGGGCTGGATGCAAATGACCATGGAGAGCAGATGTTGGCTGTGCAGCTCTGCAGACACATTGCCCGGCCTTTCTGCCACACGCTTCTAGGCCTTTGTTGGATGCCCAAAAGGCAAGCCTGAGGTGGACACCCCATCTTGGCTCAACAGGATCAGGCACAAAGGAGCACCTGGCTCGGATTCCTTGCCCCATCCTGGCCTGCCATTTTCCAAACAAGCCAGAATTTTGAATGGATTTCAAATGATGTTGGAATGTCGTTCCAAGGCATTGCTTGGAGAGGGTGGGGGAGATGAGACGGCAGCTCACCTGTCGCTCCGTTGACACTTGCAAGGAGGCCGGTGTGAGCTCGGCCCTCCCCTTCTTGCCCTTAAGCTCCAACACACCTGGCAGTCTTGTTGCAATGCAGATTTTTATTGGTACTTTGCCGCTACAGGACTAAGCAACTCTGAAAGCTCTCAAGTGAGCTGATTGGCCTCTGTGTGTGTCACAGGAGTTTCTCCCCAAAAGCCTTCCCTTTCAAGGCCACTGTGGTCTCCACCCTAAGTGTGGCTTCTGTGGCTGCAGGTCCCACTGGTACAAGTGGCACAAGCCCTCTGGTTGGTCAGCTTCTTTCTCCCAATGCCTTGTCATGGGGTCAGAGACTAGGCAAAGCTTCAGCTGTTCCTCCTGCCCTTCTTCAACTCCTCCCCTCCCTTCTAAAACATCCCCACCCTCCTGGGAACCTGTGGGCATGGACTTTGAGGGTACTTAGCCTCCCCCTGGTCTCCCAAAGCTCCCATTTCTACTGTTTCAAGGTCCACTTCTTCTGAGTGATTCTAGGATGCCCATCAAGAGTGGTGGTCAGCTCCAGTGCATTCCATAGTCTGGGTGCCACTGCAAGAGGAGGTCGGGGTGACGGAAGCTGTTCCATGCACTAAATTCCCCACATGCAGAAAATGAGCATATCGGAGAGAAGAGGACTAGACTAGTCTTCATCTTCATGACATTGTTTTCTCCGTGCAGGGCTATTTTCTGGAATTTTATGGAAGTGGTCTATTCCACAGACAGTTTGACCACTTCAGTGATGGGATCTTTCCCAGGTGACCTGGGAAAGAGACCACTCTTTCCCAGGTCACCCAACCACAAAAATGTCGTAAGTGAGGTGCTGGGGGAGGCTCAAAACAACTTGCCATTTACTGTGAAAACTGATCAATAGCTCCTCAAAAATAACTCCCACATTTCCGCTTTTCCCTTCCATTCATGTTGTCTGCAGGTTGTCTGCAGGTTTGCAGAGATGACAGACTCTGGAAGCCAGGGAGCTTTCTTGTTATTCCATTTTATTTCATTTTATTACTTCCCCCTTCTTTTTTTAAATGGCAAATGTGGACTGATTGATCGCTGCTTGGAAGTGCCTCCAAAATACCTTCCTAACTGAAAAATGTAGAGCTCTTTAAAAGTGAATAAAAGATGTCACATATGGAGAAAGATATCCACCTGGCCACCCATGGGAGCTAGCAGCGGTCGAATGACAGAAGTGGTACCTAATCCTTTATTCTTCTACCCCTCTCAGTTTCTCGGGAAAAAGCTAAAATATATAGAATCCTACAGCAAATAAATTATAAGGGACCCAATGACTGAGAAACACTTCTCTGCCTCTCCCTCCCCACTCAGCCAAAGAAACCCCTAGTGGATGACCTGAAGTCACTTGTAATTTCTCAGCCTAACCAAACCAACAGGGCTGGAGTGAGGATAATGCAAGAACATACATTAGGAGTCTAGCCATCCCTATTTGCAAAGGGCAGTCCTCTGTTTGAAGGGCTGCATCAAGTGAAAGCGTCCCAAGGTGTCACCTAAAGAGCAGGTGTCATCAGTTGCCCTTCCACAGGTAGGACCTGGACAATGGGGCAGGAAGCAGGGATGTCTGGCTGGCTGGCCGAGTCACTGTTCTTCTCACTGTGGTGGGACACATAATGCTTCAACTCATATGAAAGACATCACGTCTAAATCCATACAGATAAATGAGCAGATGCAAATTCCATGCAGATCTGTGGCCTCCTTGAGCCTCCTTGTGGAGGCCACCTCCTTGTTTCCACCTGGGGGGCAACACATACATCCTCCCCACCCCACCCCCCCCAGGTGTATGATGTCCCAAGTCCCTGGCACGGAGAGCAGTATACAGACATGGTACATTCAGGACAGGAAGGAGAAAGACTCCGCCCCTGTGGTGTGCCATTAGTCACCCAATTCACATGATCTGAATGGCTGACATGCAATCCATTCAATAAGATGCATGGCCACTTTGATTATGAAACCCTAACTGGGCCCCTGGGAGGGTGTGCCACGTCCTATAGACCCAGCCATTGTGGGTCATTCAAGGGCTAAACTGCCCTTACCTAGTCCATGGTTTGTGGGAGGAATTATTTAGCCTTCAGATAACCCGCAAGGACCATAAGAAGGCAATGGGAAGAAGGACTTCATTTTATTCTGTCCGGAATCTCACAGCTTCATGGGATGCCCCTGCTGGGTTCTAGTGGTGGGAGAGAGGGAAAGCTGGCTCCTTCCCATTTTCCCCATAGCATGCATAATTCTGAACGCCCCTATCCTATCCCCTATTTTTGTCTTCTTTCTAAGTGGAACCATCTCCACCTGGGAAGTGGACCCAAGAGTCTAGCACCCAAAGAAAAATCAAATCTTGAACTAACGAGTGTGAGACTAGAGTTTCTCCCTCACTGCTTGTGCCATTCTGGCAGCCCCTTTTCAGCAGCTAGAAAGCTTTCTCGGGCTTCCTTGATCCCTTCCTGCCCCTGCCTTACTATCTTTTCCTCCAACTGTCTTCTCCTCCTCTTACCCTCAGTGGGGTTAGTTTCCCTCCTTACACTGATGTTCATACAGGGTGGCTCTTAGCTTCCCTCTCTCCCTGTCATCCCATCCTTGGGCCTGCCCCACAGATGCCTGGGGCAACTTTCCTTTCCCTCAGAGACGTCGGACTGCAAGCATTCTGGCAGCTCTTTCCTGTCAGCCCCATCCCATCATGGGGGCGCATTCCCTTGATGCCAAAGGCTTTGGTGCCACTTTAGAGTGTGATGCAGCAGCTACAGTGGGCAGACTCCACACATGGAAATGTGTTGTGATCTCTTGGTTTTTGCAGTCTCTCCCTACTGTTGAGTGTCTGATCCCGAAGGGATTTATCCAAGCAGCACGAATGACTCCCTTGTGAAGTTGGCCTTGTTGCAGCTTTCTGTCAATATTTTATTGCAAATGACTGTGTCAGAGTGAAGCTGTATGTGAAAAAGACTCGGTGCAGCAGCTTCTCTGGTGCAGAGATTAAAAGGGGACCTGCAGACTGATCGCTTTCATAAGCACCCCAAAGATTGCTTGCTCAGTTCACTAGAGCTTCGCTTTATATTTATGCGTTTATTGAAAATGCATATCTCACATTTCAGAGTGGCTAACGAAGAACATCCATGCTAAATTAGCAGATTTAATCCTGTGTGGATTGATTTAAATCAGCCGGCATGATTTAAATCAATGATTTAAATCGGCAAAAGAAGAGGAAGAGGAAGAGGTAGCAGCTTATTTACATGAATGAATCAAACCAGGTTTGCCGTTGCAGTTGGGTTCCATTTATTTCCTGAACAATGGTACAAATTGGACTATTAATCCATGCTAATTTCTGGCTAGATGGAGTATTAAGTACACTGTTTTATTCTTAAAAGGAGTCTCGGCATTTCTTTTCTCACCAAATATATTTTGCTCGCTTTCCTTTTTTTAACTATTGAAGGAGTATCTTTACAGCTTCCCCTTGTAGGATCTTCTAACTAGAACCCATGACATTTTGAGGTTAATGCACATATCTACACATGTAACTCAGAAATAATTCCACTGAGTTAAATGGGGCTTACTGCCAGATAAGAGGGAATAGGATTCCCGCCTCCATGTAAGGATACAAGAAAATGCATGCTGGCCAATTTTGTCGTCTTCTTTTTCCCCTTCCCTTTGTTGTTTTTTCCCTGCTTTATTCTGTCTTGGCCTCCGCAGGGGGAAATGAGATGGCAAACAAAAACGAAAAGCATATGACAGATTGCTCAAAGCAATGTTTTATAATGGCTGGGTGAATAATTTAACATTTTGTGATATTCTATTACTTTGAATTTTTAAGGCATCCATTTTTATCCACCCCCTTCCATTTTTTTCCTGTCTTAACTCCTCTGCCTTGGTCCAACTCCACAATCACAGAGAACAACCACCCTTGTCCAGCTGATGCCTTGCTCGAATGACTTCAGACAAAGAAACAGAAGCAAATTACCCAAACTTTTCAACATGCAAAAACTGGTATTTTGGCTTGGACGGAGCAATTTTCATGAGATGAAAAATTGCAGTGAATGCCCAGCGTTGCCTGGTAGATAATTTTGTTTTTAGGAGTGTGTAAGTACAGGGTTAGCATAGTTTTGATGAGATTTCATTGTAACCTATTTAACCGAGAGAGGATTTTAGTATTTCATCAGTGTTTTTAAATAAAAGTGATTTAAATAAAATGATCTACCTTTTACTCTTTTAAATAATAATAATAATTTTGATTCATCCTGCAACAAACCTATGATACCAGTACAGATAAAAATCCATTAAAAGGTAACGAAAGCACACAGATAAATGTACACACATATGCTCTTGTGTTGTTGTCTTCAAACACCCACCCACACTTTCTGGGGAGGAAGAGGGGGAATATTCTAGAGCTAACGTACCACAACCAATGGAAAACACCTTTCCTTGTCATCTCTTACCTCATTTCAAGAGTTCAGGGCACTCTGAGATGAGGTAACCATGATCATCCATGGAATCCAACTCTCTGATGCTCGTTGGACTTCTCCTCAGGCCCAGCCCTAGCTTAGGTAGTCCTGACTTAGCCTGGCCAAGAGGACATCCACCGATGCTCGTGGCACTCCAGTTGTGCAACCAGCAACCTTCTTCTGCAGCACAAAGGAATCTACAAGTCACACTTGTGGAAGAGGGATAGTGCTAGTGCAGTGTTCGCACTGGCCCAATTCCTGGTGGGCACCCATGGGCACGCTAAGCATGAGCAGCACTAACTCAGGCCCACAGCTGTGAGAAAGCAGGCTGCAGTCCAAAAAGCTGGGCAGAGGCAATCCAACAGATCCCCACCCCCAAAGTAGATCCCTCACACATCCCTACTCTGAGCTAATGCAAAGTACTGCCCGTAAAAGGGAGGTAGTCACCATGTTCTCTGTTCTTTACCTCCTTCTGGCTTAGAAGAAGAATTGGCAAGGGATAAGACATCGTGAAAAGAACAATACTGCATCACTCCAAGTCCTTCTAGGCCAAAGGATGACGCTTTCCTGGACTTGACTTTTCCTCCATCCACCCAGTACTCCACACCATAAGAGCTGCAGAACTGGGCAAGAACGTCTGCCTTTACAGGTGGCCTAGAAATTATTTTAGATAGATAATTCATAAAGGAACAGATATAGCTCATCAGATGGGCAAGGTCAAGATCAAGCATCGGTCACTCAGTCTTCACTAGACTTCAGAAGGCCTCCACATCCTCAGGACTCAACAGTTGGGTGAGTTCCAGCCAACAGTGTGGTTTGTCAAAGAAATGTGCAATGAATTAGACTTTCTATGAGAGCCAGTGTGGTCTGATGGTTAGAGGGTTGGATGGGGGATCAATGGGCAGGTCTAGGTTCTAGTCCCCCATAGCCATGAAGTTCAGTAGATCACTCTGGGCCGGTCACCAACTCTTGCCCTACCCTACCGCACAGGGCTGCTGTCAGGATAAAATGCAGCTAGGTAAAAAATGGGGTTTTTTGGGGGTGGATTCTCAGAAGAGGATAAAGGGTGGAATAAAGCTGTGATGCTGATGAATCTGAGCTACCTATTCTTTAGCAGACGGACATTTTCTGAGTCACATAGATAGAGCTGTGGACCATCTTTAAAGGTTTTTTTTTTTTTTTGTTTGAGATGGGGGTGTAAAAATGTACATTTTTAAACTGGAAGGAGGTTCCTGCACATCATTTTTAGAAGTGCACTATTAATGTGGGATGGATGAATATCTGCTCATCGCTGAAACACAAATAGAACAGAGTTAAGAAAATCCTGGCATCCTTCCTCAGTGACCTGTCCAAGGTGCTGATTGACCTTGCCAGCCCTGCTAGTTGGGTCCCCACACTGCTGGATGCTGTTTCCCTATCAGACACGATACTTGCCTCCCAGTAAAGGGACTGCCAGGAAGCTTTTAATCAAATGGCTCTAGGAACCATGAACCAAGCCAGAACATGCCCTTCCCTGGGTCACGGTCCCTTTTGTACTCTGCTCCCCCACAACCAAGCAGATAGCAGCAGGGAAAGCTGGGCAAGGAGAATGCCGGATGCAAAAGTTCCTCACTCCATGAATCCTTGACAGAAGGAAGAGTTGCCTCTGTGACCCTGCCCACCCTTGGCTGTGGCCACTCTCACCACGAGGATCTGACTGAGTTAGTCTCAACCCGACCAGAAAGATTTATCTCCACCACTGAAAAAGGCAACATGGGCTGGATGAGGACAGGGCCCACTTGTCCTCCTTTCTTTGTTATTCCAGGCCCTAGATTCCTTTTTAATTCCCCAAATAATGCCTAAAAAATGATACTCTGTAAAATTAACAAAGTGGGGAGACACAATTAGGCTTCTGAAACCTCCTTTCCTAAAGGATAGATGGCAAGTTACCTACCTACAACAGCAGGGGGTTGGGCCCGATGGCCTTCATGGCCCCCCTCCAGCTCTACAGTTCTATGATTCTATACCTGAGCTGCTATTTCCCATTGTCCGCACTAGCCACAATGTGTAGGACTCTTCACAGGGGATCCAGCAGATTTTTTTGGCAAGACTGGATGACAATGACCATTGTGAGGGACCTTGGGTTCTCCTGGTGAAACTTCTCCACACTGCAGGTTGCATGATTCCATGCACAAGTTCCACATTTTACTTAAGATCTCACAGTGCATTACTGATGGATAATGGGCATGGTGCTTAACTTACAGCAGCCTTCACACAAAACACAAATGTGTGACCCATGCCAATCTCCTGTGGGAGCACACATTCTTCTTATAGAGGCAAGTGGGTGGTTCTCAGTCTTCATAAATAGTGAGAGAACAAGGTGGGGAGAGTGGAAGGGAAATTGCAGAGGTTCCAGAAATAGAAAACTCTTTAAAAGGTAGAGGCAGAACTTTCTGTGCTTGTACAAAAGTTAATTCCTGGCATCAAGCACAATGACTCCTATTCTTTACATAACCACTTTGGCAGGAAGCAGCAAGATACCCATTTGGGGAGGGGGTGAGGTGGAATGCAAATGAAGATTGCTTCTGCATCACTCATTGGTTGGAACCTTAAAATATGCTCCATGGAGCTGTCCCGCTGGCCAGGGTGAGCTGGAGGATGTTTGACACAGAGAGCTTTCAAATGGTTCCCAGAAAGCAAAGTGGTTCTGGCACTAAGTGCGACGGAGAGATCAGATGGAACACTCTGGGGAGGTTTGAGCAAGTTGGAGAAGTGCAGAAAAATATTGGGATGGGGACAGAAAGGAGATGCAAAATTCCCTTCTTTATCTGCATCTGTAATGCTGCTGCAGGAAGAACGGCCTCAGGCAGATGCTTCCCCGCCCTCCCTGGCTTCACAAGGAACTCATCTCCTCTTAGAACCCTGGAAACATCTACAAGTTTATCCTGTTATGTGAACACAACACTGATTACCCCAGAATTCTCCAGTGCAGAATGTTAAATTTTCAGCATGTGCATTTGTAATACAGAAGGCAAGTAGCCCATAATATAATCCCCATCGGATGCTCTCGTGATGCTCTGACTGCCACATCCCTCAGCAAGAAAAGGGCTCTTGGAAAAGTGAAAAAGTGACTTACTGATGGATGCTGACTGAGGAAGCTCATACATGCGGAGACAATTATGAACTAAATTTAAGGGAGCTCCCTTCTCACTTTCTCCTCTTTAATTTCACCCAGTCCTGCAGTTATTAAAGGCTCAGAACCTTGGTCCACAAAGGAGTTGGCGACCTTAAAAGAAACCCATTATTCCTGTGACCCCTGCTGAACACATGGAAAGCATGGGAACAGGGATGTATGAATCTTATCAGTCCCACATTCACTTTCTATCAAAGAGGATCTCAAGTTGTTTCTTCTCCATTTAAGAAGAAACATGCACATATTGGGAAGTTCTCAAAACTGAATCAAACAAAATCCTCACCAAGCTGCACTTGTTGTTGTTGTTGTTCAGTCGCAAAGTTATACCTGACTCTTCACAAGCCTATGGACAACATTCCTCCCGGTTCTCCTGTCCTCCACCATCTCTTGGAGTCCACCCAAGCCCACACCTTCCGCCTCAGTGACTCCATCCAGCCACCTCAACCTCTACCATCCCCTTCTCCTTTTGCTCTCAATCGTCCCCACCATCAGGGTCTTCTCCAATGAGTCCCCCCTTCTCATTAGGTGGCCAAAGTATTTGAGCTTCATCTTCAGGATCTGTCCTTCTGAAGAACAGTCAGGGTTGACCAAGAATGGTTCTTCCCATTGGAGATGTTGCAGAGCTGGTGCTAGTCAGGACAAATGATATTGAATTAGTGCAAGGCAAGGGGCCATCTTTCTTGTCAGGTGCTACATTCCCTCAAGAGGTAGGTTCCTGAGGTGGGTGTATCTACAGCCATATATGGTTGCGGGCACCACTACTCTCTCCTTGCCCCCAGGGAGATCCTTAAGGCTAGGATCTCTTCTCAATCATCCCAGAGTGCAGGACATGGAATAATGGACTCAAGTTACAGGAAGTCAGGTTCTGGCTGGACATCAGGAAAATAAATTCCTGACTGTTAGAGCAGTTGGGCAATGGAACCCATGACCTAAGGAGGTGGTGGGCTCTCCCACACTGGAGGCATTCAAGCTGCAGCTGGACAGCCATCTGAGAAGGGTGGCTGAACTGGGAATCCTGCCCCGAGCAGGCAGTGGGATCCAATGGCTTTCTTGGCCTCCTTTCCATGATTCTGTGATTTTGCTCTGTGAATCTTGCCCGAGGTTTGAAATTATGATCCCCAGAAGTCCTTGGAGATTAGGCCAAGCCTCATGCAGCATCTGGCCAAGCACTGCAGTTGGTGTTTCTTTGCTCGGAGTAAATAAGCAAATAGCCCGACTCATTATCACGAAACTCTCTGTGTTTGGAGGACACGGGGTGGGTAGCCCAGAGCCCCTGTTTGCGGAATTGCCCCCACTGTGCAGACTCTTCCTCAGTTCACGGGCTCCCGCCTGTTGCCCCCTTCGTTCTCATGATGTAGATACATGAAAGAACACGGCTTTGGCCTCTTGATGTATTATGCAGGGCATCCAACCAGGCTGCTTCCTGAACTTCAGAAGGAATGGAACTGAGACTACAGGATGCAACTCGTTGTATCGTGTTCGGTCCTGGAATGTGCTCTCCTGCCAAACTACAATGCAGAGACAAGAGTCGAATCCCAGAAGGAAGAAATCCATCTCTTGTCAAGTCTTGCAACAGCCAAGCCTGTGAACAGCAGCCTTAGAGGTACCCCCGGGAACTGGGGAGGCGGCATTACTGGAAGAATTATTTCTTCGTACACTGCACATAAATTGATTCCGGAATCCCAAGACTCGGTGTGTCTGCTTCCAGATTGTCTCCTCCATGTGCCCTGGTCGATCTGCTTAGTTTATGAACGGAATGTAGGTTTTTGGAATGTTAATATTCCTGTGCCATTTGCCAGTGTCTTACCAGCCAGAACCTCAATTTGTCTTCCTCTTTTTTCACCTGCCCCAATCTGCACTCCAAAATCCTCCACCCCTTGCTAGAAAATACCTCCTGTGGGGACCCCTGTCCCAAGTGGTCCCAAGCAGGCCACTGCTAGATTCCTTCACAAAGCAAATATGAGCTAAAGCACACTGAGAGACAGTGTGGTGTAGTGGTTAGGTTGTCCAACTGGGGCTCCAATTTCTAGTCAATAACTGCCTTTAGTTTCTAAGCTCTGATTTCCAGTCAGTCACTGGCTCTCAGGATAATCCACCACATAGGGTGGTTGTGAGGGTGAAACAGAGGGGAGGAGGGTCTTATAAGCCATCCCAGGTTCCTTGCAGGAAGAAACCAAGCTGGGGTATAAATATAATAATACAAGAAAATACGAGGCTTTGCTAACTCAGCATCGATCTGCAGAATTCTATGCAGAGGTCTGGCTTAATCCAGAATCTGCATTCCAGCCACGCTCTTTGAAACAGATCTGTATGCAAGCTCAGTATGAGGAAGTCTATGATGCTGTGTAGCTATGAATGAACCGTGCATGTGCAGAAACCAAAGCTACTACCTTACTGCACCAACTGACGCCTCTACAGGTGAATATATTCTGAAGATTACAAAATGGGTGGGAAGCCTATGATCTCCAGACATGGTTGGACCCCAACTCCCATCAGCCCCAGCCCCCATGGCCAATGCTCAAGGCTGATGGGGTTGTGGTTTGAAAATTCTGGATGGGCACATGTCCCTGACCCCTGAGGAGCCTTAATCACTTTCTCTGGGGATATCAAAGGTGTGCAGGTAAGTTTCCCAGCAAGATTCCTTTGCTTCGCAGGTTTCCCTGCCCCCTGTTCAATTGCTCCTGACTTCTCGTTTAATGAGAATTTTGACAACACTTCACAATCTGCAGCAACATTCAGATGGCTGAGTCAATTTGTCACCTTTTAATCCCTGCCCTTATGAGACATCTTCACTGCACACAACGGTCAAAGCACATCTTAGTTCCCCTCAAATCTTTTTTGTGCTTCATGGAAGTGCACACACTTTCTGGAACAGTGGCAAAACACCACACAAAAGCAACGTTGGTGCAGGTGCACATACTTGGAGCAACATACTGCCATTTTCATCTTTGCCCTTGGCCAGTGGGGAGGCGTGGGCACTGACCAAAAGTTCATTGTAGCACCAGACTGTGGTTTGGAAAACACCAAACTTTGGTTTGATGTGGAAGCAAGCAGGGATGGAATCCAACTGTAGATTCTTACTTCTGGCTTGGCATTGATTAACACAAGGGAGCGGGGGGGGGGGGGTCAATGATCTTTTGGCCTGCTCATCAGACCCTGAAGAAAATCTGCAGGTAGAGTTGTTGCTGTTGTTGTTGTTAGTCACAAAGTAGCGTCCAACCCAACACGACCCCACGGACAACACTCCTTCAGGCCTTCCTGTCCTCCACCATCCCCAGAGTCCACTCAAGCTCACGCCAACTGCTTCAGTGACTCCATCCAGCCCCCTCATCCTCTGCCATCCCCTTCTTCTTTTGCCATCTATTGTTCCCAGCATTAGGCTCTTCTCCAGTGAGTCCTTCCTTCTCATTAGGTGGCCAAAGTATTTGAGTTTCATCCTCAGTATCTGGCCTTCTAAAGAGCAGTCAGGGTTGATCTCCTCTAGAACTGACTGGTTTGATCGCCTTGCTGTCCAAGGGACTCACAGGAGTCTCTGCCAGCACCACAATTCAAAGGCCTCAATTACGTAGGACATACATAACCTGGAAGGTTTGTTTTCACATCCATGCATTTCATATGCACTCATTCAAAGGCATTGTTGTTGTTGTTTAGTCACAAAGTAATGCCTAACCCATCATGACCCCATGGACAACACTCCTCCAGGCCTTCCTGTCCTCCACCATCCCCCGGAGTCCACCTAAGCTCACGCCTACTGCTTCAGTGACTCCATCCAGCCACCTCATTATGCCTACTTAATTGCAGAGAAACATGTACATGTGTAGCAAAGTTTGTGTTATGTTCCTTTAGCACCATGGAGGGAGTTGGACTTCTGGTTCTATCATGCTATGAACCGCCAATTATTTCTGTATAACTTGGCAGAACTGGATGAAATTCATCAGGAGAGTTATAGCATCCAAGAGCACTGAGTCTACCAAGTTCCAGATGACTAGCTGCAGAGAAGTACAAGATCCAATAACTAGTCTGGAATTCCGGTCGACGGTATTAGTCTGTTTTGCAGTGTTTTCTTAAGAACACACTGGCAATGCAAGTAAAAGCTGAGGTAAATGGTACATGTTCAAAAAGTGGGAAAATGTTTAAAGGTAGAACAAGGGATGATTTGTAATGGCTCAGTTTTGCTTCTGAAGTCATTCCAAGTAATTCAGCTGTTGAGAATGTCAGAAACATCCCGAGCTTTTAAGAATTTACCAGCAAATCCATTTGAGACACAACTGCCAATTAGAAAGGGAACAGTGTGTCTTTACACCTGCCTTGCAACACTGGCCTCCAAACTCCACCAAAGCTCATTGCTTGTTTTGTGTTTCCCACAATGCACCGAGAGCAGCATTCATTTCTTAGGGTCTCCAGCATAAATCACACAGTTGAGATGCGCTGTACCCATGACCCCTCAGAACAAAACGCTCAGGGGCGATCACCACTAAAAGAGCAACAAATGGCAAGAGGAGTATGGGAGAAAGTATAAAATAGTGGGAGAAGAGCATAAAGGGAAGGCTGCTTGGTGTCAGACCAACAAAGAGCTGCTGGAAGAGAGAAACACACCTAAAATTATGGGAGAAGGATTAAACCCACAACTAACAGGGGCAACATTGGACAGAAAATCAATTGTGAACATGAGGCCATCTTGTTTCCATGGACTGATGTCTACAGAAGCATGGTCTCCCACACCAGACTGGATTTGCAGGCTGCTATTTATAACCTTATGATAATTTAGGCACAGAAAATATTTTTTTAGAAAAGCAAAATTTCCACCATAAGCTAAAGCAGGAAATATGCATTTTCAGAGTTTGTATATTTGGGGAAAAGAGCTGGGTATTTGTAGAAGTATGAATTTGTGCAAACCCTGATTCCATCGAAAAGGGGTTGATGGGATGAAATACTCCTGACAATCCATGAAAAATAAAGGGAGTAGATTGTACAATTTCCATCCCTTTTTGATTCTCTGTTTCGAAATCTGCCAGATCGTTCCAGCTAGACCACAGCCCCATGTTAGAAGGAACATACTTGGGAAGAAAGTCTGAAATAGCATGATGCCTTCTAACAGCAACTGAGTGCAGCTATCAAGAAACAGGACTGAGCTATGGGCATCTAACAAGTAACCTAAGGGTTGCATAAGTGCAGTTAACTCCAAGCACACACCTCACCACAAAAACACAACTGAGAACTGAGCATGCTCGGAAATTGTGGAATACAGAAGAGCTGTTGCAACTGGTTTTACGGGGAGCGGCAGGTCCCACTGGTTTCCACCAAAACATACTTTCTAGGAACTCCAATATGCCAAAAATAGTCAGGTTTGCAATGCAGCATTCCAAACACAAGCGTCTGCATACTTTTCCTGGGGGGAAAATTCCAGTCCTGTCAATGAGCAGCGAGCAGAAAGAAAGATGACCCACAATTCACCAAACACACATGGAACAGATTCAGCAAAATCCAAACATCCCTACGGAGCCCTGAATTGGAAGGGGAAAAAAATCTCACGGTCTTGCGGTTTTGGAATGCATCGTATTGCATTTAAGCCTATGGAAATACAAGAGGAGGTGGAGAAATGGAGTTAATTCGAAACAAAGACGCAAACAAAAAGACTAAATATTATCCTTTTGCAACTGGGATTTTCTTGAGAATTTTGTGTTTCTCGAAATACCAGTAATGGGGGTGAGGGAAGGATGTTCTTGATAAAGACTTAATGGAAGCATCTTTTATAGATGGCCTTCTGTTGACTTTAGTTTGGTCCAGCAAGGCTGTTTCTGAGTTCTTATGGTTAACGGGCATGCCTACGCAAATTTGTTTGTAACTTGTAAATTGTATCAATTTAGCGTGTTAACATAATATGTTATGGGGAATTATCTGTCTGAATATGATGTTGTTCTTAACGGTGTTGTATTTAGCCACACAATGCCACTTTCTGACCTAGTTTACATGACACACTAAGCTTTGGTGGCGCATCCCTCTGGATTCTTTCCAAGCAGCTTGTGGTGATGCAGCATCGTGGAATTTTGCTTTTGGCTTGGCTTGGCTTTTGTTTTCTGTGACCAAGGTGCCCTGAGAATCCATGCTTTGTTCTTGGGAGCTTCATGCTGTCTCAGTCCGGAGGGGTGACTTGCAAGTTGTCAGAAACGGCTAGAAAAAGCCACCTGGGACAGAGTGGCAGCCCCTGCCATCCTGCCTAATGCTGCCACTATCCCCCCTCAAACTGTTGGGAGCTGGTTTGCCCCTTGTTGGTTTCAAGCTTCTAAAACAACAGACGGCCTCTTGACAAAAGAGCTCGTTATTGCCAGTCCACAACTTGCAAGCTGCAGCCACTGGAGAACCGGTCTCTGAGCATGAACAGTGATTTTTGAGCACAAACTAGGAACGACGTCTGAAAAACCTCCTTTCTGGAAGCTCTGGGCCCCTGGGGTCCCAACCACATCTAGCCACAAAGCACCCATAAGGAGCGAGTGCACTAGGTCCATCACTGCTTCTTCTCAGGGTGGCTTAGTGTGATGCATGATCTCACTCTCCTCAGTCAATCTGCTTCCCCCCACCTTCCCTTACTGTGAAATAAACAACTTCAAAACTGCTAAAGGGCCTCGCTTTATAACAATAACTCATCCATCCAAAATATTTAGCCTCTTTTAGCTGGGATAAAAAACCTTCCCCAGAGAAGTTCTCTACTGTTTATTTCCGTTTTTTAAGAATTCAAAACTTGCACAATATCCATGCACAGGTGTGATTTTATAATGAAACAAGTGTTAACATGTCTATCCTGTAGTTTCTTGTGCTTGTGAAGATACTTGTTACCATCTGGGAATGTGATCGGGCATAACAATATGCACCAAATCCTAGCATTTGAGTGGTCTTGAGGAAGGTCTCAAAGATCAACCTTTCCCAATACAGAGCACCTCGGATGCTTTGGACTACAGTCCCCATCACCCTGGACAATGGCCCAGTGGGCACTGAAGTCCAAATACCTGAAGCCCACTGCATTGGTTGGGGAACTCTGATCCAACCCTCTGCTCCAGGCAGGAGAATCAGAGTTAGCAGATAATCAACAGGTGACTGACCAGCATTTGACTGAAGAGCTACAGAGAAATATCTACCCGTTTCTAGCTCACTTGTTCCTCTGCTGAGTTGCTCTACTACTCAGAGCAGGAAGAGGCAAAATAGAACTGTTGGGTTCCAACAGTCAACTCCTGGACTCCTTTCTTGACTCCCACCAAGGCACCCCACCCATCCCAGTTCTTTTGAAAAGCAAAGAGTTCACCAAGGATCGAGCCCCACATGCAGCTACTGGTGCTTGCACTGGCCACCAAAAATGGTGGCTGCAAGGGGCACCAGAACGGTCCCTCATGGGGCCTCTAGAGGGGTCACTTGGAGAAGGTGCAACTGGGGTCCCCCCAGGCTTTTGAGGCCCTTCTCTCAGCTCAGCTCACTTTGCAGGACCAGGTGATCCACAAAAAAGCAAGTCCACAGATGCAAGAAGGGAGGATGCCAGTACGGTTCATCCCAACCACAGCTGTTGTCGGAAGAAAACGGGGAGGGAAATACTCCTTTGAAAACCTTTGGATCCATCACCATCCCAGTAAATTAATAGCATTAATCTGACTGATAGACTTAATTAAGCATAGATTCTTTGCCAAGGGTCGTGAGGGCCCTTTGAGCCCAGAGGCCAAATTCACTTTCAAAGAAGACCTTGAAGGCTGCATTCCAGTGATGGGGTGGAACAAAGACAAAAGGTTACATGGCAAAAATAGCTCCCTGTTTTAGCTTAAGAGCCCAGGGCAAGTTGGGAATCGGAGGCATCGTTCTGTCTCAACATGAGCTCAGGAGAAATATGTCACCCTTTGGGAATGAGGAAAAGATCTTGTGTGAGAGATTGACTGCCGGGAGAAATGGCCTGTGGTCTTCAGAGAAACCCCGTTGGTGGAACATGGGAGGCATGATGAAGTGTGCAGGCCACTGGGTTGGACAAGCCTGCCCTAAATTAGACTGCTACAAGCAAGCAAACCTGGGGCCAGGAATGGGATTTTGTGCTGATGAATGCCAAGCTCTGTTCAGTTCTGGTACCCAAAAGAAAGTTGGGTACAAATTCTGGAGTTCAGAATTCTTTAATTCTGAGCATACGTCTGTTGCACCAGGCTTCCAAGTGGTGGATCTTGGGGTACACGGAAAAGCAAACAGTGCGCAATGGATCCTGTAGAACATCTTGCACTTCCCACCCTTCTATCAGTGCAGCCTAAAATGGCAGCACCCTTTTGCAAGACATCCTCAAAACACTGGCTCCAGCTTGTGTTGGGATCGTGCCATCCCTTTTGTACGTGCTAATTCCAGATCAGATGATTGCAGATCACAGCTACCTGCTGCCCCTCTGTTCAAGGGAAGGCATTACCGACTGGCTATTTAATCAATGGAAAACAACCCAAGAAATATAGACTCGACTGTACCTGTATATTTTATATCGGGTCGTAAATCCTTGACGATGTCTTTCCACAAAGGATAAGTAGCTCCGTGAGTGGTGGAAAGGCCCCCTGTCAGAAATAAGCCAATCAAATTCCTTGGAGACATGTTGGCTGGTCACAGCGAGTTCCTGGTGGGAAGGCTGTACTGTTATATGGTCCCATATAAAGAGGAAGTAGAGGAACTCAGCAGGCCTCCAGTTCATGCTTTTCTGTCTGCCTTTTCCCTCTCATTCTTGCTCCATTCTGTGGAGTCCTGTGGCAGAGCAGGGGAGGAGGTGGGAAAGGAGTGGGTCAGGGAGGAAGGGAAGGGAAAGAGACAACGAAGGACGAAAGAGAATGATTGCAATGGTTAATACATGGACTACAGAAGAAGGAACCATCTACATTTCAAAGAAGAACCCTGCTGCACCAGAATTAAAGTTCTGCCAGATCCAGCCTCTTTGTTCCCAACACTGGCTAGCAAGGTTCTACCAACTCGCCTGGTCCGCCCCGAGGCTTGTGGCAAGGGGCGGCCTATAAATTTCCAAATAAATAAATAAATAAATTCCAGACAGGTGAGTCAGGAAGGAGCTTCCTGTCCAGCTTCCGCCACTCTACATGTTTTTTGCTAGGTGTGTAAGAAGCAAAGCCCCTTCATCCATGGTGGGAGGCAAGTGGCAGGTAGGGAAAGGACCAATGAGTTCTGCCTCCATTACTCTACTCGATAGAAGGCTCTTTGGCTGGCTTGCTAAGAGACTAGTGGCCCATATATATACCAGCTACAGAGGAGAGGGCTTCCTTTCTTGGAAGCCAGGATATCAGCTCCAAGCGGCCTCGTATACTGGTCTAGAATCTTGCCCGTGATTGTATGCACAGGCTGTCTTGAAAGCAAGGAAATAGCAGGCTGTCCATTTGGGGTTGTGGCAGGGGTCCTATGGTCTTGATCCAGTGTGGCATGGGGATTAGATTGACCACTTGACAGAAACGTAGCTTCAAGTCCCCACTTCTCTCTGGGTGACTTTGGGCTAATCGCTGACAGTCAGTCTTACCTGCCTCACAGGGTTGCTATGGGGATAGAATGGGAAGAAGGAGAATTATGTCAGCCAGCTTGAGTTTTCTTACAGGAAAAAAGTGGAATATAATATAATATAATATATACAATAATGGAAAGCATTACTCCCCTTGTGATGCAGTGGTTAGACTATTGAGTGAGGACTGAGAAGACCTGGGCTCAAGTATACACCTCACCATGAAGATCACCTGGTGACTTTGGGCCAACAACTCATGAACCTACCCTAACGGGGTTGTTGTGAACAGGAAATGGATGGGAGGAAGACCAAGGAAGCCATATTTGGCTCCTTGGAAGTAAAGGTGAGATAGCAGTGTGACAAACAAATAAATAAACACCTCCCCCAACTCCCTAGGAATATGGAGGAGAGAAGGCATAGGTCTGCAATTTGAGAGCTGTTATTGTGTTGACATAGAAGAAAGCACAATGTGAAGGAAACACAGGAAAAAAGGCTTTCTTGGTTCACACCGAACAGAACCCCACTGAATAATGCTTTATACCAACAAGTATTCCTCTCCTGTTCTCCAAAACAAGTGAGCATTTGCTACTGTAGCAAAAGATAGCTCAGAAAAACACAACTGCCCCATAACAGGATATGAACAGTACACAAAATGAACCACGGCACTTGCAACCTGTTCTACCAGCAAGAGACTTCCAGTGCAATCCCAGGAATGTTCAATCAGAGCGAGCCCCCGTGAATGTTAGTGGGATATTCTTGAGTAAGTGGTGTTAGGGTTGGAGTCTTCATTTCTAATGCCCAGGAGAGACAGAAAGAAGACCTGAAGGATGGGCCCAACGTACCCCAACAATCTGCTTATAAAGCCCCAGACCAAGGTGAGAGAGTGCTGACAAAACAGAGGAGGAGCAGGTGGCTGAAGCCCCATTGGTGAGGGTGTTCAAGGATAGGCTGAACATGCACATGGTGGGCATGTCATGAGTGGAGCCAGCTGGAGCTGGGGGTCAGACTAGATGGCCCAGGAGGTCCCTTCTGAATTGCTCTGTTTCTATGTCATATGCTGTCATTGGTTATACCAACTGGGAATGATGGGAGCTGGAAGTTCAAACCATGTGAAGGATACAGAAGGAGGAGCTATCTCAACCACCATAAGACACAACGGTCTGTTCTAGGGTTTCTCCTGATGATTGATGGTTGTCCATCCAATCATGGGCAAGAGAGTGAAGAAACCCCAGGGAGGCAGCTGACCAGTGTCCCAGTTTGGTCCCTTCTCACCTCCTACTTTAAGGCAGGAGGAAGGAGCCAATAATCAGTAAAGTGGGACTGCACCATTCCTGGAGCAGTTCCACCAGGCAGATTAAGCCCCTGGGGAAGTTGGGGTGGAGTAAGTCACTCAGGAAGGAGCTGGGAGCTGGTCTGGAGGGAATGCTCCAAGAATGGCACGTCTCCACCAAGCCCAAGGCCTGCTCCCCTAGTTTCTGGCCTGAGAGGCAGTGGGGGCCCTGCATAGGTGGGAAGGCACTGAAACCAGAGTAGCTTGAGCACGGATGTGTCCGTTTTCACTTGGAGTTCAGTTTTGTGTTGGAATCTTACTGTGGCTATCCACATAGATGGCAATTTCGTGGCTAGAAATTTGGGGGCAATCCAGCAATCAACTTCTTATCATGGGCAGGGCTGCATTTCAACACGTATGAAGGCCCATCACTGCCAGGTTCAAAATTCAAGGTAGACAGCAGAAGAGCTATTGGGGATGGAAAATGCAGTTGCTTGTGACGAGCCAAGTAGAAGCTGGAGACATGCTCATGGCTGATGGAAACGGGCAAGAGATTTAATGAAATAAAAAAATGCCCTATTTAAAGGGTGATGGATCATGAAGATAAACACAAAGATCAATAAAGAGGCACAGAGGAAAATAAGAAACAAATTAGAGAATTAGGGGATAAAGAACTACGGCACAGCTGTGAAGGTGGGTGTGGGGGGAGATTGTAGGCCCAATGAATGTTGAGGGATTTGGGAAACCATTTAAAACCATCTAGCTGTATGCTGATGCAGCTCTCCAGGGCCCCGGGCGGCAAATGGCCTTCCCTGGCACCTGCTAATTAATGATACATTTTATGTTTGTTTTTAAACAGGAGAGGTTAAAGATGGAACTAGAGATCATCCATAATCCAAGTGTTTGTCTACCAAGAAGCAATGGTGCCTTTTAGATGGATAAAACTTCCTCACTGTGTTTGATCTTCCTGTGCTAAAACCTGGGATATTCTCTGCCCACGACAGAGCTGTGGTCCATACCTTGAAATAAATGTTTGTGTGTCGGGAGGCTTAGGTCCAGGATATTGAAAAGGCATGTCCCCTTTCCTGTAGACCAACTCAAACGCCATTAACGACCATGAACACGCTCCTCAACTTGCCCATTCCTTGGAAACCCCTTGGACAAGTGAAGGTTCCATATTTCCACCACCCTCTCAGATGTAGCACATGGGTGGCATCAATTTCAACTGGCCCTCTTGATACAAATGAGTCTTTGAAGCACATTCAGACATCAAGTGGTTTATATGTTTGAAAGATCTGCAAGATGCAGGATGACGTAGCAGAGTATGGAACAGGACAACCTAAGACCCCAGCTGGGTTACACCTTGAAACCCAAGCTTTTCCATTCCAGTGCCCTCCAGTGATCTTAGATTTGATTGGTTGATTTCAACTCCCATCATTCCCAGCCACCAAAGATTCATTGCCCAGAACATTTGGAGAACATCGGACTAAAAAGGGCTATTAGAGCTCAACAACCCATTTTTAACGCTGGGTATCCTAATGCTCCCGAGAAGTTCATGAGCAGCATATGAAGGCAACTGTCTCCCAAAGCTGTATGCCTTCCAACCGCTGGCATCCAGAGGTGCCTAGCCCATTTCTTTAGCCTCCTTGGTCAACATCCATTGAGAAACACGTTCTCTGTTAATGCGTCTTAATATCCTTTGCAAGCCATTGCCAGGTCTTTTGGCTCTGATTTGCATAGAGCTGACATAAAGATGGGAGTAGAGATGCGCTTTACACTTTCCTCACTAGAGAGCACTCACTGCATCCAAGTCCCAGGATTCATCTACCACAAGTACTGGCATGGACGGGAAAGACTCCTTCCCAAAACTCTGGACAGCAGACAAAGCCCAAGGGTTGGATCCAGTTTCAGAAGCACCATTGGAGTTCAAATGTTAGTGGTGCCTGGGACAGATGGCAAGAGAAGTGGGGCTAAAACCAAAGCATCTTGGGGCTTAAAACTTGTACGGACAGTAACTGAGCTTTAGAAGAAGCATTTCGAATGGGGAGAGAGGGGACACTGGAAAACCACCCAACCAAAGAGCATGAGGCCAAGGGGAGACCGAGTGGCCACCAGGCGGCCCCTGGGGAGGGGGAGCTCTAGAGAGCATGCACGAAATTTGGGGAGCATGCAAGAAATTTGGGGAGCTCAGCAGCTCTCATGTAAATAATGCTGAGGAATCAAGTCTGTTCGTAGACCTGGTACAAGGCATTTTCCGGTGTTCCTAGTAACATCATAGACTGTGCTTTTCCAGGAGTAGAGTTTTCTGTTTGCTTGCTGGTGGTTGTTTGCTTGTTAAGGTTACATATTGTGAGGTCTATTTAATTTAAGTACACCCAGAGTCCCAGAATGAAGCTCTGATCAGAACATGGAAGTGCACTTAGAACGCTGGTTAAGCATTCAGCTTTTAAGAAAACACCATTTCAAGAGTCAACACAGTGAAATCCAAAGCTTAAAAGAGATTGTGTAAGAAAGCACAACAACGCTAACAAAGGATGTGTCCAAGTGATTACAGTTGGAGCCGGCATAGAAGTTGGAATCATTCTGCTAGCCCTGCATCAAGCAATTAAGAAACAAAAGGCAATTAAGCATCGTCAGAAATGATTAGGTAAATACACTGAGTAATTAAGCATGTGATTTGTGGACTGTATCATCTACATAAATGCAGCCTGTCATAAAAGAACTGTAATGGAGAATGGAATTTAGAAAGTTACTCCCTGGAATGCTAGCCTTTGTTACCTGCAGGATGTCATGGCCCAAGCATAGATACCAACTATTCCGCATTCAGCAGGTCTTCCTCCATTAACCTGCGCAGAAGGAAATGCAGTGGGTGGGGACTAAGAAGTGGAACATTTCTGTCGCAACCTGTCTGGCTGTGGGATTAATGTCAGGGTGGGGGGCCCTGGCGCCCAGCCCCAAGCAAACATCTTTTGATTTCCCCAGGCACTTCAGTTTTTCCATTTCTGTTTAACTCTGGTCTTTTACTTTAAATCTTTGCACTGTGGCTATCTTTGCACAATGGATATTATTTTTATGCTGTCATTTTAAACTTTTAAGCTTTTATATCATATTTTATCAATTTACTTTTTATGGTTTTTATTGTAGGACTGTGGCCATTCTCTGATATAAAAATGTAAAAAAATAAGTCATCGTGGTAAGAGTCTTGGTCTGGAAATCAGGAGAGGGGGTTTTAGTCCCCACTCAGCCATGAAGCTCAGTGGGCAACCTTGGGCCAGTCAGAGACTCCCAGCCTAACCTACCTCACAGGGTTGTTGCTGTGAGAATAAAATGGAGAGGATGAGGATCATGCAAGCCATACATACAAGTTTTGGCCTCTGCCCACTTGGGCATCTGGATTTCTAAGACTGCAATTTTTGCAATGGAGTAACAGCCTACTGAGTGCTCCAGTGCATGGTGGGAAATTAAAAAGGCCCTTTCAGCCACTGCCTGGTACACCATGGAGTAAGGGGGAAGTCCATCAACATAAACTAGGTGGTTTTCCAACTGATAAAGCTGATTCTCCCATGGAAACTGTTTATATGTGTGGAATGCAGAAATGGCCAGGCAGCTGACATAACTGCCCCCCAGTGTTCCTTCCACAAGAGAGCTCATGCTCCAGAGGTGGAAGCAACAAAGCAAAAGAGGAGATGGCTTGAGTGCATGGATGGGATCCAACCCTCTAGCATTTGTGGACTTATGCATGGCTCAAAAGAAAGTCCATGAAGGCTCACAGAACCAAGGCTGTGCAACCGGCAACCTTCTTCCATGTCATGCACACCACGGAAAAACTGCTGCGCATGACATGGAAGAGGATGTCACATGCACAGTGGTTGTGTGGGACTCAAAGTGTGTTATGTGCGTACTGGACATGCTTAGCAGGAACTCAAACTCACAGCCACGACAAAGTGGACCACAGTCTGGGGAGCAGAGCCTGGGGAATCTGCTGGATCCACACCTCCAAAAGAGATTCTTCACACAACCCTGCCTGAGTGCAACTGGAGAATAAACCCCCAGTGGATGCAGTGGGAAAATAGCATGTGCCCACAGTCCTGTGTATTTAGAATATCTTCTGAAGTGTGGGTCCCCGAGGAGCTTTCCATGGTCAACCACACTTAGAACCCACCAGGATGCATTTGCTAGGTGCTTCCAGAGTGAAATCTTTCACCTCAGCTGGGATCTACACTTCAGTGTTGCCACTGATGAATCAGGTGATGCGTTTGGAGCACAGCCTGGTCCAGCTTTCTTGGATGAGTTTCAGTTGGTACAGCTCAAGGACACTGAGAAGGTTCTTGGCAGGATTGTGCATCTACTTCCGTACTGGATCCTCGCCCCTCTTTGTTTATAAAAACTGGCAGGAAGGCAACATCCAGCTAGGCCAGCGAGGGAGGGGAGGAATATCTCCTTGCAAGAGGGAGCAGTCCAGGCCACCTGAAAGAGACCACTGCTGAAAAAATCCTCCTTGGATCTGGACAATCTCAATCATCTATTCTGGGGGCAAAAATTCTTTTTCAGGGAAGGTTCTTGAGAAGGTGGTTGTCAAACAGGTCCAGATGGTGCTGAATAAGGCTGAATATCAGGACACATTTCAGCTGTGGTTCAAGCAAAGCTTTGACTTGGAAGCAGCTTTGGTCGCTTATATGGAACGGGGGAGCGGGTGTTTTCTTGATCTATCTGGGCTCTTGGTGGCTTTCGACACCATCAATTATGGCTTCTAGAAAGCTTCTTCTGAACTGTGAATTTTGTGGAGTTTTTTATATGAGCTTCACTCTGCCCGATTACCTCTTTGCTGTGATGTTCCTGAAATGACTTCCACTTGGGACTTTGTCATAATGCATTTCAATGGATCATTACTGTGTCTATAAAGGCCACTAATTAATCATTGAAATTATTTCAGGAAAGGGTATTCCTGGGACTTGACTCCAGGAAGCCAGATTCTGACAACATGGAGCAAGAATCCACCATGGAGAAAGTCCCCTATGGGGCTTCCAACCATGGCAGTGGCTGCCATTTTGAATACTGGAGCTGTAGTGTGTCACATTATGTGTAAACCCAGCAAATGGGTGGCTGAAGTGCTTGACAATCCCTGGACTGTTTTAGGGTCAGTGCTGGATTGTTAAACAGACCTATAACTCCTCTTCACCAATCCTGAAAGTAAGGAAATATTACAGCACAGCCTCACTATGACTCAAATATTCCCAGTGGTGGTCAACACTGCAAAATTATAATGGTTTTAAAAAAACACTGGAACATCCCTCCATGGTGGCTTCTTGTTACATGTGAATCCACCCAATGTCACACCTTTTTGGCAGCATATCTCTCTCTCTCTCTCTCTCTCTGCTCTCGCTCTCTCTCTTGCTTGCTCAGACATGCATGCAGTCCTCAGTCTGCAGTTCCAAACACGCCAATTCTGCTTTGGCTGCAAAGCTGCCAAGCCAATCCCAGGCACCATGCAACCCAGAAAGAACAGGAATAAGGATGCTTGGGAGCTTGACAGCTAAGGGATGGCACCTTATATGTTAAGGGGCGGGGGGGACCTTTCTAGAGGCAGGGAATTCCACTCGGTGTACCAGGTTGGAGCATGATAAACTTGAGGTAGAGCTAATGTCAAGATCATCCCCCCAGCCAAGTGGACAATGGCCCGCCACCTCAATTCTGGGCCCATATCTTGAGTTTGTATTCCTTCTCCTGGAGAACCTTAGGGCTAACCTCCACTATACACTGAATAGCCATCACCTGAAACTCTCCTTGTGTATCAGCAAGCATGCTGATGCCTGAACCAGATTGTGTTCTGCACACAGGTAAGGGAGGGTTAAACTTTTCCCCTCCCAGCTCCTCGTTTTCCCAGCTTCCTTCCCCTACAGCCCTGTTGCAAGCTGGAAAAATACATTTTAAGGGCCTTCTAAAGAAGGGTTAAATACCCTGCATTGGCACTAGTGACTGAGGGTATCCCTTGGGATGATTTATTCCACTGCTGCTGCCTAATTGGTCCAGCCTTTCCCCATAGCCTCACACAACAAGGGAAGGGCCTACCTATCTTGAAAGCCACCACGGCTGAATTGAATGAACTTCCAAACACTGTCTCCCGTAGAAACACATTGCTAGTCTTTATGCATGTTCGGGCTGATCCAGTCGGCCATTCCTTACGTCCTTCTCCAGCCTGCTACCATCCAGATGTTTTAGACTTCATCTCACATCAGCCCCAGCCAACGGCCAGGAACACTGGGGTCTGTAGTCAAAAGCCTCTTGAGGCCACCTGGACGGGGAAGCTCCTTCGATACCCATCAGTGCTATTTCAACAGCCCAATGGCCGAACCCGCACAGAGTTCTCATCCCGCATGCCGCACTATTCCTTCATTCCTCACACCAGCCTTATATGTCTGGCCCCTTCCAGACAAGATGTTCTCTCACTGTTCTGGCCTCATGTAACCTTTTCCTGCCAGGGTGGAAGAAATGAGAAGCAAGAAACGCCAATAGAGAAAAAAGTCGTCTTTCACTTCAAGTTCACACATACTTCGGCCGAGTGCCTTGTTGTTATTTCCACATCCTGATTTTCCTTCCCCAGCAAAACCAAAATAAAAGCTCTCGAACATTAAAAGCTCTTGAGCTTGTTGTGATTTGACTGGAGGGAAGAATGTAAGCAACTGCTGTCGCTAGTTCACTTTGTTACCGCTGTATAACTTACTGAAAAGATCGGGGGCAGAAAGGACTCGGTAACATTCTGGAGAGCAGAGAGTGAATAAGTCACCCAAAGAACTGGCATTTAGGGATCCCAAGATGGTCTGGAAAGAAGCTTTAAAACTCAGCTGAACTTCTCACTGCAAGCAGCGGGGCTGTTAGGTTCTGACTTCAGAGCAGAAATCCAGAGCCCCACTTAGCAGGACAAATAGGTGAGCCCCCGAAGGCGGCAGACTGGGGGGTCCCGTGTTTTGAAGGACATGAATTAATGCCACATGGAAGGATTGATGATTTTCAAAGGAGAGCTAATGCCATGAGATGGGTACAGCAATTTGCTGGGGTTGGGGAGATCCGGGCGATAGCCCCAACTTCAGTTTGAAGCTCACCTTGGGTGGATCACTCCCCCTCAGCCTACCCAAAGCCTGCCAGTGTTGTTGTCGTAAGGATAAAATGGAGTCGGAGACCCTTATAAGCCCCCTTGATTCCTTGCAAGAGGAAGAAAAGCACTATATGCCTGCAATATAAATGTAATACTACTAATAATAATGAAACCCACAGTCTGAAACAATCTAACTGCACCTAAAAGTAGGACTCCAAGCCATGCATCTGACTATCTCCTGTGGTGATTACTTTATTAATCCTACAGTATTAGTTAAGCAATCATCCATTGTATGAAAATTCATGGTCTGATCTAAAAGCAAATCATCAGACTTGGAGAAAAAGATTCACTTCCTCTGGAATATATATTTCAAACTGCAGGAAGGAAATACAACCTTGCACTCGGCACTGGCAGATTTGGACACAGACATTAAATGCGGAATTCATTTCTGAGGTAGAGCTCATTCTCTCATCAATCATGCTCTCTTTTCTGCTTCTGGTTTAATCCAGATGTCAGTACGCTCGCACTCTCTCTCAATCTCTCTCTCTCCCCGCACCCCACATACATGGCAAGAAATTGAGGTTTCTACCAGTAGATTATGCAAAACAGAATAGGATACAGGGCTGCAGGATGACAAGGGACGGAGCAGAGGTGGAGAAGAGGCAGCTCGTATTGATTCCTGGCCTTCAAAGTCAAATATGCCCTCCAAGAGCCGGAAAAGATCCGCTGCAGTTTAGGGAGAGATGGAGGCTGCTCGGGTCAATTGTGCTGCGATCAACGTTCCCTATCTCCATGGGTGTCAGCAAGCAAGGCCCAAAATAGCAGAGAGAGTCGTTTTAAATTAAAGTGTACTGTGCGATGCACATCACTTTTTATTTTTATTTTTTAAGAGGGTGTTAATGAAACACAAGGGACTAAATAATATTTGCATCATGTCAGCAGTAGGGAGAGAGTGAGTACAATAATGCAGAGGAGACAGGAAACGGGGAAGCATTGCTTCTAACTCTGCACCATAGTTGATCACGCGCAACCAGTATATGCTTTTCGGCGCCCGGTCAAGGCCTTTTTATTTGACCGATATTTTAATGTAAATCGATTTTAATTGTATATTTATTTAGTTAACTTATTTTAACTATGTTATTTTTATAGTCAGTCGTGGTATAGCCCAATTTATTTAGTTTAGGACTTATATTATATTGTAAGCCGTCCAGAGACGACAGTGATGGACGGCCTGTAGAGGCCCCAAATAAATAAATAAACAAACCATGTGGAGTGAATGGGGCTTACTTCGGGGCAAATGTCCACAGGATGGTGAGGGAGAAAAGCTCCTCCCCTTCTCCCATCTCCAAGTCTGAAGTCCCAACATACGAGATGAAAGCATCTTCTTTCTAAAGCCAGTGAAGAACAGATTCCTGCATTCTTGAGAAATATAACCTTGTGGTATCAAAGGGAACCTTTGAATGTAGAAAGGCCGAGCTTTGAGTCCTGGTAACTCCAGTTAAAAGAAAAAAGACCTCAGGGAAGCAGGCGATCTGGGAAGCCCTGCTGAGACCTTTGGAACAGCTTCCAGAAGATAGATAAAGGGCTAGACAGCGATGAGGCCCCTTTCTCTGCTCCTCTAGCGCATCTAGTCTGATTTAGACTTGTGGGATCAACCTCATTTTACACTAAAACATCAAAGTCCATCAAGGAGAACCAGGTGCAAAGTCATGGTTCAAGAGGATGCCCCCAAGAAGATGCTCATTTCAGAAATTTGCAGTCAGTACCAGAACCAAACTCACGCATCCTTTCATGCAAAATACTCTTCCTGGTTTCTCCCCCAAAATATTATTTGTCGGAAAGCTCATTTAAGAGGAAAACTCATTCCTGCTTCTGCCATAGCTAGACAAGTCACAGTCGGATGTTGTGGCCAACCTATCACAAATCACTCACAATAGAACCTTCTGCCCCAGTGTGTCCACTACACAAGACTTGGAACGGGCCAAGAAGGCTACCAGGTCCAACCCATGGTTGAAGGACACTAGGTTACACCATCCCACGCAGATGACTGTCCAGTTTCACCCTGAATGCCTCCAGTGTGGAAGAGCCCACGCCCTCTCAAGGCAACTGGTGCCTGTAATATTGCTCTGAGGTTTAGGACATTTTTCCTGATATCTAGTCTGAATTATGGCCAATGGTCAGAGCAGATTGGCAGATGGGAACTGTGGTCCCAAACATCCAGAAGACAGCAATGTAGGGTTGTAGTTTGGGGACCTCTCCATTTTTTAAAGCTGTTTTCACATTGAAGTGCTGCCATGAAGCTCAGCCTAAAGATTCAAACATCTTTCTCTAAACACCCACCTAAGTCAGCTTGTACAGCTGTGACCTGCGAGCAGGGCCGGGAGAAGGGCTGGGAGAAACTCGGCTTCCCCAGTTTTACAGGTGACCTGAGTGCTGACTTAGTAATGTTAGTTTGACGTGAATGTGTGGGGAGGAAGACAGATGGAGGCGATTTGGCGAATTCCATTCTCCGTACAGATGATAACTCATACAAGGATGGGAGCAAATTGCCTACTTTGGATTTTAGTGCAAATGTGCCTAATTCATATGTTCTGACCTAATACTTGAAGCAAAATGCTTGACAGTCATGCTTCTGATTTTGTGATGCAGTTGTCTAACAAAGGCATGTGCGTGTTCGGGGGAAGTACACACAGAATGTGCAAATTGCTGTTTATTGTCTCATGCATCTCTTCTGATTTTGTCTTGTTCTGAACTCTCGTACTTTATTTTGTTTTGTTTATTATTTATTATGTTTTGTAAACGGCATTAATCTATTTTGTAAACTGCCCTGAGAGCCTTTTTATGGCTAAGTGGCAGTACAGAAATTTATCGATGATGATGAATCTGTGACAATATCATGCCAACATTGGGGGATATTGCATGTAAAAAGCTGCAAATGTTCAGCAAAATGCATACAGAAATGCATTTTGCACACACAAAATTCTGGGAAATTCATTTTGGGAAAATTCATTTTGGGAAAATTCATTTTGGGAAAAGTGCACACACAACAATCACAAATTGATGCAGAAAAAGACCAAATAAACTTATGTTTGGAAGTATGGGAAACAAAACTGACAGATCCATTCACTTCTACGTTCTTGACTTGGATCATCAATAGGGGAAGTATTTCCGAGAAAAAACAGGCTCAGAAATGGACTGTCACAATCCTAGAATCACATCTCTTTCGTTTGTATCCATTTTTGGCCCAAGCAATACTCTTCCCTGCAAAACCTGGGCAGGTAATTCCAACAGCCTCGTGGACTCGGCTATGAATTCGTTGAGGTGTGTTGTATAATAAAGCAGATGGCAAAGCATTTTCTGCCGGTGCATGCAGCCGGGTTTGCCGTGAGCACCTGCAACCCCTTGTCTCATTGAATATTCATCACCGCATCTGATTTTTACTGTGCATGTCCTAATAGAGAAACCTCTCCAGATGAATGAACCCCCCTAGACAATTAGGCTTGTCTGTATTCAAAAATTCTGAGGAGGAATTGCCAAGAAATATCCCCTCTTTTGTCATCTGTTCCAGAGAAAAGGAGCTAGGATCCCCTTGGATCTATGGGTCTGATACTCACAGTGACCCAGACATTCTTGTCCTTTCCAACCTCTCCCCCACAGCTTCCGATTAGTGTATATTACACTGAACATGTGGAGGGAGATGAATGGGATCAACCCATTGTCCATGCGACCAACCTTTCTGTATTTGGTTTGGAACATCAGAAGTTGCCTTCTGGCCATGGATGTCAGCTATGGATCACTTAGCCCAGAATTACTGCCACGGATGGGAAATACAGAGTTCCAGGAAGAAGAATATCCAGTCTGACCAGGGGATAGCATGGATTTGTTCTGGGGTCTTTGACATTGAAAAGCAGGAGCTTCCCACTGAACTATGCACACTCAAGTGTGACACAAGCATGGAACATCCTTATTTGCAACAGTTCATGTGTAGGACTTGCTGAACATGGGCGTGAATGAAGAAAGGGGGAAGAAAATGGAGGGGTTTGATGCATGGTGTTGGAGAAAAGATTTGCAAATATCCTGGATGGACAGACAAGTGGGTCGTAGGTGAAATCAAGCCAGAACTTTCCCTGGAAGCAAAAATGACAAAACAGAGGCTGT
The DNA here is from genome assembly GCA_023646645.1 of Varanus salvator macromaculatus. Lineage (NCBI taxonomy): Eukaryota > Metazoa > Chordata > Lepidosauria > Squamata > Varanidae > Varanus > Varanus salvator. Next base: position 10,484,572 of record JAIXND010000773.1, read on the forward strand.
CATAGTTTGGGCACCATAACAAGAAGGCAAGACTCCCTGGATAGGAAAAGTCCAAGACAGAAGAAGACAAGGAAGACCAAATATGAGATGGAGGGAGTCCATCAAGGAAGCCACAGTCTTGAACTTGGAGGAGCTGAACGGGGCTGTCATGGATGGCAGTTTAGAGGTCTTCCAATCAAAACGTCACCAAAAGTAGAAGACTTGAGAGTACATAACAACAAGGACTCAACTAAGTAGAGCTCTTCATATCCAACTAGTAACTCCACTTTGCCAACACTGTAGATGGCACAGAACTGTTGGTGCCCCACATACACCCACAGTTGTAGGTCTAATGTTTAGGCCCAGACCACACAAAAACCATAGAGGTCAGGAGCAGTTCTGAACTACCCAAAAGCTCAGGAGCAGTTCTACCCAAAGCTTTGGGTACTCAAACTACCCAAAGCTCAGGAGCAGTGCTGAACTACCCAAAGCTCAATTCTCAGCAAGAAAAAAGGAAAAGATCAGCATGCTGCATATTAAAAGTAAAGTTTTGTTCAACTTTTAGATATGATTTCAATTTCTTTATATATTGTATCTATGTTTATCCTCCCCACAATATTATCCACACAGCAACCTTGTGACATAGGTTAGGTTGATGGTGAGCTTTGTGGCTGAGTAGAAACAAGAACTCAGATCTCCAAATCCCAGTCCAACGTTCAAACCACTACACTGCACAGATTCTCTTTAACCTTTCTGGTTAATTAAAACTTTGGTGTTTAAAAGTCACAGACAGACAACAACTTAACATGGGCATTTAATTGAAACATCATGTCTAAGAGCTGTTGAGAGACCTAGCCCCCAGGAATTGATCTTGTTGTCATGTGCCATCAAATAGTTTCTGACTTATGGTGACCCTATCAATGAACACCCTCTATATGTCCCTGTCCTTCACAACCCTGATCAGCTCTTGTAAATAGGAATTGATCAAATCCATCTTTTAAAAACCATCTAAAGTCAGTTGACTTACTATATACGGGTGTGAAATCTGAACAGTGAAAAAATCAAAGCGACCGATGAATGGCTTCTGAGCATGGTGCCTCAGGAGAACTTTGTGAATACCCTGGACAAAATGGTGGCTTCTAAATCAGATCAAGCCAGAACATTCCCTAGAATCAGAAATGATGAAAATTAGGCTGTTGTAGTTCAGGACATCACAAGAAAGCAAAACTCCCTGGAGGGTTTGCAGGAACAACTCAAGTGCAAGGCATCTGGCGGGGATTCACTCATAGGGTGGCCAAAATTTAGAGATGACTTCATAGCAAATAATAGCAGCAGCAAAGCCGCCGGGCTTGTCCCAGAGTGCCAGTGAATTCCTTCAGTGAATGGTGCCTGGAATGAAAAGGTGCCTCCTTCCACCAGCCCTGAATCACATGAGATCAGTTTGGGTGGTGTCAAGACCTCCGGTTGAGGGATGGGGAAAACCTCTCTGTGCACTTTCGCCAGTGTAGACACAATTGTGCCAAATGCTGTTATGTCTCCTAATAGGGGTTTTCTTCTTTTTAGAATTGTATTTTCACTGCAAAACATCCGACTGGCTGTGAAGGGACCCGTAAAAGCAACCCCAGGTTACAAACTGAGGCCATGTGACGTCTACACACGTCAGCAGCAACAAAATGACACCAAACACTCTGCATTCCAAATAGAGATTCTTGCAAACTCATAGCCATTAATTCAGCAAATAAATAGATTTAAACCTCTGCCTTGTTTGGAACAAACCCTGATTGTCCTGAATACTCGTAACATCACAGAAATGAGATGGGTTGCACAAATATGACCCCAAAGGATGGCGCCGGGGAAGGTTCAGCAGATGCATGGAGTCAGATTATCTCAACCATGCACCTACCTGACTGAAAGTGAGACCACTTCACCCACCTTTACGGGCATTTTATACTGCCAGACCATCTAAAAAGCTCAGATCGGCAACCCGTTGCCCTCCTGCTGTCAAGAACCTGCATCATCTCTGGCCATTTTCCTGCTGGCTGTGGCTGATAAGAGCTAAATCCCAATGCTCAGGAAACACACCCCTAATCTGAAGAAGAAAAAATCAGTACGGCCAGCTCTGACTGGCAGCAGCCTTCCGGGATCATGGGGAGAGGAAGCTCTTCTCATCACCTGCTACTGATCCTTTTACCTGGGCATGCCAGGGCTTGAATGTTGAACCTTCTGCACACAGCACAGATGCTCCAACCAAATCTATATCCCTTCCACATATATTAACGCAGCAGACACTTGGACGAACAAAGAAGTCACATCCAATTTAGCTGTGCACTTAAAAACTAGGGCAGGACGCTCAGTTCATAACAAATTGTTGCCTGGTTTTCAGAAAGGTCTAGGGATAATTTCTTTTGAAATTAATTTTGCTGTAGCTGACATCAGGCGATGTGGAATTTCTTTCCATAGTGATTCAACAAGCCAAAGGTATCAAATGTGCTTGTGTGCATGGGCCCTGGCCATCCTGCACAAAAGCAACCCCAATTAGGAAACATGGGTTCAAAGCAGCCTCTGGCAATGACATCAGCTCGGACACCTGCTTGGCACCACATGTTCCTGGATTGACCTGATGGAGACTCAGAAAAGGAGAGGTTATAGAAGGGCTAACCTCCAAAGAGAAGGATGTGAATTCCCAAAACCAACCAAGCAAGCAAAAAGGACACCAATTTGTACAGTATTAGTATACTAATTGGCACACACATTCCGAAATAAAAATGCAGCACATCTCACCCGAATGAGATACACAGAGTACCTGTCTCTGCTGTTTAGGGATGAGATTTGATGGCCAGCTTCAAAGGCCTTGTTCTTTTGGCTTCTGGTGCTTCTCTATCTTTAAATCAGACTCAGACTTCAAACACAGTACTGGCCTCGGGAACATATTGTCCCTGGACCTGGATTTAAGTCCTGTGCTGGCTCAGATGTTAGACAATGTTGACAATGCTCTACATGGCCACACTACTGAAGACTCCCATACATAGAGAAGAGCTGGCACCACCCTGACCCTGGAAAGCACACCTATGGAAATAGGCTGAGGTACCCTATGTGTTATCTCTAACATGTGAGATAACATGGCAAACATCTGTCTTGACATCTCCACTCTGTGCCAGAAGAAGAGACAATGATGGCGAAGACAAAGAAGATGACGACAGCGAAGAAGATGGCGAAGCCGCAGCTGCAGGAGAAGCAGGAGGAGGAGGAGGACTTCTTTCTATCATTCACTGCTCCCAGTGATCTCCAGAATGGGATCCTTCCGTACTTCAGTGCAAGACACGACGACAGCCATTCGCCTTAATTACAGAGTGTTGAATGGAATTAACTGATGTCGAGTCACCGAGTTTTTATGGGCTTCACTCTCATGGCACTTTTATGTCCTTGCACGGCTGAGAATTTGGCTGCTGCAGGAGACCCCCATTCTTTCCTTGTGGCTTCCTTTGAAAAAGCTTTGGGGGCTTCCATTTTGAAATGCATCTGGCATCCCGCCACCCTGCCCTCTAAGAATTCTTCCTCTCCCATCACAATTCCACACACACCCTCCATCCTTCTAGGCTAAACCACAAATACGATTCCTCTTGTCGTGTTTTTAAGAACTTATCTAACTGGTGTCTGCAAAGCAACACAATGGTGTGTTAATACAATGTAATTACAATGCATGCACACACTCACTCATTTTGTAGCCTTTTTAAATGCACCCATTACTTTTTCTCCCTGGAGAAGAGCCTAATGCTGGGGACAATAGATGGCAAAAGAAGAAGGGGACGGCAGAGGATGAGGTGGCTGGATGGAGTCACAGAGGCGGTTGGTGTGAGCTTGAATGGACTCTGGGGAATGGTGGAGGACAGGAGGGCCTGGAGGAATGTTGTCCATGGGGTCGCGATGGGTCGGACACGACTTCGCGACTAACAACAACAAATTACTTTTTACCCCCAGGTGAAGCTTGGAAGAGACACGTTTTTACATCTGTATCTAGCAAAAGCTCTTTTTTATTACTGATGTACTCCAGGAACATGCAGTGGCTCCAGTGTGGATCCAGACCCTTGTGTGTGGTGTGAGTTACACCCTTGAAGATCTGGATCAGGCTCCCTGCAACTATCTAGAGTAAAAATGGCAGAGGGGAATCAAATTTATTGCTAGTCAAGCATTAAGAGAAAATTGGTATATAAGATGCTCTGTTGGTGATACTTCACTCCAAAAGATATTGAAAAAAATGATAAGAATTACAATGGAAAATGCTGGGAAGAGAATAGGTGGACCTGCGAAATAACGAAAAGATTTAGGAAACAGATTCTTGCAAAAAAATTAAAATTCAGTTTCCTATGAGTCCCAAATATATGCTTCTGAATATAGTGCCAGAGATCTTTCCAAAAAATACGTCAGGGTTATTTAAGTATATGACAACTGCAGCAAGAATCACAATTACTTCTAAATGAAAATCATTGGCGCTCCCAACAATTGATGAATGGAAAAATAGACTAGCTGAATATGCAATGATGGCAAAGTTAACTATGTAAACAGAAGACCGCTAGAAGAATTTAATGATAAATGGAAATTTTACTATGTTCAGCATGACTAATGGGATTTGAGGGAGTCTGGAAAAGAAAAAAAAGCAGTAGAGGATTTGAGATGATTGGAATATTTGTTGTTGTATAGATTAACAATTTCTTTTTTTGATAAACTCCCACAGAGTGTTAGAAGATAGAAAGATGATCAATTTGGGGGTTTGAATGTAGAGGTTGCATTTGTTTAGAATTCCCTTGGCAACTTTGTTCATTGTAGTTTGTTTTGTTTATTTTAGCTTGCTTTGTTTCCTATTCCTTCTTAGGTACCTGTTTATGTTAAGAAAATGAAATTTAAAAAGAGATCCCAGCCAATCAGGGAGCCCTGTCAGTGCTGTGTAGCCAATCAGATTTAACAGCTTGTTCCTTTTGGCTGATGAAGCCTGGAAGAGGGTTGCCAGCACTTCTTGTATGGGCCATATGGGTAATCCTACCCAATCAGAGATTGCTTGGTTGGGACCACAGCCCCAGAGTAGTGCAGTTGCTGAAAGGGTCAGAGAGGATCTACTGGGGGGGGGGGGCTTGCTTCAGACCCTGAGATCAGTTGCCAATTACAGTAGACAATATTGGGCAAAATGCCCTGACCGAATACAAAACGGTTCCCATGCAGAGGAAAGGAACACTTGTCCTATGGTGCTTGTCGTAGGCCTATGAAAGAGAGCAAGAGAGAGAGAAACCCTAGGGGAATTATCATCCTGCACATGATAATCATGTCTCCATGTCCTGTAATGAACTTCCAGCTTTCTTGCTCAACCCCCTTGAGGCTCCCTGATTGTTCTTTCCCCATTTCCCTTGATTGGTTTTGTCTCACTTGCCTTGATTGCTTCCCTGTCAAATGATTGTGTGGCATCTCCCATGACCTTAGCATTCATCTTTCTGCATTGCTGTGCCTCCTTCGTCTGGCCTTTTATTTATGTATTTGGGTGGGAGAGGAAAGAAGGTGTCTGATGCTTGTCTAGCAGGTTTTGACCCAGCTCTCAAATGCTACAATCTGCCCAGAGAGATTTCTCTGATTCTGAGGAGGTGGCGAAGGGGCAGTTTCAAGGTTCCCTCATAAAGGTGTTCATACAAGGCATGGGAACCAGCTCATCTTGGGAAAGGAGGGAGGCACTTCGGATAGATGGGGAGAATATGCCAAGAGAGCACCTTGACCCAGTCAGGAGATGACAGGTGAAAGGAGTGGATGGATGGAGCAGTGCCCAGCATTCCGGGGTATCTACCAAGAGAGACCCTTAAAGTAGAGTTGGAATCTTTTTTGAAAAGGGAAGTTTCAGTTTGGATCCAGCTCTTGACATGGGCAGAGGCTTCTCTCACCTCTCAGAGAAAAGGCTAAGTTGATTTATACTGTTCTGTAACTTGGAAAGCTTTCATAGAAGCTTCTCAAGTTTCATCTGAGTCTCCTGGTGGGGAAAAAGGGGCAGGGGAGAAGTATGCTCAATATGTTTCTTTATATATCAATTTATTTATCTTGATATCCCGCCTCTTTTCTTCAAGGATCCTGAGGCGGCCAACAGATGTGTCCTTCTCCTCCCTCACTCTAGTTTATCCTCACAACAGGTAGGTACACTAGGCTGAGATACGACAAAAGCAATCCAGTGAATTTCATTCCCAGGTGGGGGCTAGAACCTGGAGCTCCTGAGTCCCAATCCACACTCTAACCACACTCTTCACCACTGTTGCACATTTGCTGATGGATTTGAATACTAGTAAGGCACTTTGGGAACCTGCTTTGGCCAGGAAAGCTGGATATGCCCATACAACTAAGAGTTCAGATAAACCCATAGAAATCAACATTCCCCAGGGCTAGCAAAGAAACCAAAGAGACTAGTGAAAAAGGGTTCAGATGTAATATAACAAAGCCAGGGGTAGAAGATTTATCCATTTTTACCCCTGCTAAAAAGGGGGCAGGTTCGGTCTCCATGCAAATAGCATCTTTGAAGGCTGGTAAATACTTTTGCAGGCCAGTAACTTTACTAGCCTTGTTTACAAGGTCATAACAGCTACTGCAACATTAATGCTAAAACCCAAGCAAACTTTCTAGAAATGCATTATAGAAGCCAGTGCGCTCCACTGAGGCAGCAGAGGAAAAAACAACAGACAGATGCCACAAAATAGCATCCATTAAGCACTTGAGAGAATAAAACTGTTTTAAGCTGGCATGAAAAAGAGCTTCATTCAGTTGTGCCATACTCACAATTGTAGGGACTGCGTTGCTTAGACAGAATATAGATGGCACCATAGAAAAGGAACTTATCCCAACTCTATGCACCTACCTAGAGCACTTTGCAGAAATTAAACAAAATGAGCAGACAGCAGAACCTGGTGTTCTAGGATAGATAGACTCTAGATTTCCTTAGACTCCGCGGCTGAATGGTGACTAGAACCCATTCTTTGCCCCCTCCATCCCGATTTTCTTCCCCCTAACTCCTCAGTTGGTCACTTTTGTACCCCCACCTTTTATTTGGGTTTCTTCTCCATTTGGGGTATTTTTTTCTTTTCTCCCCCACCTTTGGCCCTTCTGCAACAGTTGGGGTTCCCCAGCGCTGAAAAACCACCCGCTTGGTTCCATCTTGACTACAGAAGCAAGGACTTTCGCGGAGGAGCGATGAAAAGAGTGGGAGAGATGAAGCCATGGGAAGCTCGCCATCCATGATCCCACTTGGGGGAAAAGACCGGAACGCTTAGAAAATCCAAGGAAAGGAGGAAGGGGGTGCAGTGTGTGTGTGTGGGGGGGGTAACAGCTGCGTGCGCACGCGCGTTGCTCAAGAGAGGTCCGCGCAGCTTGCGCGCTCAGAGAAGCGACTGGCTCATCCACATCCGCCGGCGCAGCCGCAGGCTCTGCGCACGGAAAACCGCGGCAGAAGGGACGTGTCTCGAGCCACGTGTGCGCAGGGAGTGGGCGCAAGCGTGCCAGGATCTCTGAAAGGGAGCGCGTAACCAGGCGAAAAAGCGCAGCCGCTGGGCCGGGCGTTGAGATGGCGAGGGGGCTCCGTCGGGCGAGAGAGGTGCCCGGGCGTGCCTCTGGATGGATGGATGGATGGCGGGAGGGGGCCGGGGTCGTCTCCGCAGCCTTGAGCAGCTGCGCCGGCGCGCCTCGCAGGACCCCTCGCGGCCCAGCTGCGGCTCAGCCTCCCGGCCCGTCTCGGCAGCCCTTCTCCCCGCTTTTGGGGTGCCCCAGGCCGGAGGAGCGGCGCGCTGCGCTGCGCTGCGCCGCGCTTTTCCCCGGCGTGTCCCTCGCCTCTTAGCGCGCCTCGCAGTCTCCCGCTGGAGAGGCCGGTCCCGCCGGGGGAAGCAAGCGCTGGGGGTCGCGGGGCAGACCGGGGCCGGGCGCGCGCACGTGCTGCCGCGCCCCAAGTCAGCCCACAGATGCATCCTGCACGTGTAGACGCACCTGGAGCTGCTTCCCCCTTTCCTTCCCTCCCTCCAAGCCTGCATTGCAACAGCAGTCGCGGCGTCTCGCTACAGTTTATCTTCTCCAGATGCCTTGCTGCTTCGTTTTGTCAAAAGCTGTTATTTTTTCGGCCGGAGCTTAGTTTCTCAGGCAAAAGGAAGGCCCTTCTTGCAGGACAGACTTGGGGGTGAAGGGGGAGATCTGTCCTGTATACCTGAATTTCAGTGCAGTAAGGAAGGACTCTTGGGACGTTTCCCTACCCATTCTTGCTCCTTCCCAAGCTATAAATAGATCCGGGGTTTGTTTTGTTGGATTTAGTAAAGTTCATTTCTGATCAAAATGGAGCTTGGCAAGACTCATGATTTCTGTGCTGAGGTACAACAGAAAACAATGGGCCACGGGTGGCAGATCGGCCAGGAATTTCTGGAGTATTTGAATGACCCCAGTGTTTCTACTGATCTTGAGCAGGAGATAAAGTGATTGATGAATTAATAGGATAGGTGAACTCTAGTAATTATAAGGTCTCATTCGTTGAATTAGATCTTGTAGGTGCCTTTGTTGACAGACTCTCGAGATGCTTCAAATCCTATATAGGACCTGTCCTTATAGTGTTGAAGGATTGAATGGGTAATGCCAAAGACATCACAGAATCTTGTTTTGGCGTTAATGGATCAAGCAGCTCCACCGATGTTAATTTGGGGACATCTTGGTGGTGGCCTGAAACACAAGAGCTACCGTTCAGGAGAAGGAGTGTGTTATGGTCTTGTTGCAATGTTCAATGCTTATGGCACGCAATCATTAATTCTCAGGAAACTGATGCTGCACTTGTGCATCTTGTTTGGAGAGTCCAATAGCCAGATGAGACATGCTGCAATATTCGTAATTGTGGAACTTTATAGACATGAAGGAAGGAAGGAAGGAAGGAAGGAAGGAAGGAGAGAGAGAGAGAGAGAGAGAGAGGGAAGGAAGGAAGGAAGGAAGGAAGGAAGGAAGGAAGGAAGGATACGGGACTTCCCTCTGCAATATTACAAACAATAGTTACGATGTTTAATGAAGTGAAAAATTGTGGCGATATGATTTCAAGCAACAACAGTGATAAAAACTTTGATGATGAAGAATCAATAGATAGAAATAGGCCATTTTCAGTTGCTTCAGCTATCAAGGTCCCTGCATCTGAGAAACCCAGAGATCCTTCAAATACTTCAAAAAAAGCCAGGTTCTGTTGGTATGCCTAAGGTTGGAGGCACCGCCAAAGAAGGAAGGGCTGGTGCTGTTGATGAACATGATTTTATACAGGCATTTACAGATGTTCCTACTGTCCAGATCTACGTGAGGCATGAACTTGAAGAAACACTCAATAAAATCAGGGAACTCTTGTCAGATGATAAACATGACTGGGATCAAAGAGTTAATGCGCTTAAGGAGGTCCGGTCATTACTTGTTGCTGGAGTTGGACAACATGATGGATTTTCCCAGCATTTTCGACTGTCGGATGGAGCATTTAAATTGTCAGCTAAAGATCTCAGATCACAAGTGGTTAGAGAAGCATGCATTACAGTAGCTCATCTTTCAACAGTTCTAGGAAGTAAGTTTGATCATGGTGCAGAAGCCGTTGTGCCTATCCTGTTTAATCTGGTCTCTAACAGTGCCAAAGTTATGGCTGCTTCTGGGTGTGCAGCCATTAGATTAATCATCCGACATACCCACGCTCCCAGATTTATACCTTTAATAGCCAACAACTGGACCTCAAAATCTGTTGCAGTCAGAAGGCGCTCTTTTGAATGTCTAGACCTGTTGTTGCAAGAGTGGCGGACTCATTCACTGGAAAATCATGCAGCTGTCTTGTTGAAGCCATCAAAAAAGGCATTCATGATGTTGATGCTGAGGCCAGAGTGGAAGCAAGAAAGACTTACCTAGGTCTAAGAAATCGTTTTCCAGATGAATGTATAATTTCCAAGGTGTTGTATCATAATCCTGAGCTGCCCTATCAAAGAAGCCTCCATACATACTTAAAGGGAATATAGGGCTGTGATCACTCGGAGAGCAGTATTTGGAAGGCTCGTGTATTCTGTCTTGTAGCCATTCACGCAGCCCGTGGGTGATGAGCTGAAGCTACATCTCAGTCAGCTCTGGCAGCAAAATGAAGCCGTTGGAGCATTACATCGGACGTACAAAGAGGCTCTGGGGCAAGTGATGCAGCTGCTGATGTTCTTGGACAAAGCCAGGGAAGCTGATGCCATCTAAGAGGTCTTCTGAAGAAAGCCAGGCAGCCAAAGGAAAAGCCTCAAATGCCACCTTTTGGAACTCTTAATCCATCTCCAAGAGAAAAACAGATAGCATTAATAGCATTTGATCGAAGCAAAATAGAGCTCAGAACACAAATGCATCATGTTCTCTGTTCACACTCTTCTGTATGTCTTCCCACTGATTTTGATCAGTGATACTGTACATTTTTCTTTTAAAAAAGAAACAGGGATGCTTTAAGCTGTGAAAGCTTTTTAAAAAGGAAGAAAATCTAGGGAAGGAAACATCTTCGAGTCATCCCTCATTTGCATGGAGTGCTTCTTCTAATGCCAGGGCTGATCCGGAATGGCAGGCAGCACACACAGGAGCTTGTGAAGAATCCGTATTTATGCACCTGTGGGGCTCATGGTCAGTGCTGGTTTAGACAGAGCCCCTCAGGACACTGCATTAAATTTAGAAACAGATTCATAGCTCCAGATGTTCTGCACACATAGGCCTAATGTCTTCAGCTGCAAGCATTTGCTACGGCAAGACTATTTCATTAGTGCTCATGTTACAAAGGGTGGCAAGGGGTTCTGTTATGGTTGGTTTGGAGTGTTTTGACCTGCAGATGTCCTGGACTACACCTCCCGCCTCCTCATCCAGTGTGGCCAATGGTCACCAGGGATGGTGAGATCTGAGGTCGAAAACATCTGGAGGAGTGACTCTGGGAACTGCCTCTTCAAAAAGCTCCTGGGCTGGTCTTCATTAAGGTTTTCCTGAGTGGCTGCCATAAAGACCTGTTAGGCTGGTAAGCTACAGGTACTTTTTCACTGTGGCCCCAATACTGTGGAAGTCCATTCCTATTGACATGAGCCTCACTTCTTTGGCGAAAGGCTTTGTGTGAGCCATACAGAGACTTCTCTGTTTAAAGTTGCCTTCAACTGAATCCGTAATTGGCCTACAGGATCAAAGCGCCTTTACAAATTGTTCTGTAGGTTTGCTCCGCTAACTGTTGTGCTATCTCGTCTCTTCTTCATACTTCCATGTTCATGAGGGCATCGGCCTAAAGAGTGCCTTTAAAAGATGCTTCAGAGTGGCAGTGCAGCAAGCAATGGAGTCACTGAGTCTGTTGTCTCGTTGAAGATCACACGTTTTGCTCACTGAATAGCTTACAGTGTGATGGGAGCAATGTTCTGGAGCAGACTAGATCTCCTGTATATGGTTTGGGGTGATACAGTCCAGGGTGATATTACAAGTAATAGCTCCATCTTTCCAAAATCCTTTCCAGCATCTTCTAAGAGAATATCTCTGCCCCACATAGAATCATACAATACTAGAGTTGGAAGGGGCCAAGAAGGCTACCAGGTTCAACCCACGGTTGAAGGACACTAGGTTACACCATCCCACTGAGATGACTGTCCAGTTTCGTCCTGAATGCCTCCAGTGTGGAAGAGCCCACACCCTCTCAAGGCAACTGGTGCCTGTAATATTGCTCTGAGAATTAGGAAATATTTGCTGCCTATTTTGGTAACCTCCTTCATGGATCACTGCCTTGTCGTGGTGAAGGGGACTAACAACAACATTTTGGTAACAGCATCTCTAGGTGGCCTACACTGTAAACATTAACAGCATCCCTTGACAGCTCACAGTATTAAAAGAATTAACTATAAAACTTTACAACACTAATAAACCAATTCATCTATAAATTCTGGTTAAATTTATCTACTTAACATCATAGTAGCATCCATGGGAGGAATCAAATATTAAAACAACTTTTTTTTAAAGAGATACATTTTTGCCCGATGCAGAAAAAAAGACAAGGATGGCGCCAGGCGAATCTCATTGGGAGGGCATTCCAGATATGGGGAGCAGAGGCAGAAAAAGACCCTCTTTCTGTTAGCCCCCCCTCTTTCTTCCCTGAAGGATGGTTGCTGCAAAAGGCCCCCCTCAAAGGTTGGGTGGGTATATATGGGTGCAGACAAACTTTAGATAACCAGGGCCTATGCTGTTTAGAGCATTATATGAGGGTCTCCCCCCCTCAAAAAAAACCCCCAGGAATTTATTTATAAAAAACTAGGTATTTGTTTTTACATGTTCACACTTCAGTCACCTTCAAAGTACTCTCCGTTTGATGCAATATATCTAACTGGTTTTGAACTCGTTGATTTTGACGCCTTTTAGTGCTGCTGCTTTTTTTGTTTCACCTCTTCCACATTGGCAAAATGTTTCCCTTTGAGGACTTTTTTCTTCCAGGGAAACAAAGAAAAAAAGTCACACGGGGTGAGGTTCGGTGAAGAGGGAGGGTGGGGCAAAGGGGTGACGCTGGTTTTGGTCAAAAACGGCTGAACACTCACCTGAACAAAATTTCACCACCGTGCATTTTTCATGTAAATCGGCCACCACAAAATAGGCAAATGCATTGGAAGAGTCTCAAAATTACCCTCACTGAAGCTGAATGCAGCCTCTCTCAACAACCCAGCTGGGTATGCTGATGCAGAGGGGTTCCTACAACACTCACCTAGTGGAGAAAGCCTATACTACAAGGGGCCCACCCTCCAGAAGATAATTCCTGGTTTTTTGGGGTCCCCCCATATGTCAAGACAAGCACCTTGCTTTGGCCCAGGCCACAAATGGCAACCGCTGTAGTTCTTTTAATGCAGATGTTATATGGTCGCTCTTGGAGTACCAGTCACCAGCTAAATAGGCCAGCCAAACAAATTGAGGTGGCCCACCCCCAGTCATCATTACCCCCCCCCCCGATCCTTCAGAAGACCATATCATAATGGATAATATTGGGCCGAATATAAGGCAGTCATGTGCAAATTCCTGTTCGGCACTGTGCATCTTTCCAAATGACCTTGGGCAGGCTGTTCCTCAGCCCTTCCAATCTTCCCAAGGTTGCCTTGAAACCAGAATAATTATAAACGTCCAGGGGTGGAGGAACCTTAATAGGATACATTCATCCTATTTCCATGAGTAGCTCACTTGAACTCCCTATGTTTGTGTTAGCTTCTAAGATGACTTACTTTGCTCATTTATTTATTTATTTATTTAGAAGGCTTCTATGCCGCCCCATTCGCCAAAGCCTCGGGGCGGCTCACAATAATAAATAAATAAACACAGTATAAAACAATATAATGTAATTTGAGTTGACCTGGACCGAAAAATAAATAGATAGATAGATAGATAGATAGATAGATAGATAGATAGTATTAACTGTTAAAATTGCCAGGTTCATTTATGGAATCCACTGCCACAAGGTGTGATGGCTTAGATACCTTTAAATGGTGGGATGGACCTCTTCTCTAGCCATTATGGCCCAGAGCTATCCCAATTTGGAGACATCAGGAGAATCATGGCTTATTCGTGGGCTTCCAGAGACTTCTGGTTGGCCACCAGGGGGAATTAAACCTCTGACTTGATGGAACTTCAGGCTGATCCAAAGATCCTCCTTCTAAGCTCAACTTCTGCTCAAGCCAAGGGAAAGTTTGGGAAAATGTCCTCCGTGCCACAGACCCTCAGTCCTTTTTAAACATGGAGCAAACCCATCTGCAGACCACAACTGGTTTATATACTCAGGTTGCCATTGTCTCTTGATTTCTCTCTCAGGCAGGTGCTGTCTCCCTCACCCTCCTGTGAGAGAAGGGTAGTTTAGCAAAAATCTTGGCTCATACCCTAGTGGGCCTTCTCCCTGCTTTTGAAAACATCCTACCATCAGTTCTAAACCAAATGGGGATCTGAATTGCTTTGGCATGCAGTCGGTGTTGGCAAAGCCTTCTCTGGACCCCAGTAATAGAGCTGGAGCTCCCCCTTCTGGGAGACACTGTGTCTTCTCAGGAGAAGCTAAGCAGAAGAGAACCAATCAGGCTTGTTTTGGCAACATTGTCTGAAAGGTGCTTAAACGCATACAGATTTCATCAGGCGCACACATGTGCATGATGAGCCTGTGTGGAAAGGTGGGCATTGTGGTGCACTTCGGCTTGGCAGCCCTTCCTGCGCAAAAGAACGTATTCTTGTCCGTGGTCTTTCACTGCACTTCTTCCTTTTCTGAGTTCTTCCCCCATCCCCATCTTTGGTCCCTGTTCACCAAGAGAGGGCCATTATTCCTCACCCTTCCCTCTGCATTGTACATCCACAGATGTTCTCAAGCAATCTGTCCTGAAAGTGGAAAAGACTTCAAGATAACAGTCAAAAAAGCACTAACACCCAAGCATTTGCGTTTGTGTTCATGGACACATGCGCGGCACAGTTTCGCACCTACATGGGTGGATCTCAAATGCTGTACAGTCAAATATCTAAGTTTTCCTGCTTCTCCATAGCCATCTGCAGACACGCCGTGTGTTTATCCAAAATAAGAGCCTGACTTTTAGCCAACTGCATAGGGAGCATCATGGAAACATTTATGGAAGAGCTCAGGAAGATGACAGATAAAGCAGGTTGTATCGGGAGCCAATATGGCAGAATCAAAGCAAAGCTATCCTATATGAAGCAACTTGGGAGACCAGCGTCTTCCCATATCCCTGCAGCTGTTGCTCTGAAATAAGGCAGTTCAATGGGGCAGTCAGCTGACCCCACTGATTCCTTGTCTTAATGCCATTATGCAGTCCCCTTGCTAGGCCCTGGAAGGAGATGTGGGGGAACTCAGAGTAGTGTGAGTGGGTCCTATTGTCTCCCCACAAGTCAGTATCGAAGTAGACAAATCAGAGAGCATCTTTCAAATGCTACAAACACACCTGCAGTTCTGCTCATGAGCACACACAGTTTGCACAATTAGTGGGGGGACTCATGAAAGATCGGTAAAGATCGGCATCACACACACACACACACCTACCTACACCTGCTTACAAGATTTACAATCTCAGCCTCCTTCCTCAGACTTTGCTCTCAAAAATGCAGACTTCCCCATCATCTAAGCACATGCAACTACAACACACACACACACACACACACACACACACACACACACACACTATGGCAAAAAAATATGCATTGATCTTGTTGCACAAGCTCCGTCACCCTTATGGTCAGACTCAAATGGCTGGCTTTTCCTTATACCGATGTTCCCACACTAGTGTTTCTTCATTAGGAAAGCTCACTTCTTCCTTGCTCGCTCGCTCACTCACTTGCTCACTCTCTGCCTGGAAAATCATACATCCCCCCCCCATCTTCTTTCTGGAAGCAACTAAGATAAAGATGGGGATCCCATATTTCCTGAGTGTGAGATAAACAGCTGTACCCTGTTACAGACAGACACACACACATGCTGATTTTCAAAGCTGCAAACACAGAGCTCACCCCTGCGACATGCATCTTTACACACCCCAACACCGTCTTGCCGGGCTCACCAGAGCAGACTAGCATCTCTCCCCCCACACCTCTCTCCCCATGCCTGAGAATCTGCCGAGCTTTTTTCCAGAGCCCCATTTATTTCAACTCCAGGAAAGATGCGGGTGGACACACTAGAATCCCTTCCTGCTGCCGCAGTTTCTCTGGTTCTCCTGGCTTTTGTAGTTTTTTTTTTTTTTTTTTCTGTAGCATAGCAATTGCTGAGTCCTGAGGACATGCAAAGTGCAGTAAAAGGAGGAGAGGAAAACATGTGCAAAGCATTTTCTGCTTGGTGGTAATGGGAAAGGGTTCCAGAAGCAGGCAAACCTCAGATCAATACCTGGAGGAGGACACCAAACCTGGCAGATGTTGGGGGCAAGATGCATTAAGAGACACCAGCAAATCTGCCTTCCTCTTATGGTTTGATGTGCACAGACAAGGAGGGCAGAACCGGCCCCAAAGTTCCCAGCAGTGATGTGTGTGCAAGTGGATGAATGCACATCATGTGTCAGTGCAAGATGAGAAGAAGGGGACACGCGATCAGGGGAGCATAGAATGAGACCTGTGTCTGCACAGTCTCTGTGGGACTGAAGCTGTTTGCATGGAGGGAGCAGTGGGTGCAGGACCCTAACCTGTTTCAGGAAGGAGTTTGTCCTCCATGGGTTTGTGTGTGCATGCACAGCTCCCGATGTGATCGACTTCTTGTGCTAAAGGAGAGGTGGGAATAGGTGTGCATGGTTGTGCACAAAAGGAAGCAGACACACCTGTGCAATAGCCATGGAGGGCGATCGCAGCAAAGGGGAATGAAGCGCTTACTGGTTGATCTGTGTCTGTCGAGGTCCGAAAAATAAAATGCATATGCCCACATAGGAGGGGAAATGGTGTGTGATGAGAGGAAAGAAATCTTTCGGAAAGGGGAGAAAGGGCATGAGCAAACTTTGTCTTTCTGAGTATCTGCCCAGAAAACAGAGGCACAAAAATAGAGAACCTATGTAACATTGTCTGTCTGTCTGTCTGTCTGTGGAGGGGAAAGAGCCAGGAAGAATTTCTCTGGCCACTCACAAACATGTTAGCCTGTTTTATGTGAAGGGCCAAGGAAGTTGGAGGGTTTACGTGGGTCTGTGTGTGTGTGTGTGAATTGATCCAACAATGTGGCGTATGCATGCGCGCATGACCGCGAGAGCACACGGGATCGCGTGGATCCATGTATGTCAGAGAAAAAGTCTTGAGCAAACTACGTTGATAAAGAAGCGAGCATCCTGTTGTTTGCAGGATGAGGTAGAGTGGAGAACGGTGTGAATAATCTCTCTGTCTGTCTCTGTGTGTGCGCGTGTGTGTGTGTGCGCGCGCGTGCATGCGTCCGTGTCCATGTTGGGGTGATGGGAATGCAGTGCAGTGATCGGTGAATGGCAGGCAGGATTTATGGAGTACACGGCCACACGTCTGTGGGTGCAAATGAGGCGGGGGCGGGGGATTGAGAGGGGAAGGGAAGGGAAGGGAAGGGAAGGGAAGGGAAGGGAAGGGAAGGGAAGGGAAGGGAAGGGAAGGGAAGGCAGGCAACGTGTGCGTGTACAAGTGTTAGCAGGACTGCCAACAGCAGGATCTGTGCTTGCACCCACTGCCTCCTTGCAGCACCCGGGAGTCTTTGCTAATCCCTCCCGCCCCCCCTGCAACACCCGCCTTGTACCACCAGCCCACTTCTCTGGAACTCTTCCCCCAAACTCCTGCTCAGCTGTCTATAGGGAAGAGCATCCCTCCTCCGGATGGGACTCGCCGCCCTTCCCCCACCCGCTTCCCTCCAGCCACCAATCAGCGGGACCGATCCTCACACCCGGGTTTGTCAACAGCCCTCTTCTCGGGCACCTGCGACGTGGCGCCACAGCCCCCCGTCCATCCTCAGGGGCATCCATGCCCTGCCGCGCATCGTCTTCCCAGCCCCTTCCTTGAGCGCGGAAGGCTGCTCTGCATCGGCCCTCGCTTTGCTGGCTCCGCTGGGGATGCACAGAGCGGTGCGGGCTCCCCGTAAAAATTGCCAAGAGCACCTGCTGGATGAAGCGGGGCTGCACCTCAGTCGTCCAAGGTGCCCCCTCCCATCCTGGAGCTGCAAATGGATCTGTCCCACTCTGCTCATCCTTCATGACGGGGAAGATTGCTCTGAATTCTCAGATGTCTCTCTAACAAATGGGGAAGGTCTCTCGCCCTCCCTCTCCTTCCAAGACAATTCCTAACTGTTCTGCCCCATGGGGTGGGACTGGATGGGGGGAGTGACCTATAAAGCCCAAGAACTGAAGTGATGGCCTTTTGAGTCGCCCCCCCCCCGCTCCCCACAAGCAAAACAGGGCAGTGTATTAAGCAAAGAGGACGTCTTCTGCTTGGGGACCCCTGCCCCCGCCTGGAATCGATGCTCAGCCGCGGAGGGGGGGGGGTTTGGGGAGGCTCTGCAGCCTTCCTGCCAGGCAGTTTGGGGCCGACCTCCAGCTGAGAACCTGACGTGACTGCACTGCATGAAACAGCTCCCTGTTCTGACACACACACACACGCACGCACACCCTCTGCCAAATGTACACACTAGTCCCTCCCCACCTCCATCTCCCTCCATCCCTGGTCCACAGGATGCTTTGAAAAGCATCCCTCAAAACACGAATTATGACAAGCCAACCTAATTAAATCCACAAGGGATGCCTGCGTGAGTGAGTGAGTGTGTGTGCGTGCGTGAACTGGGTCTAAATAGGCTAAATTACTTTTACTTACACACACAGACATACATCCAGTAGCTCTGTTTTGTAGTGCATCCTTCCTGCCTCCCCCTTTCTCGCACATGCACATGCAGGTTATGTGTAACTATACATCAGTGTGCACACGCGTACACACACACACAGAAAGAGAGAAAGACAGAGAATCTTTTCCTCTCTTCTCTCTCACATAGTCTGCGTGTAACTATACATCAGAGATCACACAGAGAGAGAGCGCGCGCCTATCCATGTTGCAGTTCTACTCCCATAGTTTGTGTGGGCTTATGTCTGTACACACATACACAACCCTAACACGTTGCTTGCTAAGGAGAACGGTGTGTCTGTTGTGGGAGGAGGGACTGCAAGGCAACGTGGATGGGAGCTGAATGCCTCCGATTTTTGGGAAGAGAAGGAGACACGTAGGAAATCGGTTGGAGAGAGGGAAGAAGGGGGTAGGCGGGTGGGGAGACGGTGCTCTTGGGGCTAAGGGGAGAGAGGTGGGGGGTTCCCGCTGCGGGGAAGTCTGGATGGAAGGTAGATGGAGAGATGGAGGGATGGATGGAGGGATCCCCAGGCGGCAGAGAGGAGGGTTAGAGGGCGGCCCACGAGACGAGATCGGCCGGGGCTGTGGCCGCCCGGCGGAAAACCGAGCGAGACGCCTGTCCTTACCGGATGTTAGTGCTCCTCTGTGCCGGAGATCTGGCGGCCGGGGCTTCTCATTCGGCTCGGAAGGAGGAACTTGTGCGAGCCCCTCTGGATCCGGCGTGCATCGTGGGCGCTTTGGTGATGCTGCAGGCGTACGGAGACTGGCGCTCTAGCAGCCCGTTTCATGCTCAGACAGAAAGCCCCGCGCCACGCTCCGGATTGCAGGCATGAAAGGCAAGCGCGGCGCGATCTTTTCCCCGGAAAAATGTGTTGGAAAAAATGGAAGCAGCAGCGGGATGACAAAAGCCAGCTACAGATCCGGAGGGGGGTTGCGTGGGTCCGTCCTTCTCTCGCGCTCCCTCGCCTCTCCTGCTCGCGCCCTCTTCCCTTCGGCCCCGTTATTTTTTTTTTTATTTAATTTGGACGGTGCTGGGGGGGGTGGGGGGGGCCCTCCCTGCCTTCCACGGGTGGATCCGTCGGCAGCCCCCGGGGGCGAAGCAAGGCGCGGAGAGGATGAGGAGCGGCGGGTGGGGGAGCGAGCGAGCGACGGAGCGAGAGGCGAGCGAGCCAGGCGGGCGATCGAAATGAGCAAAGGCTGGGAGGGGAGAGGGGGCTGCGGGGGCGGGGCTGGCGGCCCGGGGGGCGGGGCTGGCGGCCCGAGCGGAGAAAATGAATGGGAGGGGGCGGGCGGGGGGCGGGTTTATGAGAAGGTCTTCTTCGGCTTCTTCCTCCTCTTCCTCCTCTTCTTCGTCGCTTTTCTTTGTAAGGACATAATTGGGACAGAAGAGGGAGGGGTCAGTTTTGGGGAGAGGACCGGGGAGGAGGAAGAGGAGGGGGGATGATCAGCAGAGCAGCCGAAGGGGTGGAGTTGGTAAAATGGGGCCACGGTGAATCGTCCCCCCCGAAGTCCTGATTCTGAAGTTGCCGCTCAAGTTGGTGATGATCCGTCTGCTCCTGGAAGACACGTTCAGGGGACAGGAGGGATGGAGGTGGGGTGGGTCGTTCAAGGGCTACTGCGGAGCTCAGGGGTCAGGGTAGGGGGAGAGTGGAGCAGGAGCCGCGATCCTGAACGGGGAGATCCGATTTTGGGGGGAGCGGGAGCAGAAGCAGCACGGAGACGTAGAGGGGCCAACGTGGGGATGGAGCAGCATGGAGCTTGCCAGGGCTCTGTGTGTCCTCTTTCTGCGTAGCTTTCTGTCTTGAATTCGTATTCCCTCCTCTGTGTCTTTCAGCTCAGCTGTTCTTTTGCCCCCTTCTCTGTTCCCTCCCTGTGCCTTTTGGAGGTCCCGTATGGAGGACCTCCCATCGCCCATCTCCTTGCCTTTTTTCAATATAGTCTGTCCATCTATTGCAATCTCTATCCTTAAATTCTCCCTAACAAACCACCCATTCATCTACTCAAGACTTGTTCTCTCTCTCTCTCTCTCTCTCTCTCTCTCTCTCTCTCTCTCACACACACACACACACTCACTCACTCACTCACTCAAGCAAGCTCCTCGTTCTCTCCAAGCCCCCCAAAGTCCTCCACTGGGCTCGCTTCCATTCTGTCTCTCAGGGGACTCTTTAACTTCTTTGTTGCAGTAACCTTCAGGGGCAATGTGTACTCCTTAAAAAGGCCCTTTTAGGGGAGTGATGCTTTCTAGATGGCCCCTTTCCAACCTCGATGCATAATGAATTAAATGCAAACACAAGGGGCAGAAGAAGAAATGTGGTCATTGGACGAGGAAGAGGAAAGAGCCTAGAGCTGGGAGGGGCCCGGGAGACCATTTAGTCACCCTTCCTGCTCAATATGGGAAGCCTATAGATGCCCCTGAAGCCTTTGCTTGAAGACCTCCAGTGAGGGGGTATCCACGCACCTCTGGATCATCGGCCCCATTGTTCAGCTGATCATACCGCTGAGAAGCATCTCCTAGTAGCCAACTCAGATCTGCCTTCTTGGAACTTTTGCCCGTCAGATTGGACTTTGGGAAAAATTCTTTAGGTGGCTTTAGGAAACTCCACCACAGCCAGCTCCACAGTTTTCCCATCTGTAGCATCAGGCGTGGGAATCCTAAGCTTCCTTTGCATGGCATAGTGGGTCAGGTTGAGCCCCTTAAAGTCTTATACAAATGCTAATTATTATTATTATTCATAGCAGTAGCGGGGTGAGCTAGGTGAGGCTGTGCTGAATGAACAAGAAGGCAGGATTTGGCCCTACTTCTCTCCAAAGCAGCATTCCAAGGCAGGAAGCTCAGACTCTGAAGGTGAGCTAGAAGAGAAGGGGCTGGAAGACTTTGCTGAAATGCCAAAGTTAATGAGCAAGTTTCATCAAGTGTCTGGGGAGAATCAGATCATGTCTAGTTCAAGGGGGAAACTGAGGAACAAGGAGGTCAGGGAGGTGAGTTTGTCAAACTAGTGAATCTTCATCCAGCCAAATGAGAGGATCAGTTAAGTAGCATCTGGCATTCCTGCTATCTGTCCCTGAACCTCCCTGAGGATGGAGCCAATCCTTTTTGGGGGAAGACAAGAAGGGATTCAGTTGGGAATCAACTGACATGGGCAAGAGCTATCTCCACCCATCAGAGGGATCACTACTTTGACAGATGGAACTTATTAATAACTTTACTGCAGTTATTGGAAGTCCAAGGCCACACTGATCAGTCTTTCTCAACAAAGGCCTGTACTTTAGACACTGTTCGCCTTCACTTGCCAGAAAGGAAACTGGAGAGTCAGGCTCATGACAAATTTCTGAGGGCAAGGACCCATGAGGGAATGGTGATGCTTCCCAGGTCTCCGTGACTACTAGCCCTGATGGCTACTTATTGCTGTCAGTATAGCAGGCAGCTAATGGGAGGATGCTTCTGCATTTATATATAACCAGCAGGACTATGGCAAATTTCTTGTCCATTCTTGTCCATCCAACTTGGGGGCCGTTGCTGTTATTACTAATAATTAGCTATAACATTTACATTTACTAAATCTCGAAGGGTTTTGCGTATAGCACTTTAAAAATTACAAATGCAATAACAATAAAATGTAATGCAGCAGCATGATTAGTTATCATTAATTACAAGCCAGAGAATCTCTACATTGTCTGTCATGAATCTCCCACCCGTCAGCATTGTGTCAAAATGCCCTTGGGTTCTAGTATTGTGGGGCGGGGAGGGAATGGTCCCCTCCCCCACATTCTGCACACCATGCATCATTCTGGACACCTCCATCACATCTCCCCTTGCCTCTTTGCTAAGCTACGAAGTCCCAGAGGTTGAAACTGTCCCTTACTTTGTTCCAAGCCTTGATCCTTTCAGTAGCCCCTTTTCTGCAGATTCTCCAATTAGACAACTTCACGGTGGAGGTGTGGTGACCAGAACAGTACATTGTATTCCAGGTGGTCACGCCAAAGATTTGTATGAGGTCAGTAAGCTCTTGGCAGCTTTCATAAGACAAACACATTCATCAAGCTACCACAACACTAGATTCTCTTTCTTGGTCAGTCCCACTACTGGGGAAAAACAGATTTTTTTGTCCCAGTTTGTCCCAGTTTGTTCTTGCTTACACTGAACTGTGTTTTGCCTTTGAAAGCCTATTTTTCTGGTTTGGAGAGAAACACTTAAGCCTGTTCACAATTCCATGTGCATCATGTCCTTCTAGTTTGAGTCATCTTTACCAGTTCCTAATTACTTTGTAGTTCCAGTGCCAATCAAAGCCCGAAATCATCAGTAGTTACCCTGTGACATTTTGCCTATTTAAAGTGGCCATTTGCCTAATGGCAAAATTCCCCTGTGAGGGATCAGTTCATACTTCTGACAAAAGTAATCTGTCCCTAGCAAACCATGGAGTGGGAACACAGAATAGGGTAGGGTTAAGATAAAATAGAATAGCAGTGTTGGAAGGGGGCCTATAAGGTCAGCAAGTGCAAGCCCCTGCTCCGTTTCCATATGTGGGTACCCATCTGGCTGCAGGCTAGGGTCCTTCCAGCTTAGCAAAGGTGGCTCAACGTGTGAACTTGATGGACCGCTATCTGGGCAGGCACAGGAGGAGGAGGAGGAGGAGAGAGGGGTAGTGAAGAAAGAGACAGAAAGGCCCCATATGAGCCTCTTCCCCTGACCACCCAAATGCACACTACTTGCCTTGCCCGAGGTGCGTTTCTTCAGGGTAGCAAAATGACCCCAAATACATCTAATGTTAGGTTTCCCATGAATGCAGAAGGAAAGCAAAGCTGAAATCTAAAGTCATAAAGCTAGAACATGCATAAAGACCATTTCTAAAGGGCACCTTTAGGGGGTGGATGTTCAGCCGGAGTTTGAATTGTCTGTGCACATTTGTGTACATTCTTTAAAAATAAAAAGCTAGCGTACTGCTCGAAAGAATCTCAATGCAACGAAGTCCATGTTTGCCGTTAGATCAATTTCAGCTGTCCAAAGTGTTTTATGAACACTGTATAAGTGGGCGAGAGTTGCAATTTTATCACAGGAAATGGAAGCTGTGGTGAGTTCTCCAGCCCGAGTCCAAGCTCTAAATATGCATCCTCCAATTCTGATTAATTTTGGAAATTATCATCGAATCTTCATCTGGTTGCTTAGGGTCCTTGCGCAGCTGCCTCTTGTGGTTCTGTGATGTTATTTCTGGCTTTATTGTTCATTGTTTATTGTCTTACAGGAATGTTTTAGTGTTGTTTTATTCTGTTTTGAATGTCTGTCTCATGCTGTTTTAGTTGCATCAGGGACCCCTATGGGATGGGAGGGCAAGATGTAAATTTTTAAAATAATATATACAATTTGCATATGAATGACTGTAATGCCATCATATTTCCCCTTGGGTTTCCTTCCTTTCCCCTCTTTTTCAGCTTGTAAAAGCCTTGAGTTCTGCAAACACAAACCTTTTGAGGAAAGTAAGGTGGGAAAGCACTGATTTAACCAGAATTTTGAGGCAGAATGAAATAGAGCACGGGGACCTCCATCACTTAAGACTCACATGGCCACTGTGGTACCGAGTGCCTCCAGTAGTTTAGGTTGGTGGCCAAACTATGCCCCTGTCTGGATAGGGAATCCTCATAACCTCCTGATTAGATTACTGCAATGTACTGAAGGTGGGGCTGCTCTTGAAGACTGTTCAGAAGCTGCAGCTTGTGGAAAAGGCAACAGCCAGACTAAAACTGGAGGCTGGAAGGTCTAAAGCTACTGCACCAATTCTGGCCTGTTTGCATTTATGCCTCCAAGCCCAGTTCAAGTGCTGGTTTTAATCCATAAAACCTTGCATGGCTTGGGAGTCCAGTACCAGATGAACATCTGAGATCTTTCTACAAGCGCAACCTCTGAAGGAACTGTGGGCAGTAGTAACAAGTCAAGTCCAATTTCTCCACAGTTGCTCACCAGTTATGGAAATGATCTCACCATGAAGTCCCACCTGTGCTGATGATGTCACCTTTTTGGCACTAAGTTAGCTCTCCTAGATATTTCATGGTCACTAAGAACATGGTCACTAAGGCTCATTCTAGCCATCCTTTTAATATATGTTGTATTTTTACTGAAATTGTTTTAGCAGTTTCAACTGTTTTAAATGTTTGAATGTTATATATTAATGTGGATTATCATTATTATCACCACTAACATTTTATTTGTGTTTTTCCCCCTGGTTCGCTGTGAACCGCTCAGAGAGATTTGGCTATGGAATAGAAATACAGAAATACAGAAAGCGAGCAAGCCTCACAATCGCTCAAGAACCTCTTCCCAGCTTTCACCAAAATAGTTCCAGTACTGCTCTGCCTAACAGGATACAGTTGATGTCCTTCAGGACCAGGGACAGCTCCAGTAGGCCAGCTTGGGAGCATCAATTCAGCTTTCTAACCCATGGGAGACATTACTGGTCCACCCATCTTCTTGTCTGCCTCACCCTCCATTTCTGAGGCCAGGCTGCTGTGTATTGGGCATTGTTTTGGTTTAGTGTGGACATGAATTTACCAATGTTTGCAGTGTTCTCTATATCTGAGATAAAAAAGCATGGGATTAAAAAGAAACAAAACGAATATGGGAGACACTAGAATGGACAGATATGCACATTGAGAGCCAGTGTGGTGTAGTGGTTAAGAGCATGGGACAGGGACCTAGACAATCTGGGTTGTAGTCCCCGCTTGGCCATGGAGCCAACTGGGTGACTTTGGGCCAGTCACAGACTCTCAGCCCAACCTACCTCACAGGGTTGTTGTTGTGGGGATAAGATGGAGGAGGAGAATGATGTAAGCTGCCTTGAGCCCTTAGCAGGAAAAAGGCAGGATATAAATGGATAAATAAATAAATAAATAAATTGAAGTTCCGGGCTTCAAGCTTTATTGTGCTGGAAGCCGTCCTGCGCATGGGATGGCATACAAAACCACCAAATAAACAAATAAGGGCTTAATTCTTTAAAATCCGTTACATCCCTGGGTATTCAACCATGTTTGTGGTTTTTAGTTAGAATTATTCTCTCTCTCTGCTCATCTTTAACAACTGCACAGAGGAAAGGTAAGCCATGGACTGCCCTGTGTTGGGAATATCTGTATCTCTTGAACTGGAGGTCCTTCTTTGGAATCCCCCTTTGAAGGCGATCAGAAGAGAAACTATGCAGGGAAGGACCTTTAGCTTCACTGACAGCCCAGTTTTGGAACATGTTCCCCACATAGATGCATCTGGCACTGATACTTTATTCATTTCGGCACCAGGAGAAATCTTTTCCCAACATTTTTAAGTGACGATGCTGTTTGAAAAAGGGGATTTTATCTGTAGTTTGAGGCCATGCTTTATTTATTATTATTATTATTATTATTATTATTATTATTATTATTATTTAATATTGTATATGTTTTTAATATTGCATATTGCATATGTGTTTTTTAGTATTGTGAGCCGCCCCGAGGCTGTTGCAAGGGGCGGCATATAAATATTTAAATAAATAAATAAATAAATATTGTAGCATCATCCTATGATTTCTATGAAAGTCTTTTAACGAACAAACAAATACATAAATAGAGCTGTTGCAAATAGGTGTTAATTTAGTTCTAGGGTTCAGTTTAGGTTTTTGCTTTTGTTTTGTTTTGTTTTGTTTTGTTGGGGGCGGGGTTCAATCAGAATTGACCAAAGGTTGCAAAACTCATCCTATTCCTCAGAGAAAAACTTAAGATTTAGAAAGTTCACATTCCCTTTTGATTCCCAAGTTTCATGTGTCGATGCTGTGGAAAGTTCACCACATCCAGTTTCCTTTCTTCCTTGGTCCCTATAGGCACCTCATTTCCTGGCCTCAGCAGTCTTTCCTCTCCCTGCCCACCAAAATGTGCTCCTTCCCAACCCTGGAGATCAGCTGGTGCCAATCTGTCCATGCCAGCTGTGACTCAGAGGGGCATTGCTCAAATTCCCAGCACTGAAGTCCAAACACAGTCTCTGACCTCCGATCATCTGGGAACCCTCCAAAACTTCTCACTGTCCCAGGACCATCAAAGTTCTCCCTAAGTGGACTTGCTATTGTTGCAGGTTTTACACCGAATTACATGGTGCTTTCTTTCTTCTCCATGCATTTTTGTTGGATGCAATTTAGTGTTTTAATATCTTCATTGGTTTATGCTATTCTTGCCCACCTTGGACACTTTTAGTGGAACGTTGTAGGGAGGGAGAATTCCCTCCAGTGATTTTCCTTTTGTGTAGCTGTTTTTTTAACTGCCCATTTTTGCTCTCTCCATCTTCTACTCTGATGTTCTGGAGTCTCTTTCACCTTGTCTCCTAAGGACAACCCTATTGTAAGCACAAGATGTACAGGCAGGGGGAAGGAAGGCTTTATTTAGTAAGTGCCCCTGGAGAAGAAGGTCATGACCCAAGTGGACTTCGGGGATTTGGAGATTAAAGCTTTGGGGTTCCAGCCTGAACATGGAGAGCCAATGCAGCATAGCATGGTGGTCAGACTGGATGGGATCTGGGAGATCCCTGAGTGTCTTTGGCCAGCCACTGACTCTCAGCCTAGCCTACCTCACAGTGATGTTGTGCAGATAAGCACAGAGTCCCTCAAAAGAAGAAAGGTGGGATAGAAATATAATAAGTAAATAAAATAAAAAATAAAGGCATCAGCTCTGTACATAAGCCTTCACAATTAGGCTACAAGCAAAGGCTGTAACCTAATCCCATTCC
Source organism: Varanus salvator macromaculatus (assembly GCA_023646645.1). Lineage (NCBI taxonomy): Eukaryota > Metazoa > Chordata > Lepidosauria > Squamata > Varanidae > Varanus > Varanus salvator. The sequence continues at coordinate 10,511,603 of JAIXND010000773.1, forward strand.
CTTGGGACCACCTTCCCTTCTCCTAGCTCTCACCTGAGTCTCCTGTCCTAATTTTGTCTCCATCTCTCACCTGTGGAGGCTTGCCAGGTATCTTTCAGGTCTGGACAAGGATGAGTTGGCCACAGAGGCACCAGGTGCAAGCTCCAGACTGGATTTCTGCAATCGCTTGAGAAGGGCTGCCCTCTGGAAACTGGAGCTCGTGTGTTCTAACCTGGCACTAAAAAGATAACAGGCAGGTCTCTGCAGTGATCACTCGGAAACTGGAGGGGTGGGTACCACTAAGGAGACCCCCTCCAGACATCCTTCAAAGAGGCACATAAAGATCTCAGGTGACCACTGGAATGTCTGGTAGATTCAGGTTGGGAGAGCCCCCACTCAGGTATTGGGGGTCCCACACTGTGTCAGCCTTTACAAGTTAAAAGGAGCCCCTTGGATCTCATTATGCACATGAGCTGTTATGCCTTTAACGGACTTACACCACCATTAAAGCTTCCTGGATGGATAAGTGTGCATTGTACTGGCATAACGCTGACCTAATTATCTTTACTTTGGATTTATTTAGCAGGTTTATTTGAAAAGGGTTTTTCTTTAACTGTCTGATAACTGATTTGTTATAACTCCTTTTAATGAGCCTCTGTCTTCCTTAAGGAGGATTAAAATCCCTTTCTCGGCATCAGAAGAAGGCATCCGTAGTGCTGGCAAAAACCCGATGTTGAGTCTTTTGAAAAAAGGTTTATTCGCACCCTGGATATTCATGTCATCAGGCGGCTGTGGAGGTAGAAACCTGCATGCGGAAGGTCCCCTGTTCAGCTTTATCTTCCACTGGAAGTAAATCGAGGGATAAAAGAAGGATCATACTAATTTTGAAGTTCCTGAATCTTGGCAAGCTTATCCTCTGGGACAAAAAGCAGGCCAGATTTCCATAGCAGAGATAGCAAAACTCAAGCTGGGTGTTCGACTTGAGCTCCCATCAGCCCAAGAGGAGAGGCTGGTGGCCAGGAATGACAGGGTCTGTAGTCAAGTCCTTCAAATCCCACTGTCCTGGGCTCTCAAGATGGCTTCACAGAATTCCCCAGAAAGGCACAAGCGTTTACCCTGGATCCCACCAGGTCCAAACGCACCAGGTATTTCTGGTCTGCCAATTTTGTACACTTCTTTCTCCCAAACGAACACATTGAACTGTCCCTGGTTAATTTATACCCCACCTTTTTCCCTTTGAGGAACTCAAAGCAGCTTGTGTAACCCTCCTCTGCATCTTATCCTCACAACAGCCCTGTGAAGTAGGTTCAACTGAGAGCCCATGACTGGTCCAAAGTCACCCAGTGGAGACTAGAACCCTGGTCACCCTGATCCCAGTCCAACACTTTAACCACCACACTACACAGACTCTTGGCTTAGTTGTTTTCTGTAAGAGCTTTAAGAGCATCGTTACACTATGGATGGTGATGCTTTTTGATAATAAAGGCAGCACCCCAGACTTTATCCAAATCTGAATTTGGCCTTTGGATGAAAGAAGACTATGGCTTGCTTCAGAAACTACCAGGTCTTAATTTGTCCCACACTTCCAAATATCAGGAGAGCTCAGATTGGATGCATTTCTCCAATCAAGTTCTCTGGCTTGAACTTTCCAGGGGGAGGTCTCCTTTGCCTCCATTCCTTGTAAAGCTTGGCTCACAAAGAAGAACCTGTCCACCTACCTTGAGTTTCAGATCCACCAGTCAGGGGCAAGTGCCAGATAAAGGTGACAGCCAAGGGTAAGCCAGGAGCCAGGAGCAAGTCAGAACTGAACTTCACCTGCAAGGTTAGACAATGGTTGCTGCTGTTGTAAGTTGTGCTGCTTTCTATCAATGCAAGTGCTCTGATTTTACAAGATTTCTCAGACCTATGATGGCTAGATTTCTGCATGATCGGCAGCTTGTTGATTCACCCCAATGGCCTCTAAATAATCTTAATCTCAGCATGCATATAGCTGGCCCTCAGTCACTGTTCCCTGGGAGGGTTGAAAATGCAGCAAAAAAATGTTGCCGTTCTGTTAGGACAGCTCAAAGAAGACTCAGCTGGAGCAGACACCTTCTGAAACTCGCTTTCCAGGATGCCTGGGAGAAATCAGTCCAAGGTCTGAAGTCACCTTGATGGGAAGTTGCCAAGTGCAGTTTGGTGGCCCACCAAATGGTGCAACCGTCCACACAGGCCTGGAAGCTCCTGACAATGATGGCCCTACAAGGGTCCCCCGAGGTAGTGGATGTCCTGCATATTCAAGAACCCTGGTTAATCCAGTTCACAGGGAGATCTAGCCCTGCTTTGAAAGACCTTGAGGGACCACCTCCAACCAATGTAGGCAATACTGGGAGGACTGGATGCTTGGTATAAGAAAGCTTTTACGCTTGTGAGGAAATGCAAAAGCTCAAATCCGATTGCACAAGATCCTCCCTTCGACCGACAGCTGGAATGGACAGTCACGTCTGCGGGGACGTTCTGGGGAATGCCTCTCGTGAGAAATTTCAACCAGGCCTACAGCATATTTTTGTCAAAATAAGCAAAATGGAGGGATGGTTGCTGTACCCTCCATGTGCAGCTGGTGACATTTTCTGCCCGGCCTCACCTTGGTTGTACTCGCTACACATTGCCTGGGAACAGAGAGAGGTGGAGACAGACACGCTGCACCCGGGGCAATGGCCATGTTAGATCTTGCTTACAACCGTGAGGGCTGGGCTGCTTGATAAATGACCGTGCAGTCCTCATGGCCGGGTATAAACAACTCTGCAGCGTGCTCTTTGAACTACTGATGGCAGCATTCCTTGCCTCTCCCCAGTTCTTCATTCCTATGATGTCAGCTCTTCTAACATCACTTATCTCTTCAGGGAATGTATGAATGCAGCGCAATCTATCTTCTAAGGAACATTAACCTTTCTTTACAAGCCTGTGGGAAGGCCAAAGGTGTGAGAGGTGACTGGAGAGCAGTGCCTGATTGCGAAAATTAAATTTGAGGGGACTCAAACTGGGGTGATGAGCTTCCCAAGTTCCAGGGCTCTAAGGGTGGGTTGGATAGGAAGGACCCCCTGTGCATGTGTGAAGCTCCAGGATCTACTTCCGGGTTGAAACATGTCTTCCTCTCCTCTCCTCCTCTCTTTCTTTCTTCTCAAGATCAACCAACTGGACTCTGATGGAAAAGTCCAGCACTCCAAATCAAGGAATTCTGAGCCCAGGAATGTGTTTTGAGGAGTAGAACTGGAACAGTGTTTGCTCACCAACAACATGGGAGAACACACATCCCCAGCCTTTCTCATTTGAGAAGTTTCATCGACCGGGTGCGGGAGAGCTCTGTTGCCATTGTTAAATAACTGGGGAGCTGTCTCCACCTACTTCAGATCCCCCAGGGATCTACAACTAGAGCTCCACCTACCTCCTGCCACCCTTGCTTTAGGAGTTTCGTTCCATCCTATCATGGAATTAATTACTTCTCAGAGACCTCCTCTTCACACAGGGTATTCTAAGCCTGTCTGGTTTTCTGCATCGTTTATTTTCTGGGCATTGATTGGACTCTGCAATCGCAGATCAATTGATGATTTCATAAAACCAAATGAATGGCTGTCAACATTTTAATCAGCACAATGTGATGCGTGTTCACTGACCTTCACCTTTCCTTTATTCCAAGCATGAGTCAAACGCCTCTTTGCTGGAATGTCCCCCCTCGCCCCACTGCTGGCGCTCTCCAAGCATCGCTATTTACAGATGGATTTAACGGGTGCTTAATTGGCTACACTAGATAGGGAAATAAATAATATGGACATTTATCATTTCTTCAGTGCAAGCTACGGGACCATGGGGAGGAATGAATCCGTGAGACGTTAGGGAATCGACGAGAAATCAAAAGAGAGAGGGCTTGGAGTGCAGAGGGAGAAGAGGCTGCCAGCATCATGGGTTCCTGGGCAACTGAAGCAGGATATGATTTCTCTTGACACGTATCTTCATCCTGCAGTGGTGATGGACGGTACCCTTGCACACCTCACAAGCTGGAACAAGTGGGCTCTGCAAGGAAACATTGCAGCATGGAGCTCCATAGCTCTGGGTCCCCACAAGCTTCACCATCATCCAACTGAGATTCTGCATCTCACGGTTCCGTTTAGGTACCATTCCCTGGAGGCAAGTTTAGGACTGTACCCTTTTGAAAGCCAGTGGTCCACTCTGAAGCCCCCCAAGAAGGCGGGGCCCTCATGTTGGCTTCCCTACAAGAAAGTAGACTTCAGGGTAGACTGCAGCTGAAGCTTGATGTTCCATCTAGCCTTCATGACAAGCAGCAGTGGAAAGCACCCATCTCCATGACTGCACCCTATCCCCTTTTTAAAAACTGCCTGCTGGGGTAAACACCATGGTACCTTTCAAATGTTCTGGACCACAACTCTCATAATCCCTGACCATGAGCCATAGGGTCAGGGGCTTCTGGGAATTGTAGAAGAAAGTTCTCAGTTGTCTAAATGAGTTGTTCTAGAATGTCAGGATACCCGATAGATGCAGTGGCTCCCCAATAGATTAGCCATTCAAATTGGTTTACAAATTATGCAGAAAGCCCTTCCCTGCACAGTCTGCAAGCCCAAGAGGGGCGCCCTGGCTTGAGCTCTTTGGGCACAAACTTTCCGTCAGGCAAGCAGTGTCAAGAGGTCAAAGGGGCACCCAACATAGACTCGTCATCTTCACATAGCTCAAGGGCTCGGCAAGCCCCTCTCTGCAGGCAGCAATGTTGGTGTGATAAATCAGAATTCCACCAAGCACACAAAGGTCTGTTTTCTCATTTCATGCTCTTCCACAGAGAGCAAGGATCTTTCTCTTTCTGCCGTTCCTAAAGGGGTTAGGAAGACACGTTGGCTGCCTCAGAAGACCCTGGAGGCTGATGTGATATATTACTTGAAGGTGACTTTGGGGTCAGCTGAGCACCTGTTCTCCAGGAACCTCCGGCTGTCTTAGTATCATGGGAAGAATTCATTTTAATAGCAAGAAACTGGGAGGTGAGGATCTCTGCGAAAGTTTTCCCTCCCTTGACATGTGAAGATGGTTGAGAATGCTCCCCTTCAGCAGAAGAGAAGTGAGAAGATCCTAAGTCCAGCTGTGCTGGATTGGGGGAACTAAATGTGCATCTCTTCTTGGACCTGTTGTGCTGGACAGGCCAGCCAGAGAAGTACAATCGTAGAAGAGCAGAGTTGAAAGGGGCCAGAGGGCCTTCAGGTACAACCCCCAGCTCAGTGCAGGACTCCCAGTTCAACCATCCCTCTCAGCTGGCTCCGCAGTTGCATCTTCAACACCTCCAGTGTGGGAGAACCCAGGGACTTCCTAGGTCATGGGTTCCACTGTTGTGCTGTTCTGACAGTCAGGAAGTTCTTCAAGGTTCAGTGAACCCCTCTGTGCATGCTCAGAGCTTTCTTCTGGGTGGTTGTGCTTCTGGAAAATGCTTTGCCTTTGCAAGAGAGGTCTGTGGGTTTGAATGTGCAAAGTGAAGAAAGCTAGCTCAGGACACATGCAACCCTGTGAAATTGCACTTCAAACTGGGGCTGATAATGAACAGGATCAGAACAGACTTGGAGGAATGTAACCTTGCTTCCTCTCTTGTAATCCCGAGCAAAATTTCTCTTCTGAAGCTGCCAATGGGCACCATATTGTAGGGTGAGAAAGACCCCCTCCCCCACACCCCACCTTCAAAAAAGCCTTGATCCCTGTAACTTTCTGGAGTTGGGCTGCAAGAATCTCCCACTTTGGGGTTCTTATTTTTTGCCCCACATCTTATGGTGTCTTGGTCCATATGGAATTTTTTTCCTGCTCAGAAATGTGTAAATTTTGGCATAATTTTCAATTGAGCATACTTTAACCATGTACCAGCACATAAAGCATGTCCGTGTGCATTTCAGAGATGTATGTAGTTTTCTTTCTGCTGTTTTCAAATGTGTGCATGCTAATGAACTTACCTCCTCATCCATCACCAGGCTTAGAAATTTATGGATTCCGATTGCACATTTCTAACTGAAATTGTATTTGAATATGGGCAAATCTTATCTTTTAATCTCTAATCTGGAGATTAGAGGTTTATAGAGTAAACTACAGAGCACTGGATGAGTCACCAATTGATCGGTAGTTCGAAGCTCTAAGAGACCCATAAATATGTAGCCAAGAGGTAAGGAACCTGATGCCTGCCAGAAATGTTGGAAATACCCACAATCCTTCACTATTAATCATGCTGGTCAGGGCTAATAGGAATGGCAGTCAAAATATCTGGAAAGCATCAGTTTTCCCAGCTTTCTCTCAGACCATGTCATCAGATTTGGTTTTCTGAGGCTTTCTAAGATTCTCACACATGGGAAAGACTCTAAGAGTATATTCATGGCCACCAACATTATCTGGGAGACCATAGGACCCCTGCAGTTCCCTTGCTCCCTTGTGGAGGGAACCATGGCAGCTTCATCCCCAGTGTTGCAACTGGGCCCCAGAGGGGGAGAGAGGGTCATATTGGGACAAGGAAGGGAGGATGCTGGGACTGCAGACTTGAACTAATTCTAACTGGTGCCACAGACTTTTTTCTCTCCCTTCCACTGCCCAACACACAATCTCGATGGCCAAAATTGAACATCTAGGTAAAACATCTCATGCAATATCCAGCCATAGCATAGATCCTCACTGCGCCTCGTTCTAGGAACAAGATGTACAAAAGCTTTTCATTTCAGAAACGTACGTGCATTTAGGACATCAAGTATTGAATTTCACCCTAAATTATACATTTCAGTAGACTTAACATGCCAGGAAAGGAAGTACTTTCTGCCAAGGTTTAGGGAGGAAAACTTTACTTTCTTAGCTAGTCCTGCTCAAATGGCTTTTCCCATTCTCTTTAAAACAGAAATGAAATCCAACATGGAACCAACTTTCTCTAGAGTTCGGATTCCATTTTTTAGAGCATCCAACCTATTCCAGGGTTTCAAAAATGTACTTTGAAGAAGTAAAACAGCAGTGTCCCCTCACTTCCATGGGATTAAATCCTATTGAACACAGAGGGACTGCCTTTCAGGGCAACATACATATGATGGCACTTTAAAAGTGCCGAAGAGTTCAGTCAAAGTTATGCTTTTTTGAGTCCAGTTGATTCTGCTGAAGATTAAACATGCAATTAGAGCTCACCCTTTGTAATTAATGGAACTCAAAAAAGCCTACCTTTAGCATAATGGAGATCTAGAATTTAACCTTTCGTTGATGGGTTTGTAGAGCAATAAGTATCAGCTTACAAGGAGCAGAGCTAGAAGTACTTCAGAATCTGTAAGAGTGGAATCAGAGACATTTCTTCTGTTTTTAATAAGATTATCTAATTCATGCCTCCTGAACCAATAAGTGATCCAGAACACTGGAAACTGGAAGTCACACTTTTCTGAATTTTTTGTTACAGTCTCCCACTCAGAAATGTTACAAAAAAGGGGGACATGCATTGGAAGAAAGTACATAAAAATGCATTGCTCTCTCTCTCTCTCTCTCTCTCTCTCTCTCTCTCTCTCTCATTTCTCATGCATGCACAGACACAAATATAACCTTTCATGATTTCTAAAATGATGCACACTCAGAAAGGGCAGAAAACCCAAGAAACTGAGCAAAACCAATACGGGCACAAATAGGGAGATTAGTTATCACGTTTGGAGATCTGGAGCCCAAGAGAAATCAGGTGTTGGCTCTTATTGCCAGCAATAAAGCTTTAGGAGAAAACTTCCAACCTTGCACTTTGCATCCTCTTTGGACAGGTTAACATGGGTTGGGCCAGCTGAAGGCTCTGGATTTCACAGGACAGGGTGATCATGAATAAACATCAGAGACGACCAAGTTGAATTAAGTGGGTGAATGAGCAGCGCTAGCGTGGGAAATACTTTGGTCGCTTCAGTTCATTTGCATCTTTTCCTGCATATTTCCTCCCCTCCCATGTTACTGATGTGTGTGAGTGCATTAATAAGGCTCTGCCCCTCTGAAAAATAAGCTTGTTTTTGATCATAACTAGGATGGAATCTCGATTTGCTTGGTGCAGTCTTTTACTGATGAAGATGTGCGCTCCAGCTTGCTGATAAAATCATAAAACCTTGGGTAGGATAAAACCGTACATACAGTTATAATCACATCAAGATTGTAGTGGCACCATTTAAAAACAAACAAACAAACAACCCCCTGGCCCCAAAATGAGCATTGGTGCATTAGTAACATAAGGGAGACTGCAGCCAAGAAATGCAAAGAAGACTGGCATTTGGAAGGGCAGCAACAAAGGAACTAGAGAAAACTGTGAAGGGTAGAGACATTATACTGGAGACCAAGGTCAAGATCATCCAGATTAGTGTATTCCTAATCAGAATGTGTGGGTGTGGAAGCTGGAGAGTGAAGAAAGCTGGTGGGAAGGAAATGGATGCACTCAAAACATGGTGTTGGAGGAGGGCTTTGCAAATACCCTGGATGGACAGAAAGTCAAACAGGTGGGCCCTAAATAAAAGCAAGCCAGAACTTTCTCTCGAAGCAAAAATGGCAAAGGTAAGGCTGTCCTACTTCAGGCACATCAGGAGAAGGCAAGACTCGGTGGAGAAGACAATCATGTTAGGTAAACTTGAGAAGGGTTGGCCACAAAGGTGGTCACAGATATCTCCAAAGAGTCTTCAGAAATTCCCCAAGAGGATACACACACACACACACACACATACCTTTCCCACTCCAACCTTTTGGTGGGTTCCCAGCTTTTCCATAATTACTCCCTATCCTGAAGGTTGGAATGCCTCTTTTAATGATTAATTGCTGGTAATAACAGCTTCAAGCAAAAATATGCTGGCATTTTTCCTAACCCTTTTGTTTTTGGACTGCCCACTTGCCCTTGGCTCCACCTACAACTGGAAGGTTGGACCCGGGAACTCCTTTGGAATGGAATTCAACCCTAGGACAGCAAAAGGTTCTGAAAGAGGACCATTTATTTATTTATTTATTTATTTGGAGTTTTTGTATGCTGCCCCATTCGCATGAGCCTTGGGACGGCTTCCATACAATAAATAAACAACCATACAAATAGTGCACATAAAATCCAGATTCACCCTGGCTGCAAATTAAAACCTATAGATAATATTAAAAGTTGTTAAAATATTGTTTAAATAAAAAGGACTTGGCCTGGTGCCGAAAAACAAATAACGACAGTGCCAGGTGGACCTCGCTGGGGAGCGCATTCCATAGATGGGGCGCCACCGCAGAGAAGGCCCTCCTCCGGGTACTCACCCGCCTAATATCCTTCATGGAGGGTTCCCGGAAAAGGGCCTCTGCTGCCGATCTCAGGGGGTGGGAGGGCAAATATGGAAGGAGGCGTTCCTTTAGATATCTAGGTCCCAAGCCATTAAGGGTTTTATAGATGATAACCAGCACCTTGAATTGAGGCCGGACTTCTATGGGGAGCCAGTGAAGCTGGTAGAGGACTGGGGTTATGTGAGAGTAACACCCAGTCCCCGTCAGCAACCTGGCAGCTCTATTTTGCACCATCTGAAGTATCTGGACTGTCGTCAAGGGCAGCCCCATGTAGAGCATGTTACAGAAGTCCAATCGGGAAGTAACCAATTCATGTGTCACTGTTGCCAGGCAATCATTCTCCAGGTAGGGATGTAGCTGATGGATTAGCCGAAGCTGAAGGAAAGCGCTCCTCGCCACCACCGTCACCTGAGCTTCCAAAGACAGCTCTGGGTCAAGGAGCACTCCCAAGCCGCGAGTGCATCAGCCGTCACCCTGAAACAACTGCCATTTTTGCAAGGTATGGGTGATGGCCTTCAAAATCTAAATGGTGTGGACCCAGAGCTACCTCAAGGGTCACATGCCATCCTGCTTGCTCCCTCAGATCAGAAGAGTTCGTCCTTTCTGCTAGCTTGGTTGACAACCAGAGATGCATCGCCACTAATATCATGACCCAACTAGCTGTGTAGCTAATAGGGCGGCTTAGAAACCCACAAAGTAAATAATGCATAATAATAAATAATATTTAACTTTAATATAAATATTAAATAATATTTAATATAATTAAAAAATAATAACTTGCAGAACTTACCATTTCCCTGGATTTTTTTTTAACCAGTGGGGAAAACATTCGGTATTTCAGCAGCATCCACCCCCCACCCTCTGCCAAACTTCCCTGTTTTCTGTAAAGGTAATATTATCTGTGAGCGCCCCTTTGAAAGCCTTTCATTGTTGTGGTTTTAAATTTCATTTTCCAATGGAGTTTTTATTGTATTTCTTGTGATACAATGTCAAAACTTCCCCAATTAGGGTGCAAACATACGGAAGAATCTCTGTATAAAATGTTTGTATCAGAGAGGGAGTGAGGCGACCCCACGCTTGCCAAGATGGAGAAAGCAAAGAAAAGGGGGGAAGGCTAGCTTCTCTTTGTCTCAGTGTCCATGAGGTGCAGAATGCATTTCATCCCATATATGAGGAACCTTCTCTCAAGCTAACCAGCTTCCCGGAATCCAAGAAGTCTACTTTTCTTGCAGCATTTTCCCTGCAGAAAATCGAATAGCCACAGTTATTAAACGTTAGCAAACCCAGCCTGCTTATATAAGGAACAAGCTGGTGCAGTCCAGCCTGCTGCTGATGTGACTTCAATCAATTTCTCTTTCTGCCCTTCCAAGGCTACTGCCATAAAGCTTTTGGAAACTGATCAATCGTGACCTTGAAAATAAGGGAGCAGCACGACTAGCAGAAGAGATTCTGTCTGCTCCTGCTGTTCCCTGTTTAGCTGGACTCAAACCAAAGTGGCCAAAGAGGACCAGGAAGCATAACTAAGAACAGACATGTGTCAGATTCTGCAGGCTTGGGGCCACCGCGCAGGTCCAAAAATAGACATTAGGTGGCATAATGCAACACTGAAGGAAGCCATGTTCCAGTCATGGAAAAGATACAAGCACCAGTGTCTTTTCTCGTTAGAGGGGTGTGGAAAAATCAGATGGCATGGGAACAAGTTTAAGCAGAAAAAGTGGAATTATAGAACCACAGAATAGTAGAGCTGGAAAGGGTCGGAGGACCATCAGGTCCAGCCTCTGCTCAGGGCAGGATTCCCAGTTCAACCATCCCTCTCAGATGGCTGTCCAGTTGCATCTCGAATGCCTCCAGTGTGGGGGAGCCCACCACCTCCTTAGGTCATGGGTTCCATTGTTGTTTTGCTCTAAGAATCAGGAAATTTTTTTCCTGATAGCTAGCTGGAATCTGGCTTCCTGGAACTTGAGCCCATTATTCCATGTCCTGCACTCTGGGATGATCAAGAAAAGATCTTGACTTTCCTCATTGTCCTTCAGGTACTTGTGCCCTCCATCTTCTCCTCTCCAGGCTAAACATTCCCAGATCTTTCCCTGTTTAATACACATATACCAAATTCCACACACCTTTGAATTCAATGCAGGAATGGAAACTCCTTTATCCTGTTTAGATGAAGAGCAAGGAACTAGGTGTGACAGCAAGCAAGATTCCTGGCAGTTCACCTTGATCTGTGCATCGGATGTACATAATGTTCCAGGTTTGGAGGCGAATGCACATCAAGCATTGGCTTGTGCCCTAAATACACTGAATGGGGTTTATTACCAGATGAGTGTGTCGCTCTCCTGCACTAGTGTGTCTCTTGCAATGCAGATCACCAAGAAATGCATCACCATACAAAACTGTTGCTATTAGGACTGTAATACTATATAAACCTCCCTCGGATTAGAGAAAGTTGCTTCCAGAAATTCTGATATCAAGCAAACCATGCACAACAAAGCTCATGCGAGAAGAAATGTACACACAATCTGGCTGATTTCTATTAATGGGTTCGACTAATGGGCCAAAATGAAGTTAGGGCACAACTGGACAGCGATGTTAATCCTCCAAGGCCAGGATTCCAGGCATTTCACAACGAGCAGGAATTTCACAAAGCTGAAGGTCATTTTTGTGCTCCTCTTGCTTTGCTAGGCACTTACGCAGCAGCTCTCTGTTTTCTTAATGTGCTGCTTCAGAGCAAAAAGGAAGGAGGTCCATCTTGGTGGCACCAGCCACCTCCCTTCCCCGTCCCCCGGGATGCCCCTAAAAGCCCTTCTTTGTGTGGCAGCTGTAGAATTGTCCTGCCCCGCTTGGAAAACTGAGAAACTGCAGCGCACCGTTTTGTGCATGCGGTTGACAGAAATGCTTACAAATGACCCAGAGATGCCAAATAGATGGAGCTATTCTTACCGCCTCCCCCTGCTTGAACGCATCACTTGCCTCCTGCTTTTATTGTCCATTTGCAAAGTCTAAGAGAAAAGCAGAATTTTACCTTCAGCGACAAAAACAGACATGCACCTTGTAGGAAGGATGTGTGTTGATTCCACAGTGAAGAGTGTTCCACTTCCTTGATGTTGTGCGAACTGCAGAACAGGTTGTCTTCAATGCATTCATTTTTATACCAAATGCAGAGAGAGAGAGAGAGAGAGAGAGAGAGAGAGAGAGAGAGAGAGAGAGAGAGAGAGAGAGAGAGAGAGAGATTTATCCATTCAAAATATGGATACAAGTTCTGTCGCCAACTCTTTCTTCTTGTGTCCAGGTAGGTATTTTCAGGTGTTCAGAAGCTCTGATTTGGAGATGCTACACTGGGGAGTACAAGGTGCAACCAGGATTCCACTTAGGGCCCAATCTTTTTCATGTTTGGGAGAAAAAGGATTAAAATTACTAAAGGACCCAATGGAAATAACTACAAAGTCTAACAAATTAATCTCAGAAACAACAGTCCACTGGCCCACACTGCAATATACAAATTCTGCTTCTACAGATTGAAAAGGAAGCCAGAATTCTGAAATGTTGGATTGTTTCCTGAAAGCTGTAGGTGGAGGAGTGGAGAGTATGTCTTGGTTTTTTCCATATTTCTTTCATCTTGTTCTGCATCTCTCAGTGTGTATTTAAATCCTGCAAAATGGCCACCTTTTCCTTCCAGCCTACCCAAATCTCAGCACCGAACAGTCCCTGAATCATCCAGCCCCCGATCTGTTTTTATATCTCGCAAAATGGAAGTCGCATCAAGATCTCGGATTTGAAAAAAAGAAAAGGAAAAAAAAAATCATGCAAGAGGGAAGCATCCCCAACTCTGGCAAATGCAATTTCGTTGCCTTAATGAAACACTAATTGGTAGGAAAATTCAGAAAGCTCTCCAGGACCGATCTAATTAATTTTTTCCCCCACCACACACATATGCACCACCCTCTCCAACCCCCCAAAAAGAACACTTTTGGAACAAAATGTTCTGTAGGTATGCCCTCTTTCGGCATGTGTGGGAAGGCAGCTGGGCTCAGGACGCCTCCGTTTCTCCGGGGGGCTGTACAGATAGCGCAATGATGGGAGAGAGAGACCCTCAAGTAAACAATTATATATATATATATAAACCCAAAACCACCACTGACGGGCCCAGAGCCATCTACTAGCAATTAAAACATAGTGATGCTAGCAGTCATAAATAAACAACTATCATCGGAATATCATAAAGAGCAATATTAACAGTGGGAACAAAGGATCAGCCAAGCACAGGCATTTAGAGGGGCTAATAAAAGCTTCGCTGAGTCCACGGCTTCCAGGCACAGAGGGCGTACCAGGAACAAATGCATGCATGTTTTCTAGCATCAGTTCACAGTGGTGACTGGGAACCGGGGATCTTCTCATGCCTGGCACAATTTTAGAGTCCATCTCTACTGCAGCGTAAAAGACCTATTGAAGTTCATGAAATTAACTCCTAGGCAAATATGTGTAGAGTTTTTACTCTGTTAGGCAACTTTTAGACTGTCCAAACCAGTTCATATTCTGGATGGGTGGTGTGTGTTAAATGTCATTTTGAGTTTCTAAGATTGCTAGATTTATTTCCTTCTGCTGCCCAGTTATCAGCAGAATCCGAGCTTTTTTTAGGGATGCAGGAGAATGTTGCAAGTGTGCATGAGTTCAGATGCATATTCGTACCACTGTGCATCAATGCTGTGCAAATTGGCAGAAATCTGCCCCCCCCAAAAAAAAAAAGATAAACAAAAATCCAGCATAACTCAGAAGGTTCTTTGGGGAACATGCAGGTCAAATTCCTATTCTTGCAGATTTGATCTACACATTCGGATTTTGCAGATCAAAGCAAAACTCACCTGTATCTGTCGTTGAATTCTTTGACATCCCTGCTTAACACGCAGTACTTTGCTGAATGATGAGAACTCACTGGTGATATGATCGCCGTTCTCAACACTCTGAAGGGCTGTCATATAAAGAACGAAGGAAATTTGTTTTCCATTACTCTAGAAAGTGGACCCAGAAACAAATACAAATGAGAAGAAGGGGGATTTATATGAAATACTACAAAGAACCTCCTGATAGTACTAGTTGTGCAAATGTGAAACAGAATTTGCCAGATGGTAGAGGGCCTGTGGTTGTTTTTTGATTTTTGATTTTGCTTGCGCTGAGCAGGGATGTGGCTTGTATTGGCTTGCTCCAGCCTGATACTGATTTCCTGAACTACAATTCCCATCATCCCTGACCATTGGCCATGCTGGTTAGGGCTGCTATGAGTTGATGTCCAAAACAACTGGGGGTTGTGATGGCCAAGAGAGTCTGCTTCAACTCGAATAGTCTGTCATTCTTCCGTGCCAAAACTCCCAAAGCTCAAATCCAACTCTTAATTCCATTTTGCTGAGATATATTCCTTGAATCAGTTTTGACAAGGAGAGTCAAAATGGATCCTGCCCTTCTGGGGCTGTTTGCTGATCCCGGGTTACCACTGGAAGGCAGCAGTACCAACACCACCTTTTATAAAAGGGGAGAACACCAGAACTGAGCTATTCAAAGTACGACCCCATGCAAGTTTAGACAGGAAAAGGCCTGCAATTCCCAGCATGCCCAGCCAACAAAGCATGTTGGGAGATGCCAATCTTTTCTCCGTTTCAAGTTGCTTCGGCTTGCTCCTGAAATGTCTTTGCAAACTGCCTTTCCTGCTGAGCATAATTACCTTAATTAAAACCCCACCTCAGTCTCCTGGATGCAAAAGGTTTGTGTAATTGCAGTGTTTGCTTTAATGATCTGGTTAGCAGTGGGATGCAAGAGGTGCTCTTGGACTTCATATGCAGAGGGTCTGCAGTCCCAGGTTAATCAGGAGGGAGATGGATAAAGTCTGGGTCCCAAGCGAATCATTTGTCTGGGCTTCCCATAGTGCGAAGGATGACGGCCTTCCCTCATTCGCACCTGCCTTGGCATTGCAACTCCCCTCAGAAGCACTTCTCTGGGGGGTTCTGGCAGCAGAGGCAAGAGGGCTGGCAACCTGAGATAGGGTCTTCACAGTGGGGGCTCTTGATTTACATAACGCCCCTCTGACAGATCCCTGGAGCTCTTTTCAAGACCCAGAGCTCTGATCTCCCACTCTTCAGAGAAACAAGCTTCTGGTATAGGACCATCCCTCACACAAGGACAAAACTGGCACTCCAAATGCACCTTTTGGAGTCCTACCTCCTGAGATTCTTCTTAGCAAGAGCGTCTGTGGAGAGACCACCTTGGCTGTGGACGACATTGCAGCGTTGTCCTCAGATCCCGGCTCTGAAGCCATCACCATGTTGCAATCACCTCCATGCTGTCACAGGCAAAGGACTGCGGCTGTATAACATTCAGGGCAGGCAAGGGACAGAGATCTGTTGACAGTGGAGGCTGGAGCTAGCAGCCTAAAACAAGCTAAACTCTCCTGAAGGCTCATTCAGAGGCTGCCAGTTGTTGGAGCAATGCTAAAGACAAGCTTGTCTTCTCTGCGCCTGGATTCCCTTTGGAACTCTCCATGGTGCTAGTCATGCCTTGTTCTTCCTCTCCCGGATCTGACACTGGGCTTGTCTTCCACGCTTCTGGTATGTTTCCTCTGCCAGTCCCCCGGGGAGCTCTAAACTGCGCCATGTCCTTTCTTCTGCAGGATTCTCCTGCTCCAAAGAAAACAGCAGCTAACTGATTTTCATGCATTTCTTCCCAGAAGTTCCTCTACATGTGGAAGAGGGAGTAGGAAAGTGCTCACAGCTCCACCTCCCAAATCCCGAAGCCCCCCTGGTCTGTATGTTTGGTGAGATGTCTGAAAAGCAGTGCTTTGCCCTGTGTGACTAAATGGGCATGGGACACCCCGCACAACCAGAAACTCGCTCCAAACCAATGTTCCTGGTTCTGATACGCCCAGAGATCTGTTCTTTCACTCCATCCATTGTACTAATGGTTGTTCTTAACACTTGCATCTGAACTCCTACAAGCTTCACCTCCACCCCTTCTGTGGCTATTCACCATGGCCTGGGCACCAGAAGTGGTCCCAGCCCCAACTTCAAGAATGTTTGGTGGATCATCCAAGGTTGATCTAGTCCAGTATCCCCAAAAGATGCTCCTGGGAAGCCTACAAACAGGGCATGAGCAGCCATCTCCATCCTCACTGCTTCCCCATGCCCACCAGCACCTGGTCTTAACATACTGCCTCTGAATCGGGAGGATGTGTGTAGCCGTCATCACTGATAGCTTTCAGTGGGCTTCCAATGCCCACATGCCAACCACTGGTTTGAAGTCGGTGAGCAACCAAATACTGGCAGCTGATGTGGTGGTTAGCAGATGGGTCTGGGGGCCTGGAAGATCCAGGTTCTAGTCCCCACTCAGCCATGGGGTTCTCTGGATGACTTTGAGCCAGTCACTCACTCTCAGTCTAACCTACCTCACAGGATTGTTGTTGCACAGTAAAACAGAGTGGAAGAGTGCTCTATATGCCACCTTGGACTCCTTGCAAGAGGAGAAACACTGGGATATAAATGCCAAGCAATAGCACTATCAGGTGTTGGGCAGCACCGGATCTCTGTGTCCTGTTTGCAGGCTTGCATTCGAGGCCAAGTCTGCTGTCTCACAGATGATCTCAGCTCAGCGCTAATATTCCTCTTTGTTCAGAGCCGGCCAGGACGTAGGACCAAGGAATAGCAACTGAAGGTGCTCTCTGGAGACACAGCCCCTGGCTGGTTATCGTTCCAGGTCCAGCTAGCTGACAAATCGGGAACCCAACAGAGCATCCCCTGTGTCACGCTCCTTCAACTTGCGGCGAGAGCAGAATCGCTCTCTTGGGCAGCTGCTGGGGTGGGGTTGGCATGGGCTGCAAACCTTGGCCGTTTTTATCCTGCCAAATGCTGATAAAAGGCCTGGCCCTTTCTACTTCCACCGCACCACAGCTGTACGTCCTGCCTGCTGCCATGAAAATTACCTTATTCGATTTTTAAATAAATTGATGTTGGCCCAAATATCTGAAGGACTGTGAGTTTTAACACACACACACACACACACACACACACACACACGGCGGGGGGGGGGACAATCTTGGTGGGGCCACTGGGTTGGTTGACTTTGTGCGTGTATATTTTAAATTACATATCCTCGCCCGGGGTTACATGAAAATGGCTTCAGATTTCCAATCAGCACTCAAGTTCCATATTTGAAATGCATTTTATAAACTGGTGACTAGACTGGATTTCATCCCAGTGGTAATAATGAGCCTTTCCCTTTTTTTCCCTCCCCAGATTCTCTAGCACAAATTGCCCCTGAAATCACTTCCAGAGTTATGGGATGTGCAGGCATCTGAACTCCTGTTCTAATCACTGAACTGTGCTTAGGAGCTGCACCACTTCTGTTGTTTCAGCCCTTCTCCATCTCTTCCATTATGGAACAGTTTGACCTGGGAGGATGCACTGACAGTGACAGAGAAACAACCCATCAAAGGGAGGGAGAGGGGAAGATTTAAAACTAAGTTGAAAACTCTGTCCAAGCCTAGAGGCAAACTGCCCACCCAGGACATTAACCAGCTGAGTTGAGGAATTAATAATGAAATGTTTGCCATTAAATACTGCAGAGGGAGTGTGTGAGGCAGCTAAAAGAAGGCCATAACAGGCTGAACTCTGCTCCTGGCCATTCTCCTCAAACAAGCAAGAAAGTTCTTCTGATTAGCTGGAGGCCAAAGGGAAAACCCTCCCTGGAAAGTTGCGATGGCTGTACAAGAGGGATCCCTGCTCTTAGTTTCTGCACAATAGAAATTGCGGGTGACCACCAATGTGTCAGGTCAAGGATGTGAGCGCAAGAGAGATATCAACAAGACAGACTCAGCATGTGAGCAGAACACAAGCCAAGGAGAAACTCTGGCTGTTTGTCCTTCGTTACTTCATCCATTCCCTTAATTAGGGTGGACAGAAAGTCCACAAATGTGACGTTGTTTTAAAGCAAGGATCAGGAACAGCTAAATTGATTTCCTTTCCAAAAGTATGGCCAAGAAAGATTTTTAAAGGAGTTTGAAGACTGAATAGTCTAGCTGGGCGAAGAGATCCCCTTTTCACAACTTCATTTCCCTTCCTGTGATGGGATGGGGGAAATGTTCACCTGTTTCACTTTGTAATGGTTACATACCTAATTTTGCACTTTTTGAACTGACTCGTGAACCAAACATCAGGGGAAAGTGCATACAAAGGCACACATTAGGAATATATTGCTTATGGGAAAAAGCATATCTTAGGCTATATGGCCTACAAAAATGCAACTATTAGGAGAAACAAAACAAAAAAGCCAATTCTCAAAGTTCAAGATGGACTGAAGTCAAAATTAGTAAAAGAGCAGAAGAAAGAAACCAGTCTCGACAGATTCAAACATGCTTAAGACAGGGAATTTAGGAGTACAATTCTTTTCCTTTTTGGCATTTGGCAACATGTGACATGATTTTAATGAGGTCTTTAATTATTCTTGCTGTTTTCAGAGATATCCATGTCTCTCTGTGTTTATATATTTGCACATCAATGGCTTTTACTATGTATTTTTAAGATGTTAATCTTTGTAAACTGCCCAAATAGCTTAGGCTATTGGACAACAGAGAAAAGTAATAAATGAACTGAAATGACATGGGGCTTACAGAGGAAGAGGAAACCAGCCTCTGTACATATACAGAGGGTTAGCAGTCCTTTGCTCCACCTTCCACACCAGCAACAAGCCAAAGGGAGGTTTTTGTTGCTAATTCATGATCACCGATGTGTTGCAAATATTGTCTATTTTCCCTTCTGTTGATTTCCTGTGAGGCTGGGTTAGGAGTGGGGCCCAATCCCTGGCTTAAGTGGGGACAAAGCAATGTTGGATCCATGCTTGCCCCCAGAACAGTTTGCTTGAGGGTCTACTGCTGGTGTGGACATGAATGGTGGTGAATTTAGGCTCCCTGTGGCACTTTTCGAGGGCTGCCATGGCCGTAGGGATGGCCAAACCCAATTCCTCATTTTCTTCTGACTTTAAGCTCAGTTTGTTCAAAGCTCCAAGAATCTCTTCCAGCACATGTCCTTATATGATGCATTCTAATGCTATTTTCACCTACTGTTGTATGCACTTCCCCTTCTGTGCATATATGTTTAAAAAAAACCTTTTTGGAAAGTTCCATTGCAAAATTCAGAGGCATGAGAATTGCAGAGGAAAATTCAGCTTCAGCTTGCAATTGGCACTGGATGTTGGGGAAATTCTCCAGACATGAGGACTGAACTAATTGCTTTGCCAGATGTCCTGCTGATGAATACCTTCTCCATTTTCAGCTGAACTGGAGCAGATTATGCTATAGGAGCTATCCATGGTGCTGAATCATATTCCTCAACACAGTCTTAGGGCAGCCTTCCCCAACCTTGTGCTTCCAGACACATTTGGACTGCAGTACCCAGAATTCCAAGCCAGTGACCCTGTTGGATGGGAATTCTGGGAGCTGCAGTCCAAATGCCTCTAAAGGCCGACAGGTTGGGGAAAGCTGGTTTAGCAGATCACCAGGGAGCACCTGAATCACTGCTATAACCTCAGAATAAATGCTAAAATCTTTCAGGACTCCCTGCAATGCAGAAGTCCCCAGCTTCCCTCGAATATAAGGCAATGAGTGACTGCAGTAGAGTCTGCCAGTTGTTTTCTTACTGATTCAATAAATCTCATCCAATGCACAATTATCAATAAAATAAATTCCACACACACTGGCCCAATGCATCATATTGGCATGAATGCAGGTAATAACTCATCACATGCACATTTAATATTAAATACCAATTGCTATTTTGTTTGTGATACAGTCTATGAATGCAAGAGATATTTCATCCTAATCCCTCACCCTATTTCTCCTCCTCTAGGCTATCGATTCATTTATTACTAGCTCAGCAACCTGTACAAACCACACATAAACCCCCGAAGTATTTATATCCTTCAATAACATTCTCTTTATAATCATTTGGACTTCACATAATGCAGGCTCTCTAACCACTTATCCAAGGGTCCCATTGGAGAACTCTCCTAGCATGTTAATTAAAACCATCCTAAACTGATCTGCAATCAATACAGATCTAGAACATGTTATGTCCATCCCTCCCTGCTAGGACCAACCCAGAACCAGTTCTAGGTGAGGACAACTTAGAGAAAGAGGTCACCAACACCACAGTTAGCATATATGACAGGGGTGCAACCCCCCTTTTAGCCTAAGGTCTGAATTCCAAACTGAAGACGTTTCAAGAGCCACATTCCAGTAGTGGGGTAGGGCTGAAGTCTGGTGCAATGGGGACAAACCTACCAGAGTATTTTCCTTTAAAGCTCTTACTAAGAGAACCTTGCCTTGTGAGTTGGATTTCAAACTTTAGCATAGGGAAAAGCCAGGAAATCAGAAAATGATCTGTGGTTGGGAGAGAGTTGTTTTGTTTGTTCATCTATTTATCTATCTGTTTAGTTAATAGCACTTGCTCTCAGAATGGTTCACAAGTGTTTACAAATATTAAAGTTGGCCTCCTGGGAAGCCAGATTTGGGCATTTACTTCAGGTTCAACATCACCGATGTGTGGGATCTGAGTGGAAGAAGCAAACCTTGACATGCCTAGACAACGCTGTCCTTGAAGGCAACCAGCCCGACCCAGCTGTTATACAAAGGAGCCAGAGCTCAGAGCCAGAGCCCAACAGCAAAGCCAGCTGGCAGAACTCATCCCAGAACTAAGCAGATCAGTCCTGATGAAGCAAGGCCCAAGCCCAATCAGAACATACGCACAGGAAGGCCAGAACCTGACCAGAAAGAAGTTCCAAAGAATTCAAACTGAGCAATTCTCACCCATCACAAGCCCCAGCTTTTGAGCCCCAATAATCACTGAACCTGCTCCCCGAACTTGCTGGTGGTGGAATCCTCCCAGGAGAACAGCAGAACATCATCAAGTTCTTCATGATGTCTCCTCCCAGGAGAAGAGAAGACCATCCAGAAGAGCAAAAGCTCCATAATGCTCCTTCCATGCTGAGCTTATTTTCTAGGCCAGTCTGCCATCTCCCAAATATTGGTTTATTTTATTGAGTGAAATATTTTAATCATGCCTTTCAAGGCACATGGCCTTCCTGAGGCAGCTTCCAATATCACAAAACCATGAACATAAAATTACAATTGAAAGCAAAAGTGGTGGGGAGACAAGCACACAGACACATCGCTTTTGGTACACACTCAGTACTAACAGTGATTTTTAAAAGATCTGCAAAGAGAGGGCCTTGCAGGCTGCTAATCTCTCTTGTCTACTTGGACAAGACATCTGCTTGGTGGTGTCCAAGCACTCCGAAAGGTCTATACCAATAACCTACATGAAACACTGACGGGATGGTCTCAAAGGTAGCCCCTACCTCCGCAGAACATATCAGGCTGCATTAATAGAAGCTGCTCCATCCTGTGATGGGGCACTGGTGGTGCCCCATTGAATGAATGAACGATTGGGGTGACCACCCACCCCATAAGCAAACCTGCAGTGTAAGCAAGCCATATTAGCAAGGCCGTGATCAGGAGGAAAACTTCGGCAGGCAAATTAGCCTCTCTCAACCTGGCGCCTCCCAGTTGCCTCTGATGTTAGTTCCTAGCAGTCCCAACCAGCATGGGCAATGGTCAGGTGTGATGGGAACTGTAGTCCAAAATATTTGGGGAATGCCTGTCTGTTTTGAGAACAGTTAGCCCAAGAATTGACCCCTCTATCCTCTGGGCTACTTCCCTGAGCTTCCAAAAGCTGTCCCTGAGCGTTCTTGTCATTTTCCTTCCCTTTCCGTTTTTGCAAAGACCTTCGGGGGTCTGATTGATGCATCAGCCCTGTAATGTCTAATTTGGCTCTTAATTCTCCAGTTCTGCCTTTCATTTCCAGATGGCAACAGGCGACCAGCAGCACGGCGAAAGAGTGTGCCAGGCCCACAGCTCTCATGCAGCGGCAGTAACAAGCACCCTTTAATGAAAGTTGAATCAACAAAAGCAGATTCTTCATTCAATGAATAAGCACTTTAATTTTCTCACGGTGATCTCTCCCATCCCTGTTGGATTCGGTGTGGCTGGAATGTGCTAGATTAACTTCCCCGGAGACAGACAAACAAAATTTGTGCTTCTTGAGCAGTCAGCTCGCCTTGCTCAGTGAAGAAAACGAATGACAATAGCAGCCATTCCTGTGCAAAAGTAGAAACGCCACTGGCAGCCATATTCAATCTCTCCTTCCTAATTTCTCATCTTCTGCTGCCATCACTATTAGCACAGCACAAGGGTAGCCTGAAAGAATCAGGTGCGGTGTGGATCTTGCAGTTCAGTGCTCCAGCTGGCTAGATAAACAAGTAGTTTCTCCCGTGTTGGACATTCCATTCCATATCCTGCCCCGCATCCAGAATCCATTGGCACATCTTTGGAACATACATACCTGACTTTTCAATGACAGGGCAGTTGTATTCAATTAAAGTGTAGCATTGGGACAAGGCCTATCAGAATCTGAGCCTCCATGCATCTGTGGGCTTTCTCTTATGCTCGGCCCAGCCTTCCAAGCCAAGTCAGGCCAAGAGGAAGCCCATGAATGTTCACAGAGCCTTGGTCAACCTTGTGTGTCAGCTGCCCAGAAGGTGAATGTGGCTGGTGTGGAAGAAGGACACTCTAGCAGTGGTGTGGCAAGTCTTTCTTCGGTAGACCTTTCTATGCACAGGAGCATGTGAGGATCAATCCTTTCAAGTGCTTTGCAAATGCTGAGTGTGTTTGCCTGGAATTCATACCCTGGTCCAGAGTCCAAAGACCTGAGCCCAAAAATCCAGTAGATCCCCAGTCAGATTCCTCAGTTGAATTCCTCACGCATCCCTAGCTTCAGCAGAGAATGTCATCCAGTTCCTTTTCTTTGTAAAATCTTACCACCAATTTTGTCCTAAACAGGATAAAAGTACGGGGAGTTAAAAGACAATTAAATGGCGGCCGGAGAGGAGGGATAAATTACATTCACCCCTACTGATAACTGTGCTAAGTACAAGACAAAAAAAAAACAGCCCATCACCAAGAAAAATGGTGAGCTGCTAGCATATCACTGCAGCTCCGAGTGGTGTTATCTTCCAAATCTGGAGAGACACCAGGATGAGAAGAATTTAGTATGCATCTGTGGTTTATAGATTTATCAAGCACAAAGTTCTTACTTCCAAGTAGCAGGTGATTATATAAGGATTATTCCCATGGGTAGGGGTGGATTAAAACCCTTGCTAATCCTTGTCAAACCTACCATGGATAATGTTCCCCGTTAACTTACAAAAACACTGAAAGCAGTGGATCTCAGAGTTCGTTCGCATTTCCTAAGGAGTGCTCTGGTTTCCAAAATGCATGAAAATATCCTTCCCCATGGTCCTTCCAATACCTTTGAAATCCGAAGGTGACAGATAAAAGTCCTCTGTAAAAGTCACCCTCCCAAAGTCTTAAAGCACCAAAAGATGGTTTAAAATAGCTTGAAAACATACCAGAATTTGGCTGCTCTCAAGTGTTAACTCTGTTAGCCAGTGGGAATTCTTTGAACATGTCTGACCAGGGCCAAAATGCTGTGACCTGTTTCATGTCTTTTCAGCCCTTCTGCTTCTGATACAATTTTTGTTTTCTTTTTAACTAGCTTACAAGTCTGGCATGCTGATAAGGACCATGTCTTTCCTCCCAGCCTTCTCTGGTTCAGATTGGAAGTTTCACTTTTGGCAGCAGTGTGTCGTAATAAGAGCAAATGTCAGAAAGCAGCTCCGGAAGTGCTTTGACTCAGTGTAAACAGGCAGCGTGGCTAAATGCCTCAAATTGGGACCTGGGAAGAATGAAGGCTGAAAATTGAAATTTCCTTAAAATTTGAGAGCTCAGTCCTAGTATAGATCCATCCCATGTATTGAAAGCAGCTGCACAAAAGAGGGAAACGGAATATAAGAAAATGGCAAGAGTTCTTCAAACACATCCATCTGATGGCCCCAACTCATCTAATTCCTGACTGCTTCTTTATTGGTGATCCCTGGTGATTTTGCCCTGACGAAATCTCAGTTTTGCTCTAGGCAGAAGTTGCTTTTACAATTCTATCTGACTTTCCTTTGGAGTATAAGCTCTGGAAAGCAGAATGTCTTTATCAACGAGTCAGATCTTGTAAATTATCTGTTCTAATTCTGAGCATGGCAGGCCGATGTTGAAGGGTCTTTGGTGATAACAATGAGGGATTTAAAAGGACCTCCTTTTTCTCTGGAATACATCCTCCCCCTCCGTTTAGGTACCCTGGAAAGGAATGATCAAAAGGCGGGATGACAGCAATCTCCCTTCTCCTCAAAACTAAATCTTTCCTCTTCATAAAATAAACATAGATCTTCTACCATGAAATATACATAAAAATGTTTAAACATGTTAATTATTAAACCAATATTGATTCATATTGGATGAAGCTCTAAAGAGGAACGAGGGAAAAGGGTGGATTTAAAATCGTGTAATGTATTTAATATTGTCTCCACAGTTGCTTGGTATCAATATTCATCAAACCCAAACCACCAATAATCGTAAAAATGACAGGGTGTATTTATGATCTTCAGTCAATGAACACTGAATCGGTACGAAGCGATCCCAGCAAAGCAGTACTAAGTTGTGAGTGATGGGTTTATTTTCATCAATTTCCCTCTTCTGTTTGAGAAGCAAATCAGAGAAGCGGACATCAAAGTCTGGTCAAATATGGAGGAGGGAGGCGGGTGGACGTGTGGCTCTCCAGGAGTTTCTGGACTTGCAGGGGATGGCTGGGGATGGTAGGAATTGCAATCCAACAGCATCTGGATTGCACCAGGGGGCCCATCACCTTCTCTGCAGCATTGTCCTTAAACCTGGAGCAAGCTGGCTGGCTGGCTTATTTATCCATTTCTTTTATACCCTGCCTTCTGTTTTCTATACCAAAGCAGCTCACATTGTCCTCCACCCCACCATATTATCCTCACACCAACCCTATGAGGTAGGTTAAGCTAAAAGACAGTGGTTGGCCCAAAGTCACCCCCTGAGCCTCGTGGCCAGAATCACCTCCCTTTGATCATGCCAGTTATGCAGGATATTTCAGGCCTGTGTCGTCTCCTGATATGCCCACTCCGAAACCCATCCAGTACATCCTCGCATCAATTTGCAAGCTGAGAAATTCCAGGTCGGCATGCTTGAAGGACAGAAAATTGGCCTGTGTTAGGTGCAAGCCGATGCCTGTTTGGATAACGAAAAGTGAGCTGGGGAATGTCTGGAGTTGTACAATTCCTTCTGCTTAAACCTGCACAGACTTGCCCTGTTAAGCACATATTTAAACGTGCATCTTCAGCAACTTAAAAGAAATCACCTGGTTTTGCTCTTTGCTTCCCACTAATAGTTGGTTTCTACAACACCATTTTATTGTAGCTGCTTTTTAGGAAAGGAGTGAGATAATTGTTTTAAGTAAAAATGGTGCGAACTAAATCCTATTAAATTCACTTAGACTTGCTCCCAAGGTGACATGTACATAGATTGCAGCTTAAATAAAATACAGTTCGTTGTTTTCCTGATGTTTTTGAAACTTTTCCTCCGTTGATTTCCACTTGCTGTGCCTCCATCATCACTTCTGGAACCTTCTCTATGCATAAATAATACCTGTTATTGAAAATAACAGCACATAATTGCTGTCCTGAAGCCTTCAAACAAAGAAGCGGCTAGTTAGCATGACTTTTGCCTCCATCTTGAATGTCTGCACAGTAGTAAGGCCCCTTGAGTTCAAAAAGAGTATACTCCCAGGTTAAGGAGATGGGTTTACTACCCCAAAGCAAGAAAACCCCTCCTGGCAGGGCCCAGAGGCAGGAAATCCTCTTCTGTCACAGCCCCATTTGACAATCTGAGAAACTGCACCACCACCAGGTGCCTGCTGTGGGAAGCATGGATGGGGTCCGGGGCACTAGACCGTTTCTTGGAACCCGTGGCTTTTAGCACCAGGTGGAACCTGTTCAGACCTAGCTCAGTTGCCCATAAGGAAATGTATTGCTAAAAATGTGGGGAAGGAAAGGCACCTTGCTGGCGAGCAAGAAAAGTTTCCAGTAGGGCACTGGGGCCTGCAGGCACCATGTTGCCTACCTGGGGCTGATGTATCACCTCCAGTGATCACGGGCCCGAGCTTGGTCCCAGGTGCTGGCTTTGACCTTATAACGCCTTACCATACTCACGGAAAGCCTCTCCTAGCATCCACCTGTCCATAACTGCCTTTAGCCTTGAAGGGGCTCCTGCAGACGTTTCCTTCAGGGAGGCTCGGAAGATGGCAATGATGGAAGGGGCCTTTTCAGGGCTGGCCCCCAATTATGGAATGACCTCCCCAGCCTGACTCATCTGGCACCAACCATCTTACACTGTAGACACCTGGTTAGGGCCTTTCCTCAGGCATTCGGCACGGAATTAGGTCTTACATTTTACCTGTTGATCATTAAAAAACTGGGTTGAGATATGTCTGCCTATATATCGCACCTTTACGCTCTTATGCGCCTATGGCTTTTATAATGAATTGGTGAAAGCTTTGATCTTTGCCAGCCACCTAGAAAGCTTCTGCTGTTGAGCGATGTGGGGATGGAATGAATGAATCAATGTCAGGACAGAAGGTACAGAGTCAGGAAGAAGACACACCGCTTGGCTGCTTCCTTAGTGCAGCTGGCAAGCACTGTAAGCAGGGGGCCACGGGAAGCTGTCTTTTATGGAATTTTCCCATGGCTCCCTCTAGCCTCATACCGTGTGCGCCTGGCAGAGGCTTCCCGGCTTCCCGGCAGTACTTCTCCCCAGGCTACAGAGACTGAGCCAAGGACCGCCTGCAGGCATAGCATGTTCCCCACCACGGAGTCACGGACCCCTCTACAGTCATGCCCCTTCCCCAACGTAAGCAGAAAGCACAAAGGAGCACTCTTCAGAGCTTCGTTAGTGTCCAGATCCAACCTTGCCCGGAACTACCAAGACAATGATGAAATTGCGTCTTCTCCTTCTGGACGGCTTTATCAAGAGTATAATTTTTCAGCAAGAGGAAAATAAACCCTTCCAGTTTGTGCCTACTGATGATCCACTAAGCAGTGTGTGTAATTTCTGTTTAATGTGAGATGGGGAAGTGCGCATTAAATGGAATTTGGTCATTAAAAACATATTTGTGGGACTTTTCAAATGTCTGCGCCCAAGATACATAACACATCAACTGTCATTAAATCTCAGCAAACAAATTGGAAATAATAATCAGTATTTGGTTGCTGGTTAATTTGATTCTGATGTTTGTTAAAATGAAATAAGGCCATTCTCCCTCTCTTTTAATTTTAAGCTGGGAGGCCTCTCTTCACCTCCTGAACTCCCAGCTTGTATGCTTACAATTCAGAAGGGATTCACCTCATTCCTGAGAAGGGATTTATACTTGGAAGCCTGTCAGGGCAGAGTATCCTTTGATGATTAATGTCTCCTACTGGAATAACAGTAGCTTCACATTTCACTTGCTCGTGTTTCCTTTCTTGGCACGCGTTACCGTTCATGTCAGAAAAAGATTGTGGAAAAATCAAAGTCACAGCTTGGGGTGGGAGGTTGGAATGTTTGTGTGTAGTATTTATGCCATGCCTATTAACAGACATTCTTGAGGAAGTTCGGAATATATTTTAAATATATCTCCAAACAGCATGATTTATCTGTGAGAAGGTACACATTCTTCTCTATACCTTAAATCAGAAGATTACTTGGCGTCATCCCACATAAGTTTTGGACTTCAGCTCTGCAGTCAACACAGTCAGAGATTAGTTAGTGCAACATAGTTAATTTCAGAGTAAATCAATTCGGAATAAAACAGGTGGAAAAGCACAGTTAAGCTATTTTATCTTCCATGAAATCCTTACGGTTACTTGGGCCCCAGAAAAACAGGAACTGTTCCGAATACTTTTTTCTGTGTATCCTAACTCTGTCTATTCAAAGTGCTCAAGGTGGCTTGCAACACATTTTTAACATTATAAAATAGACAAGAGTTATTAGAAGGGGGAACTCTGTGTGTTTATCCCCCCAGGTCTTTGGTGGCCTGTTTTTGAAGCTCTGGACCACGAAAGACCTTGCACCAGAAATCAGTCCCTCACATGGTGAGGTCTCTCAACTGGGTTGTAACTGCAAATATTTTTTGCAGCACTGGTTCCTGGTGGGTATACAAAAGACACACTCAGGGAACTAAGGTGATCTTGTTCCTTTGTTTAATATGCTGCCCAATTAAAAATGACATCAGGGTGTCTCACACATAAAGGGGGTTTAAAAAGAGGGTAAAAGGGTTAAAAGCAGCAGTTGTGTAAATATACTAATCCAAATAGCATTGCAGAATGGGGTGACTTTTCCTAGTGCCGATAGGATGATGGAGTTTGTGCCAAGCAAATTTCCCTGGGGAAACAGAGGGAAGAAGGTTGGCCCCTGGGGATGGGGAACGTTTCCAGCCACACAACTGGGAGTTTGCGAGGAATTGTGGACACACTTTTAGCTTGGCCCAGTTCGCAGGACCAGGCAGAGCACAAGTCCATGGATTCTGGAGGGAGGGCAGGATTTCAAAGGGTTCATCTCAACCTTGAGCACAAGTGGAAGTTGCCGAGGACCATACACAGGGCCCTCTTTGTCCTTGTATCATCATCTGCCTCATATCCTGTAACTTGCCCAACAACCTTCACTTCGTTTCATACCCAAGGGAGAACGTTCCTGAGGAAATCCATCTAGAAGGGCTTTGTCAGATCACGAAGCACAAGAATTGCCAAATACCATGGTGATTTCACTCAGCCGTAGGACAGTTTTATTACTGGTGGTTGTATTGATGGTGGTTGTTGTCACTGTATTTTGTTTTCATTCGTGGACACATTGGGGTTTTCTTTTTAAATGAAAACAAGTATACACATTTTCTGAAATACATGAATAAATAAATAGCAGATATTGGAAAGATTACTGTAGCAGTGCTGGCTGAAATCAATAGCTTGAGGAGAGCTATTGTCTCAGCAGGATGCAGAGGCCAACTGAGGCTGCAGGAGGGCTGCCTAGTGTGGACCCACTGTTAACCCTAACCCTCTTAAGGTCTGTCATCATCACTAAATTCTGAAACTCCTATGATGTGAAGACTGCATGGGGAGCTTATTTTATGAGTTTGAGGAGTACAGGAAAGTTAGATGATCTGTCCTACAAGGTCCTGGAGCAGCACATTACAGTTCATTGGATGTTACCTCCTCCCACATAGACTTATTAAAGGCAAGAAGATCATTAAAGCCAGAAAAGATAGCATATATGGGAAATGTTTCTTTAGTTATTCTGTCCACAATCTGCTTAGATTTCTCACATTCAAAACCTACTACTGCTATTATTGCTATTATTATTATTATTATTATTATTTCTCCCATCAACCTACCTGTAATGTCAACTCGTCACATGAAGGTATCAAGCCTGCACTGATTCACGGACTTTAAAGCAAATTCTTAAGCTGCCTGTTGAAATTGCGACGATGCAACACTTAATATGCTGACCTAGCTAATGATGCCCTGGTGCTGAAATATTGCGTCCGACCTCACTTCATTTCTTTAAACATAGCTTTCTGATGCCACTTCCCTTAGCAGCATCTAATTCTAAGGTAGCACTTTGGGATTTCAATAAGGGAATTAGAGGCTCTCCCAGTAGGCCTTCAGTCTCTTGATATTTATCCCATCAGCTGTGCCTTTAGTCAGCCTTCAGCCTAGGATGTTTGTCTATTAAATTAAGAGTATTTCAGAGGGGAGAAGCCATTTGGAAGCAGTAAATGATACCGCAATGGCACGCTCTTAACTCTCTTGCTGTTCCATCAATTACTCTATTAGACACTGTCACAAGCATTTGGTAGATTGCTTTGGCTCTTATCTCTTTTTTCCATTCCGATCCAGGGTAGGTAACATTTAGCTTTAAAAAAGGACAATCATTTATACAAAAGAGAAGTATCTATACTTAAGTCATCCGACAGACCAATCCTAGGATCACTTGACCATGTCTAGATGAGTGTAGGGCTTTTGGATTTCCAGCTATGAAGTCAGAATCATGGAAGCATAGTAGAGCTGGAAGGGGCCAGAGGGCTGTCAGGTCCAACCCCCACTGAAAACCACCCCAACCTTGTAGGTGGGGACCCACAGTTGGACCCCTTTCTTTCTCAGAGTCAGAACAGGAAGAAACACATTGGTTTCTGCAAGGTGAGGGAGACCTTGGAGAAGGGGATTTTGGGGTGTCCTAGTGAGTGCAGAGGAGAGACTTACCAGGGCACCCCAACAGATCATCCAGATGGCACCAGGCTGGGACATGGGCAGCTGAGGATGCCTTTATTAATGAAACAATGACCTAGCTACACCCTGGACTTCTGTGTCTTGCCTCAACATTCCTCTATGTAATCATCAATGCATACTTAGCCCATTTCTGAAAAGTAACCAAGTGAAAACCTGGCGATTTACTTCGAGGAGGATCATTCAGGACTAGGGGTGGGTGAGCATTCCATTCATTCATTTAAAGCATTTGTATGCCACCCACTTGTGTCACTGCACGTCTGGGCAGCTCACAGTCACAAGATAAGATGCCATAAAAACCAACCACAGCCTATTACAATACAACGTCAATAAAATATGGACAAAAATGCAAAACAGAAGGTCAAGTGGCATTAACTATTAAAATCTTTGTTAGAAAGGAATTTTGCTAGGTACGCTTGTTTGTTTTAGAGAAGAACTTCACAAAAGTTGCAAATTTCTTCCTTGGCTCTATGAAAAGAACTCGACATTTGAACCAACAAAAAGCACATGGTAGCAAGTGACAACTAGGAAGAGGAGTGCTTAGCTCTTAAATGATAGACTTGGAATCACTGTACATTCAGCCAAGCGTGTCATAAGGATTTAAAGTGACTACCTCTCTTCCCCAACTTGTCATCCATTTCCTTTTCATAGCCAAAGCACTCTGGGTGGGATACAAAGATTAAACCTGTAAATATGCAATGCAGCAGTATATACCGTCCCTTGTCTTCAACAGCTTGATAGCAGAAAGCTGCAGTATAATCCTGAAATAGCTGCACCTATAAATTTGGCCCATGCACTTTCAAGAATTTTGCTCAGTTCTTTCGATATGGATAGAAGAACTCATCACATTTGCAGAACTGCTTGCAGATAAATCCTCTAGCCGCTGGACGGCATCTGGATGGCCATAAGTTTCTTCAGATTTCCAGCTCTGAGATGGGAAACAGAGCTGAAACTTTGGATTGCAAGTCTCCTTTCCTCATTTCTAAAGCACTGCAGTTAGATGGCTGATGTCAGCCATGGAGTGGATGGGTGAAATTGAGCTGCCTCGTGCTTTGGATAGGATGCCCATCATCCTGTGAGGTCAGAGGGCTACACGCATCTGCACTGGATGGGTTTCACCATGGTGAGAAGAGCATGCAATTATTATTTTTTAAACTGATGTGTGAGAAGACAAAATAGGTAGACTGCCCTTCTCTGGAATAAGGATCTGTGAGAATTTCATTGCAGCTCCAAAATCACTTGGAAATGCTCCCTTTGCAATGCCACATGGAACACAAATGGGAGCACATTTTCTCCAGAAGCATTGGTGAGTTCTGAAACCTGCTTTCAAATCTGCAAAAAGCCTGTATTTTAAAAATGTACCCTTTTCTCCAACAGCAGCACTTTCTCAATTCATGCACAATTAAAATCACACATGCTTTAGTCTACCGGGGAATTTTGCACCAATTTGGGTACTGCTTGTAGAGCTTTTAACTTGGATGGCTGTTCATTTTGCACAATCTTCTCCTTTCTGCACAAAGTCACAGTGGTCACAAATTGAGGGGAGGTGAGAGGCAAGGTGGTATTGGAGAATCTTTGCTCACCCCAGTTCAGAATTGCTCATGAACGAAAGAAAAAAGTGGGAAGCAAAAGCAAAGCAAGACTCTTTACTTCCTCTGGAGAGCCTCAGAAATGATTTGGATGAGGAAGTACAGAGAATGGTTGCCAGATTTGCAGATGACACAAAATTGGGTAGGATTGCTAATACCCTGAAATACAGAAGGAAGATTCAAGGTGACCTTGGTAAGTTGGAGCACTGGGCTGAAAACAACGGAATAAAACTCAGTAGGGACAAATGCCAAGTGTTGCATCTAGGAAAAAGAAACTGAACACCAGCATTACAAAATGGGGAAAACTTGGTTCAGCAATACCAATGCAAATGAGAAGGTTCTAGGAACAGTTGTAGATCACAAGCTGAATATAAACTAACAACATGATGTGGCTGCAAAAGGAGGAAATATTATTTTAGGCTACATTCATTCCAGATCATGTGAAGTACCTGTTCCCCTTTACTCAGCACTGGTTGGGCCTCATTTGGAGCCCTGTGTCCAGTTCTGGGCACCGCAGTTGAAGAAAGATGCAGACGAGCTGGAAAGGGTTCAGAGGAGGGCAACAAGGATGATCCAGGGACTGCAAACAAAACCCTATAAGGATAGATTGAAAAAACTGGGCATGTTCAGCCTCAAGTAGAGAAGACTGAGGGGAGACAGGATAGCGCTCTACAAGTACATGAAAGACTGTCACAGCGAGGAAGGGCAGAATCTCTTCTTGCTCATGCCAGAGTGCAGGATGTGGAACAGTGGGCTCAGGTTACAGGGAGCCAGATTCCAGGAGATATCAAGAAGTTTCCTGACCCTTAGAGCAAAACAACAATGGAACCCATGACCTGGGGAGGTGGTGGGCTCTCCCACACTGGAGACATTCGAGATGCAACTGGACAACTCTGAGAGGGATGATTGAACTCAGAGCCTCCAATGAGCGGCTCTGTGATTCTCCAGCTGAGATGAGAAACCTCATGCATTAGAATTTCATTGGGTTTACAAACTAAGTGTAGCGGAGTGACATCTCCGTCTTCAAGCAAGAGGGATATTTTCTGATTGTTCCCCTAATAAACCCACGTGGCATCTATGCCTGGTAGCAACTCCCTCCCGTGGATGTCATTGGGGTTTTGATTATCAGATCCAGCATGTGTGAAGATTGCAGTCTTTTGCTCCCCATGGGAGCACAGCTCCAGTCCAGGGCGATCTTCCTTCGCATATCTTGATATGGGTACAGATACAGTTCCAAAGAACCTTCCAGGACAGTGTTAATTGAGCAACAGTCAAACCGTGTTGGGGTTCACCAAGGGTTTTGACAGCAATCTTTTCCAAAGAGAGGTTCCATTTTTCAACAACTGCTCTTTGCTGGCAGATGTCTTCATAGCCGACAGATTTATTGCTTTCCATTTTTCAAAAGGCTGCAGCTACTGGTTGCGATTTGAAAATATGACAAGAGATCCCATGCTGAGGCTGAAATATTAGAGGAAATTTCAAAAACATCAGAGGATGGCAAGGTTCCTACACAGCCACAGGGAAACCAGTTCTCTCTGAGGAGGTGAGACAGTGTCCGGACTTCAGAGTCCACATGGGGCTAGCTCAGCTGAATTCTGCTCCATATCCCCTTCCAGTATTTTGTTCATAACCTCTAAAATGTCCCATCTCTGACAGCCCTGCTCAAGCCCTGGGCTTCCTTTATGGGATGGATCCATCTCACAGTCAGTCTTCCTCGTCTTCTTCTGCCTTCAACTTTCCTAAGCACGATTGTCTTCTCCAATGTGTCTTGCCTTCTCATGATGCACCCAGAGTACGACAGCATTAATTTTGCCATTTTTGCTTGCAGAGAAAGCTCTGGCTTGATTTGATCCAGGACACAGTTTTTCATCTTTCTGTCAGTTCAGAGTATTTGCAGAGCTTTCCCCTACCACCACACAATTACCAACATCCATTTTCTACCTGTCAGCTCTCTCCGCTGTCCGGCTTTCACACCTGTCCATAGTGATCAGGAATACAGGAGTGTGGATTATCTTGGCCTTGGTCTCTAGTGAGATGTCCTTACACTCGATAGTATTTTCTAGCTCCTTCATTGCTGCCTTCCCTGCCTCAGTCTTCTTCTAATTTCTTGGCTGCAGTCTCCCTTTGAATTGGCAACAGAGGCAAGGTGTTCATAATCTTTTACTCTTTAATTTTTTTCATTACTGGCATTAAAGTTGAGTAATTCTCCTGTAGTCATGATCTTTCTTTTCTTGAAGCAACTGAGGTCCTGCTTTTACACTGCCTTCTTCCACTTTTACCAGTTAGTTTGGCTTACTAATTTTTAAAAAATCATTTAAAAGCTGTATAATTTATTTTAATTCTGTCCACTGGATGTTGTTACTAAAACTCTTAGCTTTCAAAGGGGACAAAGATGGTCTGAATTAAAGCTTCTTTTATTCCTTGGTTTGGGGCCTATTATTTGGAGAATAATGATACTCCAAAAGATTAATCCTATGGCGACATAAAGAATTATTCCTATGAAGGTATTTTTTCACCTGGGTATATTGATTTGTAGTTAAACAAATGGAAAAGGCAGGAAGTTGAAATTTTTTAATGCTTTAAACTAGGCACATTGTGATAAAGTCCTAAAAGGACTAGTCCATAGAACTACTTATATGTAAATTACAGGACAGGATGTGAGCTTAGGACACAAGTTACCCCTTGATGCAACTGAAGAACTTGCTTGTAATATTTGGGAAAGCGCAGATTTCAGAGTGCCAGGGGGTTTGGGTCCATGCAGAATTCTGCAAAGTACAAATCCAGAAAGTTTACAACATACTGAGAACTAAGAGAAATGCTCATGCTCCCTAACCTTCCTTTTCTGTCCCTTTTGGACTGATAGGTAGTTTCCCCACAATGTGAAACCTGAAAACGTGGCTCCAACCTTCAGCAGATCGTGACCTTCACCCTATTCAAGGACATAAATATTTAAACTCTTGATCCCAGGATACCTTTTAAACCAGGGGTGTTAGGGTGCCAATGGTCTCCCCAAAGAAGAGAAAAGTGGTGTTGCTATAATTTTCATACGCATTATCACTCTAATATTTACAACAGCATCATGGACCTTATCATGTGCACAGGGTGGGTAATAGTCCATCATCTGGAGGGGATTTCGCTTCCTACTATTTGCACTGCAGTGGATCCTTGGGGGCCGTTCTCACACTCTTTTGCTGTCAGATAGCCATGCTTAATGGTTGCTTTCATTTTCAAGGTTTCTTGCCTCCTAGAATTACAAAAGAAGAAAAAGGCAATGAAAAGGGAAAGGGAAAGCATTCTTTCAAAAGCGAAAGGGAAAGCTTTCTTACAAAAGCCCTCTGGACTTGCTCATTGGATCATAGCCATGCCTTTGATAGCCCGTGTGGTGTAGTGGTTAAAAGCATGGCAGTGGGACTCAGGTGACTGGGTTCAAGTCCCTCTCAGCCATGGAGCCAACTGGGTCAGTCAAAGACTCAGCCCATCCTACCTCACAGGGTTCTTGAAGTAGGAGTAAGATTGAGAGCAGGAGGGGAGAATGATATAAGCTGCTCTGAGTCCTGTTAAAAAAGAGAGAAGGGGGGATATAAATCAGATAAATAAGGCATCATTTGTTTCCCATAAAAATAGGTCATCCACTACAATTTTGCCTGGTGCCTCACCAGAAGGTTCATATGAAGAAGCAATAGACCACCTTCCTCAGATGCCTTGCATCTTTCCTCTGCCTTCTAGTCTAGATGATCACATCCTTGGATTTTCCATAAAATCCATAAACTCCACTTCCATCAGTCCCTCCTTTATAAAAAAGGCACCTTCACCTGGTGGGTTTGCATATTGTCTTCAAATTTTCTCATTGGAGAGAAGAACCTCTTCTTCTTGGCATCACCTTGATGAAGCATGTTATTTCCATAAAATTTAGCAAAAGCAGGAAACCTTGAGAAGTGGGGATGGAAAAGGAAGGGGATTCCTTTGCCTATCCTTCTGAAACCTTTTTAAGTTTCTTAGAGATACTCCTAGGGAACTTGTTCTCAGAGTGGTCCAGCAGGAGCATAAAGAGGCAGGCTCCACCTCTCTTGCACACCTGGTCCCCTCAAGTATAGAAGCTCTTCCTGCAATTCCCATCCGATTCTCTCCAGAAGTAGTTTTTAAAATACATATATGCATGGCAGTTCCTTTTGGGGAAGAAACAAAGGTATAAAAGTTTCATATCCCAGGCACACAAAAAAGCAAACAAACCAGGTAGGCTCCCCTTTTTTTTACCATTTCATACATGTAATCGTGATCAACCCTGACTGCTCTTTAGAAGGCCAGATAGTGAAGATGAAACTCAAATACTTTGGCCACCTAATGAGAAGGAAGGACTCCTGGAGAAGAGTCTAATGCTGGGAACAATAGATGGCAAAAGAAGAAGGGGACGGCAGAGGATGAGGTGGCTGGATGGAGTCACTGAGGTGGTTGGTGTGAGCTTGAATGGACTCCGGGGGATGGTGGAGGACAGGAGGGCCTGGAGGAATGTTGTCCATGGGGTCGCGATGGGTCGGACACGACTTCGCGACTAACAACAACAACAACAACATGTAATCGTCATCAAAGCATCTACAGTACTTTCATTTATAATATGAACAAGAGCAAAATGCATGGCCATTAACAAGGAATGCGGGGAGAAAGCCCACCATTTTCCCTAGGAAATACAAATGTTCGGAGTTCTGAAATGCAACACTCTTCCAATACGGAGTCCGGATGGGCCAGCTCCAAGCAGAAATGCACAGAACTGTCTGAAGGATCCGAGTGGAAGCAGGGGATGCTGCACACCCCAACGCTGTGCACCCTTACTCAAGAACTCCAGACATTTCCTATCGAAAGCGACAGAGAGCCGTACAAAACCTCGCCGTTGTGATCCGCCGTTGTTCCAAGCATTTATCCCAGCAGGCCGTTACCTGCTGCCAGTGTTCTGTCTCCGAACAATTTCCAAGGGTGCCCCCACCTGGGGAGCATTACAATAGTCAAGTCTCAAGCTTAGGAAGGCATGGATGACAGGATGACAAGAAGGGAGCAGAATAATTTTTAAATGAACTAAAGCATTGGTGCTCGCGCAGCAGGCCTGTCTCGCATTTCCAGTGTCCAGCTTAGCGAACCTTCCTCCCCCTCTGACTTTTTCCCTCCTGCCTGAGCGTTCCAGGGGAAGAAAGTCTTATTTTTTCAGGCAGAGGATATACTTTTGCCCTTTGAAACATCACAGCAAGCTCTCTGCTTTGCGTGACTCCGCCAAAGGCTCTGCGGAATTAGCCGAGTATTGCCATTTTAGGCTGGCTGAGGAGGCATCCCTCCGAGTGTCAGCCACCCGGGGAATGCTTAAGTCCAATCAGTTCAGGCTACACACAGCCCTGAAAGCTTTCCCAGCCCACTCCTCCTGCAGAGGAGAGAGCCCCTTGAGCGAAAACAAAGGTAGGCACTGAGAGATGTGAGGAAGGGAGCTGCTCAGTCGAATCTCAGCACTTGCCCTGATGCAGCAAGTGGTTCTCAAGACCAGGGCTGTTTCGGTTGCCTGCCCCTTAAGAAGGACCCTCTTAGAAAAACAGAAACAGAGCGAGTCAGAAGGGACCTCCCGGGCCATCTAGTCTGACCCCCGGCTCCAGCTGGCTCCGCTCACAACATGCCCACCATGTGCATATCCAGCCTGTCCTTGAACACCCGAACCGATGGGGCCTCAACCATCTCCTGTGGAAGCCCATTCCATACTCCCAGGGTCCTGACTGTCAGGAAGTGCTTCCTGGCACCCAAACTGAACCTGGGTTCCCTGAGCTTGGCTCCGTTGGAGCGCGTCCTGCCTTCCTCTGCAGGGGAGAACAGGCCTCTACCCACCTCCGTGTGACACCCCCTCACATACCTGCATGTCACCAACAGATCCCCTTGGAGTCTCCTCTTCTCCAGGCTGAAGAGACCCAGTTCCCTCAGTCTTGCCTGCAGCCCTCCCAGCTTCCTGTTCCATAAAACACATTGCTGCATTTTATATATTTTCGCTGTTGCCCCTGGCTTTAAAATGCAAAGGAGGCTTACAAATGCTGCACAGAACAAGCTCCAGGGAAGAAGTTATCGCGTGATGACATTTTCCTATGCTTTTATTTTTTTTAATTTATTTATTCACACCTAGGCTTGCACCTGGTTTCCTTTGGTGCAGTACTTTACTAATAGAAAGAAATGCTTCCATCCCCTGGTAAAAATCACACAGAAGCACACAGACACCATAATTTTGGTGTGCCCATCACAAGGGCTCTTCCCTGGTGGTTCTTACCAGTGCATAGAATGGTTTGTGTACATGGGTCAACATGAAAAGGACGATGTGCTGTCCTTTATCTCATCACTTCATGATGGCAAAAGTGATGTGTGCATGGTGGGCATGTTGTAAGTGGAGCTGGCTGCTGCCGGAGGTCAGACTAGATGGCCCGGGAGACCCCTTCTGACTCGCTCTGTTTCTATGCTTCTATGTGATCAGAAGTTGCATCTCTGATAACATTCCTGAGAGTGTTTCTTTTCTTTGTCCTTGTGGACATGGAGAAGTGTGGAAACGAAACCAACACATGACACGGCTCAAGCTCCCCTTCCGCAAGGGTGTCCTGGGGGTGGAAGATGCAAAGGGGTGTCCAGGCTGCCAACCCCATGAAGAGTTTTGGGCAACACAACAACCAAGAGGCACTATGGGGTCTCATCAATACCGCCTGCACTGCGTTGGCTTCAGCTCTTCCCATCCCCATCGCTCTTGTTTGAATTGGCTCAAGGCACAGCCCAGTTGAACACATACACTGGCAGCGAGGAGAGAATCTTTGAAAAATCACGCTTCTGGACACACAAATTACAGCACAGTGTGGCTATTTGTACTGAGGAGATTTAA
The DNA here is from genome assembly GCA_023646645.1 of Varanus salvator macromaculatus. NCBI lineage: Eukaryota > Metazoa > Chordata > Lepidosauria > Squamata > Varanidae > Varanus > Varanus salvator. The sequence goes on from JAIXND010000773.1 coordinate 10,550,666, forward strand.
TCAGATTGCTAAGGGCCCTCGTCCGGCACCCTGTTTCCACTGCCACCTTGTTTCAAGGGCAGCACAGCTAATGAAGGTGGATTGAACCTTGCTCAGAAAATGAATTGAAGGAGGGAAGGCACGGTGGCTGATGCGCTGGCATGATTCGATTACTTGGAGATGCTTCGTTATTTCCTGGGAGCTTTCAAAGCAGGCATCCATGACTGGCTGCATCAGGGACTGAATCAGGGACAGGGATGGCCTCGCACAGGCCAACATGATCCTGGGCAAAGAAATCAGGCAAGCCATCCAAAATTAGGAGAAAGTGTGGGCTGAATTGGTGCTTGATTGCAGCTTAAAGGATTTTTACTCTGATTTGTATTCAAGGAGCTTGCAAAATATCCCAAAAACACACAGAACTGGGGTGCCATCCTGTGGAGGAACTCAAGAGGAGGCCCCATTGAGATCAATGGAACTTAATGTGGCTTTCTCCTGGCTTTCATTCCTTGTGCCTTTCTCTGTCATTTCCATGTGCCTATTTTAAATAACAAGCCATCAAAAATAGATGCCTATCAAACCCTGGTGGGCATGTCATGAGAGGAGCCGGCTGGAGCCGGGGGTCAGACTAGATGGCCCAGGAGACCCCTTCTGACTCGCTCTGTCTCTATGTTTCTAAAGCATTCTGCACATTGTTGTTGTCATGTGCCATCAAGTCACTTCTGACTTGTGGTGATTCTATGGATGAAAGTCCTTCAAACTGTCATCCATGAAATCCCTGTGTAGCTTTTCTAAGTTGAAGGTTGTGGCTTCCTTGACCATGATCCATGTTTGGTCTTCCTTTTCTTCTTCTGTCTTCAATCTTCCCTAGTATGATTGTCTTCTCCAGGGAGTCTTGTCTTCTCATGATGTGCCCAGGGAAAGTTCTGGCTATAGGACCCACTTATTCCAGTCCAGGGTATTCACAAAACTCACTATGTTTTGAACCCACCCAATTTCTTTCTGTCAACTTTTTCACTGTCCAGCTTCCATGCCCATCCATAATAATTGGGAATACAATGGTGCGAATGATCCTGACCTCAGTCTCCAATGCTTACACTGAAGAAATCCTTTCTCATTTTAATCCTTTCTCATCCTTACACTGGATGGAATCATTTCTAATTCCTCCATTGCTGCCTTTCTGAGTCTCAGTCCTCTTCAAATTTCATGACCTCAGTAGACGACAGCACCAAGGTATACAGAATCTTCCCAATGTCAATTTCTTCACTGTTGACAGTTAATTTCTGTAATTCTCCTGCAGTCACCATTTATAGATGGTGCTCATCTTTGATAATATGTGCCAATCATTTCTGCCAATCCTAGTGATACTGATGAATTTGAGAGCTTGGGAGTTCAAAATGGCTTGGTTCCCCCAGCCGGAACGATGACAGTAATTAAGAGTCAAGTCCAAACTTTGCGGAAGTTGAAATGGAACACAGCTTTGCACAAGCCACTTCTCCTGCCTTCCTCTCCTTCCCGCTATCACATATCTACCATCAGTAGGAGCAAAGTCCAAGCTAGGAAACTCAATCATCGCCTCCCTCATTACATCCTAGAAACCAAGGTAGGCGTGCTGAAGATAAGCAATTCCATGCTGGCTCTATCATATTCTGCCTGAGTCTTGAAGTATAATGTCGGGGAGAAACTCTGCGGGAATCCTACAGGAGTTTCCCCCCCTTGCACACGGAACTGTGCTTAAGAATGTGAAACAGCTGGCCGAGTTGTGGACAACATGAAAGCAAGGGGGATACCACCAAGCAGAGGCTGACGGAGGAACAACAAAGGCACGGACATGAAAAGCACTGAAGTGGGTCCTAGTAAGCAACGTGGATCTTTGAAAGGCAGCGAGGAGCTGGTGTGAAAGAAAGAAAAGCTCCAACTTTTCACGGCCGACTCGCCAAACGCCTGAAATGCCACAGGCGCCTTCCTGCCAAGCTCTCACTGCCTCCTTACACGCACCAGCTGCACCATGGCAGACGGAGTCACGTGATCTGCAGATCACCATCTAAAGAGAGAAGGAAGAAGATGCTGTTTTTCATTAGACTTTTGGATGGCAACAGGATGAGGCCTGTGGTTTTTTTCCTTTTCTCAAGCACAGGAGGGGGACAATATTAAAAGAAAAACTTTAAGCAACAGGCAGGCTGTTTTGAAAGAGGTCTCTGTTGCCATATGCAAATCCCTCCACCAAGGGATTTCCCGAGCCAGCTCAGAAATGGAAATGGCAGTGATGCAGTTCTTGAAGACTTTGGGTGGAGGAAAATATGCCCCCACAATCAAATGTCCAGGGGGTGAGCCAGCCATGGTTCAACCAGCTCTGGTGGTTCATCTCCTTTGGCTAGTGCTGCCTACAAGCTGAAAGTCCACTTCTTCTAGGGAGGTTGGCAATATATGTGGATGTTTTGGCAGACGTATCCACAGCCACGATCTAGAATTTCAAGCCAACCATCTGAAAGGTGCTCACCATTTGAATGCGATGCTCCAAGTTCTTAGATATGAGAAAGTCATTGGAACACAGGGAGTTGCTTTTTATCAGCTCAGGCAATTTGTCCTTATAACCCACCCATTGTTACAGTGACTAAGAATGTGTGTACAAGCACAACTCCAGTTTGCTGAGCTTTTGTTCCCTTTGTGTGAACAGTCATGTGTGTTTTTGTGCGTGTCTTTTCAACTCTTTGATATGTATACGTTTTTTTTCTTCCATTGCTTAAAGCCTATTTAGGTGTATTCTTCCAAAGTGTGCACCTTTCTTGGCATTTTTCAAATATATGTTTGCTGCCCAATGGATTTCAGCTTTGGGTGTTGGGCTGGGTTGGATTCAGTCCGGTCTGTGAATCATATGGCAAGCTCAGCAATGTATGGACTTTGACCAAAAATTGCTTTCTACTCTGGGTTCAGTTTGGGAAGGGCGAATGGGGATGCATTCTGATTTTCAAAAATGGAAGCAAAATTATCATCTACCCCTGCCCGTGGTCCTCCGGATTTGCAGGCAAGCTTCTTTTTCTTCCTGCCCCACCTGAACACACGGACATTATTTTTCAGGATTGCACCTGGTTTGTACCTTCCAGAATAAACACAGCTCCAGCACACAATGCGATTTGTCCCTGATCTCCTGAGTCTCAGCTCCATGTTCTTCACCACCATACCACCCTGGCTCTCCATTATCGCATTGAAACCCACCTTTTTCGCTCACAGAAATCAGGATGCCATGTGAGCCCTCTCCAGGAAGCGGGTTCATCTCAGCCAAACAGGAGGCTGAGCGAGCAAATTAAGGTCATCTAGATCAGGACTCTCTGGATAAACACCACTTTTCTTTCTGCCACAAAAGATTGTCAAGAGGGGACACACTTTGATGAAAATCTGCATATTTCTGTGCCTTTTTTCAGATCTTCGAACAATAGGCATTTTTCAAAACGCTGTTTCTCCATGCGCATGTTTCAAATGCAACCAAGTCATAGAATGCACTTCCTTTTTGGTCTGAGAATAACAGTATAAGCTCAGAAAAGGAGAGATTTTGACCATAGACGGCATGCAAGGCTGTGTTTAGTCAAGACGGTGTTAACTGGCTAAAATCTGAGCAAAAGAAAATTGAAACAAATTTCTCAAGGATCCCTTTTCGCTCAGACCCTAGAAATGATACATTCGGTGCTGCAAAACATTTCTTTTCTCAGGCGACTATCCAAATCCAGGCAGTATGTAAACTGTCTTGAACAAGGAAGGTTTTTCCTGTTCCGTTATCCCCTTTGGTAAAGAAATCTCATATCGCCAGTAAAAATCGCAAGTGTATGCTCAGAGATTGTTAATGAACATGTTTCCTGCAGATAATTATAGGGGATAGGATATTGAAAGCACTTTAAACATCTCATTCTTCTAATTCATTAATTGTATTGCAATTATACTCTTCTTATATGCTCTCCAGCTCTCTGGAAATCAGAAGTTTAGGGGAAGCATAAGAGACGTGAGGGAGGAGACGGGTTTGCTAGAAAGAGTGTTTCCTACGAAAGGTTAACTGAAGAAGTAAGAAATATTTATAGTGATTGCGTGGGGTATGCTGAAGGGAAATTGGCTTCCTAAATGTTTCAAAGAACAAGATAACATTTATCTTATAGTATTATCCTTTCAAGATAAATCACAAATACAGCTGTACAGGTGGGGAAACGCAGATAATGACATTGCTCAAGACTAGGAGAGGAACATATTTGGAAACTTTGAACAGTGAGTTTCAGAGGACGAACTAAACTCACTGCCCCTCTTCACAGACAAATGCCGCACCCCCTGGCTCTATACCAGGTGATTCCCACACTTGGATTCCATGCTCGAAATTTGTCCTTACAAATTTGCACCCCGAAGGAGCTTGGGGAAGCCCACAGAAAGGGCTCTCTCATTTTGTGTGCACGACACCCCTGCAGAGTAGGCTTTCACTCTGTGGCCTTCATGACTGGGTGGGGATTTGCACTAATTTCCCTTCAGAGCCGTGTGCAAATCTCTTCTCAACAGGATGTGCAAATCTGTAAGCACTGCTGAATCCCAGGAGGGGGGGAAAACGGCCAAAACACTTGAACGTGTTTGCTGGAAAGTCTAATCATGAATGACTAATGTTTGGGTCATATGTGCCTAAACTGAAAGTTTACCACTGAAGCATCTGATCCATGGTGACTCTGGGAATATTTTTCCATTGCAAAGGGCTTCAGGAAGTCCCAACACTAGCTCATTAAATCTGGACTCTGCTCACATGCGCTGGGTTTCCGGGCCCGGGACAAAGCGGATGACCGTGATGGAGAACATCATGCGGCATCACTGGTGGGTTTGCTCTGGGACATCACAGAGGTGGATTTCTGCAGCCAGAGGCGATGTTGCAAGTGTCGGCAAGCTGTGCAGCAGCTGAGCAGGACTCGGATCGTTCCTCCAGCTGGGCTTCCAGCTCCTCCTCTCCCCCTGTGCTGTGGGTTCCTCACCTCTCTCAGCATCTTTCTGCTCTTTCTCATGCTGTTTATTCTTCTCCTTTTTTCCAAAAAAAAGCCTGCACTTCTTCATTTCCCCCCACTGTTCTGCCTTTTTTATTATTCTGATTCTCTCAGTCACGGCAAGATGAATCACTTGCTTACAGGCAGGATTCCAGCTTGCAAAATTCTTACCTAGCAGACTGTTTTCTCCCTGTGGCTTCCATCCCTTTGCGTGTCTGCTGGACAGATGTTGCACTTCTCAGCATCAGCAGCAGAAAACTCTGGGGAGGGTGTTGCTGTAGCCGGGGGCAAGGAACGGACAATGCTTCCCAAGTACCTGTCTATGAGTCAGCAACTTGGTCTGCAGCTGGGTGCCAGGGCTGGAAAGACTCGACTGCGGAAAGGAAGCTGCAAGAGTCGGTGCACCGAAGCGAGTGCTGCTTTAAAGGCATCGTTAGCAGCGGCATGGTTAGAAGGGGGGTGGTCCCTCCAGTGGTTGGGGATCTGAGCCTGGCGGTTCACCCCCACTGTGGTCCTACTCCAACCTGGGGTTAGTGGACAATAATCAACATTCCTGTTGCATTTTGCAGATTGGCAGGGAAACTGCTCTCTTGCTATGGATAGAATTAGTTTTCGTGTGTGGGGGGGGGATTATTTTGATTGGGGTCCGTGCTGCAGTTGATACAGTCCCAGTGGATCTAAATTTTCCTGCTGCTTGCCCCATTTTCTGGGATACTCTCCCATTTTTTATCTTATAGCCAAGGTGTGGGCAGACTTGGTGGAGGTGTGACATTCACATGAGTGTTTTGGATCCTGGCCCTTCCTGCCAGGGGTTAATGCCTCCCTTGATCAAAGCAGGGTCTCAGCCTGCCGAAAGGAGGCAGTGCTGAGACTCAGGTGCCAATCCCTGACTGCCTGAATCCCACTGCGTTGGATCATTATAGTCCATTTTTGGGCAAAGTATTAGCACGTGTGATGACCACTCAAGACCAAGGATCCCTGGATGAGATGGGATGTCAAGATCCATTTCAATCAGGCTTCGGAGTTGGTTATGGTATGGAAGTGACTTTGCTCACCTTGGTGGGGACTGGACAGAGAGTGACCTTGTTGGTTCTGCTAGGCCTCCCTTGTTGTCATGAGCCATCGGGTTTGTGCTCCGCAGCCCCGTGTGCGATGTGTCTGTCTGCTTCAGCATCTTCTGAGTCAGATGAACAACCTGAGGCTCTTGAATGGTTCTGTGTGCCCAGTCGCCTTGACTGGAAGTTTTTAGGATTCCTTTTAGACCAGCGAAAATTCTAAAACTTGGTTTGTGATGGTATAGCTTTGTTCAAGACAGATAAGAGCTCATAACCAGTGTGGTGTGGTGGTTAAGAGCATGGGACTGGGACTCAGACGATCCAGGTTTGAGTCCCCGCTCAGCCATGGAGCCAACTGGGTGACTTTGGGCCAGTCGCAAACTCTCAGCCCAACCCACCTCACAGGGTTGTTGTTGTTGTGGGGATAAGATGGAGAAGGAGAATGATGTAAGCTGCCTTGAGCCCTTTGTAGGAAAAAGGCAGGATATAAATCCAAAAATAAACAAACAAATAAATAAATAAATAAAATATTCTGGAACGAAGTCTCCCTGAGCAGCCGGAAGATGCACAGTCCCTCCAAGCCCCTCAGCATCCTGGCTTCTCACTCGGCCCCACGTGCTCCATCTTGTGCTGGGGAGATCCCTTAAATCGCTGGCTTGTTTTCTGACGAGCCATCCCTGCCCTGCCGAGCCCAGGCTGCCAAAAAAGGCAGGATATAAATCTAAATAAATAAATAAATAAATAAAACGTTGCTCATCTCTTAGGAACAGTCATTCATTTGTATACCTTTCTTGGGACATTTCCCAAATTCTCCTCATTCAAAGGCCTCCAGATATTTTAGGGTTGTAAAGCTCTGCCTCCTAGGATTTCACACACCAGGCACTGTGCAAAGTATTTATTTATTTAAGGTTTTTGTATGCCATCCCAATTACTAAAAAAAGTCTCTGGGTGGCTTACAGAGTGAACGAAAAAACAAGAACCCATAATAATGATGCCCCCCAAAATAAAATAAAATAATTGCACTGCATCTGAAATAGGAATAAAAACAAGAAGAAAACCAGATTATTTATTAAAATACTGGGAAAATAAAAAGGTTTGTAATAAATATGCAAACTTTTGTACGGAGCACTGCATATGGAATCTTTGTATACAGACTTCCTTGCCTCCCTGTTGACAGGGCTATACCATATGACAAACTGCATCTACATTACTCAGAAATGCCCCCTTGCTTCTCAGGAAACATCGTTACAACAAACTGTCTATTAATTGTAGATTTTGTTCAATTTAGCTCCCAGTTTTTTCTTCTTAATAGGCCTTCTGTTCCACTGGCAGCTTTTGTTTGAGTGAAATCCTCATTCTTGACAGTGAATGGGGAAAAGTCCCCAAAATGTAGGCTAAATAAGTGCATTAACGTATTCTAATTTTGATGGTTCTCCTTGGTTGTTCCCTGGAGGGAAATTAACCTCCTTCGGAGTTAATGTCTGTGATGCGGTGCAGGCTCATGCAATGAGTGTACGCTCTTAGAGAAATCTACTTACAAATATTATCAAGAAATAATGAATTGTTGTTAAGGGGGGGGGGTGTTCTCATTTGCATGCAGTGTTTAATTTTGGAGGAAGAGTATTTCATTTGAATGTTTGCAAGAAGGAAGGAAAAATGATCAAAATATGCTAATAAGAAGAACATCTGTCTTGTTCCCATGTCTGAAAAACGTGCCAGTATTTTTCATCTGTGCAATGGCTTCATTAAAACAAGGCCAGCAGCAGCGGCTTGAAGTCCAGATGCTACCTGGGCACCACATTGGCTCAATCTAATTTGGATCAAGGTGTGGTTGAAACCAGGGGCGCTCAGTCCACGTAGTATCCCTGCTTGTTGATTGCTTCTTGCATGTTTCCACCAGCGAATGGAAGGCACAAGTCAGCTACAATGGTTAGCAAGAACACACACACGGGAAACAACAGAAAGAAGCTGCTTCTCAGTGGCCCCTGGGATTTGCCCCTGAGGGCACGAGGTGGTGGATTGTCACCTCAGTGATGAAGAATTCTTTCCTTAGCTCCTTGCTCTGTGATTGAGAGTTGGTCTTCTGTAGGAGCAGCCATGATGGCAACGGAGGGCTGGATTCTGCTCTTTTTTTCCTGCAGAAGCAGCACTCGTAGCAAATCAAGGATTACATGCTCTCCGTTTCCCTCTCTGCTGCCAACAGTTTGCAAGAAGTCATCGTGATGGCAACTGGAGGGCTTGGTTTGGCCACTACTCCTCTGTTGGTCATCCTCCGCAGTTCACCTCTGCTCTGAAGGGAAAAATGCATTTACTCTCCATGCATATTTCATCTCTGATTATTATATTGCTCTCACAACACATGCTCAGCAAAGGCAAAGCATCACTATTGATTTGTCTCTTGACGCACTTTCTCCAGAAGCTTGGGATGTTCTCCTATTCCCACCTCACTGATTTCTGCTGGGTAACATGACACTTCTGTGACGATGGTGCCATGAAACTTGGGGGTGGTAAATTTACAACAGAGTGGACAATTGAGCATGTCTACTGGTTCTTTTTTATTTATTTTTACTTATTTATATACATATTTGTATGCCGCCCCTTGCAACAAGCTGGTCGCATGCTGGTTTCCATAGAATCATGGAATAGTAGAGTTGGAAGGGGCCATGCAGGCCATCGAGTCCAACCCACTGCTGTTGCAGGACACCACGTCACAGCATCCCACTCCGATGGCTGCCCAGTTTCTCCTTTAATGTCTCCAGTGTGGGAGAGCCCCCCACCTCTCCAGGCAGCTGGTTCCACTGTCCCATTGCTCTGACAGTGAGGAAGCTTTTCCTGAAGAGTCGGGCATGACTTTGTGACTGAGCAACACCAACACAGAAATATTTCGCCCTTCGGTTGTCAAGATCTGAAGTCCTCAATATAATATGTATACATGTAGGAGAGCGCATTCAACCCACTTGGTGATGGTGTTCTGATATTCCCCCTTTCTTCTCCCTGCAAGCCCCCATTTTGAATTAAACCAGTCTGTTTAGGGCTGATACCTTAACCTAATTAAGTCAATGCAAAGCTCTGCAGTAGATTCACCAGACTTTGAGTGTGACTTTGAGTGGGATTTTCAAAATTCATTATTTCTAGTCAGACCATATTTGCAGAGAAATTAAGATATAGTGCAGTCATTGTGAGTATCTTCTGGAAGCACCCTAAATCAGCAAATTGAGAGAACGTTCTTTTCTGTTTTGGAAACCGGGGAAGCTTTTCCAGTGCTGGTTTTTTTATCTCCCACTTCTTTCTAAAATTATTCTGTACTATTGTTTTACTCTACGCCGTGCTGTCATAGCTGAATAGCAATTCGTATTTTGAATGGACAAGGTCCCGGGGAGGGGTGTATGATAAGAGTCTGCCCACTTTGCACCTTCTGGACAGAACACACATCCTAATCCTATGTAAGCATGTAATATTTGCAAGATTGCAACATGATGATCAATTGCCAAAATATCAGTGTTCCATGCCACACACGCATCTCAAAAGTGAGACTGAAACATGCACACTGTTTAGCAAAATGTGCATAAAGGTGCCTTAATCAGAGAGCACATTTCAAAGATGTGCACAACAGAGGCATCTATTTGAAAACAAATCAGCATGGAAAAGTGCGCCGCATGAGGGTACCACTCTGATACAGACGGGAAGTGGAAGAAGCTTCGAGGTAGAGAATTACTTCCATGTGCATCTGCATTTCTAGGTAGAATCTCTTGCGTTTCAAGGTAGGGCCTGAAACCTTGAAGGGTCACTCTTGCAGGCAATGGAGAGCCAGATGGATCTGATCTGGGAAGATCCTAGATTCTGTGAAAGCAGGTGGCACTACCGACAGGAGGACACGGTTTCAGCCTTCTACCACACTGGCCTCTGACCACAAAAAGCCAAATAGTCTGCGCAGGACAGAAGCACTGCTGGAAAACAGCACAAGGTGCAGAACTGAGTTCCTCTTTCAGCATTTTTGTTGCTTCTTTGAGGTTGGCTTGTTTCAAGCATCGGGTCTTCCACATCCCGGCGGGCTACAGTGGGAGACAAGATAATTTCATCCTCCCCCTCAGAGGCCATCATGTCTTTGGGCAAGCTCCTGCTGACTCTTCTATGAATGAGGGCTTCTGCTCTGGAAACGAGGGCTTTGTGGCTCCTTTTGGTATTGACAGAATCAATCATCCATCCATCCATGGCCTTGGGTCAAGTTACAGCAGGCTGCAGGTCTTGCTTGCCTTCTTGGAGTAGAGCAGGTCCAGAAGCTCATGGCTTCTCTTCTACCCGGACTGCCAAACCTCCATTGCTCCACGTCCTTCTTTGTCGCACACTCTGGAGAGCTCCGGAAGGATAATCCGGTGTGCTTTAACCCTGCTCTGAGTGCTTCTGTTCCTTTCGCTTTGTGCTGGCAGCTTCCGTCCTGATATCCTGGGCCTGTGATTATATAACTGAGCTCCCTGGTCAGGGACAGAAGGATGAGGAGATCTGGGAAGGGGTGTCGTAGGAGCCGGCAATGACAGGTGTGCTGCCTTCGCCTTGCCGTGCCAGGGAGCATCAGTGTTAATGTGATTAATTTCTCTTCTCCATTACTCTAAATTAGCTAAACAAATCCCTTGCTAGAGCTGTCACACTGACGTGCCGCATGTAAATTGTTTCTAATGAGTAGGGCATTCAGGGCTGGTGGCTAACATGGAAATCAATTGGTACTGACACTTGGATTCCTTTTCTTTGAGTGGACGCCGTGAATGAGGAAGCACCTGGCAAATGATGGCTGAGATATGGCTGCATCAACTGATCTGAAAGGGAAATCAGGGAAGGAGGCCACCAGGGATGGGTGGGAAGGTTTGCAAGGTGGGCCACCTACGAAATTCCTTTTCCACAAGCCAAGAGTCTATCACTTTGCAGGGATGATACATCTGGCCAGTTGGGTGTCAGTACCAAGACAGAGGTTGCAGGAAGCTGTGGATGAAACATCAGGACCAAGACATTGGAGAGGGATGGAGGTTTTGTGAGATGCTAGAAGAATGACCAGAAACAGGCACAACTCCTCTTAACATAAGCATTTTGAGTGCAATGTTCCATGATTCCTGCATTGTGAAACTCCAGTTTCCCTACCATGCGTGTTTCTGGATTTTTGGAGCCAAGAGCTGCATTGCGAAATTAGAAACAGGGCACAGTCTGAAGGAGAACTCTTTTGATCTACATATTAATCTGGGAAGTGCAGATTAGGTTAGTTCACTGAAAAAATGGAGGCCAAATAATAACTCTCACCACCTGCATTCCTAGAGATATTCCCACGGAACACTCAGCATCAGGAAATGGGCAGGTCCCGTCTGAGCAAAGCTGCAGTTTCGGAGCAGTCTCCAAGGGCTGACCCAAGAACAGTGTCCAGAGCAATCTAACAGCTGGACACAGAATTTAAATAGGCGCATGTATAAAAGTGATTTGTACTGAATTAAACCATCTAGTCCAGAGCAGGCAACCCAGCAGGAGGAGCATGTAAATGGTAGACAAACTTTCCTTCTGCAGGTACAACTGAAGTTGGTGCAAGAGCAAAAGCTGTTCTATGAGAACCATTTCAGTTTCTAGTGACCTAGGAGCACCCAAAACACACGGAACTCTCTTTGAGGCGTGTTTTGCATCCTGACTCTGTGGCAGCAGCTCCTTGTGCTCATGTGTGCGATTACAACCGTGTCAATTTCCTTGAATTCCTGGTTATTTAGCTTGTCCCTGGAGCGTATTGCTGACCAAGGGCAAGGAGTTTAGGAGTGAAGTGAGAAACTATCTGTGTTGGTTTTCTCTGACATTCCCAAACAAGTTTAGTTTTTTGAAAATGCCGAAAGATCTGAATATTCATCAAAGGGACTGAATATTCACATTTGATTTGCATGGTTTTCCCCCCAATATCCCAATTTGTTTCAGCTCTGTGGGAAGGGAGGATAGCACAACCTACATATTTCTGCATTTCTTCCCTTCTGATTTATTAGGAACATGGGTGTTTTTCTGTGAAAATTGTCACAAAGAATTCTTCTGTTTCTTTTCCCAGCCACTGCACCAGCTCTTAGGTTGCCCAAATTAATTCTTCTCTCAAGGGGCATGCAGAGAATAAGAAATTCAAATCCAGCTCATCTCCTTTCCAAGCCTCTGTAACATACTTTCAGCTACAGAGCAAGGCGTCAATAGTACCTTAAAATTCTCCACCCTATTTAAGGGCAGAAATGATGGGGTACCATGAAGTGCATTTCCCCCAATTCTAGACATTTACTACTGGAATAATAGTTTGGCAGTAAAAAGCAGATCCATGTAGATTCCTAAGGATATAGGATCAACCCCAACCCAGTGCTCTAACCACTGCACCACCTGTCCACCCTAGCTGGGCTCCAGTGGTCCCTCTTAATTATGAGTTTTCTGTGGGTAAAGAATGCATTTCGGTGATCCCCGAGCTGCATCTTTGCAGGTACACGCAGCTGAGGCTTACTGCCTCGGCGAGAGCGAGGCCTCCGTCTTCCTCTCCCAAACGGAATCTGCTCCTTTTAGCCGTGCCTGGAGAATTCCACCTCCAGAAGGCTGGCTGGCTGGCTGGCAAGCTCCAGCAGAGCGCTCTGAATTCAAAGCCGTATGCATCAGGTTTGCAGCAACAAGCACACCGTTCCAAAGGCTTGTACCGCTTTGAGTAACAATTTATAACAACAAAAGCTTCATTTAAGACAGGGACCCCTGTGGGAATGTTCCTATTCATTGCTTTCTTCTGCGGGTAATTGTAGGAGGGATGGCATTTAAGTTGTTTGACAAAAGCGGTTCGGAAAATAAAATAATAAAGCATAAACAGATGGCATTGCAGCATCTGTGGAAGGAGGAGAAGGGGAAGAGGCCAGTTCAGGAAGGCTGATCAGTTCGTGCAAATCACTGTGCGTGTGCCCTGGGCACTGGCCCATGGAGATCTCCGGAAGCTACAGTATGTACCAGCCACATCCTTTTTACATGGGACAGTCCTTCTTCTCCAATCTCCGTCCTCACCACAAGCGCCGCTCCCAGTTTCTCTCTCATGTTGCCTCGCTTGCATGTAAGTGCTGTGTGTCTGCGATCCTATAGAGATTTGCCTGGGTTGCAAAGGGGGTTTTTTCCCGGGTCTGCCTTTTTAGGTGAACCGACTAACTCATGCTTCCCAGACACTGGAACATGCTTCTCCATGGGACTTCAAACTTCATGAGTGGTGACAATCCACTTCCTCTTAAAGGTGGCTGTTGAGGGACCTTGCTATGGCCAGGTGTACCTTGGGGAAAGTTGTGTCTGAAGGTGCATCCACTGGGGAAACAGGGCGCAAAAATCAGGCCAAGGTTTCAAGACAGATGCAGAAATTAGCAGCCTTGATCTTTAAGCAGAAGGATTGATCTATTCCTAGATCAAATCAATCAATCCTAAAGGAAATCAACCCAGACTGTTCTTCAGAAGGTCAGGTACTAAAGCTGAAGCTCACATACTTTGGCTATGTAGTGAGAAAGAGAGACTCCCTAGAGAAGAGCCTGATGCTGCGAACGATTGAGGGCCAAAGGAGAAGGGGATGGCAGAGGTTGTGGTGACTGGATGGGCCACTGGGACGGAGGGTGTGGGCTTGGGTGGACTCTGAGGGAGGGTGGAGGACAGGAGAGCCTGGAGGAATATTGTCCAGGGGGTCATGATGGGTTGGGCATGGATTTGCGACTGAACATAACATAACAGTTGTGGGCAAGCCCCCTTGAAAATAATGGGATTTACTTCTGAATAGAGCTGGGTAAGACTGGACTGCACATTCCTAGAGTTATCCCTCTTTATGGTAATCCTCATAACTGAAGTGTGTGAATGGAACATTTTCTGCTTGCTTGTGCAGAAGGACATCTGCCTGAAACAGTGAAACATGGACAGTTGGACTAGCCGGTCCTGAGCTCAACAGACCTTAAGAGCTGATTCAATGTAATGTATATTGTATTATAATGCTGCAAAGTCTCTTGACACATGTGCATTTGAGGTGAAGAAGTACACAACTCATTTTTAGCTGGGTAGGATGACACCACATCATGCATTTCTACTGTATGTTTGATCCAAAAACCAAGATCCCTCCTGGCTTATAATATTCCTGAAGGATGCCCTGCTGCAGGACACACGACACACCGAGAAAAGCCTTCTTCCAAGTGTGACAGTCGTGGGTGGAGGCTGAGGGAGCTGATTCTGGAATTGCTATAAATGATGGAGAGGCATCTTCAGGGAGATGGACAATGGATCTCCCAAGGGATGTTGTTTTCCGTACCTGCCTCCAAGCATGAGCTGTGCATGAGCAAAGGTCTTGCTTCAGCTCAGCCTACTGAAGGACATATCACTACCATCTGGCAGAAGCAGGGCTCATTCGCTTCGGGCAGCAACTTCTTGGAATTCACCCCACAAAGAACTCTATCAAGCAAGCTCCAAAGTTGTCCTCATCCAGATGCAGGCCAAAATTTGGCTTGTGTGCATTCAACTACCTGGCTCTGCGATAGGTAAAGATTCGAATTCTGAGGGCAACTTAATGCAATCATCAACTAGGTAGAGCAGCTTTCCCCAGCCTGGTGGCCTTCAGAGACATTTGGACCTCAGCTCCCATAATTCCATTGACTGGGAGTTCTGGGTGTTGCAGTCCAAATGTGTCTGGAAAGCACAAGGTTGGGGAAGGCTGAGCTAGAGGGACTAGCTGTTGTATTGTTGCTGGTTAAATTTCATATTTTTCATACAGCGTTATACTCATAACAGAGGCCAACGGGAATTGCCCAAAGATGTTTGAGAAATGCGTTGCTTTCTATTAGGATTGCACCTTGGTCTCTGTCGTACGATTTGCAAAAAATGTGATTGGCAGCCGGTGCACCTTTGAAGAGAGAGCTTGAAAAACGCACACTTGGAAACGTGAACACAAATGCACTGTCATGTGCAGGAGAGCAACACACACATTTAGAAGACATGCGGAATTGATGTGAGAAATTGTTGTTGTTGTTGTTAGTCGCGAAGTCGTGTCCGACCCATCGCGACCCCATGGACAACATTCCTCCAGGCCCTCCTGTCCTCCACCATCCCCCGGAGTCCACTCAAGCTCACACCAACCACCTCAGTGACTCCATCCAGCCACCTCATCCTCGGCCGCCCCCTTCTTCTTTTGCCATCTATTGTTCCCAGCATTAGACTCTTCTCTAGGGAGTCCTTCCTTCTCATTAGGTGGCCAAAGTGTGTGAGTTTCATCTTCAGAATCTGGCCTTCTAAAGAGCAGCCAGGGTTGATCTCCTCTAGGACTGACCGGTTTGATCGCCTTGCGGTCCAAGGGACTCGCAGGAGTCTCCTCCAGCACCACAACTCAAAGGCCTCAATCCTTTTGCGCTCAGCCTTCCTTATTGTCCAGCTTTCACAGCCATACATTGCAACTGGGAAAACCATAGCCTTGACTATACGCACTTTTGTTGGCAGAGTGATGTCTCTGCTTTTTAGTATGCTATCTAAATAAACACGAAAATACACATGGATTTTCACATAAAACGGGAAGAAGGAAACAAAGCTCACACTGCAATATGGACTCACGTTGGAATGAGTTTTGTAACGGGACTCAGGGAACTTTAGCAAGCAGGCTGACGCCCCCTTAATTTGCTGGAGGCAAAGTTGTCCTCATGCGACTGTCCACAGCCACTTCGAATTGTCGGGAATGACATTCCACCTGCGTCGCAACTCAAAAAGATCCCACTTGGCAATCATTGCTAGAATTTGGCCTGGGTTCTTCCCCAGCTCCTCCTGAAGATGGCAGGACTGAGCCTGGACCCTCCAGCATGTGTCCTACATCTGAATGTGGGTTTAGCCTCCTTTCAGAGATGTTATTGCCTGCATCAAACCTCTGTATAGTTATCTTAGATCACTACCCCTTCCTTAGAGATAATGGAAAGAGGCTCTGTAATTGGTGACATCACCACATGCATTGTTCGCCTCCCACCTTGTCCCACAGAGAAATGAAAGAGACAAGCCACACTGAGGCTTCCCTGAAGAGATCACACATGCACACAAAGGGGAAACGATGGTGTACTTCTGAAAAGGAGCTAAAAAAAGATATTAAAAGTTTAAATGCCATTTCTTTCCATGCTGCTAAGCTGCTTATTTATCCCAGCATGATGCCACCTTAAGAGCTTTGACAAGAGAAGACTCTGTTGGTAATTACTGGAGGGAGCTGGCAGGCTTTGAATGACTCACCAGAATGTTGGTGCATCTTCGGATGAGGTTGGGGGAGATGATCGGACACATGGAGGTTGCTGAGCATAAAGGAAGACGAGGCTAGGAATGTGGATGATCCAGAAGGGAATGGCAGGGCCATGGAGCTACAATGGACATCCGCACATGTCCCTCGTATAGAAAGTCAAGTCCTGATTGGTCTGTCTGTCTGTCTGACTCTCTCTCCCTCCCTCCCTTCCTCCCAATCAGTCAATCAACCACGACCAATACAGAAAGAAAGATGAAGCATGAATTAGTCTGTTCTATTGACTTGATGAAACCCCAGGAAGACTTCTTCCGGAATTCTGATTCTGGAATCTACTTTACTGGTGCTGTTTGCTGAAGTGCACCAGTTCCTCACTTCCACTGCAGAGCTGAGCTGTTCGCTGGATTGCATCACAGTCTTTGCAGTTCCACCGCATCATTTGTAGTCACGTTGGTAGCCTATCCTTAGGGAACATTATGTCCTGTGCGCACGGGAACACACAGAATACCACAGTATTACCTACCACTGCTTTGCCTACCACTAACTTGTGGCACTGTGGTATTGTCCAAGATGCTAAAATGCGGATAGTCAAACATGATTGGATTGAATAGCATAATAATATTGTCACGTTCATAATGAAGTTGTCATATTCCCTGAAGGGTCTCCATTGGTTTGCGATGGCGACTCCCAGGAAGAGAGAGAGAGAGAGAGAGAGAGAGAGAGAGAGAGAATGAACAGGGCATCCTTATTTACTTAGCAGATCCAGGAAAGTTGAGTGCCAGATTCCACCAGGCCATACCAGAGGCCCTTCTCATGGTTAGGTACCTCCTCCTTCCTTTCTCGTGTTAAAGCTGCTGATTTACAGCTATTTCTGACATTCCAACCATCCACTGTATCAAGTAATTGGCATCTGAATGCAAGGGGAGCAAGTCTCTGGCAGACTGCAACCCAAGATTTTGGCAGGTTCCCAAGAAAGACTTTGCTATGCAATGATTATGTTTGCAGGGAAATGATTTAGGGATCGAGGGATTACCCAGCCTGGGTTCACAGCCCAAGTCTTGCGTAAGTACCAAATATCTAATGATTCCTGACATCTGAAATCAATCATCAGAATGTGGCCTTCCCACTAACTTACAATTCTCCTTTTATTCACTCCCTCCAAGGGATACAATAAGCACCTTATATCTATTTCCATTTCTAACCTGGCCCATTCCAATATGAATAGCTACATGCTATAAATTCAGAATCAAATTTATGGGATAGCTCAGGGGCTCACTCACATGTGCTACCCAATTACACAATCACCTTAAGCACAGAAAGAAAGGAAACGAATTCAGCCATACCTAAATGAGATTTGTGTCTCATTGAGTCCTGCATCCTACTCCTGTGTGTATCACCTCGGAAGTAAACCCCACTGAGTTCCATCAGAAAGGATGTACTCCCAAATCATCTTAAATTAATTATTTATTTAATTTCTATACCACCCAACAGTGGTATAGAAATGATGGACACAAACAAATGCTAGGGTTTATAATGCTGAATCTTTTGCAATCTGATTCAGAATTAAGATATCCAAGTTCCTCTCTCCCAGGTACATCACGGGTGAATCGGAGAGAAAGAAAACGAATATTCCATTCCTATTCCATTCCATTTCTCAAAAGCAAATTTCAGTGAGGTCAAAGTGACTTGCCCCCAAGTGAGGGTGGATGCAACTACAGTCAAAACCTGGCAACTATATTTTAGGCTTTTGATTTTACTCCTGTATCACCTCAGTGCATGTCCACGCAATGAAATAGCAGAGTCAAGTTTGCTGATGACACCAAATTATTTAGTGCGCTTAAAACAAAGAAAGGGTCTGTGAGGAGCTCCAAATAAATACCTCCAGACTGGGCGTCAGAAGGGCAAATGTGCTTCAGCGTTCACAAATGTAATGCACCCCGTGGCAAAACATCTCAGTTTCAAGCATAAGCTGATGGAAACTGAGAGAGTGAACACGAAAGAGGTCCTGAGGTTATGGTGGGCAACCCAATGAAAATGGCAACCCAGAGAGAAGCGTCAAAACGAATGTCGGGCGTAATTAGGAAAGGAACGAAACTGCTAGGATTACACTGTCCAGGTACACATCTGTGCTGTGGCTGCACCAAGAGTACTTGTTGGTTAAAAAGGATATTGCAGGGAAGGAAAAAGTAGAGAAAGAGGCAGCTATGGGGTGGACAGCTCACCTTTGAGGAATAAGCAGCTGAAACTGCTCGGCTTATAGAAAAGATGAGTAGGGGGAGACACACCAGAGGATGGTATGGAGAAAGTGGATAGAAACAGAGTGAGTCAGAAGGGACCTCCTGGGCCATCTAGTCTGACCCTCGGCTCCAGCCAGCTCTGCTCATGACATGTCTACCATGTGCACATCCAGCCTATCCTGGAACACCCTCACCGATGGGGCGTCATCCACCGTCTGTGGAAGCCCATCCCATACCCCAGGGGATGTAACCATCAGGAAGTACTTCCTGGCATCCACCCGAAATCTTGGCTTCCTGAGCTTTGCTGCATTGGAACAAGTCCTGCCCTCCACTGCAGGGGAAAAATGGCCAGGACCCACCTCTGCGTGACACCCCCTCATGCTCCTGTAATCTATGGTAGGCAAAGTCAACCCTTGCGGTAGTTCCTTCATCATACATATGAATTCACTTGCCTCTACTGAGCAGACCCAAAAATGCTACCACCAAACTCCAGTCAAGCAGCAGGTAAGAAGTCCTGCTCCATCCTGAAGTGGCCCCATTCACCTGCATGGAGCTCCCTCTGGCTAGAGGAAGCCCAGGCAAGGTGGGACTTCACAATCTGAAGCCCCTTGAATAACCACAAATAAATGCATCGAAAGGAGGGCCTTTTCTGCAGTGGCTCCCCGTATTTGGAATGCCGTCCCCAACGAAGATCGCCTGGTGCCTTCCTTTTTTTTTTTTCAGCACCAGGCGAAGACCTTCCTTTAAAAAAACCATTTCAATAACTAATCGCCCTAGACCTTTGTTTTGTATGTTTTGCTGTATCTTCTTGTTGTTTTTAATATATAAAATCTTATGGTTTTTATTATGTTTGATTGTGTTTTTATCTTGTGACGTGAGCCGCCCAGAGGTGCTGTGGCACACTTGGGCAGCATACAAATGCTTAAAATAAAATTAAAAATGAAATAATAAAATAAAATAAAATCCTATGCATGCTGTATGTATGCCAAAGGCCCTTCGTGTCTCACTGCAGAGCTGCTTCCAAGAGACACTGATCCGGCGCAGGATGCGAGGAAGGGTAGAGGGGCATTTGCCCAAGTGAAGGAACTGTTCCATGAGTGACTTTATTTCCATAAAGAGCAGAAAGAACAGGGAACGGCTCTGTGACAAACAAGAAAACTATGTAAGGCCGATGTGAATTAGACTGGAGAAATATTGATTTTGTGTTTCAGGTGTACTATTTATGCTGGCCTCTGACTATAATAAATATTTGATTTGACTTGATCAGTGTTCAAGCTTATAATGCTACTTAAGAAAAGAAGCATATTAAAAAAAGCTTTGCTTGCTCCATCTTGCCCAGCATTCTGTCCAAGCCATAACTGATGTGCCACCAGAAACGGGTCAAGAATGCAACTGCACTCTCCTACCCATGTTCCCCAGCTCCTCCTATTTTTCATAGGTTTTATCAGACTGGGTTGCAGGTCCATATACAGAAAAACTAGAGTCCCTGAAAGCCAAAGCCAAAGGTAGCCAAAGGTGGTGGTTAAGAGTGCGGCACTGGGACTCGGGAGATCTGGGTTCTAGGCCCTGCTTAGCCATGGAGCCAACTGGGTGATGCTGGGCCAGTCACAGGCTCCAAGGCAGCTTCAGGGCTCCATCTGCAGGCCAAGGGCCAGCATAGCAGCCCTGGTGGTTGCAGGATTACTCCACTGCAGCTACCAAGGCAATCGTGAGCACCAGCTGGAAGCCCTGGAGGAAAAGCTATATAAGAACGGGCTCTTTCCCCCAGAAGCTCTCTTGGCAAAGCAAGACGCCAGACTTTGTGCAGTGCTCCTTGTCTGTTTTGACCTCTGGACTCTTTTTCTAAAGAAAATTTTATTATTATTTTCTACAAGCTAAAAAAAAAAGCAACTAATCAGAGACATCAGACCTACTGGGTCAGCCCCCTATTTATTTATTTTTTTTTATAGCAATCCGTAGACATATTCAAATCTACACATACTCCTGTTTCTCTAGCCGATAATAAAAAGAGTTCCAAGTTTGATAGAAGTATGTATCCTCTTTCTCTTTCGGAGACGAAGTGTTGTGACCTGGACTCTTGAACTGGTTCCTACTCCTGCTCCACTCCCCAGGTACCACCTCCTATCTGCATTAGGAGTAGATGCCAATTAGGAAACCGATTCTCCTTGGTTTCCTGACCCCTGGCTTGCTTGACCACACTTTGGCCTCCTGCACTGGACTTCCCTTGTTCTCCTACTCCTGGCACTGACTTTGGGCTGTTGATTACAATTTGGATTAGATTTTGGACTCTAGCCTGGTTGTCTGGGCCAGTCAGTCAGCCCTCCATGCTCCAGATGTTGACATTGGGATAAGACTGAGGGCAGCAGGAGGAGAATGAAGAGAGCCACTTTCTTTGTATGAAAAAAGGTGGGATATAAATCAAATAAATAAGAGGCACCACATCAACGGAAAAGCATGCTTCTACTGGAATTATTATCAATACTATTGCTATTGCTATTACCTTAACTATCCCAAAACAAAAGCTTCCCTAGATGGTAGGCAAATCACCCGGATACATGAAGTCTTGGCTGGCAAATTGTAAGGTCACAGAGAATCCACAAAAAGGAGAAAGGAGGAGAAGGGGAAGGGAGGGGAGGGAGGTATGAGAAGTACCAGCAGGGGATCTTAAAACAAGATCGGCGAGAGACACGCAGCATAGCAAAATATGCTAAAATTTGAATGTAACTCCTTCAAGTAAGTTGCTTGCAATGTAAACTCTTGGCTTCAAGCACTCTTCAATGACTTGTGGCAGGATCTGATCTCCTCCTGAAACAGTCTGAGCACTGAGATATTTGAACATGGCCGCTAATTTCACTTAAATGCTTGCCATAAACCTTCAGCTTTTGTCTTTGACCCCAATGTTATGAGTACTTAACAACTTCCATAAAACTAATGCATGAGTTTTAAAAACCTTGAATTCTTTCTTTTTCTTGGGGTGGGCAGTGTAGATTGGCAAGAATTTCATTAATTTGGAAGTTGGAAGGTTGTGCCATATGTCGCTGGAAAGCAATTTTCTCTGGATGTGCAATAAGGTCTTGGGTTTGATTTATGACCTTAATACTGTGAGATATTAATAAATCTCCATACCAGCTGGTAATATACCATCAGACAAATGTAACATTTTCTTAGTGTAGATTTGTTCAAATTTTATTTCAATTTCCCTGGATAAATGCCAATCAGCAGTGCTCATTAGTTTCAGCAACAGGAAGTCTCTAAAAAAGAAGAAAAGATGTCTTTTGTCACATTACAAAAACGGATGCATAATGATCAAGTGTGTTCCAGAGGGGGAAGAACTCTGCTTAACTGGATTGCAATCTGGTGATGTCAATGCCCGTATCTATTAGGAGTTGATGCATTCTGCAGAGCAGACCGGAATAAATTCTTCATACATTACAGATCCCTGTGGGATCCAGTCTGAGTGGTGGGAGTGGGGAGAATGCCCCGACGCGTGCAGACAAATAAAGCAATGTGTAGGTGCTTCTTCAGAGATCTAGTTACAAGTCCAAACAATAACATGGTCCTGGGCTGGTTAGGAAAGAGAGAAGAGGGGAGCTCTTTGGATCCTTTGCTACCTGGAGAGGCAAACTAGAACACTATGAATGGCATGGCTAGGACTGGTTTAGGGTCTGCAGAGGGCAGATGAGTTTCCCCAAAGGCAGAAACAGCATCTTTGACTTCAGAGCAGATGCAGTTGTGAAGCTGGGAATGTGTCTCCACTACAGAATTCATCCAGAAGTTCTGAATTGCCTTCTTCCTTCCTGCAGAGGAATCGCTGCTGAAGTTCCTTTTGAAGCAATGCTGCTAAGACCCCTCCATCATTTTGCTCCTGGAGGTCCAGCGCTCCTTGTGCTTCTCAGCATACGCTGAAGCTTTCAGTTCCTCCAGTCCATTTGTGTGTCTCTCCCCAATCCTACACTAACATATTCTCATGTGCATTTGCAAGCAGCACTGGTGCCAAAACTAGATGGTCTCAGGCATGTGATGGGGCCCTAAGCCCATCAGAGCTGCTGGGCAAGAGTCCCATGGACACGATTCTCCTCTCCACCCCTGCATGTTTAGAAGAGATGCTCCTTCATTGGAAGAGAAAGTCAATCACGCTGCTGAGTAAGAAGTCCCCCCATCCTACCTTTAGCTCCTCACTCTGTTTCGACTGATTAGACGCAACTCTCAAAACTGAGTCACATCCTGAGAATGAGTAATTGGAACCAGGCCGTGATTTTTAAATGAAGTGGTGGCCTTCCTGCTGTTTGTCACCATTTCTCTTTCAGAAGTGGTGTGCAGCTATAAATAAAGCAATTTGCCTTGAGATTCTGGATCATGAATTGCCTCCCTTGCAGGGGAGTCAAAAGGAAAAGCCCTAGCCATTTCGACTGATTTGAAAATACCAGCTTTCGCTCCTCTCCTGTCTCTCGGCAATTTGGACACGTTGAAACGGTCTATCAGTGCTGTAACACGGACCCAGGTCAGGACTTGTCACATCGTTTAAAATCTTTGAAAAGAAGATTAAAGCTAGAGCGCCAAGACTTGCAAAGTGGACTGGGAAGGAGAATGGAGTCTGATGCAACCAGATGGTTTTACATGTTTAATACCCTTTTATAATGTTGCTATTGTTTGTTTTCATGCCGTCTTGTCTTGATTGATCGTTGTTCACCAGTTGGAGAGCTTGGGCTGCTGGGCAGTGCAGAAATTAAACCCAAAAAGAAGTAATAGGGCCCCTTTCCCGACCTGAATCTGTTCAGATCTTTGAAACAAACTCTGAGGTTATCCTTTGAATGTTGCTTCCAAGACCAGCTTGAAGAATGGCAGCAGGCACCGGACCTTCTAATTGGTGTCCCCCGGAAGCTCACCTTGCATCAAGCCTCTCACCTTTTTGGTGCCAGGTTATGACTATGCTCTTGCTTGCCTGGTATCAAAAGGCATCAAACCATATTTGAGGCATCATTGAGGCCCCATTGGTGCGGGTGTTCAAGGACAGGCTGGACGTGCACATGGTGGGCGAGTCGTGAGCAGAGCCAGTTGGTGCTGGAGGTCAGACTAGATGGCCCGGGAGGCCGCTTCTGACTCGTTCTGTTTCTGTTTCTATATTTGGTGGCCTACTGGGGGATTTATGTCCGCTGCTTTTAACAGATCTAGTTTGTATGGGAAATATTTTAGCTATTCAATTGTCCTTCAACTTAGAGTTGAACCAGTGAATGAAATCCTTGATTATATTCATCGTCTGTGTTTTTGTGTATTGTTACAGACTGCCCGGGGTGGGGGGTGGAGGTTAGCTAATGGACAGCATAGAACCGAATAAAAGAAATATGAAAGGCACTGCTATCAGTGATCGGGAAATGAAGGTGGGCTTCTGCCTCTTTATGTGGGAAGGTGGGATCTAAACTGGTACCGTCTGAATGACGAAAAACAGCATTGCAAAGTTGCCTGTTGGCCCCGAGTTGCGGTGATGTGACTGCTGTGAAAACTGAGTGGCCGGAAGGAGCGACTGGAGCCAAAATAGGGAACTGCAGAGAGAGAGAGATCTGGGAAAGGCTGTCAGGAGGAGTTTGTCTTGGGAGTTTTGCCTAAGGCAGAGTCATCAGAAGATGTCACTGTGAGAGGCTGAGGAGCCTGAGGAAGACATCAGCTGGGAGCGAGAACAGCTGCAAGACCAGGGAACCAGCCTGAGAACTCAGAGCACTGGAGGCAGAAGCTCCAGAGGGTCTGTAAATGAGAAGGAAGACAGTCTGCAGGAGAGGAGCCGAAGTCTGTTTGTCAGGGGCTGGCGATGGGGGTCTGAAGGCAAAGAAGCTGCTGGACCTCACGGTAGCTTCAAGACGCTTCGCTGCAGCCTGTTCCCGTCCCCTGGTCATTCCTTGGCCCCCTGGCTTGCTCCTCAACCCTGCCTCCTGATTTGCCCATTGGCTTTGACCTGCTCTCCAGTTACTAGCTGATTCTGCAGCACCTGGTTTGTGACTTCTGGCGCACCTCAGTCTGATGCCCTTGGCCCGGCCCTGACAAGATGTTTCCATCTATTCCAAATCCATCCGAGAAGGAGGGAATCAATTTGCCTTTAACCAGAGTTGCATGGGCTGGCAACGTTTCCATTCATTTCATGCTTGGCTCTGCGCTTGTGCGGGAGAGGTGAGCTACAGCCTCTGTGCAGGTCTCGAGAAAGGATTATTGAGGCCTTCACCTTCTCCCTGCCATTCTAGCCTTGTTATTTTGACATGGAACATCAGGTAGAAGAAACACTGTTTGACTCTCAGGATAGCTTAGTATTCCAGAAACAAGACACACAGCTGCCTGGTTGACAGCAAACTGTCAGGAGCTGAGATGTTTGCTGTCTTGGATGAGAAATTACAGACCAGTAAAAGTCCTCCCTGAGAAAAAGGGAACCATCTCGAGAGGCTGATTGGGATTGGCGTTTGGAGCCATTCCCCTGTCACAAATGATCTCCTGGCTTAAGCTAAGGACAGAAGGGAATGGCAGAGGACCAAGGCCTGGGCAGGTCAGTTTAGAACGCTTCCCAGGGGATACTGGCTCCTGGAAATTGTCATCAGTATTGTGGGTACCATAATTGCCTGGCTTAGAAGACCACCAAAAATATTCCTTGTATATTTGTAGGTAATCTCTCTCCCTCCCTCCCTATCCCTCTCTCACCACTTGATTGATACTTTTATCAAGCTCTCCACCACAACCACACAATCTCCTCCTTCGTCCCCAGTAGCTCAGATCTCATTAGCTTGTGCTTATACATCACTGCACACTTCTTTCTATCAAACTGCATTTGCCATGTGGATGTACATTCTCCCCATTTTGAGAGAGTATTTGGGAGTTCCTTCCAGGTCTTATTAATTTCCTTATTTAACTACTCTAAACAATGTGGTGTTATCACAAACTTTGAGGTTCAAGGTCCCTTCAATGCTCACCTTAATTGTAGATCATTTATCAATAAGCTGAAAAGCATTTGTTCGAATTCTGAACACATGGAACTGTACTATTTACATCCATCTGCTGGGAGAATGTACCCTTTTGTCCCCCTCTCTGCTTCCTGTCCTTTAACATATGACTGATCCATAAAAAGCCTCTCTCTTAATCTATGACTGTTACGTTTTCTCAGAAGTCCTCAGTGGGAGACTTTATCAACAACCAAGCAAATACTGTCTATCAGATCACCCCTATCCATATGTTCATGCTCACCCTTAAAGAATTTTAAAAGGTTGTTGAGACATAACTTATCTTCGTGGCGGCCATGTTGACCCTTTTTCAGCAGATGGTCTCTTTCTGTATGCCTCCTCATTTGATTTTTTCAGAATCCTGGAGCAAGCATGACACCAGCAGGTCTACAATTTTCTGGATACCCCAAATTCAAAATTAGTACATATCCCTACATCATTAGTACTAACATGGACCATGTCCGTTATTCCACCTCAGCACTACTGGGAAATCTCTCTAGATTTCACTTGATAGTTACAGCCTTCGTGCCTGGCAGGCACTGTGGTCAACACTTGCTCTGTGACTGAGGATGGAATAGCCCAATATGGCTACTGGCACATCTGCAAGATGGGAGGCGATGGGCTCCTCTTCCAATGGCTGGCTCCATTCAGAGGGGGTGGTTATCTCTTCCCCAGAATGACATTTTCCATCCCTGAGAACCTCACTCTCCAGGAACTAGCACACTGCAACTAAATCCCAGTAGCCTCTCTGTCTCTTTTAGCCTTTCCAGGACAGCAACCTTGGCTTCAAGAGAGCTTGTCACACAGAGGTGGGCAGAGACCTGTTCTCCCCTTCAGAGGAAGGCAGGACGCGCTCCAATGGAGCAAAGCTCAGGGAACCAAGGTTCAATTTGGATGCCAGGAAGCACTTCCTGACAGTTAGGACCTCGAGGGCGTGGAATTGGCTTCCACAAGAGATCGTTGAGGCCCCATCGGTGCGGGTGTTCAAGGATAGGCTGGGCAGGCACATGGTGGGCATGTCGTGAGCAGAGCTGGCTGGAGCCGGGGGTCAGACTAGATGGCCCGGGAGGCTCCTTCTGACTCACTCTGTTTCTATGTTTCTATGATACACTGAGCTCAAGAATATACCATTTGTACAATGGATAATTATGCATGTGACACTCAGTATAATACACAGGAGAGTCCCAATACCCCCCGCTGACTTTCTACCTTTATAACGTCATATAATTAACATAACTGTTAATATGTTTGCTTACTTTGAAAACCTTTTACTAGGAGCAGGTGGGGAATTGCTTTACCAGTGTTTGTAGTAGTTTCTTTATATTTCCTTGGTAGTAGAAGGCAGGGAAGTATCTAGTGCCTTGGCCTCCTCCTCTGTTGCTAAACTCACTCGTGTGCTGACATTTGGACATGGCGATTGAGCTGCTTCATCGCTGAGGATCCTCCACACAGCAAGCCAAAGGGAAGGGACTCGGCCAGGTGACTGGAGGCGAAATGACGGAATATGAGCCGACAGCAATGGCAGCAGCATGGATGTGCTCCCCCTCCTTAGCCAGAGGGAGAACGTCTACCAGTGGGGTAGAAAGGCAGAACTCACAGGCCTCCAAGAAGGCCGGGACCCAGGTCGTTTGGTTCTAGAACCTGGCAAACATGGTTTGAAGTTCACCTGGCCAACAAATTGCTCATCTACAACTTCAGCCATACAGACACAGAGCATGCAGCCCAGCCAGAACGGTGGTGAGCACAGAAGGGCAGCGAATGCTGAAAGGCTGCTGAGGGACCTACTGCTTCCATGCTAAAAATAAGTGTCTTGGCATCACCAACTATAAATAGGAGGAGACCAACAATGTTCTATATATAGCAGAGTGTGTATTTTTATCTGGGGATGATTACTGTTTGCCTTGTTCTTGACAAGTAGCTCTCCTGGCTCCCAACCAGTCCTGCTTGAGCTCCGGCTTAGTCCGCTCCTAAGCTAAGATTTGTTCCATGTATGTACATACGCTTCTTGAATTTCTGCCGAGGACGGCAATAAGCACAGGGCTGCTTGCCACGAGGCCAATGATGTGCTTGCATCTCATTATGGTGTGATGCAGCAAGGCTGAGCCAACACGCTAGTTGATCGTTCGCTGAATCTACCTCCTTGCTGAGGAAAGGAAACTCTGCCACACAGTGGGATACATTATCTTCTGACCCCCGTGGTTACTGCTCCAAGGGAAATGAAGGCCTTTGTTCCTTATGCATGGGCTGAAAGTAGGAATTAGAACCATGTCTCTCAAACTGGGGGGCATCTCCCCTTTTGGTGTGCAAGATCCCCTCAGGAGTGCGTGGAATTACTAGTCAGGTCAGCAGTGGCTGAGACGTTTCAATTTTTCTCAGCTGGATGCATTGCAACCAGACCAGAAAGAAAGCAAGCAACACAGTGAAGGCAAAATGCTACATTTTTTCTGCAACCATTTCTCTTCCCAGGCGCCATGCGCAAGAACCCAATTTGCTATTGATTACCTTGCTGTGATCTCTCCTCAGACAAAGAGTTTAGAGTGGAACACATGGTTCCCCACTATCACTTCATCCTTCCATTTTCCACTGGGATATCTCCAGGGTGTTTCGGAACAAGGAAAAGTATCCTGATGTCCTCCCTGATTATTGGACCAGCTTGTTGGAGATTCTGGGAGTCATGGTCCAACATATGTGGTGAGGAGGGGCACCATATTGTCTACTGATGCTTTGTTATCTCACCCCTCATCCCTGCATCCCAGGAAGCCAACCGGTAAGCTGAATTAGAGGGGTGCTTTGTTGTTCCAACTTCACAAGACATGAAGCTCAGGTTTCTGGCTTCTCTTTGGATGATCCAAGAATGGATTTAATGAAGTCCGTACAACCCGCAACCTGTATTTCCCTGCCCAAAAGCCTTACAGAGTTTTCTAAACTTCTGACAGTCAGATGCTTCCACCTTTAAATCTGGCTCAGGGTGAGAGGAGACAGGTATGCAGGTTTCAAAAGACTCAAGTTTAGTCTATAAAAAACATAATGTCCTTTAAAAAATGAGCAACCACGACCATGCAGGCACTGAAGTGAAACTCAACCAAATGAAACCAACCCCGTACATCAGTCCACGACTCTGGCGAATTAGTTTCTCCTTGGCCACCACTTGATTTCATCCATTCGGAGGCATCAAGATATATATTTAAACAGAACTGCCGACAACAACTCTGGCAGTTGCTTCTAATAAAAACAGTTCTGTTGGAATAATGCAGTCTCCCAGAGATAGGGTGTAATATGGTTAAATGCTTTTACAATCCCCCATTAAAGTAAGTGGATGGAAATTCATAAAATATTTATAGCAATTGAAGGAGAGAGAGAGAGGGGAGAGAGAGAGAGAGGGAGAGAGGGAGAGAGGGAGGGAGAAGGAGAAAGAGAATGAGAGAGAGACACTCTCAAATGCACATTTGCATGGCTGCTCAGAATGCCAAACAGTTAATGTTACAGATGAATCTGATACAAAAGCAGCGCATGGAGCCAAACTCACAGTTAAAGCTCTGGCGAGAGTCAGGAGAACCTGCCTAAACCGCTGATTGTGATCTGCACGGTGTTTGTATCCTGAATGTGTGAGTGGAATGCCCAGAAATACAGGAGGAGCATCAGAAATTCTGAATTTCACCCCCAATTTTGGAATTCTGAGTGGTCTTGCAGTGTTTCTGCGTTCTGTGGATTAAATTGTTTTTATTATTACTGTGGTTGCTATTATTATTGCCATCACTGCTGTTATTTCTTCTACAACAGCAGCAGCAAAATCATAAGACCTGCAAGGACAGGAGGACCCAGAAGGCTTGAACTTCATGAAATTCTCCAAATGCCACTTTGAAGCGTCGTTTTGCCATCTCCTGCTTTTGCCTGCAATCTGCGTCTGAATGGGAAAGGCTGTTAGAATGGGGAAAGTGCTCATTTTTCAAAAGTGCTCCATTTTCTTACTGGCAGAAATGCGGAAATGCTTTTTCAACGTACACTTCAAAGTACGGTGCTTAAAAAATAATGCATTTTTGGCATGGGATTGCAAGTGCAGGAAAGTGCAGATGGGACGTTTTGGGATGGCGTGTGAATTCAACTGACATTCTCATGCATTCCTTCAGCCATGCTGGGCCCGTTCACAGTTCTGTCTAGCTCATCTTTGTATTCCCAGTGTGGCCAACTAGATGTCCAGGGAAAACTCACAAGCCGGGCATGAGTTCAAGAACATCTTTGCATGTATATTCCCAGGGAAACACAGCTGCCGATACTATGTAATAGTAGCCATTCATAATGCTAGCATCCAAGAATTTGTCTGATCCCTGTTTCAGATTTCTACTTCCGCTCTTAACAAGACTCTATATCATAGTCACATGACGCCAGTCCTCTATCAGCTTCACTGGCTCCCGGTTGAAGTCTGGGCCCAATTCAAGGTGCTGGTTTTAACTTATAAAGCCCTGAACGGCTTGGGACCAGGATACCTGAAGGAGCTCCTCTTCCCTTACATGCCCTCATGCCCCTTAAGATCTGTGGGAGAGGCTTTGCTCCGGGAGCCCTCCTTAAAGGAGATAAAAAGAACAACTACCCAGAGCAGGGCCTTCTCTGTGGTGATGCCCAGATTATGGAATGCGCTCCCTGGAGAGGTGTGCCTGGCACCGAGTCTATATAAGAGGTTAAAACCTTTTTATTTAATGGCTGTTTAAAAAATTAATTTTATCGTTAACAGTCGCTTTTTGTTGTTTGTTTTTGTTTTTATATAATTTTACTGTACTTGTTACTGTTTTATTGTTTTAATTCTACATTGTAAGCCATCCCAAGAGGCCGATAAATAAAATAAAATAAATAAATAAAATGCATAATTCTTCTTGTTTAAATCCTGTGCATTGCAGCCTTCTCTGAGATTCATGGAACGCAACACTGCTGGCAGCCTGCAGACAGCACAGGGCATTTGGAAGACGGAGTGGAATTCTACCCCCTCACATATCCTAGGATTAATTGGACCTAGTCAGCATCTTCCCTTCCCCGTATGGAGTTGCTGGTGGGGCATGCGGTTTGTGGCATTCATTACTATTTCCAAGCTGCATTATATTGCATCAGTTGTATTGCACCGCTAGGCCAGCTAGCTTGGTGCCACCGACATTGTCTGGCATTGGTGCTCCCGTGCTTCCGACGGGAAGTTTTGCCAATCCTACTGGAGATGCTATGAACTGAACTTAGAGCTTCAGCATGCAAAATACTTGCTCCGCTAATGAGCTACACAGCCTCCGCTTTGCATGGAGCGTTTGCTACATCCTTTGGCCCAGTCCTTTCATCCTTTCCTCCACCTTGCCGTAGCTCTACTACTGAGAGCTACTACTGCCATAGCTCTACTACTCACATTGCGTTCTTCTTCCTCTTCCGCTTTGCTTCATGCTCCTGACCACATTCCACATGCCTGGTGTAGATGGATGTGAATTTCGTTTGCCAGGTCTTCTTCATGAACGGGATGGAATAAAATTGAGATTGGTGTTTATTTTCATAAAATGAGTATTTGGGGAAAGGACAGTTGATAGATTTGTCTGTTCCATATATTAGTAGCTGGAAAGATGGAGTGAGGAGTCCAGAGCTGCTGTACTCTGATCTAGGGACTATCCAAATTTTCTCTTCCTCTCCTATTTTTTAAACAAACAAACAAACGATTTTAAAAGGTTTAACAGGTTTTGTTTTTGCTTTGCTTTGCTTTGCTTTGCTTTTTGGAAAGGTCTCACCAGATGAAATACTCACTGCCTTTCTAGCAGATCCTCCCACCAAAACAAAGCAACCAAGCAACCAACCAGCCCTCAGGCATCACCAAAATCTAGATGCATTGCTCTGCATTCAGGCCAAGCTGAATAACCAATATCATAAAACTGAAGACTTAAAATAGCCCCAGATGAACTTGATCTCTAACCAAGAGAGTCCATGGATTGCTAAAGAAAATGGAAAGAGCAGGTTTAAAGGATCACCTCCTGGAAATGACTGTGAAATGATGAGGTGCTTTGTGGCTTCTTTCCCTAAAGGTTTAAATCACTGTTTGTATTTCCCACCTCTGAACGAAGATGTCTCACCAGCTCGCATTATGCATGTTCAAATGTTAACATTTCCTTGCTCTCAGAAATGCCACATCCATCATTTCCAAGTGCAGCAGAGGTTACATCCCCGGGAGAGGAGCCCAGCAACGAATGGTGATCGATGAGTAATAATGACAATCTTTAATGTCACATCTATTCACAGGAACACGACAGCGCGTGCCCACTGATCAGTCACACTGTTCTAAGGAAGAGCGTTCTGATGGAAAATGCACGCTTCTCCAGTTACTGGGACCACAGGATCCTATGATAGGAGGATCTTGGGGGCCTCTAGTCCACCCCTGCTTAATGCTTGAGCTACAATGCAGCACCCCAAGTCTCTCTGCTTAAAGACCCCCAGAAAAGGAGAACCCACCAGCTCTCAAGTGAAGGCATTTCAGTGTTGAACTTCTTGCTAGATCTTGTCTCCTAACATGAAAGCTACTTCCCTGAAAAGGAGCCCGTTGGTTCCAGTCCAGCCTTCTGGAGCTTTTAAAGCTTCTTCATCCAATGTTGCCCTCACATTTGGAGTTATGAATGAGCAGGCCTTGGATCCAGAAAGCCAGCAGGGTGCAGTGCTTAAAAGTGGCAGACTGAGGTGGGGGAGACCTGAGCTACAGTCCTCGCTTGGCCATGAAGCTCCCTGGGTGAGTTTGGAGCAGTCACTGCCTCTCAGCCTAGCCCAGCTCACAGGGTTGCTGTAGTGAGGATCAGTTGGAGAAGAGGAGGGTGTCAGCTGCCTTGAGCTTCTTGAAAGAAAAGGTCCATCCCTCCTGCAAGAGATAGATCAGGCAGTTTTTTGGAGCACAGTAAAACTTGCAAAATTCTCTACTGTCTGTGTGTGCAGAGGGATAGGGACAAAACGTTGCCGAATATTCTCCAGCGAGAGGAGAAATTCGCTGACCTTTTCTTGGAAGTGGAAGTCAACTTCAGGACCTTTCCCCCAGATCTCTCTCTCTCCATTCTATCCATCTATCTTCCTCCTCCCCCTCTTTCTTTGCAGTAACAGCAGCCTATTGACAGCCTCTCTATCCTTTCCGGTGTTTTACTAGAGGGGTGCACAAACCCTTCCTCCCCGAGGTCCACATGTGATCCTGGATCAAGGACTGGGGGTTTCCATTTCAGATTTAACATGGTTTTTTAAAATACCTGTATATGTTCCGTCATCGCAGCATTTACATTTTCTAAGCCACTGCAAGAGCACCGCCTATTTGATCATCTACAAATGCAGTAAACACACTGACAAGTCCTCTAGCGCAACATGTAGAGCAATGTAATTTCTCATGGAAAGCTAAATTGCAATCTGTGCTCCAGCAGCAGAGGTTCAAACCATGTCACCTCCTTCAGGAATTAATAAAGATTCAGTTCCTCAAGCATCCAGACTCCTCTAAACATTCTTAATTTGGCAGCCGTTGCTGCTGAAACACACCATTGTTTTGAATGGCGCTCCTTCTTTTTGGGGAAGAATGAAGGGCTGCCCCACCGCCGGCTGGCTCCTTGCACACGCTGAGTGCTTCGCACACTCAACCAGGAAGTGCATCCTCTTGGTAAGTGAGCAGGAGAGCTCTCACTCCTTGATTTATTACACATCAGGGGCCGTAAATTGCCATTAGGAGAAGGAACAGTCTTGTAGATCATATGATCTGCAACTCTGGATCACTATTTCTTCTCCACAGACAGTTGGGAAGCGATGCTGGTAGGATTTAATTTATCAAGACAGTGTGGGGTCAGGTTCAGGTAGCAGAGATGCCCTCTGACCTGGAAGGACTACCTATCCATCACAGACATGCGAGGAAGCGTGGCTGCGACAGGCAGGCCACCAAGCACCATAATTCTGAAGAGAAGATTATCACACGGAAGCAATGATCTGTCATCGTTCTTTGGTATGAAGGAATGTACAAAGCACCATACCAGTTTCTCCAGTCCAGCATTTTCTGTTCATAGGGGGAATCGATGATTTCAGGTTGTTTCCTAATAGAATTTGCTTGGTTCCAGGTGTAATCTGGAGCTGAAGTCCCACTTGATATGTGATTCCCATATCAAAGAAAAAGAACATGTTTATACTATAGTATTGTCATGCAAATGCTCATAAAATGTGAACTTTGGAGAAAGGGTCACAAACATGGTTTACTCAATGGGAGAAAAAAATGCATTTGTTTCTGAACTGCACACCCTGTGTGTGGACATTTGGGAACATGTGCACCAAAGACACATTCTGTGTGAGAGAGAAAGCTTATGATTCAATAGGGACACACATCAGCATGAACTTTGAGGTGGAATTCAGAGATTCCCTGCAATGAGGGACATGTTGGTTCATTTGTACCCATTCCTGTGTTCTTGTCATTTGAGAATGCAAGTCGTGGGCTTGTCCAGGTCCTCGGATGCCCCCCTGGTGCATCCACCAGATGAGATGCCCTCTGTTTCATGCAGAAGTTACAAGGGAAGGACAGGGATCTAGTCCTTTGCAATGTGGTACACAATTTAAAGCGAGTGTGTTCTGAGAATGGTTGTATCATGGCAGTTGTGTGTGGACCTTTCAAAGTTTCTCTGGTTGTGTTTCACACACGTTCTCACCATGGCTACTGACCATTCGATTGTTGGATGAGCACTTTAATGAGATGTTGGGTTCAGTGCCAGATAGGAGCATCCCTCCAAGCAAGAGGCAAATGGTGAATGCTTAAGGAATGAACTCGGTTTGATGGGTGCTCAGATAATTTAGTATCCAGTGAGAAAGTCTATACTTTCATTTCATCTGTCCATCACCACTGCTTTCAATTAGGTTATTTTTAATTCCTGCATTTTTGCTATGTCAAATAAATGCTTGAAATTTTGATTTGCCGGTAGACCTTGTTTCAGTTTGCCTGGAGTTGCAGTTTTCAGATTTGCCTCCCCTCCCCCCGAGTCTCTGGCACTTTAATGTTTCCTTTTTTAATAATGAGGTGTTTAAAAATCAGAATTCTGCTGTTACTTGAGTTTTTTTAACTTTAATGAGGGCACTGTTACTTCTTGCCCCACTGAATGGGAGTCCCATAAAAATTTTAGCCAGGGAGAAATGAGCATTTGTGCATCCTTTAAAACCTTAAATAAAACTTATTTTATTTATCTATTTATTTGTTTTGTTTTATTTTATTTGCTATGTTTATACCTTGCCCTTTTACTGCAGAGAACCAAAGACAACTGACAGATTCCTCCTTCTCTTCATCTCCATTTTATCCTAATAAAATACCTCTAGATATGAAGTTAAACTCTTGTGTAGCCCAGTTTGCTATTTGCCCAATTGCACAACTTTATCAAGAGTTACAGAAAATCAAATGTAAGTGAAATGGTCGGCAGGCAGAATTACCCCTAACATGCCTATGAAGGTATATTGGGAAAATGATGAATGTTCCATTAAGATTATGGCACATTGTCTTAAGCCAGAAAAAACCCCCCGTTATTTCAGCTATTAAAATGGGAGGTGAGATGGGACATGCATCTCCCACGGAAAGGGATACTTTTGATTCTCATTTGTGGTGAAACACTGGAGATAGTTGACTGGCCCAAAGTCACCTGGCAAGCTTCATGCCCAAGTGTGGACTAGAACCAGGATCTCCTGAGGCTGAGTCCATCACTCCAAACACACCACCAGCAGCTCTACGGCTTATTTTCACTAGATGGGGTACTTTTGGTCTTGCTGCAGCATCTTTGAAATGGGTCAGAACTTTATATTCTACCCTAAAAGCAAGAATTATGTCTGATTGCTGCTCCTCAGCTTTCGTCTCACTTGGAAGGGGTACCAAAGAGCATGTCCACTTTTCCCTTTGATATATGATTTGTATTTCAAACTCTCGGACAGTACCATTCCGGATTTGTGCCTGATTATTTAGATTTAAGGGACTGCAGGTGGCGCAGTGGTTTAAACTGCTGTGCTGCTGAGCTGGTTGATCAAAAGGTTGCCGGTTCGAATCTGCACATGGGGTGAGCTCCCGTGCGCCGTCCCAGCTCCTGCCAACCTTGCAGTTCGAAAGCATGCAAATGCAAGTAGATAAAAAGGTACCACTTTGGTGGGCAGGTAACAGCGTTCCGTGCACCTCAGTGTTTAGTCATGCCGGCCACACGACCATGGAGACTGTCTGCAGACAAGCGCTGGCTCCCTCGGCTAGGAAACGGAGATGAGCACCGCCCCCTAGAGTCAGGCATGACTGGACGTAATGTCAAGGGGAAACCTTTACCTTTACCTTATTTAGATTTATTCTTGATGGGAGTGATCTTTTGCTGTTTCACTTGTACACTAGTCCTCTGTTTGAGATGCAGGCGGTCCATATGTTTGGTGATTTACCTGGCTATTGAATTAACTCATCAACATCTGAACTGATGCAATTGGAGATATATCTCATGATGTATAAGCTAATCACTGATTTTGTAGGTATCCAGATCTTCTTACATATTGGCAAGTGCTTATTCCCAGAGACATTCAGCATCTGAAATGATCAAGCCCAATTTGATTTCGCTGATGAATGAGATGTGATGAAATAGACAGGTGGGCCCATCTCAGGTTGAATTGGTTGGGTCAGGTGGGTACACTTCAAGCAAATAACACATCTTGTGCTCTTTATCTTGTACATATGAGTCCTCCATCTGTACCTAGAAACTATTTTCAAAACTAAACACTTTGTAAATTTGAGGGAAGTTTCTCCCTACCATGTGGAGCTGCACTTTTTCAATTAAAGAAAGTGGGGTCAGCTTTCCAAATCTTGCTCCAATCATTGGGACTATTTGTCACCCTAAATGAGCTTTTGCACTTTCCCACTGCGTTTAGATTTCTACCCAGGTCAGTTCTAGAATCACCCTGTCTAGATCCTTTCTCCAAATGAATGGCATTAAGCTTTGGGCACAGTAAGATGGATTATATGTGCTGCATATAATATCACATCAATTCTACCTTGATCCTTTTTCTCATGCTAAAATAATTCTATGGGCAAATCCAGATGTTTTAAAAATAGTAAGAAAGGTCATTTGTAGTGGACTTGGATGAATAAGTTGATTTAGAGCAATTAGTGGGTGCCGGTAATGATTTTTTGACATTTTTTTGTTTGTGCATCACAATGGCTGAATGGCAATATTTGCAATTGCAACATGGTGTTAGTATCAATATTTGGCCCTGATGCCCTCACAGCTTCAGGATTTTTTTCATAATTAGAAGTGCTTATTGAAGTTGATCAGTCATATTGACCAACAATCCATGTTTATTTACTTTTTGTTGGTGAATAAGTATGATACACAGGATCTTAAGCAGGATAGGAAATTAAACTATCAACACATTATCCTCTGAAATATCTATAGATTCCAGGTTGGGTCGTATTCAGCTATAACTTTTTTGCCATTTCTATTGAATACCACATCTCTTTAATAATAGTTGTTTAAGTCAACTAATTGCCGGATATGTGACTCAAGCACTGTTCCTTTTAACCATTTATTTTGGCAATACCCAATAGCTATGTCTTTGGGGAGAAGGCCATAATATAGATACACTTTGTATTGGAACTTTCTTTAATATTTTCTTGTGCATAATTCTTTCAAGCATCTACCTGCTTTTTCTGCACATTAAACCACAGTCAACCCAAATGGGGTTTCCAAGCTTTTCCATAGTGAAAAAACCGGTATCACAACACTGGGAGGATAAAAGCTCAGCCTGTATAATGTAATGGGTTGCGCACCAAAGAGGTGCTTTCAATATTTGAATGGGTGTTGTACAAGCATCAGTTGTGAATGGATACATATATAGATATTGGGCCAGCTTTTCTTGACATTTATATATTATTTTTGAAAGCTGAATTTCTATTTATTATATACATGTAATATATACTATATGGATAGGGTGCAGGTGGCGCAGTGGTTTAAACCGCTGTGCTGCTGGGCTGGTTGATCGAAAGGTCACCGGTTCGAATCTGCACATGGGGTGAGCTCCCGTGCGCTGTCCCAGCTCCTGCCAACCTTGCAGTTCGAAAGCCTGCAAATGCAAGTAGATGAAAAGGTGCCACTTCGGTGGGCAGGTAACAGTGTTCCGTGCACTTCGGTGTTTAGTCATGCCAGCCACACGACCACGGAGACTGTCTGTGGACAAACACTGGCTCCCTTGGCCAGGAAACGGAGATGAGCACCACCCCCAAGAGTCAGGCATGACTGGACTTTAATGTCAAGGGGAAACCTTTCCCTTTTAATATACTGTATATCCACCTGCACCGAAAGTGATACATTCAAATCTATCTAGTTACAATTTGGTTTTTTTGGTTTTTTCTTCTCCCCCTCCTTATGGTTTAATAAAAAATAGGAATAGCAGGAGCTAAGGGAGGGGAAGGAATGTTCCAAGCAGCAATGTATCCTGTAACCCAGTCATGAAAATTATTTGGGGTGGATGGGTCTTGACTGGACAAATACCACCCATTAGTCTAGCAGAAGACCTGCTCCTGCTTGAGCTAAAAACTGCTAGAACCGATTTGTTGACATGGCTTGACACAGATGGTTCTCTTTGGAAGCTCTCCATTGGCCATGCCTTGTGGGGGCTGTTGAGATAAGCCCTCGAAGTTCACACCGTGTCATCATGCCACTGATCCAGAGGGAGAAGATGCCGATCCAGAAGATGGTTACTGTTGAGTTGGCCCACGCCCAGTGGGTTCACTGCTGATATGTCATTCAAGCCCCTGCAAAATGTGACGGACCCGGGAATGAGCTGCCAGTGACAATGGGAGGCTTAGTAGGAAATGAATGCCACAGCCAGCATAAGCCATGGCTGTGCAGATAATAAAAGATTAGCAGCAAGCATCCCCTTAAGCTGGATCTGTTTGCTCTCTTTTTGGTCTAAACCAGGACAAACGGAGAGCATCCATTTCCACCCAGCCTCAAGTCCCCTTTGCCAACCCCGACAGCTGCCTTTGGCAGACCCATGCTGTGCGGTTTATCCTTTTTGTCCAGGATTTTTCCGGGGCAGTGATGCCTCCGGCTGCATTCGGCGTCCCTGCCATCACAGTAAGCGTTAATCGGGACCCAACATTTAAGCTACCATATGGATGACAAATTGGTGTGTTCTTGTTGTGGGCACCACGTTGTCCCTGGGGGTTGCACAGCGCTACTTCCGTGGGAGGGAATCCACCAAGACCATCAGCCACAGCCATTGCTCATTCTGGATGGGGCTGATGCACATCCCAAATCCCTGGAGAGTATCTGGTGGGAGAAGGCTGCTCCGCACTCAGCATCAGGGAATCTACAGTGGGAAAGAGTCCGGAGATAGATTTCATGGAGATGTAACTCCATTCTCACTCCAGAAAGGAAGTCTGGTTGTGGGGTTGGGGAGGAGAGGCAGAGAAGAAAGCGGGCTCAGAATCAAGGGAGAGAAATGTTCTGCCCATATTTTATGATTGGCCATGCTCCCAAAGCAATTTGTGGTGATGTTCGGGACTCTTCTTCAAACCATCAGACTTGACCACAGGACCAGAGAGGTCACCTGCCTTTAGACCAAGCCATGTAAGTTTCAGGAGAGAAAAACCCACAGAAAAACTCCAATTTTTCCTGGTCCCTCCATTTTTTTTTAAAATTATTTTGGCAACTTGTAGTGAACCCTGAGTCTTGTTATAACATTAAAGGGAAATCCTATACGAGTTTAGGGAGAACATTGCTTTTCTCTCTCCAAACTTGCAAAAGATCATGTTCTTTTAAAGTTGCCTTTATTATAAAGCTTTTTTTTAATGGCTGCAACACCAAAGCAACATGCAAAAACATCTGACACAAAGAATGATTTAAAGATGATCCCATCAGAATGGGCACTCAAAATTATTTGGTTTTTGAAAACACAGACAGGATTTTATAGATGCAGGTTTAAGAGGGGATGTGTTCTATGCCATCCTGAGCTCAGAGGTTGGGTGCAATTGAATTTTAAAAATAAATAAGTGCCATGCAAGGTCAAATGCAGGATTGTTTCTAGTTGTTTTGAACTCCTTTATATCTCTGTGCATTTGATGTAAGATACACAAACAGAGTGAGTCAGAAGGAGCCTCTTGGGCCATCTAGTCTGACCCCCGGCTCCAGCCGGCTCTGCTCACAACATGCCCACCATGTGCGAGTGCTTTTTAATGGAAAGCACGTAGTAAGATTAAGAAATGAAATGATTGTTGCAGTCTGAAGCATCTGTGGAAAATGGGACATTAGGGTGGAAGGAGGAAGATTAGGTTGCCCTTGATGGGACTTGATTTCTAATAGTCATAACTGATAGCCCATTTATTTCAATGGGCTTATTGTAAGCATATCTATGTTGGAGCCATCTCTTGGCAATTAGGTACATAGAACAATTAGGGGGAATCAGGCCTTTATCTTTCTAGAGCTAGATTATTTTATTTATGTCAGTGGGCTGCAGACAAGAGAAGCAGAGCTGGGATCCTCTAAGGCACAGGCAAGGAAATGGGGTGCTCTCCCAGTTGGCTTAAGCAACAAGGCCAAGAAGCCCGACTCTGCCAAGGCCAATGGTCAGGAATTGTGGGAGTTGTAGTCTGCCATCATCTGCACAGAACCACATTGCATGCTTCAGGGCCGGAGAGAATCACGCATTCCCCTCGGAAATGGATCATCTCCCTTTGAAACCTCAAATCTAGCACGAACAAAACCGCTCTGGGTCCTTTTCTTCTTCCCGTCAGTCCTTGCCTATGGTGGAACAACAGCTGTTAAAAACAGAGAGGCATTTTTGAACCTCTCCTGCATGTCCTACACATTCTGATTGCTTTATGCATATGGTAATGCTGCCCATTGCCCACCCAGATGGAAACTAAGGGCAAAAGCCACCACGGATGCTGGCCGTGGAGAGATAACCATGGAAACAGAGGTGCTGCTCAGGAAACACTAAATTCACGTGCTCCGGGTCAGAGAAACTGCCACTTCTTCATTTTCTTATTCCTTTTGTCCCTTTCTCTGTGCCACCAGTCCAAAGGAAAGCCATGCACTCGCTTCTTTGTTGACTGCATCCATGATGGAAGCAGCATCTCTCACTGAGTCCATTACCAGAAGGCCTGAGCTTTATCGTTATTCTTATTATTAATTAATCAATGGATCGATCCATTGATTGATTGGCGCATCCATCAGGGACTCTGCCTAGCAATTACATCACAAATAATGTGATAACTTATTCTCCCTTTTAGAAGCAAGTGGAGCAGAGAAGCTGCAAATTTGGAATGCCCTATTGACCATTGTTTTTGGAAGGTCTCTTTGTGGTTTTGGAATGTGAGACCCTTCATAAAATGTTGCTGCATTGGAAGGCAGCTGTTTCTCAGCCCTGCCCTGCCCTGCCCTGCCCTGCCCTGCCCTGCCCTCCAGAGTTTCATGACTTTCCCCCCAATCATCTGTGAGTGGCGCACCACAGAAACTGAGGAAAAAAATCACCAAACTTTTGTGTGTTCCATCCCTTCCCTTCCTCTCTTATATCTAGAGATGCAAATTATTTGGAAATTCCAAAGCCATTGTAGAGCAGAATGTTTTCCCCTGCCCCTCCAAATTAGGAAAAAATATTTTTTTTGTGGGGGAGGGAAATTAAAATATGTCAGCTTATTATTTAGTTCATTAATACACTTCTATACTTCCCAACTGTTGAAGCTCTCTGGGAGGTTTTCAACGGGGCATAAGGTACAATAAAGCCCTTGTTATTGTTGTTGTTTTAATAAAAATGCCACATTTAGAAGCAGATTCCAAAGCATAATAGAGAAGACAATGCCCTGATAACCCACCGGCATGCTCAGTTCACTGCCCAGGTGCAAGGAGTAGCTGGACAGCTTGATGGACTTCGTTCCTCCATTCCTAAATCAAATTTGGATTGGACGGTTCTTCAAATACATAAAACCTGAAAACAGAGGACTGCCAGTCCACCAAAGCAGCAACAACAACATATTGGATCACTTCCTTCACAACTCAGATTCCTGCTTGAATTTGGGTTCCGCTTTGGAGGGTGGAGGGAGCATTTGGTGCCTTTCAGGTCTTGTTTCCAAGTTGAGCTTGGAGGGAGTCTGAACAGGACAAGAGATTGCAAGTGGCAGGAAGAGGTCAAGCTGCTGCTTCGAAAGCGATCACTTTTGACAGATGTTTCAGGAGCCCTGACATCGCCTTGAAATATTTATGTGGTTTGAGTCCATGAGCACATCTTGCCTGCCAGCAACAGCCATCACCTCATCCCATGGGATGCTTGATTGGCACTGAGAAGTGGCCACAGGAAGCTTAGTGTTGCAGAGACTGGGGAAATGGAGAGAGAGAGAGATCTTTCATTTTACAAAGATATCATCAGCTACTCCTGAGAGCTGTCAAATTGCCTGCTGCAACCAATCCAATCAGTAGCTCATTGTTCCTGGGAAGCCAGATGTGGCCATCATGGTTTTTAAGAGTACTCTTGTGCTCCATGTCCAGTCTTTGGCCTTCCTATTTGGACATCAGGTTGGGCCACAGTGAGCAAGAATGAGCATTGTTCTGATCCCACATGGGTCATCTCACTCTTGTTTTCCCACAACAGGCCAAGAAGAAATGGGGCTGGTCAAGTTGAAGAGGGAAGGGGATGTCATTCTTCCTTGAAGGACCTCTTCCTGGGTTTTAGCTTCCACAAATTGGATCACTCCACAGATCAGAGGAGAGAGATGGCTCCACCTTGATGATCCTCTTCTCACAGAGGATCCAGTCACAGATTTAGCTCTGGTTGAGCATGCTTGTTCTAAGACTGGTGAGAATTGTGGCTTCGATGGCAGTATGATTGCTGGATTATGTGGCACATAGTATTTCAAATCACACCAAAGATCGCTTTGTGTAAAGGTATTACAATATTGGCAATTTTATTTCCAGTTTAATTTCTAATGCAGAAAAATGGACAAGCCAGATGTTGACTCATCTCAGCTGCCATGTTCCTCGACCATTGGCCATGCTATCTGGGGCTGATGGGGATTAGAGTCCATCTGGAAGACCACATGTTTCGAGCTCTGAGCTAGCATAAAAGAAGGGATACATCTGTGCAAATGAGTAATAATTGCTGAGAGGAGGCAGAGGAAAATATGAAAGCAAAAGAATCTCTTTGAAGCATAGAAAGAGCCATGTGGATGCATGGAGTCCTGGTATCACCTTTCTCTCCCATTGCTTAGCACCATCCACTCTCACCTTTTTTCTACATCCTGCACTTAGTGATAGAGAAGATTATGCATAATTGACTTCACGCAGGGCCTGCTCTTTGTTCCCTTATGCCTACCTGAACAATGGCATTCTCGATCATCGAGTTGTTCTCACAGTGCTGCTGCCTCTAACATTCTGTTCAGCTTCGCTCATCCCGGCTTCCTTTTGTGAAATCATGCTTATTATCTTTAATTAAATCATAACTCTCCTGGTAACTTTTGACACTCTCTGAGAGCATGGCCAATATCTGTCTCCTCTTGCTTCTGTGGCTCTCATGGGTTCTGGATCTTGCCCAAATTGAGATGGGATTATGATGATGCTAAAGGCAGGGATTCTAGATTTAGTCATCTCTAGAGCAGATCCACAGGATTCAACGGGGCGTAACTTAAGTCTCATTGATTTCAAGGGTTCGAATCAAGCATGATTAAGAAGCAATCTTATGCCTCCAGAGTGAACCCTCTGTTTCCGTGTCTCAGTTTTTGATGGCAAGGTGGATGTCCGAAGGGAAATGTCATTGTATCTTTCATCCGTTCGTGGATGGGGTGGAAAAAATCCTTACCATTGCTCGCAATGGGGGAGAGAGATATAGTAGTGTATTCCTTGGGTGTATTCCACCCCCATATCTGGGGACTGGTAGGTGGGGGGGCTCATGAGTTTTAGGATCTCTTAGACCCTTGGACACGCCTGCCCTACCAATGATTCCTTCCCAAAAACACATTGTGTTTTGCCCCTTCCATAGGTTGGACTGTTGATTTGCAGATCCTGCAACAATTCTGCCATGGCTGAGCGGAGCTAAAAATAAGGTTCTATTGTTTAAAGAGCACCCACCGAGGGAATGGTGCCCTCTATAGCCACAAGGAGGTTTTTTCCAAGCACCCCTAGGCCTTCCAGGATGCTGTCTAGGGACTATAGGATAGCTTTCTAAACCTGCGCGTAAGCCATGGCCTACAAAAGAGTAGCGAACTTGGTGCCTTCCACATGTTTGGACTACCTCTCCCATCAGCACCCAGCCAGTATGGGCACAGTATGGGCACATAGATCCAACTCATTATGTGAAGCCCTGTAATTGCTAGCATTTTATACAGACTTCCTTTCTTCTCATCTGCATTCTTTTACTGCATTGGGAGCCGGGCTTCATACAAACGTCTTTACAAAAAAATATTATATTGTTTTAATTGTCTTTTTAGGCTGCTTTGGGAGGTATTTGTCCTGGAAGTTGGCATATAAATACTCTAAATAGGCAAAGAAAGGAAAAAGCAAACCCACAAATGCAATATTTTTAGGCTTTCGGTTGTCCACTGTCAATTGTCTGCCTATTTATATAACCCCCTCTAGGCTTGTAAAGTGGAAAAATGAGAAGAAATAAATAGACAAATAGCCATGGATTGGATGTGTCTGTGTGTGTGCGTGTTGAAAATTTAGTGTGATACTTAACCAAAAGCAACGCCTCTTTCTCTGCAAAGACTTGACTTTATCTTATAGTTGCTGCACACTAAGGACAACCGAGATGCGATTCACCATGTTTTCAGTGGGACTTAGGTGAGTAAAAGTCCCACAG
This sequence comes from Varanus salvator macromaculatus, assembly GCA_023646645.1. Taxonomy (NCBI): domain Eukaryota; kingdom Metazoa; phylum Chordata; class Lepidosauria; order Squamata; family Varanidae; genus Varanus; species Varanus salvator. The sequence goes on from JAIXND010000773.1 coordinate 10,594,964, forward strand.
TCCATGCCTTCTGGTCCATCTGACTCCCATCTTTGCCCTCCTCCGCCTACATCTTAGAATCATAAAACTGTAGGACTGGAAGAGGCCAAGAAGGCCATCTTCTTTCCCAACCTCATTTTCTTCTGCTTCTTCATGGTCCCCTCCTTCCTCATCATCGCAGAAAACGCCCTTTGAGCGTGTGCCAGAACGTTCCGCAGCACCCATGCAGATGAGCGCACCAAGAGATACCTCGGCCTCTGTAAGAGGCAAGGCTCTGTGCGCTTTGCTTGCTCAGGGCTGGGCTGATTTACAGCTGCAAAGGCAGTCTCTTCAGCAGAAAAGAGAAGGACGTCAATCCCCAGAAAGTAAGCCGTAAGTGAAAATTGAAACTGTCAGGCCGCGTTTGTTGCTCACTCTGTCTCTTGCTCCTCCCCCTCCCCTCTGGCCTTAATTTTAATTAAAAGGGGGCAGCTTTTTGTCTGTGTATGTATATGTTGAATAAATCACTAGTGATCTTGAAAACCTCTCCTCCCTTTTATACTGTAACTGCATTTTCACACACTGCAGGGGTCGGTCGGTCGGTCGGTTGGTCGGTATTTCTTCTTTCCCATGGATTTGGCTTTTCACTCACTCCTTCTTTCAAGCCAGAAATCTGTCACCCAATCAGCCAAGTCCTGTGTGGTACCAAGGCAATGGGCTAGGAAAGCTCAGCACTAGGATGGCCGTTAGAGCTGATGAAATACAGGAGTGCAGAGCAATGTTCCTTCACATGCTTGGCAGGAGCATTTCCTAGAAGGCCACCTGGATTTTAATGGAGTCGGAAGGGATCTTGGATATGACAAACTTCCAGTTCTATGCTGAATCTACAAGGCAAGCTGCACTTACAGTGTCCATAAGAGGTGGCCATCCAACTTCTGTGTAGACATTCTCCCACCTAGGTGTTGTCTCCTCCTAGGATAAGGGATCCCCAAAGCTACTTCCATCAAATCATGGGAACGGTAGACCACACAGTTCAATACCCTGTTTGATGCCTGAAAACTACAACTGTTCCATCTCTAGCAGATGGATGGACCATTGATTCAATCCCCAGCCTGCTCTATCATCTATAACCTTCTCCTATTGTTCAATTAATGTCTATCCTCCTGTGACTGAAGCCCATGAGATCTTGTGCTGCCATTTGGGACAGCAGAGAGCAAAACTACCCCATCTTCTGTTTAACATAGAAACATAGAGTGAGCCAGAAGGGGTCTCCCGGGCCATCTAGTCTGACCCCCAGCTCCAGCTGGCTCTGCTCACGACACGCCTACCATGTGCATGTCCAGTCTGTCCTTGAACACCCTCACCGACTGGGCTTCAACCACCTCCCAACATCAAGTGGGGCACCTGAAGAGCATTAGCACAACTAGCGGTGGGTGAACTTGGCCGGACTGAATTCATTATTTCTTCAGAAAGTAACGCATCTACCCATGTGAGCTGAGCTGAGAGTTCTCCTTTAATACAAGAGCTCATGCATTCATGAAGGTATATGAATTCATGTCCACACACATTATCCAAGTGCATCTTGGGAAGTAGTATATGGGATCACCTAGTATGGCATGGCTTCATGCAGAACATGATGCCACATCATTCATTGGTTGTCTTTGTGTGGAATGTGAAATTCACTCAGAGATTTGTAATACAGAGAGGAGAAAAGAAGGAAGGTCTGTAGGGTCTTCCTCCTCCTCCTCCTCCTCCTCCTCCTCCTTGTTGAGCAGGAACTGCAGAACTGATGGCGATGGAGGAAGAAGTGGTAGACAAACCAGCCAGATCAGCACAGCCTCAGAGCTGCTATTGTTCGAATGAACCCCGGAATCCTAGAAGAGTTGGAAGGGGCCTATAAATCCACCAAGTCCAGTCCCCTGCCCAGTGCAGGGCTCCAACTGAAGCATCTGAGTTTAAGACTATGCATTTGCTGAAACTCACAATCCGTTCCACACTGAGTAGCAATTGCGTAACACAGTGATTCAGGCTGGCTACAAAAGTGAGCATTATGAATGGATGAGTCTCAGCAAAGGAGTGGAATAATTATGAAATTAAGCAGCATCATTAATCACACATCATCTCTCCTCTAGGCTAAACATACCAAGTTCTTTCAATCTTTCCACACAGAAGCAGGACTTCTTCTCAATATGCTGCACATTTCCATTTTGGAGTTCTGAATGATTTCGTCCTGTTTCTGAAGAAGAATTCATGCATAAGAATCCTTGATTGCTTCATTTTTTCATGCTTTACTGACTCCATTCCAAGCATGCTGCCTCTGCTCGCCACACATTTCAGCCCCTTCCATTCATTCCTGTCCTTCGCCCAGTCCTACATTGCTGAAGCTCATTTGCAAAATATAACTCAGCGGAAAGCCAAACACAGAAAAGGCAACTCTGACGTAGCTGGTGCACTTTTGTATTGAGATTCATTCTGTTTGGTGCATAATGGATTCCCAGAACTAGGCATGTGATAAGTTAAAAAAAGGACACAAAAATGTTTGTTTGTTTGTCTATTGCCTCGCTGCCCAAGCATGGCTGGGTACTGCTGCTATCACCATAGAGATGGGGAAAACAGCGCTGTACATTTGTGTCCCTCCTTTCCAGTCTTAAGCTCAGTCCTTCCTGGATTGTGGCAACTTCTTTATACAAAATGGACTCATAAACATCTGTAGCCATATATATGCATGTGTGTGTGTGTGCATGCGCGCGCACACACACACACATATGCCTATACATACATAAATATATATGTATATATATGCATATATATATATATATATATATATATATATAGGCATGGTTCTTCTTATAGACACAAACTGTACACAATGTGAGTTACCCGATGGATTTGGGAATGCACCTTCCACCTCCGTATGCATTTTTGGGTGCCCTTTCCTTTTGTCTCTGCATTTGCTCCTGCATAATTTGAGGAGCAAATCCAGCTGCAAATTGGGAGAGGGGTAAATTGTTTGGTGTTTCAATTTGCATTTTGCTTTGAAGGTGAACAGGGATCCTAATCAGGAACTTTGGAATCCACTTTCTTCCCATCCCTGTCTCTGCATTTCAGTTGCTGTCATAGTTTCCCCTCGTTCCCTTTCCCTGTTCTTCTTGGAACTGCTCCTCCAACACCTAGATGCCCACAAGCTCTGGAATTTTCCTTTTCTGGAACATCAGGCTGCTTGCCCTAGTTGAAACCTAGTCCACATCGTCTAATACTTTGCTGCTATAGCTAAAACAATATACATGTTATAGAAAACATTGCGTATTCTTCCTGCAATTCACCATCTAGCCATTTCCTCCCTTCCCTCATCTTCTGCTCTTTCCTGAGCCCATTTTATTATTTGATCATTCTTTTATTTTACAAGCTTGTTATTCCACTCTATACCCAATCAAATCCCTATGTGCTAATCAATAGAAATGCTGAAAAAATAATCACATTGCAAAATGACAAGCTTTACGATCGGGTCAGAGAAGGCTTGTTGAAATAAAAGCATCTTTAGCAGGTGCTGGGCATAAAACAGCATTGGTGCCGACATCCAACAGGCAGGGAGTTCCATGGAGAAGCAAGCCGATGGACTCTGAGGCTCTATTCCAAGGGGACTCCAAAGAAAATGGCAGATCAATGCCAAGCCACCAGGAGTGCCCACCTAATGATCTCAGTGATGGAGGAGTCTGGAAGGGAGAGGGCACTCTCCCATACAGATGGCATCTGAGAATCTTAGCTCCTTGGCATACAATCCAGTCATTCGTGTTCTTTTGAAATCACCATAAACTTGGATGGTACCCAACCAAGTAATAATGGAGGAGGAGGAAGAGATGGAGACACAGAAGGAAGGAGACGGAGATGGAGAGCCACCATTACCACTTCCTCAGACTCTCCAGGTTTTGAGGCCATGTGCCACATAATCCAGGGATAATACTGCCAGTCCGTAAGTTTTCTCTAACTACCATCCTCACCGGTGTTGGAACCAGAGCTGAATCTGTGGACTGTAAGCATATGAAATGCCAAAGGGGAGACAGAGGGGAGGTAGAGAAGGAAGAATCACCATTTCAGATTAATATCTTCTTTTTTATTCCCCTTCTACATAGTTTAATTTCCCACTAAGCGACTTTTTCCACTGCAAGCATGTTTCCTCAGTAATATTATTGCCAATTGTCAGAATGCCTTTAAGACTCCTTTGTAACCAAGACTTGGCAACTTCTCCTCTTGGTACCGGTTCCTTTCATAAGGAAAATAAATAAATGATTTTTATTTTGTTTTTAAGTGAACTCTGGTTTACACTAACACCCAATATGTCCATGCAGGCTATTTGCTTTCATAGCTAATGCATTGTAGGTTTTGTAATCCTAATTCTTAAAAAACTGGGTGGCTTTTGATGCAGACAATGTACATTATCATGAGGATAAGAATATTATCAGAGGATGGAAAGCTCTTTTCCCTAAGTTTAAAGAACTGACAACTAGATTAGCAAATATACAGCAGATTCAGTGAGAAAATATGCAGATACACATGAATTACAGTACATTTGCCAGAGGGGGAGTGGGGAATCTCACAATGCCAACTTCATCCCCAAACCCAGTTTAAGGAGCATTTAGAAGCAACGCTATTAAAATAACTGCATGATTTTAGAAAGGAAATCTCTGCGTGTTTTTAACGAGAAATAGCATGAAAAACCAGGGTTAGCATGTTTAGATTGCTGCTGAGGACCTGCATACTGGAAGCAATTATTATGGTTGTTGTTGTTATGATACCCTACTCTACCCTACATTATTTATATTTTATTTATTTATTAAAAGCTTTTGTATACTCTCCTATTATAAAGGTAAAGGTTTCCCCTTGACGTGAAGTCCAGTCATGCCTGACTCTAGGGGGTGGTGCTCATCTCCGTTTCCTAGCCGAGGGAGCCAGCATTTGTCCGCAGACAGTCTCCGTGGTATGTGGCCAGCATGACTAAACACCGAGGTGCACGGAACGCTGTTACCTGCCCACCGAAGTGGTACCTTTTTATCTACTTGCATTTGCATGCTTTCGAACTGCAAGGTTGGCAGGAGCTGGGACGGCGCACGGGAGCTCACCCCGTGTGCAGATTTGAACCGGCGACCTTTCGATCAACCAGCCCAGCAGCACAGCAGTTTAAACCACTGCGCCACCTGCAGTCCCTCTCCTATTATACAAGATATATTATTGTATTGTATTGTAATTATTACTATTATTATTATTTCCAATTCTCTAGAGTCCCACAGTTGAAGCTCTAAGGACCAGAGATGTTTCTCCATGAGCAGATCCTGTTGTCCATCTGCCTTTCTTTTTGGACCAGGTTATGGAGGTGGTAAGAAAACTGGCTCACTGCCCATCAAGACAGCAAGGGGGTGCGAAGGAGAGAAGGTGGCCCAAGAGCAGCTCCTTGTAGGAGTGGGAGAACCAGGGATGCTTAAAACTTTTAAATAGTAAGCTGCTTGGGGCACAGACCTGCAATGTTGTACCCTGTAAAGTTCCAGGCACACTGAGAGCTGTATAAGAATAGCTCTTCACCACAGCCTGTCAGGATTCAGATGTCTTGCAAAACACAGCTGCATCATTAGTCCGCCAACCTCTTCGAAGTTTTAGCTCTACCTGTGTGCTTGGATGCGTAGGATAGTCTTCATCTCCATCCTCATCTGGTCCCCTGGAAGCAAATCCAACATTTGACCAAAACAGTTGGGGTTAACAGATTGACTATGCCAGCATCCACTCTCCAAATCCCAGACTAGGTCCTGCCAATTTTCTATGCAAATGATCAATCTAGGGCAATTAGAGAAAAGGGCATGTGGTACCTAATTAAGCTCCAAGAATGATGATCTTCATTGAGGTTGGATGTGAATGACATAAATGTAGATAAATTCTATGAAATTAGATGGAAGGTCTTTGGTTCAAGAAGATGTAGTTGGCAGAGAATCCATTCCTCATTTAGAAACCTCAGATCAAAAAAGTTTGGAAATGGGAAGAGTAAAATATTGTATATAAAATATCACAAAACCTGTTTTATGATATTCCATATTCTTGGTGTTTACAGTTGCTGTTTTGCTCCCTTCTGTCCTTCCTTCCTTCCTTCCAATTGATTGGTAATTAAGTTTAAATTAAGTTTAATCCAGAATATTTTAACTGAAGAGAAGCTCCTTCCCAGACTTGCAATAGAAATCAAACCATCTTTCCAGAGTTACATAGAGAGACCTTTCCTGCAACAGGAGGTGTGCAAACAAATTCTGAACAGGATGGCTTGCAATGGGCAAACAATTCAATTTTGAATTGGAGATAGATCTATGAGAATGCCATTTCTGTTTGGAAATCATATAAATATCTCCCATTCTCAACCCCAAACCAAGCAAGGCCATGATTCTCTGGAAAGGTTCACCATTTCATGAACTCAGATTCACTTTTAAGAGTGCATAAATTCCCCCCAGTCCAAAGTCAACCAGGTGGGTTCTAGTCTGAGCGATAAAGATGGTATCCATATAGTGAATCCCATCTCCCTGCTGCCCAGATCAGTTCAGCACCACAGACAGCTCCTTAAATAGTTCAGACTGTGACCTGGAATGGATCCACTGGTCCACCGACCGGGGAGTCACTCTTCTCCACTCATTCTTACCATTATGGCAGAGCCATTCTGGTTTGCAGAACCTGCCGTGGTCATGAACAGCAACAGAGATCGGCAACAGAGGCCCTCCTCCGGAAGCCCTCCATGAATGAGATTAGGAGGGTCAGTACCTGGAGGAAGGCCTTCTCTGCAGTGGCACCCCAATTATGGAACGCGCTCCCCAGAGAGGTCCGCCTGGCGCCGTCGTTATTTGTTTTTCAGCGCCAGGCAAGACCTTTTTATTTAAATCATATTTTAATTGTTAATGGCGTTTGGCTTGGGTTGGATTTTAAAGGGCTTTTGCCGAGATGCACCGGGGGGTGGGGGGAGGTTTAATTGAATTTTATATGTTACTGTTATTAATTGTTGTTGTAAGCCGCCCCAAGGCTTTATTGCGATGGGGCGGCATAGAAATGCTTTAATAAATAAATAAATGAACTAAGTCCACCACAACTGCATGTCTTCTGTGGTCCATACAAAGTTCTCCCAGAGCTGCCAGAAAATAAAGGGAGGAGGCAGAGAAGGAAAACCTGGTTCCACCCCTTTGCAAAATACTCCTCGTCCAATTTCCAGACCGTAAGCATTTTACGACGGTTTGGCCTCCTCCAGGTTAGCATGGCTGGATCCACACATCAGGGTTAGCCATTGACGACTAGAATAAACGAGGCAATAAGGGCAGCCCAACTCTGTAAAAGAGAAAGCTGAAAAAGACACCTTTTAAAGAAATGTGCGTCTTCTGCAGCCTCGGAGCACGGTGCCACTCAGAAGCCATTTGCATTCTTTCCATTAAGTCTCCACACAGGGTCTTATTAAAGGTTTATTTTTACCTCGGTGCAAAGAGGTTACCAGCAGACTTGCTCTTGTCTTGACGGCTTTGGCATTTTGCTGGGCCGGCTCACGTGTTCAGGACTTCGTATTTGGCCAAAAATAAAACCTCCACGAGGAGAGCAGGTCTGATAAGTCACAGTGCCAGCCAATTCTCTACACAGGGAGCTTGTGAAAGAGGGCAGCTCAGCCATTGTGCCTCATCTCCTGAAATGATTGAGGCTGTTCCTAAACATGGACGTCTCTTTGCCCTCCACTCTGTGAAGGACAGGAAATGAGGAGGAGAAGAGATGGGTCCCTTCATACTGGGGATTTCTTTCTTGCTTACTGGGGATTTCATTAGGCTGCCTCAGCATGGCGTTATCATTGTCATGTCTGACAAAACTCACATACCACACTATGAGTTTACTGACGTAAGTTGTGTGCATCCCTTGGAGGTATTGGAAATTATGATGAGTGATTTCGTTACTTACCAAATCACAATTTTAAGGTGGAAATCCTGTACCAACTTCCTCCGCAGAAGGCTGCATATATTCAGGGGGGGCAGATGGTGTGTTTGAGTTCTGCCTGCTGCTTTAAAATAAACAAATAAGTATTATTTGATTGCACATTTGTTGTCCTCAGTGTTTGTGATAACATTTTGTCTCCACCTCCTCCATCTTTGGTGAACCATCAGTGGAAAACAGTCTTGGATGGAGAACAAAGATGCTGAATGGGTCTCATTGGCAGAAACTTCCTGGCACTCAGATTGTTCAGCAGGGAAGCAGGCTACCTCGGGCAATCATAGAATCATAAGATAGTCAGGTTGGAAGGGACCAAGAAGGCCACTGAGTCCAACCCTCTGCTGGTACAGGATGGTAGGTGCACCATCCCACTTAGATAACCATCTCGCTGCTTCTTGAATGTCTCTAGCATGGAAGAGATGATGGACTCTTCTTCTCTGGAGGGAGTTAAGTGGAGGCTGGACGGAAGTGCATTGCAGGTCCTGCCACCACTGCAGGGATGGACTGGAGGAGCTGCAATTCTAAAATGGATGGCTACTTCAAGGAGGTGTGGAAAGTGCTCCTACATCACACAGTTAGACGAAAGGTAGACCAAACCCCTAGTTGTTGTCATTGCTGCTGCTGTTACGTGCTGTCCAATTGCCTTTGATTGTTGGCAACCCTATGAATGGACGTTCTCCAAGATGTCATCATCTTCACAGCTCTTGTACACTCAAGGAAACCAAGCCATCTCATAGTTGCATGTCATCTTCCAGCTTCAACTTTCTCTCGCATGATTTCTCTCCAGGGAGCCTGGCCTTCTCATGATGTGCCCCAAGAAGGGCAGAGTAAGTTTCACCAGTTTTGCTTCCAGGGCAAGTTCTGAGTTGATTTGATCCAGGACCCACTTGCGGATCTTTCGGTTGGTCCATATGTGCAAAGCTTTTCTCCGGTGCCACTTCCTCAGAATGTCAAAACTGTAACCCAGTCCCCACACTGCTCCCCCTTTCCCTGCCAAAGAAGTCGCTCTAAACTAAGAAGAAGCCAACTTTTCCATTGCTGCCCTTCTGAACCTTCCAAGGTTCATAGCCCATAAATAAAGCTTTTTGTAACTGAGAGTCTCAGCACGAGCCACAGTCACCAGGGCACAAAGCAGTGTCTAATTTTTCAGCTTCCTGTACTGGGATTCGATTGTTTTCCACGGCCTTTTGTGCTCTTAGTTTATGAAAAATCAATAGTTTAATATAGAAAAAGAATCCCTCGGCTATCTATTTAGAGCTGTATTGCCTCCAGCAATAGCGTTGTGGTTGTTCCAGTCAGTGCATTTAGAGATACTGAGACAGACAGGCCAGCCTGAGGATGTGAGGAGGAAAGAGGGTGTGAGAGACCTTGCTTCACATCTCAGGCCGGCCACTGTTTTACAGACCAACAGAGGGAGTCCTAGGTGCTCCTCCATGGCCACCACCACCACCAGGTTCTCACCTGGCCTCAATCAGACCTGAGCCAGCCTTTCCCACTTTCTAGGTCAGCCGCAATCTGAGATCATTCTTCACACAAGCCATGGAACCCCCAGTACATTATGACATCCAATGTCAGTCTCCTTGTTATAACCAGAAGCGGGACCCAGCCGTTAAGAGTCAAGCAGCCTTATGCAGAAGCTCAGCTTTCTTGAGCCTTTTATCCTCCACTGAAAGCATCTTTTGATTTTCCGCAACTGTTACAGGATTCCAACAAATGTGGCCACACTATTGGGTGTGTGAGGTATTTACAATTTAATGAAGCAGCTGAGTAGTGTATGAGAATGTCGCTTTGTCTTGCAAATTGCTTTAAAATGCCCCATTTGCAATGTCGAACAAGAACACAAATAGGACTTTGTTTTCTGGGGACAAGTTCCTAATTCATGAACTCACCTTTGTGTTCACAAAGAGTGAAGTAAGCTCCAACTTCCTCCAAGGATTATCCTTTCCATGGCCTGTGCTTTAGTTTCAGAGAGAGATTTGGAGAATTTTGGAAATTTGAACAAATCGGGGGTCTTTTTGCAGAACTTTGCAAAGTGCTAATTTTGCTCAACTTTCCTAGTAGTGCAAAATGCACAGAGAGAACAAATGTATCCTAGATCCAGAACAGACAAGAAGCAAGCTCATTTTGGAGTGCCATGTTGAGTTTGAGCAACCCTAACTGAATATTTTTGTTCTCAGCTTTTTTGTTCGAATTTATTTAAGCCTGGGCTGAAGAAGCTCTTTCAGACTATGGAGCATAGGACTAAAGATAAAAAGGCCAGACTGAAATTCAAAAGAGGTAGGCCAAAAATAGAAAAACAAATAACTTAAAGCTCTTATTGCCAAAAATTAAGCTTTAGAGCAGGCATCTCACATATTCCCATACTATCAAATAACTGAAGATTTCTGGGTGGTTTATACAGACTGAAACCCTAGATTGTATTATTGCATGAAATATAACCAATATTTAAAGATGCAACATGGAGAGTCATTAAGCCATCAACCACAAAGCATTCAAGAACTGATTAAAGCCCTCATTGTATGTTGCTGATCACTTGAGAGCAGGTTGTCTTCACCTGCTGTGAAAAAGACAACAGTGTTGGTGGCAGGTGGACTCATTGCTAAGAAGCTTCCATCCTTAGGAAAACTCCATCGTTGCCTCCCTGGAGGAGGCATCTGGAGAAGATCCTTAGGTGAGGAACGTAGGCCCCATCGGTGAGGGTGTTCAAAGATAGGCTGGACATGCACATGGTGGGCATGTCATGAGCGGACGGACGGCTGGTGCCGGAGGTCAGACTAGATGGCCCGGGAGGCCCCTTCTGACTCGCTCTGTTTCTATGTTTCTATGTAGTGTGCAGATCGGTCCATGCACAGAGAAGTCCTCCATCATCATTTCAGGGTCCACAGTTGGGTTGAAGCTACTCAGGAACCAGAGGCCATAGACGCTGCAGTATGGAGAGCACGAAGAACTACTCAGAGCCATCTTCTGTGCAGTGTCTTTCTGCTCCATGTGCCATGGTGTTAATAGCAAGCATGCAGGGTGGCGAAGCTGCCCCTTGGGTTGCCTCCAAGATCCACTCCAGGAAGTGCCTTTTGTCCAGTTGTAGCAATTCATCCTCCTGTAAAACCCATTTATCTGAACTCCTTTTGCAACCATAGAAAATGTTTGGGGAACACATCAAGTGAAGTTGATCCAGCGTAAATAGAGACCCGACCTCCAGTATTTATTCCTTTAAAACCCCAGACTTAGTCGCTCACCAGGCAGAGAAAGTTAACCTCGAGTCTGGTCCTTTCTGATGCTCAAAGCAGTGGTGACTAAAACATAGGCCCATTTCCAAGTTCCAGCTTTAAAGGAGGTACCTTCTGCTCAGATCTCTCCCCCTCAAAGGAGAGTTGGCAGATCTGGAAATGTTATCGACGGAGACATTTGTATTCCACAAGTAAAGAAATAGAATTCTGTGCCCAGGGCTAAGATTAGCTGCTCACTTTAAAAAAACCAGACGAGAAAGAGTGTAGGGCGATTTTTCACTCTGAACTTCAGCAGATGTACAGGAGCTAGCTAACTTTTGTTTCATGGAGGGCTGCCCATGTTTACCGTGGCATCCCGAGAAGCAGAAATTGATCAGGTGAAGCTTTTCCTGGCGCAGATGCTGTGAAAGGGCACTTCGTAGCCTCTGCTGGATGGCGTTATGTATTTAGTGGCTAAAAATATTTTATGCTGGCCTTCCTCTTATGGTACATGCTTGGTATACAAAAGTTTTTTAATCCTAAAATGGCAGATAATCAAAACAAATAAAACAAACAAACAAAAGATCTGCCCCAGCAATTAAAAGGTTTGTTTGTCTGTTTTTAAAAAGTAAACCAGCCCTAGTTCTCACTTCCTAGCCTAATAAGAAGCCAGTGTTGCTTCTTATTGGTGGTTAGAGGGCTGGAAGGGGACTCAGGGGATCCGGGTTCTAGTCCCCACTCAGCCTTGAAGCTCCCTGGGTGAGCCAGTCACTCTCTCTCAGTCTGACCCACCTTGCAGGGTCGTTGTGAAGATAAGATGATGAAGAAGTGGCTCATGTAAGCCAACCTGGTTCCTGGCAAGCAGAAAATATTGGAATATAAATAGAATGCAATGAAGATCATCCGGATTCTGTGTTGTGATGCTCTGAAACGTGAACAGAGCGCATTTGTCCATTCTTGGCTTCATTTTTGCTTTCCTAGTATAGTACAAAATGATGTTTAAATGCTGGGCATTCAGCTTCTGGTGGCCTCTTTTCCCATTCTTTGGATATTATTTCTTTGGATATTATTTTGGATATTATTATTTGGATATTATTTCTTTGAACACTGTTTTACCCTGCCAATACGGTATCAGTAGTTCCCAACATGACTTTGGATGTGTTAGGATGTTATATTTTTCATGTGGGTTTCTTTTTAATCGTTCCTAGTTTAGTTTCTTTAATCCTTTGGGTAAGACGGCATGGATGGGTATAACCCTTTTGGCACAACCCCAAAAGATGACCTACTGAAAAGGCAGAAGAGTCAGACTTGGTGTGATAGAAATTCCTGCTTCCGAAATGCTGGCATGGCCCACGAGTTGAGTCCGGAATGACACCGGAATGACAGGGTGGTCACCTTCATTTTCAATCAGTGTGACGTCGACATGGAAATGACAGGTGAAAAGCAAGTTTGCCGCTGGACAGAGATGGGCTGGGGCAAGAAGGACATTTTCTTGGGGCTGGAAACCATCTTTGGCAAATAAATTGTCCACCTCTTCAGAGAGCTGATGTGCCTACGCGCTAAGCTTGGCCTTCTCTTCCTATCAGCTAAGACGGCCCACCTGAGATTAGAAACACAAAGAAGCAGGTGGCAGAATCCCTGACCCTCTGAACTTCTACTTTCCATCCTCATGGACGAGTCCCTCTTCACCGGATGTGATTTTAAATAATCATGAAGGCACAGACGGTCCACTGATGTGGGTATCCAGGCAACACAAACACACAAACACGAGTCGATATTTGTTGCCACGTAAATGCAAGCAGAAGTTGAGGCTGTTATGTATTTTTAATTTACATTTTTATTGATGTTTTCTTTTTTAATGAAAAACAGTGCAAGCAGAGATAAAATGCCCACCTGCACAGGGAAAATCCACTAGCTAATGCCATAAAGAGGCTGTATTTCAAGCCCAAATGAAGAACACCAGAAAGTCAAGAAATCATTTTCGGTGCTGTGGGATTTGAACATAGTTAGATCCCGTTAGCCCATTTCGAATTCTTTTACAGGGAGGGTGTGCCTGTATTTTGAAATCTGTGACACCTTGGCTTTTCACCCCAATCTTGGAAGACTCTCCATGTACACACTAGAAGAGCATCGGTGAGGGTGTTCAAGGAGAGGCTGGGCATACACTTGGTAGGCATGTCACGACCGGAGCCGGCTGGAGGCGGGGGTCAGACTAGATGGCCCACGAGACCCCTTCTGTCTCACCCTGTCTCTATGTTTCTATGTCATGGACTTAAATGACAAGAGTGGCAGAATGGCATGCAGTGAGTACTGCACATTTGAATGAATCCCTGTAAAAACCTCCGTCTTTGCAACCTGCCATCCTTCCATTTTAATTTCTAGCTTTGGTTCAGGCGTCTGGCGTGATGCACTTTTCAGACTACATCATTTCTCCCCTCTTGTAGGCTCACCGATGAGATGACGCATCCACCTTCCACTTCCATATTGGTCCTGGCAACCTCTCGCAGCTGCGTCCAATGCAAGCAGAACTCATTTCGCCGCCATCCCGACTCGAGCGCTGCTTGTGCAAATGGGCCACCGAAGCTCCACGGGTTTGTCATCTTGCTGCGTTAAAAGTGATACTAGTCAGGAGGTTGGGTTGTTTTTTTTTTTTAAGAAATCAGTACAGTGATGGGGAAATGTTGCTCAAACTGCCTATTCGTAAGTTTTTAACTCTGGCACGACAATGCTTCGGTCGCTTCTTTTTGTTCTAAGTGCCCAATTAAGCTGACTGTTTACACGGGGCTGCCAAAGTCCCAGCTCTCCGATGGCAAAAGCAAAATGCTGGTAATGAGGCTTCAAGCTGAAAGGAAGGGGGAAGGCAACGCGCTAAGAGAAGCAGCAAGCAAATGGTCCCAGCGCTGGGAGATCGGCAGAAGCCGTAGATTGAGAGCGACGTTATCTGGAAAGCCTGTTTTGGGACTCCGAAATGGAGAGGGCGGCAGCTTGCTGCAGGCCATGCTTCTTCCAAAAAGCAAACTTGTGTGTCTAGTCTGTGAGGCATCTGCTTTAGGGCTCAAGCATGTTTGAATTCCCACGAATCTCATCCACACATTCAGCAATGGATCGGCTTTCCCCCCGTTACACGGATTCTGCCGTCAGGTGGCTTGGACCATTTTTAGGCTCCGTTTGCATAATTGGAGCTGCTTTAAACTTCTTAATGTTTCTTTGATGTTGTGACATTTTGTTGGATTTATTGCCTTGCTTTTCTTGTTGCGATCCGAGAGCCAGTGCAGTGAGGTGGTTAAGAGTGTGGGACCGAGACCTGGGAAATCTGGATTCTGGTGCCCCCTCAGCCATGAGGTTCAGGGGGATGTTGGGCCAGTCAGAGGTTTGCAGCCTGACCTACCTCACAGGGTTGTTGTGAGAGTAAAATTGCGAGGTGGAGGAAAATTATGTAAGCTGCCTTGAGTTCCTTAAAAGGAAAAAATACATATAAATATAATAAACATGAAATAATAAATAAACCAGCCAGGGTACTTTGCCTATAGCGCAGTAATAGACACATATAATAATATACTATACTATAATAATACTATACTATACTACATTATACTAAACTAATACTATAATACTATACTAAACTATAATACTATAATACTATACTATACTATTACTATACTATAGTATTATACTATACTATAATACTATACTATAGTATAATAATACTATACTAATAATGTTTTCATAAAATAATTGGAAGGCAACCCTTGGTCTTTTCCAGAACCAAACTTACCCCTAACAGAAATTCAGCATCCCCCGTGCAGCAAAGGTTTATGCAAGCCATACCATATTCTCATCTGTAAGTTGGGGGGGGGGGAACCACATACACACACAAGAGACTTGGTAGAAGCCACCTCTCTCGATTATACCATTTCTCCATGTTGCAAGGATCAGAGGGAGTTCTTTAATCACAGGGCTGGGTGAGGTTGATTAGGTTTGATTGCATGTTCCACAGGTATTATTGATCTGCCGGGATGATTGATACCGCTTGTCCTTGTCAGTGCCTCAACTTTGCTGTAATTGCATGAATTATCTGCCAGGGACTCACACCCCTTGTCCTCAAATAAATTAACAGTATTTTTAACCCAAAGGAGGGGGAAACACCGCACAAGCATGCAGGTAGAAATACACCACTGCTTGACAAAGCTTGAATTATTTCCAAGCGGTTCTACCCATCCTTCTTTGAAATACCCATAAATCATGGAATTCACACAGATGAAGACCTTTAAGTGTACACGAGCAGGCCATTTCTCTCCTTGGCAAGCTTCCTTCTGAGGCCCAGACTTGCAAAAGCCACGATTATCCCCCTGGATCCTGCACCGAAGCGGAGCCTCCAGCAAAACCTTCATTTTTTGGTAGACCTTGCAAACAAGAGACCCAGCCCAGGTCCAGGTGGTGCGATGCTGCCCCTAAACTCTGGCTTTAGCTCCTCAGCCTTGTTCTCAGCAGCCGCTATTGGGTGGCCTCCCTGACCTGTCCAAAGGGCTTCCTTCAGCCATCACTGCTAATGGCAACTGACGAAACGCCTTTACAGAAAATGCAATGTCGTGCAGTAGCATTTTTCCACAGACTCACCCCTTTTCGACTGCCTGTCCTTATGCATGGACCACAATGCAGGAACGTGGCAATGCTCTCAGTTCGCCATACGTTGTGATGCAATTCCCAAATGAAGATGAAAGTGTACAAGGAATGTGTCCAACAAGGAGAACATATTTGTTTGTGTCTGGGATTGTTTTGGCCAAAAGCTGGAGGGCAAATTGGATCAAACGATCAAATACATCACAGCCATGGAAATACTGGCAAAATGTGCCTGTTTGAAAAAGGGCATATAAAAAGGACTATATTTACAGAAGTGCGTATAAAATAACTGTATCGGGAAAAGTATACCCAAAAATGCATATACTTTGATAAATCTGCACGAAAATGCCTATGGATTTTTAGATGTGTTCTTAAAACTTGCAGATTTCATCATAAACTGATGAAGAAACAGGACGGGGGGGGGATCTACTGTGGAAAATGGGGAAGTAAACAGGATTGGACAGAGTACCTCTTTTCATTTCTCGTAGGCCTGAATCAGAAACAGAGAAATGGAGAGAGTCAAAAGGGGGCCTCCCAGACCATCTAGTCTGACCCCCGGCTCCAGCCGGCTCTGCTCATGACATGCCTACCATGTGCATGTCCAGCCCATCCTTGAACATTGTAAGCCTTCCAGAGATGTGTAGTGATTCCACAGGATAGAAATATCCCAAATAAATAAATAAACACCCTCGCCAATGGGGCTTCAACCACCTCCTGTGGAAGCCCATCCCTTGAGGTCCTAACCATCACGAATTACTTCCTGGCATCCAAATTGAACCTTGGTTGCACCATGTCCTTCTATTTCAGCCTGAAAAAGGGCCCACACATTCTCAGCTTAACTCTCTCAGCTAAGTCCCTAGGGGTTAAAGAATGGACCAAGGGTTAGACCTGGCATAAAACATGGCCATGTGGCTATGTGGATGATCAAACTCAAGCCCAGGTAAAATTCAATCTCTACTGAGGCACCTATACCACATTTTGCTTGTCTGTCTGTCTGTCTGTCTGTCTGATTTCTGAATAGGCACCGGATAGATAATTGCAGCCCTTGAGTGCCTAATCTTCTCTCTGGGACACCGACAGGTTTCTGAGCCAACAAAACTTAATTGAACTTTCCGTTCCAGCTGAGAAAGGTTATAGATCTGCTGAGTGCAAGTGGAAGGTGGGATGAAAAGGTCAGAAGCACCATTCTTTTTTGTAATGGATTGACCAGGGGCATGTTTTTATCTTCCTCGTCACTGCTGGATTGTAAAACTTAATTAGCAAAGTAACTCCTCGGCCCGTGTCTGAAGGCATGTGTGTGCAAGGAGTGCCCATACATCATGTTTTATGGACATGTCATGTTTGCATCCGAAGCCAACAGCGGGTGCGAGGGACCTCGCTCCTCTCATTTCCGCCACAAGGCTGAGGGAGGCCAAAGGGACAACTACGAGCTTCTGCAGCCAGCGATGGAATAAATGGATGGACCCAATGAATGGAGCAAGTGGGGCTACCTGTGTTTATGTGGAAGACGGCCGGCCTCGGCATGCTGAACAGCTCATTGTAGAGGGAAATCATGCCTTTCAAGGGCCCGTTGATTTAGTGCAGTGGTGTACGGTATCAGTCTCTCTCTCTCCCTTGGGTTTCCCAAATTACAGAACTTCTTTCTCCGGCCCCATGGCTTTTCCCCTGCACTCCTAGGGTCCGGACAAATACAAAAGTGCAGATGCACATTAGCACTAATAAGCACTTATTAATATGCATCTGTGCAACTCTGCTCCAATGGTAATACATGCACAATCCCCTTATTTAAATAAACCCTAACTTTGATGTTTTGGCTGATGAGGTGCAATTATTTATTATCTATTTAAAACTTTTATATGCCGTCACCTCATATATGCCTCAGCATCTTGGGATGGTTCACAAATGCACAATTAAAAACAATAAAACAATACAAATTCCATTAAAATTATATAGAAAACAACAACACAAAACACAGAAAAGCAACTTAAAGATAAAAATATTAATTTTTAAAATGCGCCCCAACTATGGAATGCGCTCCCTAAAGAGGTCCGCCTGGTGCCGTCATGATATGTTTTTCGGTACCAGGTCAAGACCTTTTTATTCAATCAATATTTTAATAAGTATTTATTGGAGTTTATTGTTTGCATTTTATTGGATTTTCAGCCAGCGTGGAATAATTACTTTATTTTATTCTGATTAATGTTGTAAGCCGTCCAGAGATGGAAGTAATGGATGGCATACAAATTTTATAAATAAATAAATAAATAAAATAGCAATTAAATAAAAATGTTTTAACCTGGTGCCAAAAAGAATATAAACTTTCCAGGGAGCGCATTCCATAATGCATCTTTGTGGTTAGTATGTTTTCCCTGCTATCTTTAACAGAACCACCTGACCCAGTAACTGTTCCCCACCACCCCGTTTGGTACTGGAGGTGCCTTATAGCCACCAGGGCTTGTTGCCATGGACAGCTTTCTTCATGAATTTGGCCAGTTCTGTTTTAAAGCTGTCCCAGCTGGTGGCCGTGGCTGCTTCTCTTAACAGTGAATTCCAGCACCTTTGAATGGTGTGAAAAAAATACTTCTTCTGCTCTGTCCTGAATTTCCTCCCAATCATCTCTATGGGATGATTACTGTGTTCTAGCAGTATGTTCTCCTATCCACTCCTGCCACACTAAGTATAATTTTGCATATCTCTACCTTGACTCCCTTTCCTCCTTTCTAAGCCAAATCCCAGATACTGCAGTATTTCCTCAGAGATACCACAGCTCCTTGGTCATTTCAGTAGCCTTATTCTGCCCCCTTTTTGCAACTCCGCAGTGCCCCTTTCTGGGTAGGGGTGCAGAATATTTTTAGCATGTTGCGGCATAGATGTGTAGAAAGACAATATAATCTTGGCAGTTTTATTCTCAATTTATTTCCCAATTATGCCTAATGTGGAGTTTGCCTAACATGAACTGAACAAAGATTTTCCATCTCATTAGGGAGGAAATTGGTAAATTTTGGAAAGTTCTTACTCCAAAATGAACCAAACAAAATTCTCTCCAATCTGTCATATCGTTAGAGGAGAGATTACTGGCCTGCCTGAACTTGTTCTTCTGTCCTTATCAGGAACTGGGGAGAAGATAAGAAGATACGTTTTTTTCCCATGGGTTTCCTCCTTTTCCAGTGTCCAAGTCATCCCATGCTGTTCCCAATTGTTATTTGTTGTTATTATTTTTGCTTGCATTTTTGTGTACAGTTTTGTCAAGCAGGTGCTTTCATGACTAACATGTGTTTGTACACCATGGGCTTGTTTTGCATTCTTTTGAAACATCCACGTGCCATGAAACCCTCTTTTTTCCCCTTTCACAGGATGCATCCAAATCTGGAAAAGTCTGAGTTTTCAACTGCACACTGATTTCCAAATTGGAGGGCTAGATTAGGTAAATTCATTAAAAAACAACAACAACAACAGAAACTTGATGGGGCACATGTCTCACCCACTCCTTGCTGGCAACGCTTCTTTGAAGGCGAGAAGCTGTTTCACTTCCCTTCAAGCCCTTTCTGTATCTCTGATGGACAGAATGAAAGACACCAGAGACCAACATTGTGACTGCAAAGTGAAGATAAAGATATTGCAACAAGGCAAGGACTATCTTCAGTGCACGAACAGCCCAAAAGTCAATCAAAGAGTGATTAATCCATTGCACTATTAACTTAACTCCCCTGGCCTGCCAGATCCTTTCAGCCAACAGGAAAAGAAGCAGCCAAAGCAAAGCAAGAAATCTTAACCTTTCAACCACCACAGTAATCCTCATAGCAAGCTCAGTCAATTTAGGTCACTGGAAGAGAACTGGCTGAAAGAGGATTTTGTAAAGCAAGGACTGAGTTACTGGAATGCAGAAACTCAAGATCCTTTTCATGCTAGCATCCCTTTGTATTTGGCAGAGGGTTGGTGGATGTGTGAGTATTTTGAGAGCAAAAAAATCGGGTATTTAAAAAGTATTCCCAGGGACTCCCACCCCGTTGCCAAAAAATCAAGACTTTCTCATTGCCTCTGACTAGCCTTTTCTGAAGCTGTCTAGCCATTCCAACCTGTGCCCCAGATGAGTTGTGTTACAATTTGTATCGTCCCCAGAAACATGGCTGTGTGTCGTCCAAAACATCTGGATGGTGCAAGGTTGGGGAAGGTTGCTGTGCATGCAAAACATGTCTGGTTATCCAGGAATTAAGAGCCAGACTTTTATGAGCAAGATGCTCAAGGCAAAAGATGCAAAGATTTGTTAAATCCATTCCTTCTGGGTTTTGGAGATTTGCAGGTGTTGTCTTCAGTTGTCTGCTCATTGACTGTGTTGGATTTTTCTCACTTTCCCTAAGTTGTGTTCACTTCAGAAGGTGTGCACTTGTGGAAGTGTTTACTTCTAAGGTGAGCTAAGCACCCCCGTGCATATTTTCATTCCTAAATCTATGGGAGAAATGAGGGCTTTTAGTTGCTCTTTTAATTTTATTTTTTATTAATTTGTCTGATGAAATTTACATTTAATTCCAGAAAGCTGAAGTCTAAAAACCTGTGTGACTTGGGAAAAGCCACTCTGGTGTGGAATCTTGGGGTTGCGCACCCAGAGATCTCGCTGTGGATTCCTCTGCTGTCCCCTTGCCAGGTTGGGGTGGGTGAAGGCCAAATTCAGTTGCAAAGCATATCTTTGACTCTTATTCCAGTGGCGGTTGCAGGCAAAAAGCCCAGAATGTAGAACATCTCATCACTTCTTCCGTTGATTAAGTCTTGCAAGTCACTGCGTAGCCCAGTAAGATGGACCTGGAGGGGGACAACCGATCCCAAAAGCCAGGAAAACGCCAGGGATAGGGCAAGAAGAAAGGGATGTGGTCAGCTCCAGAGCTTGTGTCATTATGGAGCACCAGCAGCTTCTGGGCCCTCTGCAAGGCATGGCTTAACACGAACAGCTGACTGAGATGTGGATCTCTCAGCTTCACACAGAATTCTAGTGCAGTGGCCACTTGTACACTTCTGTGTTTGGATGCTCAGGAAAGAGGGAAACCGGTTCCAGGAGGAAACCAGCTGACACTCCAAATATGAGTAATTTCATCTTCGTTCTTGGACAGTCTAGTGCCCACAGGAGCACTAGCGACAAACGAAAGCTTCTAGTGCTAGATTGTTGGGTGGTTTTTTTTTTAGTTTTTAGTTTTGCCTCTTAAAACAAGGAAATAGTTTGAGGCCATGTTTTAATTAAAATGAATATCTGTGCTATCGTAATGTTATTGCCAGTTAAGTGTAGTGAGGTGATTTAGCGTTCTATAACACAATTATGTGCCAGTAATGAAGCTCCGCAGAATTATCCTCGGAATTTAGCATGCAGAAGGGAGCCGTAGCTCTCATTTGTATCCATGTTACAGGCTTTTATTGTTGCAGTATTTTCTATTTCCCTCCAAGATTAACTCAATCGTATTTAAGTCTCTAGTTACATTACAGAGAAATCCAGTAAGGAGGACTGCTGGAAATGTTTTCCTCTCTTGCAAAGCTTTGAAATGTTATTTGCTAAATAGGGAAGTGAGATTCCACCTCTGCTGCAGCTAATGACACCGTTAATACAGAGAACCCATCCTGAAGAATAAAAGGATAAGTGAAAATACAAACATCCCCCACCCTTTTTGGCAGTTCAGGGTTAAGGGAAGCTGAAAACAAGGATGCTGGGTTCCTCCTTAGAACAATCGCCATTTTTGTTTTGTTTTGTTTTGTTTTGGATTGCCACATAGTGGGCAGGAAGCATCACCCTCACTCTGTTTTGGCTTCAAATGTTATCACATGGCAAAATTGCATTTGCTGTTACCTCATCTTGAAGCCAGTTTCGAGTGAGAGCAAAACCTCCTGCTCTTACACAGACCTTTTGTGAGTAAATAATAAAATAATATAAATAAGAATATAGCGCTTGATAACAGTACAACTGCCGCTGCTTCAGGGAACATAAGCAGCCAGCAAGTGCCCAGTGAAACATTTCGATCATGAAATCTGTTCCCCATACATCCAATGCTCCTAAGCAAAAAAGCTTTACCAGGAATGTCCAACTCAGCTCCAGAGCACACCGAAAAAATATATTGGTACGTTAGGGAGAAAGGGATCAGACATTCCTTGCGTCTGAAGTACAGAGAGACAAACCTGTCTGGCTGATGCTATTTTCGTTGCCAAGGTCTGTGCACAAAGTCCAGGAACGCCAGGAATTCCTTCTTTGCATGAAGTATGAAAATTGTGCGACTCTTTCTGCAAAGGACACAAAGCCCGGAAGTCATGAGTGTAGAAGCAGAGCTTCACTTGCACAATGGGTGTGTGTGTAGTAGGTAGCACAAACTGACCCCACTGGCTCTCTTGGACTCACTTTGCCTGTACAAACATGCAGTGTGCAGGAACTTGGGACAGAGAAAATGCAGGTCAAACTCCAAGGAGCTGAGCTAAGAAAATCCGACGGGCTCCCACCCCAAGACTGGATTCCTCACACATCAGTAACACGCGGTTCCTCCGCTGATCTTACAGAGATCACCACGAAGCAGCCAAGCAAAGACTTGGCTCTGCATTTGACTGGCGGAACAGACCCATGCAGTCTCCTCATTGCACCTTTTCTGTTTTCTGGGTTGATGTCGGAAACTCTGAAGTCCCGTAACTGATCAGTACAGTTGGATGACTTGAGCAAGTGGACTCAGAGGTAGGAATGGAGAAATTTGTTGATCGCCCCATAAACATTTTTGGCAAAGTTGAAGCTGCCCATTTCTTCCTAGTGATCAAAGATGGGCCTTGCCCTTCCTTCTACATTCATTCTTGATGGAACAGCCCAAAGAGAAGTTGACTTGAAGGGTTACCTTTTACTTCCTGCTTCAATTTCTGCACTGCACATCATGAACTTCATAGTCATTTCCACATTCAGTTTCTTCTTTGTGTCTTTTTTTTTTTTAAACAGAAGTGCAGAGGAAAAGCTATTTGCTTCTGGCAGAGTTGCTATGTAGGTGGAATTGTCACATATTAAATTTGCTTTCAGTCAATGGGGGAAAATAACCTCATAAAAAGAATGAAAAGCAACTTAGAAAAAACACTCCAAGTTTGAACAATTCTTCCTTGATAATAAAGCTTTAGCATTGCAAAACAGGTTGACTTCTGTCTTGAATGAAAAGGAAGCGAAAGCGGAGCTAAGTTCTTGAGGAAAAAACTTATTGGCTTCTTGAGGAAACTTTACGGAGTGGGATAAAACGGGGAGAAGACCACAGCAAAACCAAATCTATGAAGAAGTAAGACAGGACGAGCCTTTCACCATTCTTTACCCCCAGTCATGTGAGTTTGCTCTCCCTGAACATAAAGATTCAGTTTAAATGCTTCTGTCTTCATGAATTACGCCTAATACCCATTTAGTTCTATTTAAGCCACTGGCCATGAATGCACCCTGTGGCTTTGAAATCTATAACTAAATTCTGAACTGAGTAAATGGATACTTTTTGTCTGTCCTAAAGTACTGCCCATCCATTTCATTGGGAGAGTCAACTTCTATTCAGGTGCTCTGGAGTTGTGCTAGCCGTACTTTGTAAAGACTCATTTCCACCACCTTCTACATGTGGAGGGTGACCTTCAGAATGAGAGAGTTTCCTGTATCCCAGGAGGGCCTCTTCATGATTTTAGATGCTGATATTTCACTGCTCCATGAATGTAGTTGCAAAGCCTCTTTCCACGGAGTGGCAGAAATGTGTGAAGAGGAGAAAGGGTATCATTTTGCCTATACTTACACATCCAACCTGCAGAGTTTCTGGATGCCTGATTGCAAGCTCAGAGTTCTAGTGCAGTGGCCATGATGGGAATATACCGCTTCACTTTTCTCCCACACAAAGTATAATTTTATGAGCATCTTCCACAAGGACCTCCCTCTGACAGAGGACTCCAGTGCCCATAAGCCCAGCCAACAAGACAGGGAAAATGGAAATGTCATCCCGACAACCTGGGGTTTCCCTACTCCTGACCAATTCTGTCCTACACGAGTTGCCTGTGATAGTGACAGCTAAACGAAAGCCGTTTGGTGCTGAGACGCACAGCCATCAAACCTGCTTCGGCATCTCAGCAGAACAGGAGCTGATGGGGTTGCATTTTTATTCCTTTTGTATAAACAAGGAGGAAGATAAGCTATGACAGTGTTATGATGCCTTGAAGCTTGCAGGCAAAGAGTTTTCATTTTTTTAATTTCTCCCATTTAGCTTAATTTAAATTTTACTTAGAGGTAATTGGAATGAATTAATAGACTGACAATTACACCAAAAATATATCCATTAAATGTGTAGAAAATCTAGTAATATGGGAGCAATTTCATGGACAGATAACAAAATAAACTGAATACCACTAGCACCACCACAACTACTAATAATAACAATACTAATGATAATAATAAATCTATTAATGAATGTAAGCTGCTATTTATGAGAGATTACTTCACAGGAAGATAACCTCCTTTTATTTTATTGATGAGCAGAGTTGAAACGCTGATCCCTAATGAGGCATGGATCCCAATATCACGCCACACTGGAAATCCCGTGCATTATTTTCTGTGTGGCTGCCCTTCATGTCCATTCGATGCAGTGCCGCTTTTCAGAACAGCTACTGTGATCGTGGCTGGAATTGGGCAGGGCCACAGGTGCTCTGCACGGTTGAGCATGGAACAGGTGCCAGGTTCAAGCCTCAGAGTCTCTCTCGAGGACTAGGAAGACGTCCCATGCAAAATCTCAGGATGTTGCTGCCAGTCAGTGTTTACAGCACTGGGCTGAAGGCACCAATGGCTCGACTCCACATCGGGCAGTATTTGGTGCTCCTTTGCCCAGAGCTGCAAGACTGATGGAGATGGAGGAAAACTGAGGACCAGCAGTCAGAGGTCAGTGGTCGGTACTAACGAGATAGCCATGAATTAGACCAAGACATTGGATGATTGATTATATTTATATCTCATTGTTTTTCCCTCAAGATGGCATAGATAAAGCTCTTGTTCCCCTCTATTTGATTCTCACATCAACAACCTTCTGAAGTAGGCTTGGAGCCAGCAACTGGCCAGAGTTTACCCGTTGAATTCCATGACTCAGTAGGGACTTGAACCTGTGGGGTCAAGGACTTGCTAATTTTCTGCGTTGGGGGATTCAGGCTATGGAGTCCATCACCTAGCCAATAAGCTCTTGCTAAGTGGTGATGAAGGGAAGTCAGAAAGAAGGCAGTGCCTCCTGCCCTGTCTCTGAAACAGCTTCGGATGTCATCATGTGGAAACATCTGGTTTTGTGAGGATGCAGTGAAGCCGTGGCAGCAATGAGATTCCAAATGAGCTTGGACCCCACCTAGAATGAACTCATGTTTCTTAATGGCACTCAAAACTGGATCAGAGGAAAAAGCCATTCCAAATAAGGAGTGAGCTAGCCACACTTAAGCAAAAACGTTTCTGGTTTGCACACTACCAAGCTGTTTACTTTTCTGCAAAATCTTCCATGGGTGTATATTTGGCTTGGTAAAGCCCACGTTCCTCCATTCCAAATAGTAATCTTTGCACCAATGAGCAAGTTCCATGTGGTGGAAAAAATTCAGAGCAGCCAATCTCTTGTTTATGGACTTTGGCTGTTCAGCCATTCTCATCTTTGCAACAGCTTCTTTATTTAATCTGCTATGTGAATATTATTGTTCTATAGAAGATCTTGCAGTGAGGAAGCAGGTAGGTCTTCTCAGAGCTGGGGTCTGTTAATTCTTGGCTTCAACCATTGAACCAAGAACCAAAGTTCAGGCTATGAAATGATTCACAACTAACACCGAGTTCCATCATGTTTTATGCGCTTTCTACAGCATAAAAATCTCCTGCCTTCAAGCTTTTTGGCTAAGACTTTGAATACTGATAGCTTTCTATGCATTATTAACTTAATTGTACCAAACATACATTCTGGAATTCTCATTAATATGTTCTTGTTTGAAAAAAGGAGGAGAAAAAAGACCATCTTTATCCTTGAGCAGTGAACTGAACGTTCAGCTTCATAAAAATGGACTACTTTTAATGAGAGAAGCCAATTCCTTCCAGATCATGAGGTAAATTTCTAGACAGCAGTTTCCTGCTCAATTCAGGCACAAGACGAAATTTGCTGATGGCAAGAGTTGCAGGCTGCAAAGCTACTGTTTTGCATTCAGGACGATTCTCCGATTGGGCCTTGTTTCTCCTGTGATATGTGGATATAGGGAAATATTTGAAGAAAAGATCAAACCTACTTCAGGATGTGATGTTAAAATATTAATCCCCCACCTACCTCTCTCTCTCTCTCTCTCTCTCTCTCTCTCTCTCTCTCACACACACACACACACACACACACACACACAGAGAGAGAGCACAGAATTTTAGCTATCACTTTTATAATAGATTTTAGGAGCAAATTTGGGGATTATAACACAATAAGCTGTGATGTGCTAGACACTGAACATGACATTGGAAGCTGTCCTTCAAGTCTCTCCTATGATGGAGGCTTGGGTGGTAGCGACAAGGAAGTGGGGGGGGGCTTCTCTATGGCAGCCCCCAAATTATGGAATGATCTCCCCAGAGAGACCCTCCTGGTGCCAATTCTTTCAGCACCACCCTCCAAGCCAAGGCATTTAGCAACTCTGAATCAAGGGACAGGGTAAGTTCTTACAGATGTTCCAAAGACCTAGCTGTATGAACTGATTTAGCTGATTAAAAATAGGGTGAATCTATGAATTGTAGCACATTTCCCAGAGACTGTTAACCATCGGGTGGTATAGAAATAAAATGATGAATGTACGATAGAACAAAATAAGCAAAAGAAAATGTTTGTGCAGCAGACTTGGATAGAAGAGCTGATGTTTACTGTGGATCAGCTTGTCGATTCTGATTATAATTTTTTGCCATTCTCCGCTTTGCAGGCTAAATATAAATGGCTGAACTACGGCTGCAGGGCAACGCTTGCAGTTGGAGCATTTGTTAGGATCTGGGTTTGGTCCTGCTGCTTTTCACACTTCTAAGCCTGCTATGTTATTGGAAGATCTGACTGAGGCTGAACAATGGCATCGGCCTACAGTTCTTGTGCAGAAATATCTATTATCGCTGAATAAACATGCTACATGGGATCTCCACCAAGCATGGGACAATGAACTGGGACACCCCATCAATGGAGTGCTTGATGTTTATTTTGAAAGGGCTCAGGGCTCTTGAGCTCAATGTAGTTCAGCTGAAATTGATGTTTCAAGTTTGGCATGTCTCTCTGATAAGGACTTAATTAAATCAGCTGATTGTTGGAGGTACAATGCCGCTAATGCTTCTCTTCTTCCTAAATTTTGGCAATTCCAATGGCCAATTCCTTCTGGGAGGAGGTAATAATTCAGATAAATCTTGTGATGGAAAGTCCTTTATTCTTCAAAGACACACATATTCATTGGAATTACCTTCTTTGGAATTACTCCTAGTCTCTTGGACTTTAACGCAAGATTGATGTAAATAGATTTTCCTCACCCTTTTTACACCTGAAGAATGCATATGAAATAGTGGGAAGATAGAGAGATAAACTGCCTTAACACAATGGGCAAAGAATATAATGAAACTTTGGTTTTTGAACAGGTGGCTTTTAATTAAGAGTAATATAGAAATGGATAGAGGGATAGGTGGGGTGAAATCGATGCATTTTCAATAACAGCGTGTTTTGCTGTATAATACATCGGGGTATATATTATACAGGTGGCTAGCGTTATGGATCTTTTTGAATTTTGCTAAAAGAATTAATGCTTCTGTTGCCCTCTCTTGACCAGGGATGGTGATACGTGTCCAATCTTCACGTATATATCTGCCTAGATATATCTTCTGAGGACCTCCACCAAGGGTGCCTTCCAAATGAAATGTGGTGAGTAGCTGCTAAGGACAGGGTCTTTTGGCGGGTAGCACCCCAGTTATAGAATGCCATCCTAGACAGCCTCACCCAATGCCCATGCTGTGGTCTTTGGGGCAGCAGCTGAAATTCCCCACCTCCCGGCATTTCAGGCTTTTTATTTTTCATAGTGGCAGCGGTACTTGTTGCTTTAATGTGTTTTGTGTTTTAAGATTCGTGCATTCTTGTTGGCTTTCCTTCTTTACTCTAATTCGATGCTAGTTCTATTTGTTTTCATTGTGTTTTGATAATGGCATCATGCAGATTCTGAGGTAGGAAAAAAGCTCCAAGTTCAGTACTGGAGATGCATTTACATGCGGCCGGGGGAGGAGGAGCTGCCTCTAAAGGCTTTGTTTGGATTTGCAGCTCGGAGTCTGAAGAAGAGCTCCAAGCTTGCAGCTGGGCATCCATATTTGCAACCCCCCTATCCACACAGTCACAGATGCAGTGCAAAAGGACCAATGTTGGTTGCTTCTCCAAGGACTTCAGGGCGACCTTGGATGGCTGAACTCAGCTAGAGTGGATGGAGTGTGGAAGCAGCAGTTACCTCTGTGCTCCTCTCACCTTGCCTATGATGCCCAGAAGCCTCCATGTTCAGAAGCTCATGGGCAACCCATTGGACTGTGCCCTAAACAGCCTATGGTCCCCAAAATAGATGTTTCATGGAGGTGGAATTTGAATCCAGAATTCCAGAGCCCGTCCCTACCACTTTCAACCAGCTCTTCATGGATTCCATGGGACCAAGGTTCCATTTGGATGCCTGGAAGCACTTCCTGACAGTCAGGACCCCGAGGGTGTGGAATGGGCTTCCACGGGAGGTCATTGAGACCCCATCGGTGCGGGTGTTCAAAGATAGGCTAGACATGCGCATGGTGGGCATGTCATGAGCGGAGCCAGCCGGTGCCGGAGGTTAGACTAGATGGCCCGGGAGGCCCCTTCTGATTCACTCTGTTTCCATATTTCTATGTTTCATTTTCATAGAACTGTAGAGTTGGGAGGGACCTTAGAGATCATCTGATACAGGCCACTGCTCAATGTAGGATGAACCTACAGGGTCTGACATTTCTTGAGTGAAGTCCCCCACCTCTTGTAGGAAACTGTTTTACTGACAATTGGAAGAGTGTTTCTGCATAGTTTAAGCACAGATTCTAGTCTTACCCTATGGAACAGCACCAAGTAGTTATGCTACATCACATTTTGAAGATCCAGAAGTGTATTTACCATTCTGCATTCCAAAACTGTTTTGTTTTGTTTTGGGATATGGTTTTTTAAAAAACATTCTTCAGTAATATGCACATACACTGAAATATGTATGGTGGGACCATTTCCTCCTTGCGATCAGAATAAACAATATGCCTGGGTGGATACAATATTAATCAATATCTAATTTCATAGTTGGGCAACTGTTTTTAATGACTATGTGCTTTTGATACTTTGTTGCAAACAAAGAGCTTCAGTTCATTCCCATAAGCACTTGTCAAGGAAAGGGCAAATTCATTTCCTTGTCATCATGTAGAAGCCAAAAGGCTCATTAGGCTAATTAAGAAGAGGCTCATTGGGGCTTCTGCTCATTCAAAAGTGGCAGAATTTCCATCCTTCAGGGGTCATAATGGGAGTCCCCCATACTTATCAAAAATTGGAGGCTGAAATCGGTTAGGAAAAAAATGCAACTTAGCAGCACACCAGAAAGCATCCCTAACTCAGCGCATAATTCATGAACATCCCCTGGCCTCACATCGCAAATCGTGTGGCCAACAAATGACCATCAAGCATGCTTTGCATTATGGATGCCCCACGCTAGTTACGTGGGATCTTTCTCCAACACGATTCACAAGTAGCTCTTTTCTTCCAAAGCTTCCAATATTATCTCTCTAAAACCACATTCAGGAAGAGTTCACCTAGTTCAAGTGCTCATCTCAGCGGGGCCCTGCCATGTTTCATTGGATCTTTCCTGTTCAAGCCAGGCTATGACATCAAAAAGCAAAAAGCAATTAGGTCTAGAAGACATGATGGCCTCACCTCACCCTCTGGTGGTATCCAAGGCCAAGATCTGGAGTGTGCATGAAATTGGTCTCTGCCTTCTAAGAAGGATCAGTGGGTGGAAAGTCTCAAGTTTCCAAGCACGCGTTGCATTATTAGAGCTAAGCTTAGCATAATGTTAGACTGGAATGGATTGATGGCTAGACAGATGGTTGCTTCAATAGTGGTTGCTTTTTGGTGAGGACCGAAACAACAAAACCTCTTTCGTTGGTTCTGCAAGGATCTCAGTCATATATCCCCTCCATTGTTGCTCCTTCTGTTCAGCTACAAGAGGTGAGAGCAACAGGTCTTCTCCATCTGCATGTTGTTGTTGTTGTTTGCAAAGTCATGCCCGACCCATCACGACCCCATGCACAACAGTCCTCCAAGCTCTCCTGACCTCCACCATCCCTCGCAGTCCACCCAAGCCCACACCCACTGCCCCAGTGACTCCATCCAGCCACCTCAGCCTCTGCCATCCCCTGCCATTCATTGTGCCCAGCATCAGGGTCTTCTCCAGTGAGTTGTTCCTTTTCATTAGGTGGCCAAAGTATTTTAGCAGGAGCCAATGTCCAGGTGGCCTCCATGAGCCACGACGCCACCTGATTACCATCAACTTCATAATGGAGCCATATAAAAGGGAGGTTATCTGAATTTGCTTTTCCCTCTCTGTCTTCCCCAGTTCTTTATTTCCCTTTCCTATCACAGCCCTTAAATTAGTATAAAAATCATGATTAGAGAATGTAAAATGCCTTGAATGGTTTGGCAGAAAAGTGTAGCCTACAACTAGACAGATAAACAGATATTTAGATAACAGAAGTTTTTATACAGTCTCTGGACTAATGGACTAACAGCCAGTGCAGGATCACTCTGAATTAAGTTCCCCTGAGTTCAAGGAAAATTACTACTAAGTATGTAAGAAAAAAATGGCCACCCACACGTACCTGGCAGAGTTGGGCACTGTAATATGCATTGTAGGTGAAGGACCACTTAAATTAAAAATAATAATTCTCTTGCTCTCTCATTTATGTCTCCCTTTGTTTCACTTTATGCCCACATACAGCGAAGATTTAAAATTATGCACATCCTTAATAAACTGTATCCCCTGACAAAATCAATGCAAAATCAATATCGTGTTTCCCAAGGTATGCTTTATCTAAACTTCTATGTGGAAATGCTGAGAGTATATTTCCATTGTCTATAAATGAGTTTCTATTTTCCTTATTTCTGTGAATCCTATTAAAAATAGGCTTCACCATGAGTAATGCATTCTTTATCTTCTTAGGGTACAATCCTATAACCTTCTGATGTTCCCTGAAGGAGCTTCTACAACCTTGGAGCTGGGACTCTGCAAGCTACAGCTGACATAGAAAGAAATGTACAGAATGCCACTCTGAGGACACAATCCGGAAGGTACAGTGAGGAAGGTACAGGCACTGATGGGAGGAGAAGGGGCCCATGCATTACACCCGGCCCTCCTTGTGCTCCAGCCTTCCTCCTCCTGCCTCCCTTGTTCTTAATCCTGATGGCCAAAAATGGCCACTTAGGTGAAATGGGTGATGGGGCTGGTGGATAGCAATGCCTGAGGAATCCAGTTTGGTGGTGGGGATCTACTGGATGTCCCTGGCTCCCCACACTCTGGCCCATTTGCTCTGCCCCAAGTCCACCTTGCACCAAGTGTTGAGGTGGGTGTCTGGCCAGATGTGAGTGCTTTCCTCCACCCACATGCCTTCTGTGAAGGTGAGGTTCTGCTTCCATATACATGACTTCAGGATGTTGTGTACTTTGCTCAAGGAAGGGGACTGCCGCCACCCCGAGGGTTCGCAGATGAGCTCTTGGCCCGGGCTGAACACTGATGTGCAGGAGAGCCAGATTCTTCAGGTCCCTCATGGTGGGAGGGATCCTTACCATTACCTCTCCCTCCACACACTGGATGTGCACAAGCCTTTGAGATTGGGGAATTATTTGCATCTGAATTGGCTTTGGATTGTGCATGGGATAAAAATATCCCTTTTCCAAACAGATGCTGGGTTATAAATATTTGTCTGGATAATGATGGCAACTCTATAATCTAGGCTCATCCATTTAAGTGTATAGGTTCAGACCAAACCAGGAGATGACAATGATGAAGAAGATGAAGACAATGATATTTATTTATCATACGAAATAATAGTTTTTGGGAGGAGGTTTAAAAAAAATACACTGTTGGCACCTGCCTGACCTCTAGAGGTAGGGAACTCCATCAAAAGTGAAGGTCCATCAATACTGAAGGTTCTTCTCAACCTGGGCTCCACCTGGGCAACACGGACAGATCTGCCTTCAACGTGAGCCTTGGTAGCCCACTCCTCCTGAGGAGGGCAAGCTAGAAGAGATGCACTCAGTTTTGTAACACCTGGAAACTGAGGGAACTAATGAGGGTTTATGCTCTACAAAGTTTGTATAGAAGTCGGAGATGCTCAGGCCTTGAATAATGTCCTGCTCAACTATTCCTGGTGGGAAAGTAAACCAAGTGTATGCACTGAGAAGGCAATTAATACATGTTCTTGAGGAAACTCAAGATGTAGTAAATCAGACCTATCTCTGATAACCCAACCTGTAGTCTTATCTCTCTTATATCTCACATTTTGCTTCGACACAAGCTGAAGGCTGTACCTGCTGTAAATCAACATCAAGCAAGCAAATGAGACAAGTGTTTGCTAAATGGTGCATCTGTGATTGTTCTAATTTGCATACATAGTAATTGGATAAGTTTCCATTTCCTTCTCTATAACTGAGGAATACTAAATATGCAATGGGCATTCCTTTGTGGGTGGAAATGCTTGTACCTTCGAGGGGAAACTCCACCAGCTCAGGGCTTTTCCTGTAATTGCTGGTGTGCCCACTTCCTACTTACTCAGATGACCCTAAACACAGAGTGGAGCTCCTTTCCTTCCATGCTTGTCTGAAAGGTCTTTCTTTCTTTGGTTGCACCAGGAAGCCTTGAAGAAATGTGTGTTGGCTCGAAGTTCGCAAAAGAAAAGTAGAAGAGCGGAAGTTTTACTTGACAGCCTAAACACGAAGTGACTCAGGGGCCAAGTTCTGGCAAAGCCTTGAATTGGGCCCAAAAATGAAGGCCAGGCAGCACCAAGAATCACAGCCCGCTTGTACTCAATGAGCTTTGGGTGTCTCACCAACTTGGGGGCTAAAAGAACCTTCTTCCTGGCTTTGTTCTGCAGCTTCTTTAAGGAAGGCCATGATTTGTGTATGGTGTTTATTTGCATGCTTGGTTGTTGGTTTTTTTTTTTAATGTGGGGGGAACAGTTGTGTGTGTGTGTTGAAGTCAGGGGAATTTGTGTCACTCCAACCACAATTTGGGCAATTTGTGTAAATTCTGCCTGCAGTTTGCACAGTCTGCATTATGCAAAGCAAGCCAACAGTGGCTGGAATGTATGCGAATTTCCCCAACCTTTTTTTAAAAATGCAAATTGCAGCCATCTTTCAAACTGCAAGATCTCATGGCAGCTTGATTCACATCAGAGTAAGTCAGCAAAGCACCGGGTTTGCAGGCTGGACTCTATGGGACCAATCCACGCCAATCCACTGGAATGTTGTAGTCCAAAGCACTTGGACTGGGTGAGCCTAGGTCTGAGTGAGCCTAGATCTGGCCCACCCATCTTCTAGGTCTGGGAGAGCCTAGCAGATGTCAGCAAGTTCAATCATAAATATTCATTTATTTAAATATAGGTACTACATTATTCATCAAAATGATTATAATTATTGATTTAAACCTTGTGTTTTAGATTACGAGGATTTGGCCACAGTCCTTCCTGGTTTAGGTTTGACCTCAATCTATCTGGTTTTGGCCAGCACCGCTGTGGTGGGAACCTCATTCCAAACATAGATATGTAAACATTCACCGGTAGGAGACGAAGTAGTCTAAAAAAACCCAGAGTGAGAGATTTCCCCTACCAAGCACTTTTTGCACATAATTTTGAATTTGGTCTGTTCCTGGATGCTCAGATGGGCTTGCATTAGAGCAGCGAGACTGAAACACAGGATCAATGGGAAGAATATTCCCGCAAAGTCTTCTGATGCCAGAGGCAAATCATTAAATTACTAAGTAACGGCAGCTGCCCTCTTGCCACCTCATTCACTGCCATGAAATCTCCAATCGCCCAGAAAAGTGAAGTCAGATTTCTGGAGTCTCTCATCAGATTAAAAATGGAGCACCGCCTTCCCCACAGTGACCACTTAGACCAGTGGTGGGTAACCGATGGCACGTGGGCCACAGTGGGCACGCAGAGCCATCTCTGTCGGCACGCGAGCCAAGTCGCCCCAGCAGCCGAGCATCGGATAACAGAGCACGTAGGGGCCATGCGCATGCTCCGAAAGGAGTAGCAGCACCAGGCGATGACGTCAGGTGCTGCCACTCAGTAGTCATGAATCATCCCAGCTTTTGCATGGCCGGTCAGTGCGCTGCCAAGGATATATTTCTATTTGCTTGGACTGGCTGTGAGGCGTTTTTTCTAAACTAAAACTTCAGTATTGAGGCTTTATTGCGTGTTGGGTTTGGGTGGCCGTTTGGGCACTCGGCCTCTGAAAGGTTTGCCATCACTGACTTAGACCTTCCCAAAAAAAGAGAGAATTTGTAGCGAAAACAAGAAACTGATGTGTAAGGGCTTTGTTGTTCTTGCATGCTGTCAAGTCATCCCTGATTTTTAGTGACCCTGTAAATGAGCAGCCTCCAAAATGTCCTAACCACGACAGCCCACCTCAGCTCTCCCAAATCCATTTCTGTCCGCTCCCTGATGGAGCCCTCATAGTTGGCCTTCCTTTGCTTCTTCTGCCTTTGGCTTTCCCTAGCATGACTGTCTCCTCCAGGGAGTCTTTTTCCTTTGGATGCGAATCAATGGTGACGTCAGGTTTGCCATTCCTGCTTCTGAGGTGAGCCGTGGCATGAGTTGATCTTGGACCCACTGGCTGGTCTATCAGTCCAGGGTATTCACAAAGCTCTCCTCCAGCATCGTGTTTCAAATGTATCCATTTTCTACCTGTCAACTTTCTTCACTTCCAGCTTTTTCACCATGTGTTGTGATCAGGAGGAAAGACAATAGTGTGGATGATCTTGGCCTTGGTCAAGGTGAAACCATGGTCTTTTTGAGTTCCTTTTATGTAAAGGTTGTTGTTGTTAGTCACAAAGTTGTGTCCGACCCATCGTGACCCCATGGATAACATTCCTCCAGACCTTCCTGTCCTCCACCATCCCCCGGAGTCCAATTAAGCTCACACCAACTGCTTCAGTGACTCCATGCAGCCACCTCATCCTCTGCTGTCCCCTTCTTCTTTTGCTGTTAATTGTTCCCAGCATTAGGCTCTTCTCCAGGGAGTCCTTCCTTCTCATTAGGTGGCCAAAGTAGTTGAGCTTCATCTTTGGTATCTGACCTTCTAAAGAGCGGTCAGGGTTGATCTCCTCTAGGACTGACTGGTTTGATCGCCTCACAGTCCAAGGGACTCTCAGAGTCTCCTCCAGCACCACAACTCAAAGGCCCCAATCCTTCGGCACTCAGCCTTCCTTATGGTCCAGCTTTCACTATGTAAAGGTACAAATCTGTAAATAATTGCTCTAATTTAAATGGAAATGCAGCCATTTCATCAGGGTGTGGAGGACCACAACCAGGTGTCCCAGGTGCTTGGCAGGTGCTCTGCCATTGGGTCCCCACAGCTGAAAGCCAACACCACGGGAACAGGCAGGGTACTTTGTGAAGTTGTCTGAACACATTCCCTGTCTCCTCAGAAGTACAACGTGGCTAAGAAATCCAACATTAATGTTGTTTGTTGCTGTTTTTAAATCACAGAGCGACGATTCCACAAACCAATCCAACGAAAATGACTGAAACAGTGGGATGAAACCTTTGCACTGTCTTTTTCCTTCCATGCTGTGGCATCACTTGGCTCTGCCTTTAAAGGAAACATTTTGATCTTCTGTTCTGTTTGCTGCCTTCTAGTGTATTTTTGATTGCAATGGCGGCTATTTTAACTTGTTCATATTTTTACCTTGTGTGCTTCCCAGAGAATTTCTATAATAAGGTGGCACATAAATAGAAGAAAATGGCATTGTCCATAATATTAGGGGAGCCATCAAAACAGACGCTGCAGAAACATGATAAGATCTCTAGCAGGACTTATCAGTAAATAATAGCAGCAGGAAGTTGCCGGCTTGGACAAAGCACTATCAAGGGAGACTCAAACAGGGCCCATCAGATATGCTCATTCAAGGGACTTGTGGAAAGGAAGTTCTTTGCTGTTTGACAAAAGCTATAAGGAAGAGAGTGGGAGACAAAGAGCGAGCGAGAAGGATGCCGAAGCAGACAACAGGGGGCGCCGGTGTTTGCAAAGAGGACTGCATATTGTGGACTCTAGTCTCTCTCCAACATGGTCTCCAACCAGTCTTGCTCCTCACCTTCTTTATCTTCATTGCTACCACTTGCTGGCTTGGCAAGTAAACATCCAGAAAGTGTGTAGGCCCTGGACTAAAAGCCTCCTTCTCCTCATCACTGCTGTTCCCTAGGCCAGAACAAGATGAGCAGGTTGAAGTGGCAAGAGGAGTTCCTCTTGGGTGCTCTTGGCAGGTGCTCACCTGAGGACACCAAAGTCCAACAAGACTATCAGAGTTGCCTTCATGCTAGTCTTGAGTACATGGACCACCAAAGACCATGGAAGACGCAACGGGGCCTCCAAGTATGGCCTTCATTCATGAGCAGGCATTCCATGATGTCATGAGCTGGCCCCTCGCCTCTTTCCTTCTGGTTTCAAACTCAGGATAGTCCTCTGAGGTGCAGCTCTTTCCCTAGAGCTCAACGGATTACCGAACAGCATGAACCTGAAGCAGTCTTCTCTCAAAGTTGAGGGAGAAGCATTCACACATGTCAAGGGCTGGATCCAAACTGGAAACATTCCCTCTTTCCTTCCCTTCCAGTAAAACTTCTGACTTCACCCTCAGGTACTGCTTGACTGTAGGAGTACCAGAACTTCTCTAACTGGGGCTCCCATTTCTCCCATCGCCTCCTTACTGTGTCAAGATCCAGGTCTCACATTTGCTCCAAGTCCCATGCTGAAAACCCTTTTGCCCCCACCCTCCAAAGCAGGCCAATCCTCATGTTCTGCTGGAGACACTTCACTAGGTAAACTTGGAAGGTCAAGATCTGATCTCCGGCTGTCTCTTCACCTCTTTTGCAGAATCCAGTGAAACTATCTGACCCATCTGCAGAACAAGACCTGGGCCCACTCTGCACACACATGGCAGAAGGCAATTCAAAGCCATCAAATGCTTTATAGCACAGCATCTTGTATTAGAGTGAGGAAGAAATTGAAAACCTAAGCAAGGGATGAGAAGCAGTTCATTTGCTTTGCATTTAAACCTGAACTGACTTAATTCACAGCTTCCAAAATCATACAGCAACCGGAAGACAATTACCCTTTGGTTTTCATACTTCCCTGGATGTGTTCTCTCATTTAAATATAATGTGTTCCAAAAGGTACGTGCTAGGGAAATGCGCGTACCCAAACTGTGTACATTAGGGGAAAATAGCTTGTAAAGAGGTGCATATTATGGGGAATTGCTCATCAAAAATTTGAGGGGGAAAGTGTATGCATATTTTCATTTATTATTCATTTTAAAAATCCATAAATGGATGCAAAACAAGATGGAACAAACTTGTGCTTGAGGGCAGAAAGATGAATCTTATAGAGAATAAAATAGACAGTTATGTCCATCTTGGCCTCAGGAGCAAAACATTCCCTATCGATAGCACTAGGTCAGGAGATACTCCAATTCTATTTCTGTTCACAAGTCATGTGAACCTGCCCTGTTCTCAACCCTGAATGTGAATACAAACAGGACCTGTTTTCACTTTCCTAAAATTGCATTCCTAGAATCCTAGAATCATAGAGTTGGAAGGGGGCAGAGGGCCAGAGGGGCCACCCCCCTGCTCAGTGCAGGGCTCCATGCCTCTCAGATGGCTGTCCACTTGCAAAAGAGGACTCAGTCCTGCACCCACAAAGTAAGAAAGAAGTTCAGAATTTGTCATGCATGTATCACTGCATGCACACGCGTGCACACACACAAACACACACACAGCTCCAGCCCTTGGTCTCCATAAAAACTCCCCCTCCGGGTCCATCCAGCAGACATGTCATTGCAAGCTCATCATGGGGCTATCCTGTATCAAGAGATTCTGCTGCTGCTGCTGCTTATGCAGAATATTGAAAATAATCATTTTAACAGGGGAATATTTTTAGAGCCAAGATTCAAGGCAGCTGCCAGCCTAACACAATAGACAGCTAATGACTTCACCGGGACCTCGCTGTCTTTCTCTGATGCACCACCTCTCCGCCGACCCTTTTGTTCTGTTCAAACAGGGAGCAGCCCGTAATGTAGCTCTTGAGGGCCAAGGCATTGTGCGCTGACCAATCACGAAAGGTTTTGTCGGTTATTTGTTTGCCAAGTAGCTCACGGCACAATGGAGCATGATGCAATTAGGACTTTGCACGTATGAAGTTCAGGTTCAATTAAAGGAGGAGAAGCAGGGAAGCTAGAAAGAGTTTGCATTTATTAGCCATCTCTGTTCCATTTCAAAGAAGACACGAGAGGGCAGGAATGAGTAACTTTCCCTGGAGAAACAAGGATGGAAGGAGGGGAATGGGAAGTCAAACAGTATTTCCTCTTGCACCGTGAACTGACTGCGCAGGTAGCAGCGCCTTCCCTTCCTCAAATGAATGCACAATCGGTAAAGCTGGAAGAACACTGTTCCTCTTGGCATATGGAGACGGCATTTCTCCTCTCAGGAAATCCATGCAAAGGCACAGTGCTCCTATACATGCACAGAACACCAAGTTTTGCATTTCGAAATATAGAAAGTAAGGGGATAAGAATAGCAGTATTTCAACATGCCATTAAAATTTAGAGCATTCGGTACGCCTGTTCAGGAAGGATGTCAACAGCCAAAAATAATAATAAAAAAATTTGCAGAACAGCTTGGCGAATTATGAAGTATATGAAAAGCATACTGTGAGATCAGGATATGTCATGAATCCGGTCTAAAGAAAGGTTGTGGGGAGATCCCTTCAAACAAGCTGTTTTACTTCAAACTTACAGAAGTCTCTGAAGAATACACAGCAAAGCACTGTGCAAGGGGTGTGGAACTAGAGATGCTTCTTTCGTAAATGTTTTCAAAGGCCAGACGAGCATTTGTGAGCTGCCTGTATTGTGTGAGAGAACATTGTTCATGAAGTTGGTGTGATACCAGGGGATAATCACAAACATTCCAACTTCTTTGGGAGGTTAAGGTCTAAGATGAGAGGCGAGGGGAAGGAGTCCAATGTGCCTGAGTAAAACATAATGGATTCAGGAGCAGATTCTAACAGCTTTAATGTTACAAGAAGTAGAAAGAAAAAGAGAGAAGTCATGTGGTTGTTAATGGAGAGCCCATCCCTTCTTAGAAAGGATGTCTGACTTGGAGAAAATGCAGCAAAAAGCACCCTGGGGTGGTGGTGGTGGTTGTTTTTTGGCTGCAAGCAAATTGAAGAATTCTGGGGGAGGCGGGCGGTTTTACACCCTTGCAATTTTAGCAGTAGATTAGAGGATTGCAGCAATGGAACCCATGACCCAGGGAGGTTGTGGCCTCTCCCACACTGGAGGCATTCCAGATGCAGCTGGGCAGCCCCCTGAAAGGAATGGTTGAACTGGAGTCCTGAACTGAGCAGAGGGTTGGACCCAATGGACTCATGGGCCCCTTCCAACTCTCCTATTCTATTATTTTGTTCGGGCTGTTTGGTTCAGAGGGCTTGAGGAAATATAGTAGGCAGTCTTCCAAAAATATAACATATACTTCCTACCCTCACAGGAGTGGATTGCAGATACACTAAGAACGTGGAAAAAGAATAGTTACTTTTTCACTTTTTTGCCTTGTCGATGGTTTTCTCCAGGCAACTGTAGTGCAGAACTGCATTGCTATGTGGCTGAGTTCCCGTCTTCAGTGCAATTGCAAATCAATTACCTCTCAGGCCATAGACTTTGTTTAAAGAGACAAAGCAGCCTTCGCCACAGTTTTTCTTATTCTTGGTTCCATTTAAATGAAGCGTGTCTTCTGCACACCTTTTCTTTCTGTAAGTGAGGGGTGGGGGGTGAGGCACCTATAATTACAGAGCAGGTGAACCAAAACTGTAGGATTTGTATGCACAACACAAATGGTTCCTGCAGGAAGAAAACAAAATGGCGCCCTGTGTGGCCTCCAATGTCTTTACCCAAAGCTTGGGTGGAGGTTTCTGGAAGGCCTTTTGTGCATAACTCTTCAAGAAGAGGTACATCTAAATTTTCTGCTTCTTCCACCTTGGAATTTTACATTCTTTCAAGACTTTTCTTTGTGGAATATGAAGATTTTTTTAGAGGTTTGGTAACTTGCTATCACCAGCGAATGAAAACAAGATTCTTTGCCATCTTTGGCACTAGCCTAAGTGAATAGGTATGATTCTTCTAGCATAGAGATGTAGCTACTAAACTTGGGATGCGCTTGATGAAAAAGATTCAGTAAATCCTAATTCAGAACCTGAAATGGAGTTGAGGACTCAGAATTCGGTGCCAGATTTTTAAGAACAAGTCACTGAAAACCCCTTGCCTGGGTCTTTGAGCCTGAGGGCTAAATTCAGTTTTCAGCAAGTGCCTGGGATCACATACCAGTGAGCGCAAATGCAAAATGGGCAAGGTCAAGGACAAAAAGATAGGGTCAAAATATCAAAACTACCAGCACAGTTTAGATTAAAGCTTCCCTGGAAAGAGGCAAAACTTCCAGGCAGGTTTTGCAGAACACAGTAGCATGTGAGCTTCAGTTAGATCCATGGAGAAGTTGTCACAACTCTGATCTTGTCTGTTGCTGCCAACTTTCTCAAGCAGTAGGGATTGGGCCTACTGACTGGGCAGAAGGAGCCCAAAAGAATGTGGGCATAAATTCTGATGCCAAAGAAAAGCGGTAGGGAGAAGAGGAGAATGAAGCACCACGGCCAAAAGAAACAAAGATAAGAGAGTCCATCTGCCCTGAAGCTTTGAGAAACCAGAATCTTTCCTTTCTTGAGGTACTTGAAGGAGAAGTGGGTATGCCAGGTCTAAAGGTGAGATATGCATTATGGGGGGACCAATGAAATGCGATGAGGCATTCTTGTTTCTCCGAGTGATTGGCTCAGAAACAAGGAGTCACCTTGAGTGTCTGGTTTTGGGAATTGTGGCTATTAGTAAGGGGAGGGTGTTAATTCTAATTTGTCTGAAATCAACTTCCAGCTGGGCCATATTGCATTGATCACCTGATTCTATAGAAAGCTAACGCAGCTTGTTACTTTTGTCATTGATTTCTGTAAAGCAGTTAATTTGTAACCTAAAGCCAACTCCTCTTGCTTGCAGGTTAGCATAATAAAATCCTGTTGATTAGAAGAACAGTCCCTGTGCTTAACTCTGAAGGAGCTGAAAGGAGCCGCCCCACAACCGAGGCCCTCAGTCAGGGTGGGTTTTCTGTGGGTCAGCTCTCTGGCTGCAAGTCTCTTTGAATGCCATAGAATTCTGCATTCCCGTTTGCTTTTCCTTGGAAGCTGAATTTTTGAATATGCTGTTCTTGCCCCTCTTCTCCTCCTTGCCTGCATTCTTATGAGTTCAGAGAGGCAGGCTGGAATTTTCCCACCTGCCCCACCCCAAAATGAGATGGCATCAAAGTTGTCTCCTCTCCATTTCTCCTATTTGCTCTGTTCTCTTGCTTTCACATTCTGAGCACCTCAGCGAGCTTATCAGTGGCTACTAGCCTTGCTGGCCATGTGCCACCTCTTCATCTGTGTACACCGGTTGCTGAGGAGCTTGGCCAGGCAGAGGCCTTGCACTCATCCTGCTCCAGGGATCCTGTGGACAGCTGGTTTGCTGCCATGTGTTCAGAGTGACTCAGTGGACCTTGGGTCAAATCCAGCAGGACTTTTCTTATGTTCCACTGCCTTCTACCTTCCCTTCCATGTTGCACTTCTTAAGAGGCACCTACAGAAGTTCTCAGCCCAGCCCCTGAAGATACCCTGGCCTGAATTGATTAACTGGATGGTTCATTTTCTCCCACGGTCTTGCTCTTGCTCTTGCTCTCGGTCTTTCCATTTAAATCCATCTCAAATATCTGGTGGTTTCTCAATTATGATGAATTCTTACTGAAATGTAACTGAAAACACATTCTCACCCATCTCTGTTTGAGTTCCCGGGGTTTCGCACAATGTTTTTTTCCTAGGAGCTTGGGGATGGGTAGGGAAGCATGGCCCAAAGTTGAAAGCTCCCCAAGCTGATGAAGCCCAGGAGCAGTCCAGGAGCAAGACGCAGGTCAGTATGTTCTCAGAGCAGAGAAGGTTTTGGCTAAGATGCAGTGAGTACACAGGAGGTAATGATTGCCACCAATTGCAATGGCTTTCAAGAGGACTGGGCAACTTCATGGAAGATGAGGCTGTCGGGGCTAGTAGTCCTGAGGGTTGCATGTGACTCCCAATGGGGCGGTGCTGGTGGGAGCCTGTTCTGCTGGTGGGTTTCCTGCACCAAAGATCTGCCAAGGAAGAGCATGACCAAGACAGCAAAGTTTCAAGGTGCAAAGTGCGACGAGGATCCAAAGGTCCACCAGACAAGTGGGCTCCGGAACATCATCCTGGCCAGTGTCTGGAACAGACACAGTAGAGAGGAATGTTTCTTGCTCCCACCTGGAGACCCTGGGGAGCAAACCTGGGAAACCTTGCATGCAACAACTGCTCCACTATGGATCTACTCCCAACCCCATGTGATTAATTCTTATGCACTGTGGCAGCACCAGGACTGAAAGAAATCAGACCATCTTCATTTGAAGTGTGTGCTCAGCCATTGACCTACAGGCCTTTCCCATCTGAGGAGGAACGGAGCTTGCAAAGTGCTCAGTGAGGCCTTTCAAAACATTCCCCCATATGAGTCCAAACAATGATTTAAAATCAGTAACTAAAAGCCAAGAAGCTCCATGGGCACGACAAATTTACAGACGTAAACAGCTCATCAGACACAGTCAACAACTTTCATTTGACTGTGGCCATCATACACAGCAGGAGATACCCAATAGGTTCTCATTTCTCCCAGCATCCTCAACTCTTCCAATCATACTCCCTCGTTCTATTTTCCCCCATGAAGACCTTACCAGCCATCACCTTTACCACCTAAGGCAGGGCTCAATGAGCTTCCAGTAGAAGGGGGCCACTCTCAGCTCCTCAGAATTGTCCACTCTCTATGGAAACTCAACTTCCCCAGCATTTTCAGATGATGTGATTTGAAAGGCAGTGCGGTTTTTCCCATCACTGCAGTAAGTGGCTGCAATCTTTCCAGTGCTAGACAGAGATGAGTGACAGAACCAGGAAGAGAGGGAAGGGGGGCATTTGATCATACAGAGAAGTACCCCTGGGGTTTTCATCAGTATCCAGAAAGATTTGTTTCTGCCTCACTAACAAACTAAAGTGAAATAGAAGGGAAATTTCAGAAGGGTTGCCAAGGCAAAAAGATCTGTGAGACATCGAAAGGAATAAGAATCATTTGAATCAGATTAAAATGAATAGATCATGTTTCATTGTACTGCACTCTCAAAACACGCATTCTCATTGTCTCAATTAGAAATTCAGAGAGGAGGACAACATGTGGGAGAAGGAAATGGTCACAAATTGACTAATTATATGATAGAGGATTTGATTCCCATCAAAAACAGGAATTCTCACCTCTCTCTCTCTCTCTCTCTCTCTCTCTCATACACACACACCCCCCAGACAGCGATGTGGGATAAACTCATTTGGTTCACATCCAATTTTGCATGCTTGCATTAAAGGGGCAATAACATTTGATTTGTGCAAGATATGGATGTCAGACTCTCATCTAACACCCAGACAGTCATGCGGTTGGGTCATTTTAGTCTATGGATTTAATGGTCAGACCAGGAATTGTGGAGAGCATTTTAGATGGCAATATGTATCCACTTCCATACATGTAGTCAACCAGCTCTGATGTATTTAGGAGACTTCCTGCTCTTTCCACCCTGGCTTCTGGTCCTGAAAGGATCGCTGCAAATAATTCTAATCTTACTTCAACTTCATTGACTGCCTGTCCGTTGCCTTGTTAGATTTACAGTTCTCAAATGGATTTGGAGGAGCTGTAGCTCAGTGGCTGAAGCCCTGCTTGGCATCTCACAGATGGGCTCCAAACCTTGGACAGCTCCAGACCTTGGACAGCTGCTGCGAGTTAGACCAAAAGTGAGCAGCCTTGGTACTGTGATTCTCATGGGACTATGATTCCCATGATCCTAGACTATTGGGCTTCATAGCCCAAAATATACTAACAGCACCAGGGGATCTAAATATGATATATACAGAGATAAACAAACAAAAAAGCATCAAATGTAACCTTAGCTATTGGTAGATGGAATTAATTTAATTTTTCCTCCCTTCACAGAAAAAAATATGAGTAAAATGGATTGGCTTCTTGGGGATTTTCTGAAAGTTTTTTTTAACTGTTCTTCATATTATATGAAATTATATTCTGTCTCTTTTCCATAACCTGCAGAAAGACTTTGACAAATATTGCTATACATGTCTTGATACAAGATAAAAGTGTGCTATGTTTTATTTAATGGTCATTTTGAATTTGTTTTTTACTTAATATCTGCTGATACAGCCATTTTTCTTCTGGATAAAAACAGTAATAAAATACTGTGCAGTTTGGGGACC
Organism: Varanus salvator macromaculatus; assembly: GCA_023646645.1. Classification (NCBI taxonomy): domain Eukaryota; kingdom Metazoa; phylum Chordata; class Lepidosauria; order Squamata; family Varanidae; genus Varanus; species Varanus salvator. The sequence goes on from JAIXND010000773.1 coordinate 10,639,431, forward strand.
TTAGAAAAAGCTGCCTATCTGAGCCTTTAACCTGAGAGAGGTAAGAGGAGAAGCCAAGAATATTTCTAGGTGGGCAGAGTTCTTGGCTTTCTTTCCTTAAACCAGAAAAGACGGGCCTGAAATTATTTGTCTTATCTGGACAAAAAATATATAAAATGTTATTTTTGTTAGACAAAACCTGGGGATTCTTCAAGCTTTCCCTTGTCTATATTTTCTTCTCGGACTTTTTACCAAGTTCATTTGTGCTTGCCTCTGAATTCTTTCTAGCTTGTTAACTTCCACTTTGCAGTTAGTGCAAATAACATAGACGGAAGTTTCTCCCAGTGGTGAATTGAGTGTTACCTCCAACTCCAGCCTCATGTGCAATGTTCACAAACCCTCTGGCAACACACAGAGTTTAAAAAAAACAAAAAAATGCTCTTTTACAACTCTGTTTTCTCCTTCACCAAACTCACACCTAACAATAGCCTCAGCAGTGCTTCTCTTCTGTTAAGAAATGGGCAATTGCCTACATAATAGAACTCTTTCCATCTTATTTGTCTCCTGGAAAGCTTGAAGGCTGCAGGCACTCCAGCAAGCTACAAACGAGGAAATTGTTACTGCAGATGGGCCTCCAATCCATACTGCAAACACATAGAGTGCTCTCCACCGAAAAATGAAATTACCAATAGCACATAATTAGTTCTTAATTATTTATCATTTTTTGCTTAATTACTGCCACTCACAAGCTAACAGGTGATGAAACTCCTGGGCTGTGTTTATGTAATGTTAAGGGAGGATTTGCAAGCTGCTGCCGTCTTTGATCCACTGAAAAGGACTGGTGACTGGAGGAAAATGGGCATTATGGGATGTAGCAGCAGAGAAAGCCCAGGGAAAGAGTATCCAGAAAAGAGTGGGTGGTGATGAGGCAACTGTGAAAGAGCGGGGTACATTTGACCTGAAGAAGAGAAGATGACAGGGACACCTCTGGTCCTTTCCTGAAGCCTGACCATACTGGGAAAGAGAGCCCATCCACAGGTAAACTTGCACCCCAAATCTCACCTACCTGTCTACAACAATAAGACCTCCTCACAGCAGAGGCAAAACCGAGCAGTCTCAATTCTGAAACGTGACTCTGCTTAAGCTTTTTGGAAGCCTGTGACTTTAATGCATTCATGCCAGCAGGTGGGCTAAAAGGCCTTTTACTCAGTGCAGAGTGAAAAGTTTGCTCTCCTGGGGAGTTGATGGAAAAGGTCTTTGGAAATAGCCTTGTGCAAACAAATCCTCAAACCTCCTTCCACGCGAGGAAAAACTGGGCATGCCTCTTTTGATGCTGGAAGTAGGAGATCGGGCTGACTCGGAGGAGCACCCACACGCTCTAGCATATCGGACTCTTGCATTCCAGCAGCAGGGGGAGCTTTGCATGGGGCTTGGGGGCTAGTCCACTGGGCTGGGACTAAGGAGCCCTCAGTTCTAGCCCCACTTGGCCATGAAGCTCTTGGGTGGTTTGGGTTGGTCACTGACTCTCGGCCTGACCTGCACCACAGGACTCTTGTGAGGAGAAACATGTAGAAGTGGATGGAAGGCACCTTGGTCTTCTTGGAAGAAAGAAGACCCGTCTTGGTTATAGCAGTAATACTAGCCTGGTTAATGGAAGTTCCATTGATGGGAGATACCTGGGGAAAGTATGCTATGAAATCAAGAGCTTCAGGGTGCTTCTTGCACAGACATGGTGCTGACGGTGTTTTTCTTAGTGTGTCTGTGTTCCATGAACAAGTGAGATGCCCTGAAGAACTAAAGAGCTTCAAAGGCAAGAAACTGCTGGGCTGGACCGTGTTGTAAAAGAAGAACAGAAGATCCTTGATGGGTTGGAGCAAAGGTGCCTCAAGCATGGCACCTTGTTTCCAAGAAGGGCCAGAGAAGCTTCTGAGGAGCCCAAAAGCAATGTGGGATGGTCCCAGCCACCCCTGGTCTTTTCCCTTCTAGTAGCTGCCCCGTGGATTAAGTTTCAGGCACTGGCTGCTCCCTAGACAACCCACAAGGCAATTAACTTCCAATTGAAAGGTGCATGGGCTGAAGGACATGATACAAAAGAGGAGGAAAAATGTGTCAATTCAGGCACTAACTCTTTTTCTACCACCACTACCTTCCCCCAGCTCCACCTGCTCAGGGGGATCCTTGTATCTCTGAATGTGGACCTACTTATGTGTAAACTTCACAACCAAATGTGAGTGAAGAGGATCCCAGAGACTCCACAGGGAGGAAAAACCCCAGTGTGGGAGGGGGGACTTGCTTCTCAGTAGTCATTCTATGTAATCAGCCTCTCCTCCTCAAAGGAGCCCCATTAGTTTCCCTCACAAGGCAGCAATGCTCTTGGGTGCTAAGTGTTCGCCATGTTTCACACCTTAGTTGACCTCAGGTTGATGACGGTTTCTCCAGTGAACGTTCCTGGCTTGGTGGCCATGAGGACGGAATGCAGTGACATGATCCTTGCAGGAAAGCTGGGATAAAAGTGGGGAAAAGGAACATGACTTCCCAGATGGAGTTGAGGCTCGATCCAGTCCAAGCCTAGAAAGGAAAGGGATGGGACTCCCAGTGCTCTCGTCATGTGAGGCCTTTCATTCTGTCTAAACATGGCCAGCATCATTCCCTTGAAATAATAGCACCCAGGAGTTGCAGAGGGGTTCAAGCAGATATCTTGAAGCTAGCACTTCTCCAAGAGGTCTTGCCCCTGCTGCATGCAAGTGTTCTCCTATTTTTTTCCAAAAATATTCTATTGTCATCCACACTGGCGATCAAGGAATCAAAGGGCTAAAGGTAGCTTCTTCCTTTTTTGTTTTGGAACTAAATTTAGTCATTTTGACACCCTGTGCATGCCACAGAGCAGCAAGAGGTTACGCTCAGCTTGGAAACAAACTTGACGTATTTGCTGTTATGCTGCTTGGAGTAGCTTTGGCCCTTGGACCCCTGCATGACACCCTGTGTGAAAGCAGACCTGGACTTCTAGAACTTCCTCACCCCAATTAAGGAGTTTCTCCCAGTGTTCAGCTGAAATCTACCTTCCTGCCGCTTACGCCCATTAAGTCTGGTCCTGAGCACTTTGGCAACAGAGTATAATTCTTAGCAATTTTCTTTGCGGCAGCCCTTCAAATACATTTTCCAGCTTAAGTGCTATTTCTGAACATCCCTCACTTCAGGGGAACCATTTCATGTTTACATAAAAACCCCTCTTCCTACCCAAGTCAGTGCTTTATTTGTTTCTCCATTCGCCATGCCTATCTTATCCATCAAATGGAGATTGGAAACTCTCTAGGTACAGATTACGCTAGATTTGGATTTCATACTGCTCTTATTCCCAGTTAGATTAAGTATATATGTTAGGTACAACAGAAATGCTATTTCATTGATGTATTCTTTTTCCCCAGAATTTATAAACCACTCCATATCTAAACAAGATCCCCAGTCATGAACAGAAATGAAACAAAACAAAACGGAAGAAGAGGAAGAGGAGAGAATTGAAATTCAAAGCTATCATAGCAGTTAAAATAAACTTGGTGTTTGTAAAATATCCAGTGTAGGCAAAGGCCTGCTTAGAAGTAGGTCTTGCTGCTTTCAGTGAGATTTACTCCTAGATAAGTGGGTATAGTTTTGCAGCTTCTTTTGGTCTGGATTAGTTAAATCTAGTGTCTCTGCATCTCACAGATTGTTAGATTTGTTGGCTCGATTGCTGTTCAGGGATAAAAATGCTTTCACCCTTCTCCCAATTTCCTGAGCACACCTTCCTTTTGCACTTGCACAAATTTGGCACTGTGCGAATTTGTACATCGAAAATTATGTGCATTACTATTCTATATAGGCAAGGAGGGAAATGCACTCTTTAAAAAAAGAAGTTTTATGTATTTGTGACTAAGATTCTACGAAGTAAGCAAATTGGTCCAGTCTACAAACCAGTGTGACTTTTTACTTTTAAAGATCCACATAGAAACATGTATGTATGTGCTTATACACTTTTCCTACTATAGGTAGTTCTGTGCGTATCTTTTCCCCAAATACATCTATTTCAGTGCACCCTTCTTGCTAAGCAATGCAACCTTTATACACTGGTTTTCCTTATTTCTCTGTGCTCACATTCATTGTTTAAGGTGCATGGATTTTTGCATATCCCCTGTTATAGAAACAGAGTCAGAAGGAGTCTCCTGGGCCATCTAGTCTGACCCCTGGCTCTAGCCGGCTCCACTCACATGCCCACCATGTGCATGTCTATGCACATATTTGTTGTTTCATGAAGAACTGCAATATTAAACTTGGAAAATAATGCATTCTTATAAACAACTTTATTCCAGTTTGCTACTGGTGCAACACATTTGAATTTGGTAAATGTGTATAGATTCCGGGGGGCTAAATTTAGAGCATTAGACTAATTATAGCAATAGACATGGAACAAGGTGATCTGGGTTCCAGTTTCCATTCAGCGGGAAATCGCAGTCATGTAGTTCACTCAAGCCAGACAGTCTCTGACTCCGTCTCTCTCTGCAAAACTTAGGTATATGAAACATTGCAAACTGGTTCCATGTGAGTTTGACCGACTTTTGGCACGTTTCCATTTTTTTCAACTTCTATGAAATTGCACAGGTTGTGCGAATAGGAAGCTGAGAACTCATCTCTAGTGCCAACTGTGCAAATTCTGCTTTGCACAAATTGCAGGCAAATCACTGCATTCATGTTGTTGTTGTTGTTGTTGCACCAAACATGAGAACTAAAGAACCCCCTTTCCGTCTCTGAATATGCATCCAATACACCTTAGCCAGGCTGCATTTTTGTTATTTCAGATTTGGACAGAAATCAGGCCTCTGTTCTGCAATTTGCACACATTTACACAATCCACCCACTTTTGTGTAAATGGAGAGCCAATTTTGCTACATATTGTACTGCAGAAAAGAGAAGAGAAGAGAGAGAAAACAAAATGAAGCTACATCAATGGAATGGAACGGAACAAAATGAAGCCAAAAAATAACTTTGCAGGCTGGTTTGACTCAAGGACATTTCCAAAGAATGGACAGAATGGAACCTGTGGAACTGAGTTGAGAAAACCTGTTGGATTTTCAGCTGCTATCAGAGTCTTCACAGATCCTAGTCCAGACTACCAAACAGGGTTGTTGTGAGGATAAGAGAAGGAACCCTTTATGTTCCTCCTTGACTGAAAGGTGGGCTAAAAAGCCATCTAATGAAACAATGTCACCCTGGTGCAATAAACCAACATCTCCATTCCAAATACGTTCCCTGCTTCCATTCGATTGGCAGAGTAATTAAGGAGTGAAGGTTGAGAAACCTGTTGTAAAATGAATAAGCTCCAAGCCCAGTTTCATTAGGGATGCCAGGCCTCCATCGACCTGGGCAGGCTCAGCCTGTGAGAGATGGGAAATGATGCTATTAAATTCAGCTCAGTCAAACACAGCAGCTCCCTCCCTCTGTTGTACCCTGGAATGGCTATGATGAGCCAGAAAGCAAAGGTGATGAATTTCATTAGAGGGTGTGTGTGTGTGTGTGTGTGTGTGTGTGTGTGAAGACAATACAGGATTTACATATCTAGCTTCTGTTACACTCACCTCACAAAAGACATTATAGAATTATCAGAGTGGTGTTTGCCAACACTACCTTGACAATACCCAGCGTGGCCTGGGGACGCCGAGTCCAAATCGGCTTTCTTCAGCCTGGTGTTCTCCAGACGTCACCCCTGCCAGCTGGCAAGCCAGGGGCACCTCCGGGCGCTTTTGCACTCGTCCTACTCTGCAGCACAGTGAGATCACGGCTTGTGTGTGCAGTGGGAGAAGAAGAGGGAGGTCTTCTAGGGTGTGTGGCATCCTGCCATCTCAGCTCTTCCTGCATCACCTCCCCCAGAATGCAATTCTCCGAAGTCACTCTGGAACCTCAGAGAAAAGGAACCAGCACGGTTCTTTTCACCAATCGTAATGGGAGTCCAAAGACAGTTCTGCCTGGGAGTAGGTGGGATAGAGATGTAGAGACATAGAAACAGAGCAAGTCTACCTTAATGCAGAGGAGAATTGTGCATGTTTATTTGGCTTCTTCAGCAGGAAATCCGCATCAGACAAACTGATGTGCCTCTATGCATGTGCTGACCAGAGGACTTCTTTCTCATTCATGTATGTATTTGTTGTACTTATACTCCACTCCAGCCTGTGCTCTGCCTCTTATGTGCACAACAGCTCCATGAAGTAACATAGAAACATAGAAACAGAGTGAGTCAGAAGGAGGTCTCCCAGGTCATCTAGTCTGACCCCCAACTTCGGCCAACTCCGCTCATGACATGCCTACCGTGTAGGTTAGGTGAAACTGTTTCTCGAGCATTCTTCTCTCTTGGGTGATGCATTTTAAAAGGCATATTTCCAAAGACCAAAACAAGGGCAAACTATGTGCAAAAGCCCAATGTGGGCAGAATCTCACCAAGGCAAAATAGAAAGCTTCCTTCTCCCTCCCTCCCTTTCTTATTTGCCTACTACAAGCAAATCTGGTAAATTATGGAAAAGGAAGATTGATGGTTGAGGGACATGATCGTGTAACAAACAAAAGCCCTAACAGTATTTGGGGGCAGGGAAACGGAAAGGATGCAATTAAGCATTGGCTGGAAATCTGGGATGGGAGTTCCCCACAACATAAAGTTTAGCTATTGGAAGTAGTTTGGATCCCGAAATTCTGCTGTACCTTGAACTTGACTGCAAGCTTTTCCCCAGGAGAAAAGGACAGCCATGGCATCTTGAGCTAATTGGCCATCAGGACAATAGGATGGAGGATCAGTCTTATGCCTCAGCTCTTCAAAGACCCGGGAAATTGATCCCTCTTGGCCAAACTTGATTCGCAGGACCTGAATGGTCCCCCAGACGTCAATTATCCTCGACTCAGGAGACTTGCTTTGCACGTGTCCTCATCCCAGGGGTGGATGTTCTCTGCCCATCTCCCAGATAGTGCAGGAACACAAGGGGACAATTAGTGCTATGGATGGATGGGCTGAGTAAATAAGCTCCAGATATCAACCATCACATCAGCTGTGGAAGTCTTGGCAAGCAAAGTTTCCCTGCAGAGTTCATTTGGAAAGGGCAGGGGACGTCCCAAACCGGAGAAACTCATTCTTGTTCCTTGTTAAGATGCTTGGAGGACACATCTTATTTTCATCAGATGCATTTTTTTATTTTCCATAAAATGCATTGCAATCTGGAAATGCAAAGATTTGTCCATATAAGGTCCATGTCAGGTTTTAAATAATGTGGATTGAAAATTAAATGGATGCAAATAAAACAAAAATTAAACTGGTCCGTCCTAGAGGAGATCAGCACTGATTGCTCTTTAGAAGGCCAGATACTGAATTTGAAACTCAAATACTTTGGCCCCCTAATGAGAAGGAAGGACTCCCTGGAGAAGAGCCTAATGCTGGGAATGATTGACAGCAAAAGAAGGAGGGGACAGCAGAGGATGAGGTGGCTGGATGGGGTCACTGGGGTGGAGGGTGTGAGCTTGGGTGGACTCTGGCAGATGGTGGAGGACAGGAAGGCCTGGAGAAATGTTGTCCATGGGGTCGCGATGGGTCGGACACGACTTCGCAACTAACAACAACAACAATCAGTCATAGGTTCTAGGAGGTTTCCCTGCTGAGATGGATGGAGCTGTTGTTGAAGACCTGGCCAATCTGTGGCGGTAGAAACAGCTGTTGAGAGCACAGTCTATAGCAGAAGCTCATACGGTTCTGAAAGTGGTGAAGCAAAACAGGAGAAACTTGCGTGCAGATGGGGAAAGGCGCTTAGTGGGTGTAGTCAAACTTTGGTATGTGCCCATCATCAGATCTACTTGGCGCAATGAAGCAATGAAGACACCACGACTCACTACCTTCTTTGCCGCTCGGTGCCAGTTTAATGGACGAAAAAAGGCAAAGAGATTATTCCATCACCAGCCGCAACAACACTTTCACACTGTCCAACAACTGCAACTTTCTGGGGAGGTTACAATAATTCATAAATAGTACAGTTTTGCAAAAGGTTGGCTACATACTAGGAATAATTAAGAATGTTACTTACGACTTTTCAGAAGAAGACAACGTCCCTAATTTCTTCATAAACAGGATGGATCTAAGTAGAAAATAAAGCAAACTGGACAAAAATGAATGTGGAGAAGTCTAAAATGGTTAGATTTGTCTGTCCAGGTCGAGGGCTTTGAGCCATGAACAGTTCTGAGTTTGTGGCACCACTTGAATTATATTTTGGCTCCCATTTTCCCCCAAGAAGCTCCTCACCATGAGCAAACCCATTCTCAAGCCTGCATATTTTATCTGAGGACTTCCTGAAGTGGTCTTTTGTCTTAATTCTCTGTCATTAAGGAGAGAGAAAAATAAAGCCTGCCAGAAGTCTGTCAGCCTGGCAGGATAAGGACATTAATTGTAGTGGGCAGAGAGCACAGAGGTGCTGCTGGGGACGAGGTCTCCTGTTGAGCTGCCATCTCCCCTGTTGAGTGTTGTCACTCTGGAAGCTGTTTTCCTTGGTGGATGGACCACTTAGAAGTCTTGTTCCACAGAACTGCAAAACAAGGCAAGAGAGATCGAAGTGCTTCCTAATCGCCGTGGGGTTATTCAACGGCAGCTAAGCCTCAATCCGCCATATATGGGAGTTAAAATTCAAACTAAGGGTGGATCTCCCTACCCTGAGAAAGCATGTGCTACAGCCCTTGCAGGACAGTACCATTTGAAGATGGGGTGTAGGGGAGATTGCTAGTTATGGACTTGCAAGTCTGTTCCGTTAGGACTGTTACAGGTTTTTTGTTTTGGTTCTCTAACAGTAGCAGTGTTGTTGTGTTTGGCTTGGTCTTATTCATTTCATCGAATGAAATTTAGTTAGCTAAATCCCCAGTTATTAGCCAGGCACTTTGTTGCTTTGTAGCCCTGGAAAAAATATCTGTTATGAGTGTTCTATTCCTTTGCAGGACATAATATGTTCATGCCTGCATTAAGTTTGAAAGCTTTTCAGCCGGCAGCTTGCTTAAGGTGATTTAGTAGTAGTATTAATAATAATAACAACCAAGTCCATCACCACCACCCATGCAATGCAAGATACAAATGAAGCACTCTAGGAAACTGAGCATCTAGAATCGATGTTTTCAGTATTAAGCTATTCCACACATCCTTCCGATCTGTTTTGTGGGCAATCTAAGACTTGATGAGGAGGTAGCAGCCTCCTCAAGTTGCGACTTCAGTTGGTTCTCTGGATGAAACGGAAGGAAGGGAGAGGGAGAGAGAGAAAGTGTGATATAGAGAAAGAAAGAAAGGTGGAAGGGAGGGAGGGAACGAAGGAAGGAAGGAAGGAAAGACAGAACTGTAGCAGAAAGCGACCATCGCCAATGCATCTTACTGTAATGCTCTTAATCCTCTGGGCTTCCAAGTATCATTGCTTTTCTCTTTTACACCATAGTCACTGTCATTGGCATTGGCAAGGCTGGTGAAGCACATGGGGTGCTACTAGTGTCTGGATAATCATGATTCGCACCCTAAGGCAGGAATGGGGAAACTATCTTGATTTCACGCTGCCTGCCAAGGGCTGGATTTCCTCGGGGATAATCTCTTCCGCGGGCTCAATCCATGTCGGCGGTAGTTGGCACAGCAGCTCACTGTGCACAGGGCCCCCTGTTGTCTGCTCCTCTTTCTGGCCCCCTTTCCCCCTTGCTCCTTCCTCGCTTGTTGTCTTCCCAACACCTCCCTCTCACCCGATCGCTCCCACTCTTTCTGCAGGCCCAGCAGGACACAAGAGCAAGGAGAGGCGATGCGTGAACTGATTGGATGCGGGGCTTTTCACATGCAGCGAGGGCTTGGAGGCTATCCCTGCCCTCTGTCCTTAGGCAAAATCCTGAAGCCAGTGAAGCCTTTATTTATTAAAATCAACCATCTTGACTGAGAATACGCATTCAAGATCTCTACAAAAACCAGTGTAAGAGCCAGAGAGCCTCATTCTCTCTTCCTATTGTGTACCGTCTCCTGGAAAGCAAGAAAGGGTGTGTCCAGCTATCTTAAACACCAGATCTTGATGTATTAGCTGCAGGGACACCACTGACCAAAAATGCATTGCACTTTCCTTGAGATCCCAGACAAGGGGCGAACAGCCAATGGTCTATTGCATCATCTGATCCCTATAGTGGTATTTCCATTTGGTTCTAGCAAGAGCAGGAAGGAAACATGTCTGTTCTATTGTTTCCACACTTCACCATGGGTTTGTCTGCTCATCCAAACCTGGTGTTGTGCTGTGGTCCTTATATGGAGCTACCACAGAGTCCCCTGGGAAGAGAGGCAGCTTCAGGAGCTGCTCCAGCCATCCAGTGTGGGATTGAATGTCAGGCATGGTGGCTGATGGGATACCAGCCAGCAGCAGGAGGGCAGAGCAAAGAGGGTGAAAATTATTTGCTTGTGTGTTTAGTTGCAAAGTTGTGCACTACTCATCACACTCCTCCAGGCCTTCCTGTCCTCCACCACCCCCCGGAGTCCACCCAAGCCCACACCCTCCACCCCAGTGACCCCATCCAGCCACCTCATCCTCTGCCGTCCCCTTCTCCTTTTGCCATCAATTGTTCCCAGCATTAGGCTCTTCTCCAGGGAGTCCTTCCTTCTCATTAGGTGGCCAAAGTATTTGAGCTTCATCTTCAATATCTGGCCTTCTAAAGAGCAGTCAGGGTTGATTTCCTTTCAGATTGACTGGTTTGATCTCTTTGCAGCCCAAGGGCCTCTCAGGAGTCTTCTCCAGCACCAGAATTCGCGAAAACTATACTGGCATTAAAAAAAAAAAAATCTGCGAAGCTTATCCACATGATAAAGCACATCATGGAAACCACAAAGGCTTGCTTTTCATGACACGTGAACGCAGGACTCTGTGGACGTCTCCAGCTGGTTCTTGACCACTGACTCAGCTGGTTGGGGCAGATGGAAGCCAGCACCCCAAGCCCCAGAGGGTTCCAGGATCGGAAAAGCAGAGACAGGGCAGCGCTTCTCTCCTCCTTTCGCTAGGAGAGAAATACCCAAGACACAAAGCCAGAGACACTCTCCTTGTGCCGCCGAGCAAACATTTGCTTCTCTCACACATGCACCTTTGCAGAGGAGAGGAAGAACTAAGTGGAGCGACTCACCAGCTAGTCACATAAACTGGCAGGAAAGAGACAGCTGAAAGACGCTTAATTGATGACAGATCAGAGTTCCTCAAGATGCGTCTAACAAGGCCTTTGGGTGATATTTTGTCTCCCCAGGAGAAGCCGGGGAAAAGACGTCTTCGTTGAGGACTATGCTGTTAGTTTGATGTCACTTCCCTTGTGTCAATAGGACTCTAATCATCTTCATGTTGGTATTTGGAAATGGTTGGACTGCGGCGGGTGCAGGTCCAGAACCCTGCAAGGGGCTCATTCACGCTCTTTGTGTGCCAGTTTGAATGTTTCTCGAGTTGGGTTCTTTTGAACAATGATGTTTGTTAGATGGTTTTAGTGTCAGGAAATTATATGCGTCGCCTTTGAAGCGCAGGCATTGCCTTGATGCATTTTGAATCAGCTCTAATAATTTAGAGAATCTGAGGGAATGTTTCATGTTGCGGCAAGTTTGTTGAAAGGCCCCATCTGACTGCCAGGAAAGAGTAAAGCAGCTGAGTCTTCTCTGTAGGAATTAAGACAAGGTTTGGGGTAATTTGTAAAGGTGGTAAATATTTGCTTAGTAGGATGAAAACTAAAAACGCTCATAGCCTTTTTCAGCAGCCCTGGCCAATGAGGGATCACATTCCTATTACATGAACATGACTGCCCTGTGTGTGTGTGTGTGTGTGTGTGTGACCCGCAAGGATTGCACAAAGATGAATGACTGAGCGAACACAAATTCCTCTTCCATTGCTCTTAGCCAACTGAGGGTCCTTGGCCTGGACTTGTTCCTCAGCCTTCCTCATTTGACAAATGAGGTCCTTCTGAAAGAGGTGTCCTTAAAGGAAGGAAAAGGGATGACAGTTCGAAGAAGGGCCTTCTTAGTGGCTGCCCCTCACCTTTGGAAGCTTCCTAGAGAGGTCTGCCTGGTGACACCAGTACTTTCGTTTTGGCACTAGCAAAAACTGAGCTCCTTTGCAGATATTTCAAGACGTGATTGTACCACCTGTTTATACAAGCTCACTCTGCTCCAGCAGATTTTCCCCTCCCCTATACTCATGATAGTACTGCTTAATTAAATTCCTTATTGTATTTCAATGTCTGTTTCTTTAAAACTCTTTAGACTGTCCCTTACCTGTCTCAGGATGGTTTAACAGTAGGACCCAAATAAAATAAAACCCAGCATCCCGATCAAATTCTTAACTGGTTGATATTATTTAACCATATTAAAATAACAGTCAGACCTTAAAATATTGGGAAAATAAAAGGCGTTTGGCCTGGCACTGAACAGAATAAAGTGATGGCACCAGGTGAACCTCTCTGGGGAGCAGATTCCACAACCGGGGTGCCACCACAGAGAAGGCCCTTCTCTGAGTAGCAACCCTCCTAATCTCCTTCAAGGAGGGCTCCCAGAGAAGGGCCTCTGCCCCAGATCTTAAGGGCCAGGCAGGCACATGTGGAAGGAGGTGCTCTTTCAGGGAACCAGTTTCTAAGCCATTTAGGGCTCTATGGGTCAGCACCAGCACCTTAAATGCTGTGTAGGAGAGCCCTGAGCAGCATAAATCTAAATTTGAAAAAAAAACCAAAACCAAAAAACCAAACACACCAAAATTACTCTGTCCACAGAAAGATAAATTCCATTTAGGACATAACGGAATGCTTTCCCCACTTTCTTCTCACATGGGAAGTTGCAATTCTGGAAGGAGAAGCAAGCCGTTGCAAAGAGTAAGTGGAAACGGAAGATCACAAGCATAAAGAGGCCATGCAAGGGTCCACCTTCTCCAGGCTTCTGTTCACAGCTGCCCTCAGGGTGGGAGTGAGAGATCTCATAAAGGTAGCCAAAGTGGGGTTCTTTTTTTGCAGAACGTCTGTGAGCACAGCTGGGCATCCCAGTGAACACTCCCCTACTGTTATGCTCAGCAAAAGCCGTGGCTGCCAAACAGGCATGACCATGGCATGATTTATTGTATTACATGTGCTCAATTTGGCCTCTGTCCTAGTTTCCCTGGGATGATCAAAGCTCTGGAAATTAAACTCAGCCTCCCCCATAAAATTTGACCTAATCTGAGGACGGGGCTGCTTTTTATCCCCCTTGGCTCAATGGCTTCCTTTTGCTGGGAGTCTTTTCTTCTTCCTTCTCAGGACACACACATTACAACAATCTCTATGGCTTTTTCTAGAGTAGACGGACATTCCATGAGATTTATCATGGTCCCCTGGGTGGATAAAGATAGGGTCAGGAAGCTGACTTTGGAAATTACGGTTTTCTCATCTCCTGAATAAATCCAGATGCCAGAAATGTGCCCCCCAAAGTCTCAGGCCTTGTGGAATGTAATTTAGAGCAACTGATTTATTCAGCATGGACAGGTGGACTCTATAAAGGTTTTTCTAAGACAGAATTTATGGCGGGCTGAAGAGTATAGTGAGCAAGAGAGCAACAAGGTTGCCCGGGCTCCTTGGGTGCCCACGAAGACACTCTGGCAAGCAACAAGAACTGCGGAACAAGGATGAGAGAGGGAATTGTAACACTCAACTAGCATCCATTGAAAGGGGTTTCCCATCCACACATATGTCTCATGAATTTAATTGTTTAAAGGGTTTCTATGCTATCCCCTGCATACCCTCAGGATGGCTCACAAAAACTAAATAACTACATCAAATACAATTAAACTTCCATAATAAACAATAAAACATTCAATCAAACCAATTATACAGAATTGAAGAAAAGATCAAAGGAAAAGGAAAAGAGAAAGAAGATTCAACTGCTGATTATTTTTTTACAGATTGTGAATTTAATTATAAAAGTGATGGATAAATAAAAAGATCTTTCATATTAGCACTCCCCGATCCCTAATAAAGGACTAAATGTCCATTGAAAAGAGAGGGATTTTGAAAAAAGACATCCTTAAATAATTTGTCTGCACAGCTCATACTTTCTGCCCACTCTGAACGCATTGCAACCCTCAGAATCGTGCCAGGACACCTCGTTTTCCTAACCCTAACCCTACCCTGGTGCAACCCCCCTCACCCTAATATAGGGGCAAAGTCCCACTGAATTGGAAATGCCTTCCTGGAGTCTCACAATGAGAGACTCAGGGATCAGCCCCCCAACCCACCATACCATGTTCGAGTTGCCTAATTCAGGGCCTCAATTTCGTCTCCCTGCTGCAGTGAAGCCCAGGGTTCAGCCGCCCCCGACCCACGGCATAGTGGCCACCCTCCCTGCATTTAGGCATCCCCTCTGCCTGCCCTGTGGACAACCGTCTGCTTATGTCTCAAGCCACCTCCTCCTTGCCTGCTCCCTGCCAGTCTGCCATTGCGCAGACCCCCCTCAGAGGCCCATCCCAGACCCCCCCGTGGCCTCTCACCACATGCGGTGCATCTTGAGTATGTCTTGAGTATACCTGGTAGAATCCATCCTAATTCTGGGGTTTCTTTCCCCACCTCCCAGTTGCTGCCCTCTCCACGTTGCCCTTTCTTTCCCACCTAATCCATGTAATACAAGTCATAAAATTTTCCTTACATGGCTGATGTCGGGAAAGGATGAGGCCCTCTTTCTCGGTGCACTTTCCAGGGCAAAATGGCACCGTCTCTTCAGATGACGATGGAGAGGCCTGCGAAATGAGGTCTGTGTACAGGCAGATGGCAAGCCCTGTTTAACCCTCTGCACCTCCACTCACAGTGTGTAAATATGTCCCTGTCTGAAAGGCTTCAGCTTCTCTGAATCTAACGTATCATGCAACAAGTTCTTGAATGTTTTGGTGGCTGTAATTGCAGGCTTCTGATTTCCGCAAAGGGTGCAAAGGTCGGTAGCTATTGTTTTCCTGGCGTGCCTCGGATATCCTCCAGGGTATTTGCATCTGGTAACATATATTGCTTTTCTGGACCTGCAGATGATATTCTGCTTAATGTAATAGGTTTTGCCAGTCATTCTGCGTTTGATGCTGGCAGTTTCCTGCAGATTAGTACAGGTGATACAACAATTGGATTCACAGAAATATGAACCACCCAATCCTGGATAGCTGATAAGTGATTGCGTAGTCTTGGAGGCAGGGAGGAAGCTATGAAAGGGCACTTTCCAGATGGAGATGGAGATGTGATAAGTTTATCCCATGCCCAAAAACAAATTTTAAAAGACTCTGTGCTGTTTTTTTTTTTAAAAAGCAAAATTACGTACCTTCCCCAGTGCTGTTCGTAAAAGAAAAAAAACAGCACAAGTTTCATTGGGCACTGACATTTTTCAAGGCCAATAAAGATGAACTGGTGGCGAGAGGCAACTCTGTTTACAGCAGTGAAACAGGGTTGATTATGTGAGCAAGAAGTGGCTGAGGTGAGCTGGAAAACAGGCTAAGAATGGAGACGAATTTCTGCAGCTCACAAAGTTTCCCGAGGAGGTATTGCTCAGGGCTTCAAAGAGGATATATAGCCCAGCAGACCAGATCATCTAAAAGGTGCAAGGTTTTCCGCAGAAGCACTGTGGCCTCACACCACTGTCTCCAAAACAAACCTGGACATGAGAAGCTGCTATCATCCTCAGGGTGCTCTTAAGATGGAGAAGGAAACCATGGAGACCCGAAACAAAGGCCATGTTGTGATCATGGACAGCTTCACAAACCCACACATTGGCTGGAGAAATGTACATTCCAGCTCAGACAAAGAGGTTACATTTCTCAATGTCGCAAATGACTGAGGCCCAGAACAATTGCCTGATGGAACCAACCAGGTAAACTGGATTAGAATAGAAAGCAGTGGAATGGATAAGTAATTATTACCAGAATTGCTTTTGGAGAAAGGTTTTGCAAGATGCCCTCCAGTCGCTTAACTAGCACTCCTTGGGTTAATGAAATAACTTTGGCCTGCAATAGGTCTCCAGAGATGTTTCCGAAACTAGCCTCCAGTGGGGATGAGCTATGACTCTTTGTTGATTGAGTTTCTGTTCGTGGGTTCCACTGAAAGGTCTACTTTGCTGTATTTTTCTGTCTTTTCCAACTTCAAGGATGGAATGGAAAAGGGAAGAATATGCATTTTGTTTGTTTCCTGGCAGTTACAGAGGATGATAAAAAGTGAAGCAAAGACCTTCTCAGTTAAGGACCGTTAACACGCAGCCACAACGAGAAGAAGCCAGCAAATAGAACTTCCTTCATGAGAACCACGGAGAACTTCATAGCTCTGCCAGCGGGAACAGTGGGCAAAGCGGATCGCTTCAGTTTAGAACACGCACTGTACAAGCACCCTGCTTTTTTCCATTTTCACCACCACCAACCGAGAAGCTGAGAATAAGCCTCTCAGACTAAAAGGAGAAAAGCAAGAGCAACATTTCTCAGAAGAATAGAGGGGCATTTTTCCCCTAAAAAGAAGCTGTCGCTTTGAGCTTATTTTCGCTTTGAGCTGCCACCTGCTCAATAAAGAGGGCCACAATGAAGTAGTCTGTTTTCCATTTGGTTTTGCTGGGTTTTTCATGGCTGCTATTCTGTTTTTCCCCTCCCCTCCAATGCTCTGGGGTTATCATGGGTTTTGGACACTGTGGAGGTCCATTTTGGAAAGAAGACCAAGCAAGTTTCCCAGCTCCATGATCACTTCAGCATCACTCACAGAGAAGAAAAAGAAGATATGGATTTGCGTTAAAAGTCTCATATGTGTGTGTGTGTGTGTGAGACACACATATGTGTGTGGGTGCATGTGTGCACACACACAGATATATGAATATATATATATATATATATATATATCATTAAGGTTTATTTATTGATTTTAAACTGACCAGGCTGTTTCCACTATTTTATGTATTTTATGTATTCTATGTATTTTTTGTATTTATATGCGGGATTTTAATGATTGTAAGCTGCCCCGAGGCTTATGCAAAGGGGGCGGCATATAAGCTGTCTAAATAAATAAATAAATAAAATGTTCATGGATGCCTATTTAGAAAGAAGCACTATAATTAAAATATGAATAAAATACATCACATCGTAGTGGAAAGGGGCTGTGTCCAAGTGACCTACTGGTTGGCTTCCAGTCTGGGCTGTTGATGGGTAACTTCAAGGTTATGGCTCCCTCTCTGATGATATTTAACTTAAAACTGGATGTAGACTGGGCAACCCTTCCATGGGAGGACTGCCCCCTGAAATATATACACAGGAAGCTGGATGGATGGATGGATCAATTTGTCAGTTCCATTTTCTGCGATATTCAATTTTTTTAATAAAAGCTAATTCTTTCTCACTTGGATATGAAGACCCTTACAAGTTCTTGCAAGTTTGTCTCAAGCAACAAATGAAACTAAATTCTCAGCTATAAGCATCACACAGTCGGTATGATTATTCCTAGCATGGAGAAAGCCCTGATGTACCATGAACCATGATGCCATGAAGCTGTTACGGACGAGGAGCCAATCAGGAAGAAAGAGTTGGCAACCTCATTTCAACTCTGTGTCAGGTTCTGTTTCTCTCACATTCAGTTTAAAATAATAATCCAAATAACAACAAAAATCAGTTATTTTTTTCTCCTAAATTTGAGAGCTTTGTAAATTCAAGTGAATTCAGGCTTTATTAACTTCAGAAAGAAAATGCTCAGTTAATCCCTACCTTCTTCCTCTCTGCAGATCACTTAAAACATACATTCTTCCCCTGATCGTTATGCTCTTGGTTCTACCTGTTCTTCAATTTTTATTGAAGGCCATTTCCTTCACCAAAGCTTCCAATTTTCTTTTCCATTTACAATCTCACGCTCTTTTGTAGCTCCATGGAAAGAAGTCTCTGATTAAAGGAAGCTGCAAAATCGCTTCATGTTTGTTGGTTGCTTGTTTTTTAAGTGCAAAACATACAAGCAGAGGGAAGCAACAGTGTAGATTGGCCCAAGGAAAATTAGAAGTTTTATTAGACAACCATATATTTGAACCCACAATCTGTCATTTCCTGGAAATCTAATTTCTCAACCCCTTGGTGCCTAGATTGGCCAACTGGCAATTGCTGAGTGACTTGCCGACTTTAATTAATCTTAAGTGGAAAGAAACCTACAGCTCTTTTTTCTGGACAGCTGGTGAATGTGCAAGGGTGTTTTGTGTATGAGAGATGAAAATTATAATTAAAATAACTCAAATTAATTTCAGAGAGTACCGCCGCAGTGCTCTGCATTTGCAGAGAGATGGAAATGTGTAAGTTCGACATAAACTAGTCCTTAATCTTTGACAGAAGGAGTTTTCAGAGGCTTAATTCTGTCAGGAAGCCACTCTTGGATAGCTGCAGGCTTAATGGGGAGAAAGGCGGGGGCATTTGCCATTTGTAACTAATTTGCGAACCATTCTGAGAACAATGCACTGAGAAAGCCACATATAAAAATCTTAATGAATAAATAAGAGTTCGTGTAGAACTGTGATCCCAAAAGTATTTTGAGAAACCGCTGTGAGCCCCACCTGAGCACTGGAACACTGTTCTGCGTCTACCCGTCATGTGGATGGCTCTTGAGCTGTATCTTCTTCGCCAGACACATGTTTGCTTGTGTCTGCTGGCTACTTGACTGCATGAGCTAATTGCTGAGTGCAACATGACTTCTTTTCAGCATACATGTTGGCAGCAACAAGTAGTTGTGCCTTTTGCAAGAATTACACAGAGAGAGAGAGAGACAGAGAGAGAGACAGAGAGAGAGAGAGAGAGACAGAGAGAGAGAGAGAGACAGAGAGAGAGAGAGAGAGAGAGACAGAGAGAGAGAGAGAGACAGAGACAGAGAGAGACAGAGAGACAGAGAGAGAGACAGAGAGAGAGAGAGAGACAGAGAGAGAGAGAGACAGAGAGAGAGAGAGAGAGACAGAGAGAGAGAGAGAGACAGAGAGAGAGAGAGACAGAGACAGAGAGAGAGAGAGACAGAGACAGAGAGAGAGAGACAGAGAGACAGAGAGAGAGAGAGACAGAGAGAGAGAGAGAGAGACAGAGAGACAGAGAGAGAGAGACAGAGAGAGAGAGAGACAGAGAGAGGAGGGGAATGATAATTCATATTTACTGATGTGCATGCTCTTTTAAATTATTTACCTGCTTAAGGAAATTGAAAAATTGTCAGTATAAATGGATTCTCTGTGCCCTTTTAACAGAGAAAAGACTGAAACTGTAACACCGGAAGAAAAACACTAAGTGCCTCTAATGCAGTGGATTGAGATGTTATACTGCCCTCAGTATTTGCACAGGTGGCATATGGATGCCACCTTTCAATGGATATTTATTTAGATATTTAGTCCACTTTTGTGGACACTTATGCACAATTGCAAGAATTGCAATTTCTTGCAATTCAAGTGGCTTCCATTAAAATGGGATAAATCAATGCATCAGTCACAAATCTGGGTTCCTGCTGGTGCCCCTTTAGGGACCTCCTCATGGGTGCTCTGTTTTTGGACCTCTGGTTAGACAATATAGAGTGCAATTAACTCAATCTTCCTCTGTATGAGGTTTATATCCTAAGTCCCTTGCATGGGCAGCCTGTTCTTCATCACTTCCACAGACCTGAGATAGAATCAGGAAGTTGGGAACTACCTCAAAATTCTTTAACTGGCCCCATCTTGAAGCAGGAAATCTGTTGCTGCAGCATCTTAACAGCAGGACATCCAGATCCTGTTGTGAGGTGAAGTGAGGCGAGGCAAAGTGTGATAGAGGGACAGGAAAGAACCAGGGTGGAAAAAAAGCAAAGCAAAGCAGGGAATTGTCTGCCTCTCAAGGCAGTCTTCTCTTCTACTGTCAAACTTCAAGAGGTCCTTTCAGAGGTTAAGTGGAGTTCCTTTATAATCTGAACCTGTGCATTCAAAGCCTGTCCTCTGGGGTATGGGAACAACTTCGTAGAATAGTCCTTGAAATCTTTGAAGAGGGATATTGCATCATGCTATGAGCATCCCATCTCCAAGGTAAAAGTACCTGCTTCTGCTAGCACAACAGCTCTGTTTGGCTCCCCGCTTTCTGCTCCCTTTAAGATTTGGTTCCTGGGTTTTCTTTATTCCTCTTTTAATCTACTTCCCCCTTCTCTCCTCCTTTGTCTTGCTTTGTTTGTCCTTCTCTCTTTTTTGGGGGGTGGGGGGAGATGCTTTTTCATTTTTGTTTTTTGTGTGTTTCAATTGTAAGCTTGTGAACGAGGACTGTCTGATTTTTGTTGATCGTATGTAAATGACTGTGGAAACATTTTCAGTGGAAGAGGGGGGTTCAGTGCTTTAAATAAATAAATAAATAAATAAAGTAAGTGCAGGTTTCCAGATGGTGTAATTCATTTCTTTCACACAAGGCTGTTTCTCCCCCTCCACCACCACCTTTGGCAGTGTTTGTTCAAGGCACAGATGTTCATGGGCAACCAGAGGAGAGAAATGATGCAAATACACTGAAAGAACCTTGAAAAAGAACACTTTGGCAAATTGTGCATGCTTCAAATCCAGAATTAATTTTAGACATTTGTTGCTTTAGTTGGCAAGCAGAAAGACTAGAATGGTGTGTAAAGTGAACCAGGGGAACCATAACAGCATGGAATGGAGAAACCATCATTTTTTTCCAGAAACAGGAGAAATTATCCAACAGTTTCTCAGGGCTGGAGCACCCCACTAGCACTGGTGGTTAGGAGGGGATGAATCTGTTGGTTTTATTTCTCTCAGTCTCTAATTCTGGCAGTCTTTAGCTTGATTTATCCTGAACACTGATTTTTTCCATGCAAGGAAAAATATGGATCTTTCTCTGCATTTTTCCTGATGAATGGGTGTCATACTCTTAATAGAACAGCAGATGTTGGGGTCCTCCAGGTGTTTTGAAAATGCCTCTCTCCGCCTCAACCAACATTGCCAATGGTCTAGAGGGCTGTGGTTGAAGTGCAAGGGTTTGATCCGTATTTAGGACAGATGAACTGCACTGTCGCACTTGGACATCTGGGTTCACTGCTTCGCAAGGTGGTCCCACCAGCCCCTGCACAGTTGAACACAGAGAGTCTGGAGACCCCACTGAATGGAGCACAGAAGTTCCCTTCCACTTGCAGATGGATCAAGGCCACTGTATCACCAAACACAGCCATTTTTGGGTGCACATTTCCGTGGCAAACGCAACGATTTATGCTTTATTTTAATTGGAGAACTCGATTCTAAAATTTGGAAGAAGGCACATTACAGAAGTTGGTTTGAACATTGGTGCAAATGTTGGCAATCTCCCATCAAAGTGCAAGCTGAATGAATTTCAGATTCATTCCAAATGGTAAAACAGATTTTTGTATTTCCACAAATGTTCCATGTTGCAGTCCCTGGATATGGTTATGGCAGGAGTTGTGTTAGCAGTCTAGGCATCATTCCTGAACCTAGTGTGTGTGTGTGTGTGTGTGTGTGCAGACCCAGGGGGTCATGAACTCTTCAGATGGGAAGAATGAACCCTGGGAAATATGACCTCCAGATAGCAAGGTGGAAGAGGCGGGAGGACTTATCTGCAGGTGTACAGGCAGGTCCTGAGAACACACAGAGTCTGCAAGTCCCAGGAAGGTGTGTGGGACTGGAGGTCCAGAAGCCAGATGAGCTAGGAATGATGCTTGACCCCATGACATGGCATTGGAAGAGAAGGACTCTCCAACCTGAGGGGCACCTACTGTAGGCAGCTTGCCTGGTCCCAGAAGGACATTTCCAGAGAGGTGGGATCCAGGGTTTCTCAAAAGGAGCATTTTCAGAAGTCGTTTCTAATTTGGGTTCAACCAATTGAAGTTTGCCGGATGTGCACTGGAGAATGAAGAGCCAAAAAAGCGGGGGGGGGGGGGTCTGTTGTGGTGAAAGTGAAACAGGAAAGTCAGAAGGGCTCCTGAGAAGATCTTGTGGAGTCCTACATTTTCAAGCATTGGAGAGTCATTTCCAAAATCCACTGAGTCGGTTCCATTCAAAACGGTCCCGTTCCAACTAAATGCACAATGGCATGACGTCTGTTTACATGCTTTGCATCACAACGTTGTCATACGATAAGAAGGTGGTGTGTGGGAAAAAACCTCTCGGCTCAGTTGGCCCCCTCGTGCTGTACTCCAAGCCAATTAGATTACATAAGCAAATGAAGCTGATTGTAGATGAGAACAAAGCGCCGCTGTTTGATCTGGCTTCGGAGCGACCCCCTCCATCTGTTAGCAAAAGCTATGAAGGTTGAGTGCACTGTCGAGACGGAGCCAGGAATGCAAGAACTTATGCTTCCATGACCACCACACCCTGAGGACCCTAGAATCCTTCTGTACAGACATACAAGAGCTTTGGACCTTTCAGAATGCTCCTCCGTTTAGCCTGCAATGCAGTCTGTCCTTTCATGCATTCAAAGCTATAACCAAATGTTCATGTGCTTTTCCTCCTCCTGGTACTCAAAGGCATGGACAAAACCAAAGCAAAAACGCAGGGCCGAGCTCAGAGAAGTGTGTTTTTGTTAAATGACTCATTTTCAGTGTCTCCCCTCCAAAGTTATCACTGCCAATGTGATGGATGAACTTAATTCGCTTCTCAATCTTCATTGACTAGGTTTGCCCATTTTAGTAGGCCGGGCTACTTGTTATTTTAAATGGGCATTGGTTGCTCTTTGTGATGTTAGCACAAAACCAAGTCTGATTGGGTATGTAGTTCAGACCACAATCCCTTCTGGCTGTCTGTAAACCTCTGCATTCCAAAGGTTACAAGCATCCATCTGAGTGCAAGAAAAGCATGGAGGCAAGGATTGCCTGTGGCTTGCCCTCACTCGCAAAACCATTTGTTGCTACATGTCGGCAAGTCTTCTCCAACTTACAGCAGCCCTATACATGAAGGCCCTCCAAAAAGCCCTCCTTGACAGCCCTGCTCAGCCCTAGTCAACTCGAGGCTGTGCCTTCCTTTATAGAATGGATCCATTTAGTCTGGTTTCAGCCATCTAAATGTTTCCCTCTTCCTTGTGAGGAAGAGAGGGCTGAGCACCACCTGAATTTGAGGGGAGCCAGTAGTGCATTGCTCCTCCCTTCTCATCCCCCCTCTCTGAGCACCTGTCCCAAAAGCAGACCCCCACCTTCAGGGCTTCAGCCAGCATCAAAATAAACAGAGATGGTGGGGGTAAAGACAGCGTTCCCACAGAGCTCCCAGATAAACCTTCCATGGTCACAGTGAGACTCCACCGCTTCCTATGGCCAGCCAAACAGCTCCTAATAGCCATCAAGTTGCTCTCTGGGTGAGCTCACAACCTCACCGTTGCCTTAGGGTTGGTTTGAAGAATTCGTTCCTTGTGGGCTGGCTTGATCTGCACTTTCCAGACTCAGGGATAGATCAAAGCTTAAATATCGACTGAATTTTGCCCATCTGAAATATTCCAACACCTTCCCACTTGCCTGTCTCCAGCGCTATCCGTGCAGAGTTCATGACTACCATTATAGAACCTTGACAGAATTACGACTTCTCCAGTGTCATTACAGAGAAAGTTCTTCCACAGTCTGAGTTTGTTAGACAAATGAGTTCTTGGAGGCATGTGAAAAAGAAGGCCGATTAACCTACTGCAAGATACGGATCTGCTTGAGCACTCTTTCCCATTAAAGAGTGCTTAATTTTGGTTGGATTGTGCCCCATTCAGAAAAGGCAAGATTTCATCTTGAAAGTCCTTGCTTTTCAAATGTCACTTCACCAGGTCACCAAATTCATTAATTTAATAAGAACTAAAGAAAGAAGAAAAAAGAAGGAAGAGAAAGATCCTGTGTTTCCATTTAGGAAGGAATCAAGATTTATTATCTAACCTCACTAGGAAGGCATTATTGACCCCGTAGTTATTCAAGGTCTGCCGCATTGACTGTGAGAATATTTATTGCTTTTAATTACTGTAAACTAGCAAGGATCTGTTTTAATAAGGTATTTTTAAATGTAGTTTTGCAAATGGAAAAGTGATTGAAATTCAGAGAGAGATACAGGAGCCCTGCATGATCAAGTCGTAGACATTATAATCTCATTGTGCTGTTGCTGAGACCTAGAAGAAGAAAAACGACCTTGTCCAAGGAGGTGGAAATTTGCTACTGGATACCACCAAACAGTGTTCCAAAGCAGCGACTCCACTTGTCTCCTCTGCATGCCTCACCTGCTCCATTTCTTTTTAGCATGACTCCCAATGCCACGCAATTAACTGAGCTAAAGCTGTATTCGCTGAGATGAATTAATCCGGCATTAATGTCCGCCAGTTGAAGTTTTGCCCCTTCGCACACGCAATAGGGCTGGGAAGGACCGTTGTGTAGGACTGCCAGTTTCCTGCCAAACTGGGTGTTGCATTGGATGGGTCACTGTTTTTAATCTTCTTATTTTTGGCTGTGCGTGTGTGTGTGTGTGTAATTGATGAATTAGTACATTCAGTCCTAAATTTGTTTGACAGTTCTTCAGTAACCATCCAGAGGGCAGTATTAATCATCATCTAGTGTCAGAGGTCTATTTTGCAGAAATGGAACACTTTGCCACACAGGGCTGCACTGCATTCTCCATTATGCTTCAGTCAATACTGATCCATAAGCAGCAAGCCGACTGGTCGAGGCCTGGCTCTCACAGCACCCATTCAAGCATTTGATTCAGCACAGACTAGAAGTGTGCACCCAATCTCAAGATTTGACTGAATCCCTGACTTGGCTCTTTGGGGAAGAGTCCAGCTGTGTTCCAACCAACCTAGATTCAATCTGCTTCAACCAGTTGTTGTTAGTCGCGAAGTCATGTCCGACCCATCGCGATCTCATGGACAACATTCCTCCAGGCCTTCCTGTCTTCCACCATCATCCAGAGTCCACTCAAGCTCACACCTACTGCTTCAGTGACTCCATCCAGCCACCTCAGTCTCTGCCGTCCCCTTCTTCTTTTGCCATCTATTGTTCCCAGCATTAGGCTCTTCTCCAGGGAGTCCTTCCTTCTCATTAGGTGGCCAAAGTATTTGAGCTTCATCTTCACTATCTGGCCTTCTAAGGAGCAGTCAGGGTTGATCTCCTCTAGGACTGACTGGTTTGATCGCCTTGCGGTCCAAGGGACTCGCAGGAGTCTCCTCCTGCACCACAATTCAAAGGCCTCAATCCTTCGGCACTCAGCCTTCCTTATGGTCCAGTTTTCACAGCCATACATTGCAAGCTTCAACCAGTACAAAGTCCAAATCAAGACTGAGCAGTTAGAGGCTTCCCATCTCCCACTGGCTATCATGGGGATTTTTTAAGTGCCTAAAACTTCTCTTTCCTGTTAGATGTGGATGGAATTGGCAGGTGTACTGGCCCCTAGGAGGGGTTCGTGCAGGGGCAAGTAAAACACACCTTAACATGCTGATTTTTTTAAGGGAACTGCAAACAGAATTGCAACTTACAAAAAAAAAGTTTGCCTGAACTTGATGAAGTGCAAGGCCAGCTGCCCATTCTTGGTGGATCGAGCCTATTAGGTTTCAGAGGAATAGGTGCACTGATATCCATGCAAAAGCAGCCTTTGTTTTCAGACTCTGCAAGCAGCACTCTCTTGCTCCCCTGTTGTCTTTGTGCGCCATCCTGCTAAAAATGACACCCTAATAATAATCTGTTAGCTAATAACAGATTGCTAATTAATGGGCCACAGGATTCCTCTGTGGATTCCTCTGCTAATTAATGGGCCACAGGACTCACATAGGGTTTTTTTTTACAAGAATTGTTCCCTTCTGAAATGCGTGCAATGAGTGCTTGCCATCATGTTACACACCAGTGTTGCAAATGCACATTTTCCTCTATGTACCTGCACTGGCAAAAGATGTTTTTTGTTTGTTTGTGTTGGATTTGTAGTGCCCAAATCACACTGCAAGCTCTGAAATTGAAGGACTCCAACCTCAGTTTGCCTAGGAGTCCACATCAAGCCCAACAGGTGTGCAGTTTGCACAATCCTACTAAAAACACACTGGGGAAAAGTTCTCCTGCTTCCCTAGAGGGACACCAACTCATTCAGCCAGGTTTTCTCTCTCCCCATAGCGATCACCTTCCCTTGCCCGAGTTGATTTGCAAATACTCAGTGTCCGGATAATGATACTTCTGCCTCCCCTACCATCCTGCTCCTTCCTCCCGCCTCCTCTTTTCTCACAGGGATTCAGAAAGTGTGTGAAGTCAAGTGTAGCTCTGTTAACACTATATTGAGAAAACCAATCCCAGGAGCTTGTTACGGCTACACACCTCGCTGGCCCCAGCACTACTTCACGTTGATTTGCATTTGTGCTGTTTTGTGTAAACAAGGCAGTTAGCAGAATATAAATGACCGTAACTGGGGATGAAGTTCAGTGGCTCAGCCCCAGGTGAAGCCACCGTTCCAAGCCCCCTCTTACTGCTGCCACCTCCAATTGTGTGAGAATGTCTTACGGATGGATTGCCTCCCCACCTAGAACTAATGGCATCTTCCGTACAATGGCCTGTTATTGGTTGATTTCATGCTTATTTGGTTCTTCTGAAAGGGCTCCATGCAAGGTCCCTCTCCACTTCTCACTATCCTCCACAACAAGGGAGCTGTGTACCCAAGCAGGAGTTTGAACCAACGGACTGGGCAGGTTCTCAGGACATGATCCACCATTGCACAGGATGGTCTGTTGGGTCATCTGAACCCTGTGGTGGTATCTCAGAATGGTGTGTCTGGTTTTTACAATACATTAGAAACAATGGTCTGTTCTATGGCTTCCATAATTCTCCATGGTTTCTCTGGTCATCTGAACCGGGCATCGTGGTCTCCATGCTCCTGGTATGCAGCTACTGCAGAGAGCCCTGGAAGGAACAGCAGCTGCAGCAGGAGATGTTCCAGTCATCCAGCATGGGATTGAAATGCAGGCATGGCAGCCGATGGGATGGATGCCAACAGCAGGAGGACTGACCAAGGACAGTGGTAGCTTGGTAACCACTTGATCTGCCAGGCCTCTGCCAGGCTTGGTAACCACTTGATCTAGCTTGGTAACCACTTGATCTTCTGCCAGGCCTCTGCCAGGCTTGGTAACCACTTGATCTAGCTTGGTAACCACTTGATCTTCTGTCAGGCTTCGGTCAGGCTTGGTAACCACTTGATCTTCTGCCAGGCCTCTGTCAGGCTTGGTAACCACTTGATCTAGCTTGGTAACCACTTGATCTTCTGTCAGGCACATCCAGGAGAAACCACACGCCATGAAAACCATGCAGGGCAGCTTATTTACATCTTGCATTTTTAGACCACCAACCAAAACATTCTGCAAGAATTCGAAGAAGGAAAACACCAAATGTGCCAAATACAAACGTAATTTAAGATTAAAGCCCACCTTAAAACCTACCCGGTAAAGCAGCCTAAAAGCAAAACCAGCAAGGACCAGTCTTAAGCAGGGGCACTTCCAGCTTTTGTAATGACTCAGCTCAAGGTCAAAATTCTTAACACTCACTTTTGATGGCATTGCAAGCTTTGGACTGATCGTGAGGGGTGGAGCCTGCCAGAAGCAGATAACATGAAACCAAGACGGAGCACTCTGCAATTCCACCTTCATCCTTCCTCCACATGCTGGTGACTAGCATTATGCCCCATGAAAACAACCTATTCAGAAAGGCTGCACAGAACATGTGATGGAAAGCTGTTCAGAAGCAGCCCGTTCAGAAGCTGTCCCTCCAGCATCCACACACATGCTATCCTGCAAAGCGAGCCTGGCCAAGAGGAAGTCCAGGAACACCCACGGACCTCCAGGCGCACAGCCAGCAACCTTCTCCCTCAGCTCCAGCTGCCCAAAGAGCAGCTGCAGCATGCAGGAGAGCGATGCTGTCAGCAGACACATCGAGCATCGCTCCCAGTGGCCAACGTCTTCCCCGCCAGGTGGCGTCAGCGGTGGCAGCACTGGACCCAGGGAAGCAGTGCTGCTTGACAATGTGCAGGGCTCAGTTCCTGTCCCATGAATGCTGGGTGTGTTCAGCAGGAGGCTCAGACTCAGGGCCACCACAAACCAGGCCAGAATCTGGAGAGCTGAGACCAGGGATCCAGCAGATGCCCACCCTCAAAGGATTCCTCATGCATCTCTAGCCAGAAGGCTCCCCCGGTCAGCCAACTACAACTCCCAAGAGGCTCTTTCTTACCGCACTAGTGCAAACACTTGCATACTTGAAATAAGAGTTTGTTTGAAAGAAGTTCAAGCCAGGGGTCAGACTAGATGGCCCTGGAGGCCCCTTCTGACTCGCTCTGTTTCTATGTTTCTAAGTTCCACCATCTGAGGAGGGCCAAACCTGTCATTCCTCAGAACATCACAAATTCAACCCTGTTAGATGGGACAATGATCTAGAAGACCTTTTCTTCACTGGAGGTCTTCTACTTGATGGCCAGTTTTGGGGGATATTTTAGCCCTGGGCAAGAAGATCTGCTCCAAATCTAGGCTTCCAGTATACCCCAGTAAGTCCCAGATTCAGTCCCTGGAATATTTATCTAAAGAAGCTTAGTGCAGGAAAATCTCTCTTATCTTAAGGCCCAGTGAGCTTCTGCCCATCAGAGGAAACAAGAGATGCGCTAGATGGACTGACCGTACGATGCAAGATAAGTGGGCATCTTTTTCCTATGTTCACCAGGAAAATGTTCCTACACAGTCAGAACTGAAAACTTTGACACATGGGTGCTTTCTCTCAGACTACCTCAAAGTGCAGCCGCCGAGTGTGCCTTCCTTCTTGGTCATGCTCAACATTTTCTGCAGCAAACAAACAAACAAACAAACAAACACAGTATTAAGTATATCATCACTAATTAAGGCTAAATATTTTAGCTGAGATTTTCACTCTCCTTTATTAACTCTGCTGTGAAACAAAAACAATAAAGAAACAAACAAGGAGTCCTTGTTACACTGTCAGCAATTGTGCTGTTATTTATTGTTTAGGCATAAATTATGATTTGCTTTCTATGTTGGTGGAAATTTTTGCCATCTGTAGGATTTTTATTATTATTTTTTAAAGAAAGTGCTGCAGTTGCCTAAAACATAATTCAAGCCTAAATGATCCTTCAGAAAATAGAATCAAACAAAGCTAATTAACCAGTCAGACTGCAAGAGAAGCTGGGTTGCTTCTTCTTGAAGGCTCGGAAATAAATGCAACTCATTTTTTAAGGTCGCTGTTAAAGTTCAAGATGGAACCTTTGCTGCTCATTTCCTCCATTCTGGTCTTCTGCAATTGGATGTACTACAGCTCCCATTGTCCCCAGAGAACACAGCCGTTCCCTGAGGATCCTGAGATCAGCTCCCACCATGTCTGAATGGTTGAGGAAAAGTGCTGCCAACAGTCTCTGATGCTTGCAGAGTTCCCAGAGTAGGTGGGCGTGTTGGCCTGAAGTTCTCTTGATGTTTGTCCGGACTGTATCTGCCTCCATATATCTGGGCCCCTGGTCAACTGCTTAGAGAAGCATTCCATGGTCCCAGCTTTGTGCTGGGAATGAGACCGCCTCTCCCTCTGGCATCCAGAACTGCAGCGGCTGCTCCCTGAGGTTGGGAATAGGGCATTTCAGGGGCCAGGGAAGAGAGCACACCGGAGTGGCCAGGAGATAGAAACACAGAAACAGAGCGAGTCAGAAGGGGCCTCCTGGGCCATCTAGTCTGACCTCCAGCACCAGACGGCTCCGCTCACGACATGCCCACCATGTGCATGTCCAGCCTGTCTTTGAACACCCTCACCGATGGGGCCTCAACGACCTCCCGTGGAAGCCCATTCCACACCCTCGGGGTCCTGACTGTCAGAAAGTGCTTCCTGGCATCCAAATGGAACCTGGGTTCCCTGAGCTTGGCTCCGTTGGAGCACGTCCTGCCTTCCTCTGCAGGGGAGAACAGGTCTTTACCCATCTGCATGTGACACCCACCTCCATCTCCAAAATGCCTCTGTGAAATGGAAGGAAAAGGACAAGCCAGTGAAAATACAGAGTGGGGGAGAGCGAGTGAGTAAATTGCTTCCACTGTTTTGGATTGCATGCATGTGACCCTTCAGGGACTCATGGTTATCTCGATAGGTTCACATGCTTGAGTCATTTTTCTCCAGGAGACCTCTTCCACAGAATCTAAAACTCGGGAGCTCCTAACATGACTTTCTGCTCTGGGTACCACCTTGTCCCGATGTTAGATTGCATTAATAAAACTTTCTCTGTCTGTTTAGGAGACTCATAAGGAAGCATACCTATCAGATTCTCATTATCTGAGCTGCTCCCAGGGCTCTGAAGCTCCCAATAGCCTCATCTGAGTTCCACAACAGGGCCAGTGTTTAGCAATCTGAGAATCTCCCAGCCTTGCAGCTTGCCTCGGTTTTCAGCTCACATCCCAGCCTTCTCCCTGTCCTTTCTCCAAGTTCACCGCTTTCCTTTCTCTCTGAGGACACAGTATCTTCCAAGAAGCATCTAGTGTGCTTCTCTTCATGCCAGCTATGGGACAGGTGGGGTGGTGTCTAGGTCTGAGTCCCACCTTCCAGGCATCAGGAGCTCAGCACCTGCTTGACTGTGCCCAAAAATATCATTTTGCAAAATAATTTAATCTGGGAGATGGCAAGCATGAGCAAGACAAATTTTCAGAGACTTGGAGGTGGCTGGCAAGTGTCTATATTTATTATCACTAGAATGAATGTGTGAATGAATGAATGTTTGGAGGATTTGCTAATATCTGGACTGACTGATATCAAGCATATGCTACATATCCATCAAGATCTGAACTTATAACTTGTCAGCCCTGTTCTCCTTAGGGACAGAGAAGAAAAATATTTGATCTGATTTGCATTTAACATGGACTAATCTAATTTCATATTTCAAACCAACTGAAACTGGAAACTTGTTTGTCATTCCAAATGTGGACTTCTCCAAATTTGCAATGAGTTTCCACATCCAAAATGCACCCATTAGTGTATATGTTTGTATTTGTGATATAGTCACAATGCAATATATTAGAATCATAGAATAGTAGAGTTGGAAGGGGCCATGAAAGCTGAGGGACCATCTAGTCCAACCCCTGCTGTTGCAGGACACCAAGTCACACCATCCCACTCAGATGGCTGTCCAGTTTCTTCTTGAATGTCTCTAGTGTGGGAGAGCCCCCCACCTCTCCAGGCAGCTGGTCCCACTGCCGTCTTGCTCTGACAGTGAGGAAGCTTTTCCTGATGTGCAGCCTGAACCTGGGTTGTCACAACTTGAATTGATTATTCTGTGTCCTGCATTCTGGCATTAGCAAGAAGAGATCTTGACCTCCCTCTTTGTGGCAGCCTTGGAGGTCCATGTAGAGGGACACCATGTCCCCCCTCAGTCTTCTCTTCTCAAGACTGAGCATGCTGAGTTCCCTCAGTCTCTCCTCACAGGGCCATGTCTCCAAACCCTGGGTCATTTGTGTTGCCCTCCTCTGGCCCCTTTCTAATTTACCTGCATCTTTCTACATATGAGCATTGCATGCAAAAATTGCATGCATTGGGCAAAACTGTACTTAAACATATTAGCAGAATGGAGCACAAACCACAATTTTATTTATTTATTTATTTATTTATTTATTTATTTATTTATTTATTTATTTGAAACATTTCTATGCCGCCCCATCGCAACAAAGCCTCGGGGCGGCTCACATATGCAAGCTGCGCAAGCTTTAAAAAGAAGGATTGCAATGTTTGGGACAGGAAAATTACTCAATATTTGGGACAAACCAAAGTTAAAGCGAGCGCAAATGAATGTTTGCCAATGGACTTGAGGACAAAGGCGTACAAGGTCCTGGTAGAGTGGGAGACAGAGCGGATGGAATGGGAAGGGAGACATTTTTCTCCAACCCACATAAAGCTAGGATGCAGGGTCATCCCCCCACACAAGCACCGGTAGTGATGGAAGTGTAGAAAAACCTACCGCAAGAGGCACTTCCTGTAAGTTCCTCAAGAGGCACTTTCTCTATGGTAGACCCTCGGAGAGAACCAGTCCACTTCTGGTTCAAGCTACTGGCAACCTTTAGGTCTGCTCCACCCCATTTCCACATTCATCTCTGGTTTGCTTGGCTTTTGATTTTACATCTTAAAACCCGAATAGACTCCCACATGTATTCCTAAACAGATGGAAATAGGAGCTTTGAGCCAAGGACTCAGAACAGAAGGACATGATGGAGGCTGGTGGATAGCAATCCCCTATGTACCCACACACAGATTCTTTCTTATTACGTTCTCCTTTCGAATAAGAACAATTAAATGCATTTTAAAAGAATTTAAACAGCTATCCTTGGATTGGTTTCAGCTACAAGCTGATGATTAGGCTTTAAAAAATCATTTTTTATGTTCACCAGGGACATAAAATAAAATGATGCTTCCTTCCACTTATCAAAGCAAGATGGAATCAGAAAACTCTCCGCTTGTCATACACAGAGTCATAAAATTCAGCCATGAATTGAAAATCATTCTCAGACTAGGTGCTCCATCCTCCTGATTCTCTTTTTTCCTGCTCTCCCCACTTCCTAATTCCATAATCTTTAAGGATTCTATCTCCCATCTTCTCTAAAATTTGGCCTAACTGCAAAAGGCCTCTTCCCCCTTCTGTGCTATTTACCACCTACACTGACCCTCAGCTTGTCCAATAAGTAGCAAAGTGAAGCTTACCTTGTAGAATTCACAACTACCTCTGACCATGTGCAGACTCCCTCCTGCGCTGCTAACAACCCAAGAGTCCAATGATTATCATAAAAATAATTAAGCTTTGCGCATTTGAGCAGGTGGTCCTGAAACCTTCTCCATGGAAATGCTCATGCATGCGTGGAAGATCTGTGGACAAGAAACAGCAAAAAAGGAGTCAGAATTTTGGTGCATAAACAAAACCTTACACTAAACAGTAACCGGTGAACTTCCCTTGGGCTCAGAAAGCTCAGAAAAATGGCAGAAAATGATGGTTGCTCATTGCAGGATGGAAGAACACATACTCCAAAGGACATAGGAAATGCTTTCCTTGAAAGATTTCCTTACTAAGCCCAGCTTTGAGTTCAATTTACTCTAAACTCTGCATTAGCTTTCCCCAGCTTAGCGGCTTCCAGGATTTCAATTCCTATTAGCCCCAGCCAGGATTATGAATGCCAGAGCTATTATCCAAAGCAGCTGTGGGCACCTGGAGATGGCAAAGCAGCTGGCATTCCAAATTCCGCTCGCTCCAGGGCCCTGACCTGTGGGTAGGTGTCCTGGGGAGAGGCTCCCAGCCTTCCACCAACACCACTTCCTGTGCTCTGCCAAAGTCCTGACTCAGGACAAATACGGCAGGGGCCTCTGCCAACAATTTGGTGCTACTTTGGGAGCAATCCACTGACCTTCCAAGTTTCCCCCATTTCGGGGCCTGACCCACAGGGTGGGCATCACAGGGCGATTTCCTCAGCCTTCCACCGACACCAGTTCCTGTCCACCGCTGAAAGCCACCAAAGATCTGGCACTGAGCAAGGCCGCCATCAGCTGCAGTTGCTCTACCAACCCGCTACAAGACATCCAAGCTGGACCGCAGGACTTCAAACTGCCTGTCTCCAGATCTCGTCAGCATTTCCCAGCACAGCAGAGCTACTCCATGGTAGAGGAAGCAGCGGGGCTTTGGGAGCTGACCAAACTGCTATGCTGCCCCTGAGAAACCATGCCTGGTTCCAGCCATCCCACCAGCTGAATGCCTCCAAAGAGCTGGCACCTCCATCAGCTGCTATCTTTGGCTAGCAGTCTCCATCTTATAGGCCCTGGCCTTTTTTCCCCGGCAGTGGAGGGCAGGACACGTTCCGATGGAGCAAAGCTCAGGGAACCAAGATTCAGGGTGGATGCCAGGGAGTACTTCCTGACCGTTAGGGCCCCTAGGGTATGGGATGGGCTTCCATGGGAGGAGGTGGAAGCCCCACGGTGAGGGTGTTCAAGGATAGGCTAGACATGCACATGGTAGGCATGTCATGAGTGGAGCAGGCTGGAGCCGGGGGTCAGACTAGATGGCCCAGGGGACTCTGTTTCAATGTTCCTTCACAGAATT
Source organism: Varanus salvator macromaculatus (assembly GCA_023646645.1). Lineage (NCBI taxonomy): Eukaryota > Metazoa > Chordata > Lepidosauria > Squamata > Varanidae > Varanus > Varanus salvator. The sequence continues at coordinate 10,673,455 of JAIXND010000773.1, forward strand.
GTTGTGCACTTAAGAGGCAGAGCACAGGAGTGGAATATATGTACAACAGATACATAAATAAGAAAGAAGCCCTCTGGTCAGCACATACCTAGAAGCATCTAGAAGAGTTTGCCTGATGCTGATTTCAAGCTGAAGAACCACCTGAATTTATGTGCACAATTCTCTCCCATATTAAGGACAGACAGATCCATCTATTCCTAATCTATCTTAGTTTTAGTGCAATCATCCATCCATTCCACCCCCTTTTCTGTGATTTTAAGCACATACGCCTTTCATATTTAAATTGTAGATAATTCCCCAAAGTCCTTATTTTGTACACTAAAATAAGCACCGTGTTATGCTTTTCTGAACTAAGAATTGCATCCCACTCTTCAGAGGAGTTCTAATCTGAAACATAACTGCATTCTGATTTTTGTATTAGGCAAGGAAGTGTAAATGAGGTAGGCTTACTTTAAAATGTGGCCTGCATACAATTATCCCGCATCATCACTTACCATTTTCAGCAGGAACAGCAGAGGTTTCGAGTTCTCTCTCTCCAAGTTGTAGTGGGGGTTTCGCTTGCTGGCTGACTGGCTGGCTGGCTTATTGTAATTTCTGTTATCACTACAAGCAACTGTCATAGCAGCAAAATTCCAGTGCTGGCAGCCAGCCACCATTTTGGAATTCCCACAATCTCCCAAACATTGTGTTATTCTGGGGCACTGTTTTGTGATGATGGTACCTCTCTATGCACACACAAATGACAACAAGTACTCTTTCCAGAAATTCATTTCCGCCTATTTTGCATCAAGATGTGCCTAATCTGCACTTTCTGAATGGAACAAGGACCCGGATGTCATCCACAGTCAACGTTTTATGCATTTTATGCAGCTTGCATGTGATTTGCAGACAAAAGGGAAATACATGTGAAAGTAGGGGTGGATTTGAAAAATATGCATGAAGACGGTTTTTTTCAACCAGACTTTTCCATGTACACATAAGAGACACAAATTCCCTTTACTCCATTAAACAAGAGTTCGTGCATTTCAAAGATCCACTCAGATGATGCTGACATTTCAAAACTATGCGTGGAAATATGCGTGGCGTTTCACGTAAAATAGAAAGAAGGAGCACCTGTAATCAGGTAGACCTGCAGCTATAATGAATTCTGAGATGGAATCCCCCTATGAGCAGTATTTGACCTGTGCTAGTTTGTTGAGTTACTTATTTCCACAAGTCTCCTCTTTTGCAAAACCAAAAGCATTACTGGTTGGCATTAGGATGATCAAAGCTAGTCCTAGTCTGCTTCGAAGGATGGGATTCACCAGGACACCTATTGCCATATGGTAGACTAATCCTGATTATTATTTTTATTATAACTGGTACTGGTATTTCCACCCTTGGCCAATGCAGCATGGACAATTTGCAAACCAACTTAAAACTGTAAATGACATCAGCTTAATAACACTTAATATAACAGCCTTCTGCTTCAAGCAACATTAAAAAAGGACAGGTCAAGATGTTTAAAAAATCATTAGCAGTGCAAAGATTTAGAAAAGCAGAAATATAGGTCTGAAGACCGAAGGACTCACGAGTTGCCAGTACATGGCTAACAGTGGCCAGGCCATATCTGACCAAGAAAAATTTCCAGTTTGTTTAAGCCTCACGTATAATTAATATACACTCAGCAGGCAGTTAAGACCAATTATGGTTTCTTGCTAAATTCATCTGTAAATTATGCATTGTTTGGAAAGATGCAGAGCTGCTTTAGGCTGTTACAATTTTAGCTGCTCGGGACTCTTGCTGCTGCATGTGCCTTACTAAAAATAGAAAAATACCCTTGGAAGTGTGAATGCGGATCATCTGTGAAAGCCACGGAACACAGTCAGTGGGTCATGAGCACCACTTCTTGGGTTCCTTCAACTGATTCAGAATTCCAGAAACATTTTCTCGTGCCTTGCTTCAGGATGGATGGACACACCATGGGGGTGGATGGGCACCCCATCACTAATTCCCAGGGTTCCCCAAAGAACGTTCCAGCACTCTTCTCATGTGCAATTCCCATTTCCGTTCATGGTGCTCAAGCAGGAAGAGCAACTTGGGCTTGAGTGCAAATGATGCAGCAATCAAGAGAGAGATCTGAGCGGCTTCCCCTTGATTTGCGTAAATTAGGACATTGTACACAAGTCAAATGACGGATGGCAAACAAGATGCACAGGAGTGTGTGCTTGATCGTTTTTGAAGGTTTTGTCGCTGTCAGTTGGTCAGACACACACTCACACTCAATTGGAACAGAGCAAAAACAACTTTCACACACCCTTAGTCTCCATACCCTACTCCTTCTTCCCTGACAAGAGCTGGTCTCTCCCCATAGCACCCCACATTTCTCCAGTTCATATTCGAAGACTGACATACCCACTTTGGAATGCTCTATTTCAAGAAGAGCATGTCCAGGCCCTACAACGTCACAGGTAGAGATGCTGGAGTGACACAATCCATCAGCTTTGTGTGATCTAACCCCACACTGATGCTAACTTGCCGGTGTAAACAACGAGGTCGCTCATGGGGTGCCATGTCTAAGACAAGCCACACTCGGCATGTTAAGAAAAGGGAGAAAATTACGGAAATCGGTCTGGCTGATTTTTCTGCTACACTCCTACTCGGGGGAGTGGAGCCTCATCACAGTTATCCATGCGCTGGTAACATCTCGCCTGAATTACTGTACAGCACTCTGCATTGGGCTGCCTCTGAGATGGTCCAGAATCTTCAATTAACCCAACACAAAGCAGCCTGGCTACTAGCTAAGCCCAGCCCTAGGTGGCACATCACACCGGTCCTCCACCAATTGCATCTCTGGCCTGTTATTCCCGGGCCCAGTTCAAGAGCTCGCGCTAACATAGGAAGCCTTCCATGGCTTGGGAACAGGATATCTCAAGGAACATGTGTCTCCATATGTCCCTGTGGATCACTGAGGTCCACTTTGTGAACCCACCCCCCAAATGAGGTGAGGGGGATGTCGGCGAGGAAAAGGGCCTTCTCAGTCGTCACACCTCACTTTTGGGATTCCCTTCCAAGGGAGGTGGCAACTGGCACTCGTTTGATCTTGCTTTTGGCACCAAGTTAAGGCTTTTTTTGTATAGTATCTGTTTTTAGATTGGATTATTGGTTTGCTGTTGGTTTTGTGGGGGGGGGGTTGGGTTAGGGGGTTATTATTTTATTGGTTAGATTGTTATCTATTTATTATATATATATAAATATATAAGATGAATATATTTATATTTAAATGTATCATATTGGTTATATTGTGTTTATTTTCCTCCTGTTTCCTATTTCTATGGCTGTATTTATATTGCATTTTTATTCTGTTTTGTTTTATGAGTTGTTTGCTATTGTTATATGCTATCTATGGGGATGAGGTGTGAGGCGAGACTGGGGGAACTGGGTCTCTTCAGCCTGGAGAAGAGGAGACTCAGAGGGGATCTGTTGGCGACATGCAGGTATGTGAGGGGGTGTCACACGGAGGTGGGGAGAGACCTGTTCTCCCCTGCAGAGGAAGGCAGGACCTGCTCCAGAGGAGCAAAGCTCAGGGAGCCAAGGTTCAATTTGGGTGCCAGGAAGCACTTCCTGACAGTTAGGACTCCGAGGGTGTGGAATGGGCTTCCCCGGGAGGTCATTGAGGCCCCATGGGTGAGAGTGTTCAAGGATAGGCTGGACGTGCACATGGTGGGCATGTCATGAGCATTTCTAATGTGACTTCTGCAAATTGCTCAAGGACAAGTTTGCATCTTCCTATTCACAGATACAGCATAAATCAAACTGTACGAATTTACACACATTGCAAACACAGTGGGCTTTTTTAAAACGTATGAACCCCTCTTAGAAGCTGCAGAAAAAGTCTACGGGGGAAAAAAATCCTAACGGGAACTGCTTCTGATCACTGAATTGGAAGCAGGCAGGAGGTCTGCTGAGCTTAAACAAGCTGAAATTCACAGTGTCACTGAATCCCCTACTGGCCCCAAATAGCTCAGGAAATTATCTAGTCTGCTTTTCCGTCTCACTCCCAGAGAGACCAAGTTCTACTCCATAAGAGGACTGCTTTGCACTGCAGCGATCCAAGCAACCGCAAGCCAAGTGATGGCAGGGCAAGATCTCCTCGAGATCCTTCTATCTGGAACCCCAAGGGTGGAGCTGGATACCTCTCCTTGGCACCTTCCATATCTTCCGCTCTGGAAGTATGAGCATCCCATTCAATAGGTCACTCACTCGCAGCCTTACCTTTCTACAAATTAAAGGTAAAGGTAAAGGTTTCCCCTTGACATTACGTCCAGTCATGCCTGACTCTAGGGGGCGGTGCTCATCTCCGTTTTCTGGCCGAGGGAGCCAGCGTTTGTCCGCAGACAGTCTCTGTGGTCATGTGGCCAGCATGACTAAACACCGAAGTGCACAGAACGCTGTTACCTGCCCACTGAAGTGGTACCTTTTCATCTACTTGCATTTGCATGCTCTCGAACTGCAAGGTTGGCAGGAGCTGGGACGGCGCACGGGAGCTCACCCCAAGTGCAGATTTGAACCAGCGACCTTTCGATCAACCAGCTCAACAGCACAGCGGTTTAAACCACTGCGCCACCTGCGCCACCTGCAGTTATATTTCTGACTGTTGCCAATCTGGAGCTCAGTCGCAACCTTGACTTACGATGCAGTCCCTTATGTGTCTACTCAGAAGTAAGCCTAATTGCAGTCAACAGGCTCCTCTGCCAGGTAAGTCTATATAGGAGGACGATCTAATCATGCTTCGGGTAGCTCCACTGAATGCAGCAGAATGTCTGTTGGGTGTCTGGTTCCAGCCCAGTAGGAAAGCTTAAAACATGGCCTCTACAAATTATACATCAGAATATCAAATTCTGGAAAGAAGTACAGATTATACGACACATAATACCATGATGGAGCCATGCAGTATATTAAAAAAGAAAGGTTCAGAACACACTCATTTCCAAACCAAGAACATTTAATTGCTCTTTGCACAAGAAAATGGGATGCAGGTTTGTTAACGGTGAATATATTTAATTATAAAAAAAACTACAAATGACAAAATATCATAAATAAACTGTGAAGACTTGTCTCCCCCCACCCCCGCAATAGGGGAATCACAAAGCCAAACGAAAGAACGAAAAATAATGGAAATATTTAAATTTCAAAGAGTGGGATTTGGATTCTGAATTTTTGATGAATTTTATCCTGTATGTGATTTCAGATCTACCTAGAACTAGAACTCTGAAATGGGATGAAATCTATAGTTGCTAAGCTGTATTTATACCCGAACAGACGGCTTCACATTGCAAATGCATCAAGATTTTCCAATTAATCTTAAAAAGCAAGACATTTGAAGTTTCTTCTTGGGTAAAAGTCTATATTTTTCATATATCTGCGGGGGTGGGGGGAGAAAGAGTTTTAGAGAAGACCACTAACTTCAGACTGAAGGCGAAGATTCCATCAAAGTATGAAATAAATTGTTCACTTTATTCATAGACTGCAAAATTGGTTCTGATGGGAGCTTTGTTGTGCAGAAATAAATGATTTCTTCTCTCTTAATGGTTTGAGAGCGTGTTCCCAGATTTTTTTCCCTGTTTTGTGCAGCTAGCAGTGTTATAAAAGGCCTGAGCTCTTATTTTAGGGTAAAAGCTGGGTTTTTAAGACACTAAACACTTACTAACTTCTGCAGAAGGAAACAACTAAGTTTGCAATGAGAGTAAACTCTGGGAACTAACTTCTGAAATTGTTATTTCCTTCAGCAGAAGTACAATTATCCAAAGGTGTGGGCTCAGCCAGTTACTGGATGCTGGAGAGCCCAGCTGAGGAATATGTACTCCTCATGAGTAGAGTAGGAGCAGGGTCATTGTGCTTATGGCCAACCATTCCTTCATGCTTATGGCCTGTAGATCTGTTCTAGGTGGGAAGCCCAAAACCTTCTCAATTCTAGAATATCCTGTTGGAATGATGGCTGTGCACCAGCCTTGCCTTTCCTCCTGCAGCCCTTTGCTCTTCTCTGGGCCATCTCATGTGTGAACCTGGGTCAGCAAAGGAAGGTGGAAAGCTGCCCATCCGGAGTCCCAGCCCTGTGTGGAGATGCTGGGCTTTCACCCTGAAATAGGTCCTCCTCCCTTAAGCTCCAGCCCTTTCCAGCCTACCTGCCTTGGGAACTCACCCTGGCTGGATGCCTGGGATTCTGTTCCGGCAGCCTGGCATGGAGCTGCTTTGGGCACATGGACTGTACCAGGAATGTGCAACCTCTTATTTTACAACCCAAGCCAGAGAAGAATTTTGGAAGAGGGGGAGAAAGAGAGATAAAGTAGGAGGGGGGGGTACTCAACTTCTGCAGCATAGAAACAGAGAAACAGAGAGAGTCAGAAAGGGCCTCCCGGGCCATCTAGTCTGACTCCCGGCTCCAGCTGGGTCTGCTCATGACATGCCCACCATGCGCATGTCCAGCCTATCTTTGAACACCCTCACCGATGGGACCTCAACCACCTCCCGTGGCAGCCCATTCCATGCCCTCAGGGACCTAACTGTCAGGAAGTACTTCCTGGCATCCAAATTGAACCGTGGCTCTCTGAGCTTGGCTCTGTTGGAACGTGTCCTGCCCCCCTCTGCAGGGGAGAACAGGTCTCTACCGATCTGCATGTGACACCCCCTCACATACCTATATGTCACCAACAGATCCCCTCACAGCCTCTTCTCCTCCAGGCTGAAAAGATCCAGTTCTATCAATCCCACCTCATATGGCTTCCCCTGAAATCCGGCCACCATCGTTGTGGCTCTACACTGCACCAGTTGGACTCCCTGCAATATGATCTCCATCCATGTCGTTAGAATAGGTGCAGCGCAGGGTCACCAGGACGCTGGCTGGATTGCAGGGAGTCCAAAGTGGTGGAAGCGCCATACAAAAGGGCAAGGTCAATCCATAAGTGCTGTGGTGCAAGCACAGCCTCCTTTCCTGGATCTAACGCCCTGCACGGGTTGTGTTACAAGCTAACGTGTAACTGCAGATGTGTTTCAAAGCAATTTCCTCCACAGCAGGAGAGCTCACTGGGCCAGCAAGTTTTCACTGCTCCAGTCACCACCCTGCTGTCATTCCAGGAGAGGGAAAGGATCTGGAAATCTCTGCATTGCAAAGGAATATTCTCCCGAGTAGTTTCACGCATCTCCAAATATGTCTGTGTGCATCCCAGGTACTGGGGAAAATGGGACAGAAATGTTTGAAAGGGACGGAGTTAATTTCTGGGTGGCACAATGTGTGATCAGGCAGCTCCACAGAATGCTGAAAGGATACCCGACAGATGTGCCGCCCTGTTGTGACTAGATTTCTGGTGATACGGAATCTTAACATCAAGAGAGATGAGGTTAATATTCCCAAATGAAAGAAGCAGTCTCGTGAAGAACTGGTTCATCGCCAGAAATGAAATTATCTTGTTCTTGTTCAATGGGAAAGCCATGCCCAACTCTTCGCAACCCCATGGACAACATTCCTCCAGGTTCTCCTGTCCTCCACCATCCCCCGGAGTCCACCCAACCCCATGCCCACCACCTCAGTGACTCCATCCAGCCACCTCATCCTCTGCCATCCTCTTCTCCTTTTGCATTCAATCCTTTCCAGCATCAGGGGCTTCTCCAGTGAGTCCTTCCTTCTCATTAGGTGGCCAAAGTATTTGAGCTTCAGCTTCAGAGAACATTCAGGATTGATTTCTTTTAGGATTGACTGATATGATCTCTTTGCAGTCCAAGGGACTCTCGGGAGTCTTCCCCAACACCACCAACATCAATTCTTTGGCACTTAGCCTTCCTTATGGCCCAACTCTCACAGCCATACATTACAACTGGGAAAAAACTAGCTTTGACTACACGAACTTTTGCCAGCAAGGTGACGTCTCTGCTATTTAGTATGCTGTCTACATTAATTAATATCATTGTTAATTTTAGCATCATATTAATAAAGAGTATGCATGCTGTCACTGTTCTCCCTGTTTTTTGTTAGTTCATTCATTTTGATGGAACCACATGCCAGTTCCTTTTTCCAGCAGAAGGTTGAATGGAACTACCTCTCCAGTATTTCTTTTATTCATCCCACTGAATTAGAACAGAAGCCCCTCCCATCAGAGTCCAAACCAGTCCTTCTCTGAGTGTCCCAGTGCTGATGGAAAGTGATCGCAAAACCAGGGAAGGTTGGACTTCCTGAAATTCTCCAGCCTTTACTCCCATTCTCTTCTTGCCTTACTCTCATTCTCACTTTCAACTTGTGTTTTGGTACATCAAAGGAAAAAGCTGAACATGTTAAGAAAGATGTGCGCTTTTCAAGTGCATTTTTTGCAAATGCAAGATTGGGGAATTGTAAACAGTTTGGAGAACTTCTACTCCTGTTCACATTCAGGGTTGTGAACAGGCGATTTTTCAGCAATTTGGAACATGAAATAAAGTTCTACTGGCAGGGAGTGAAAAATGATAAGAGTTGATTCCTTGCGCACCCAATCTTCTCCCATCCACACAGAGCATCCTCCTTTGCTCGTTCTCTCTCTCTCTGCTCTCCACCTCTTCACCACCCACATTCCCACAGTAGCTGTGATGGGACTGGACAAACCATCCATGGTAGAGCCCTTTTGTGGTGGTGCACACACCAGGTTCCATAATTCCCAAAGGTGTCCAAGGATCCAAGAACAACAGGGACCTCTGTGCTAGCAGGTCATCATTCCACATTCAAGACCATGCCAATCCAAACTGCATTGTGCATTTAACGGAATGGAGAAAACAACAGACACTTGGATACACAAACATGCACACAGCAACTGTGAGAATTGCAGCCCTGCTCAGATGGAGCAGGAACTCCAAGAGGCCTGGCAGATGACGCCAGAATCCCTGATGATTAAAATTGCTGCCCTGCCAGTCTCATCACTGCAGCTCTGAACAAAACACATGTGCACAGACAAAGCAACGCTCAGGGTCCTTAACTGCACACAGAGAGCTTGCGCATGCATGGAGAGGTTGCAACTGGCACAGTGTTTGTTGTTTTTTTAAAATAAGTTTTATTTGAAATTATAATCCTAAAAAACAAAAAGAAAACTACAAACAACATCCATCATCAAAAACATCAAGCCCGCTGGGTCAGTCCCCACATCCTTTTTTTCCATTTATGATAACTGAAAAACATATTTAAATCTATGTGAAGTCCTGTTTCTCTAGCCAATAATAAAAAGAGTCCCAAGTTTGATAGAAGTCAGTATCTTACTTCTCCTTCAATGATAAAGTCAATCTATCCATTTCTGCACAGTCCAGGATCTTTTTTAGAATCAGTTCATCAGTGGGTAAAGGCGGTTGTTCAAAGATGGGCAATGTTTTGATGCTGGCAGTTTGAATACCAGTGCAAGGGATGGACAAAACCATCCATCCAGAAGAAGCCAAGAAGATTTGGGTGAATCCTGATCAGAAACAGACAGGCCCTTCTTTCTCTGCTTCTCTTATTTGTATTTTCAAAGTGGATTTGTGTTCCCTTGTTGAGAATGTTGCCGTGAAAAGCAGCCTAGGAATTTTATTAAAGAAATGGAACGATAAGCAATGGTGATGTGTGTTATGCTTTCTATCCTGAAAATTAGCATGCACACATTTTATGCAAAGTACATCTCCCCTTCTGTCCATTTTGTTTGGGGAGGGGGATAAGTGAGCACCTTCCTTGAATCCAAATTAAAAATCCTGTGTTTGATCTATTGTCAAATATTGACCTATTTTACTCTCCGTTTCCATGTGGTTCTGAATCGCATTCGTAGGGGCAGGGGGTGAAAATTAGGCATTCCCTTTTAACAGTGCAGTGTTTACACAATCTTACAGCGCTAACATGTAATCCTATTATTCTCAATGGTGGTTCTTAAAAAATAGAAAGGCACTGACTCTCTTTCAAGGCCTGTCCCTGGCTTCCCACTCATTAATGAGGAATCTTTGTGTTTTCATTTCATGTCTGTGGGAGGGAAGCTGCCAACTCTTCAAGGTTAGCCCCTGCTGCATTTGTTAAATGCCGTGAAGAGCGTGACATGGTAGGTTCAGGCAGTAATTGGCCGGCAAAGCAGGAGGGGCACGATTCCAACAGCCCTCCCTTTGCCAGCGTTCCTTGCTTTGCTGTAATCAGCACCAGCTTCTAGTCCACCTTCAGACTCAGGACCGGCCAAGTTTTTCCAGAGGATGCGGCGATGAAAGAGATGCTGGGAGGTGAGCTTGGCTTTAGACCCAGCAGGATCCACTTCTGAGCTATGCAAAGAGTGGGTGAAGGAAGGTGAGATGAGAACCCCCAGCTCCCGCTAGAATGTTCATTTTCCGGATGCCTCCATTGTGGACAGTGGGGGATGAGAAGACCCACACATCTTCATGCACCAGGGTTACTTATAATGAGGTGCACGGTAGTCATCTAGCAAGCTCTTCTTCTTTAGCTCAGTGGTATAGTCCAAAATCCAATCCCCAGTTAGAGATGGGGGGGAAATAGAACATACTGTGCGATATCCCAGAAAATGTTGAGAGGTAGACATCAAGCATTCTAAGCAAAATGGACCAGTGGCCTAATCCAATCCAAGGTGCATCATTTCCATGTTTTAGGAGAAAGGCTGTAGGTCAGTGGGGAGTGAAGGAATCTGGATCCATAGGATCCCTGGATTCAGCTCCCCAGACTCTGGTGTGCTCCATTGTGTCCTGGCCAGGACCCCACGTCTGAGGAGCAATATTTCCCCCAGCTGCTTTGAATCAGCATAAGAATAGATTTCAGATTTCAGCTACTACACATTTATGGAAAGCGAGTCATAAAAGGAAGGAGACCAAACTTCAGGAGTTTTTTTCAAACCAGCCTAAATTTGTCCATGTCAAAGGAGGAGTAAGTTGTAGCTCTTCTGATGTATCACTTGAAGAACAAAGTGTGAGCCCCCATCTATCCAAGCACTGTCAGTAACGAGCTTTAAGGGAGACAGAAGGTGCAAGTGGAATAGAAAGATGTTGGAAAACCAGCAAATGCTTGCCAGTTGGGGGAAAGGGGAAGGGGATGACATCTGAGGAACCTATAGGACCAGAAAAGGGCCAGATCCAAGCCCTCTTATTAGGGGAACAGTGGGAGCTTAATAATATGGCACATGGATCACATTAAAAGTATTCCGTTTCAATCCACACATCTCCGGTTTAGTGATCTTGGGCAGAACTAGAAGATACTTCTTCAGCATTATCTGTTTCTGCATCTGGTCCCCGCATTTCAAAGTCTTCTACTGAAAGTTGTGTCCAACTGTGCCTGGAAGTTGCTCGCTCTTCTCTTTCTTTTCCATTAACTGTCCGCCAAGAAGAACGGTTGGCACATGGATCCGGCTTTTCCCTTATGCTTCAACAAACAAGTAGGAATTCATCATCCCCCAAAATAGCAAAAGAGAGCACGTATAGCTTGGCATAATATCCACATATATTTGCATATGAACATAAATTAATGTAAGTAAAATATAATTTAAATAAAAATACAAGGCAACTCCTTAGGGATGGATAAATGTGTTTCCATTGTTCTTCATTCCAGCCTTCAGTCCGTTTCCTCCTGTTTCTTCAGCAATGCACACTTTTTAAAATAAAGTCCACAGGGAAGCATATGCACATTTTCTTTCACATGTCTCCTCGTATGAGGGCATTTGCACTTAGTTCTGCCTGCTCTGTGCATTTCTGTGAGTAACTCTATGATTAAAATGCTAATGAAGTTGCATTCACTGACGAATGAACTTTTGTGCACAGATATTTGACACTGCAAAATTTGGAAAACTGCAATTGTTGGTAGCTAAACTGTGTTTGGGTTCATGTCTTGGTCCGGAAGGTGCAAATGAGGAACCTTGTCTTAAAATACGAATGAAACGGATCTCTTCTTAGTCTTTATGGCTTCCTAACGGGGGATGTTGATATGCATTCCTGCGCAATATAAGAGCGGTGGGCAACATCACAGCTCTGGTGTGCTTCTCTTCTTAAAGTTCTGTATTTTTAAACCAAAGTTGGACTGGACAAACCCATCCCGTAAAGAGGAACACCCTCCATAAAGTGGGAGACATGGCAACCCTAGGAAGAATTAAAAACCAGCCTTAACAGGGGCTTCCCTGAATTGCCATGCAGCCTTGCGGGGGCTTCCTAGGGAAGGAATTTCACAACCTGGGTGCTACCATGAAGAAGACCCTGCCTTGGGTGGGCCCCCAAACCTAATTTGCATTTTGTGCCTCCATGTGTGCATGTGTGCGTGTGTGAGAGCCCCAGTCAAGACGCTGCTATTGATTACATGGATAGGAATATATAGAAGAGACAACATTCTTCTCCCGAACTCTTTGAATCCTCGATGGGATGAAGGTTCTTCATTTCACATTGTCGTTAAATGGCCCTCACTCAAACGCACCTAACATCTTGTTACATAAATATCTACATCAGAAGTGCTTTGTTAGCACATATTTCCACATTTGTGCTGTCAGATGAACTCATAACTGGATGCGACCATATGCCCATATTGTTAACAGGGCTCTGGAGAGCTCAAGCAACACAATCAGAGGCTCACCAAGGCAGAAATAAGTCTGATGGATGAGTTAGGGATAGCCAAACTGATTGGATGTCTTTGCTGATGGTTTTCCTTTCTCTTCTTGAATTGCATTAAGGATTTCAACTAATTAAGGGCAGGTAATGTATTACATATGGCCACCGCATTTCCTCGTTCACAGGAATTCTCCAACAGCTGTATTGTTTATCCATCCAATATGTTTGCCGCAGATGTTGCTGTCTAACACGATTAAGTTAAGAATTCTCTTTTCCCACCCACTAGGCCCCGATTGTACATCCTTCTATCTACCCACTACCTTGCATTATGCCAAAGCTTCATCTGCGCAAAATATTAACTAAATGCATAAGTGTGTTCATTTGAATAGCTTTTCCTCCAAAAGCAAAGTTTGATTTTCAAAGTTTAAAAAGTATTATATGATCATTTAATCTATTTCTGATGTCCGACCAGGAGCATGGTTGCCTCTACATCTAAAAACGCATTAATTATACCAAGGAGTGGGGGAATAGCACATAAGGTATTCAGTATACAGAAATGGAAAATAGTATACAGAATACTAATATACAGAAATGGAAAATATTTAGCTTGATAAGCCAGTCCAAAAAGAGCTCTAGATAGAAGCAAGAAGAGTGGTACGTCACTATTTTTTTTTCAAAATATCAATGGTTTTATGCATTTTCACTGCACTTTCCAAATGTGTTGGACAACTTTCATCATTTTCAGACAGTGTTTCCACTGAGAAAGCTAGTCTAGATTGAGACCCCCCCGCCCCCAATCTTTACTGCTACACTTGGATTTTGAGAATATTTTGTACGTTTTGGGCAGTCCCACAACACCACTGCCAAGAGGTGGGGTTTGCCCATTCACCAAATGGCCCCTAGGGAGTCCGTGACCAGTGGCAAAAATCCTTTTCCAAGAGGCAAATGGGCAAGGATAAAAGAAAAGTAACTCATCCAAGACTTAAGTAACAAAGCTCGAATCTGAATTCCAAAACACAAAACCACTCGTTTGAACTTACCGTGTTCTGTTCCCATTTCACAACAGCCAAACTGAGGACCTTCAGGGAAAGCCTGAACAACACGCAACCAGTTTGCATTGGGTGGACTCTGGCACACCTTGCCGACTCAACAACTGAAAGAAGAGAGAAGCATATTTCTTATTTATTTATTAAAAGCTTTTGTATGCCATCCTATTATACAAGATTTTTGTGGTTTCCATTTGTAAAGAGGGTTGTAATTCACTTTACTTTTTTTCAGGCTAGGGAATTTGCTTAAAATATGGCCACAATCTGCATAAACCAGCACTGTATTTATACAAATTATGCCCATATTTTACAGAAATAGCTCCCATATTTTGCACAAAATTCTCTGGCCTTTAAAAAAAAAGAACAGAAGGTGTGACCTGCTTTCAAAATGGAAGACTGCATGCTGTCTCCATGCTTGTTGGAGTAAAGGCAATGCTTTGCAGATGGGCTGGAATAGAGGAGATCTAGCCAGCCCAATCCATTAGATTTCAACGCCACCCCCAGGAGATTCCTCCCAGATCCTTGTCTCAGAGACAAGACATGTGGTCAAGAAAATGAGGACAAAGCAGAGGTGGAATCTGAGCCTGAAAAGTAAAATTATGTTGGTGCATACTGGACACAATAAAATGTCTTTTTCCCCAAAGCAAACTGTGATCCTCTTACACACCAAGCAAACGCCCATGAATGAGTCAAACTACAAACACACAAACACACTCGATGGAATCGAAGGCAAAAGACACACAGATAAAACCCAAGCAGAAAACCGCACAGGACCAAAACAAAGGAATCCATCAGCCAACACACACAAACTCTGCCTGCTCCTCACCCACAGGATGCCAAACCTGACTCCCCCTGCCAAGAGGTTGTGCTGGATGCCTGCATCCAGCCACCAGGCATAGCAAACCCGATCGCGTGAATCTGACTGGAACCGGCTTGATGACTTTCATTTCTTGTGAGTGGAACCTTTCCAGATCCACGAGGAAAAAGGCAGACTCTTAAAGTTCCGCTCAAGTCAAAAGGCGTCTGAAATATACTCAGTTCTCCATCCACCATCAGGGTTATTGAGCTGGACAGTGGGGTAATCTTTCAATTCTGTCAATATGGCACAATACATACACGGGTGATTTACTACGGCCATAATTAAACCTTGAATTTGCCTCTGCGCTCTTGGTCCGGCTGCAGTTCCCGGAAGCCATCCAGGTGGAAAACTTGTCATCACCTTAAAGTCCACTTGGTTGTGGTTCTCTTAATTTATTTCCCACACTTCATATTTCTGGAATGAGTGGCATTATTTATGGGCCATTGGCAAAACACTTTACATTTATAGGGGGCCATGAATTTCCCTAATGGCGTTTTTGTGGCAATTTAATCTGCTGCCACTATGAGCCATTTTACAATGACAATTAAATTATTATTTTTATTATTATTTGCAAACCAAAAATATCAAGCAAAATGAAATAAACACCTAATAATGTCTCTTAATATTTATGAACATATCAAAACTTTCACTGTGTCACCTCTTTGGCCATAAATATTTCACTGCACTGTTCAACAAACCTTTGCAATAAACATTCTTAATTAACTTCCAAGGTAAATTTAAGAGGCAAGCCCTGCTTCACATTCCAGGCCCCCCTTGCATATACCAGCCCCCCTGAAAGAAATGGTATTTGTGGGGTGGGTTTATTGCATGCAAACTCTTAAGCTGATGCTTAATATCTGAAGTCTGATGCAAGGCACTGACAGATGTAGAAAAGGGAGGGAGAGAGAACGTCGCATCCTATTGTCCCAAACTCACGGGGAGTAAACATCTTAATTTCTGTTGGTCAGCAGCTGAAGCAGAAAGAAATGATCAAAAAGTATCAAGTGCGTCAATTTACATGCCATCAAATTAATTTCAACACTGCCATGCTGTGCAACTAATTTTCAAAGCCAAGTTCCTCAGTCGCTGATGTCGAAAATACCCAATGGGAGGCCCTTCTCTTCGTCCACCCATTCTGACATTTTAACGTCAGCCTCTGTGACACTCTATTGGTTCAACAAGACTTGGATTTTCCAGTCTTCTCAAGGTGTAAGCTCCTAAATTCCTTCTGCAAATCAGCAAAAGTGAAGTTCACCAAAGTTCTCTGAACTCTGTCCTGAAATTTGGTGTGGCTCAAATCCATATCAGAACTGGTGTTCCTTTTTGGAATGGAAATCCCTGCATGTTTTCCGAAATGTGCACCTCATTTGTGTGCATCGTTGCAATGTATACATTTTCTCTTATTGATCGGGGTACATCTCTGCATTTTTCAAAGTATTGAGTTTTTATGTGCATTGTTCAAATGTATGTGTGAGCAAACATATTGCTCTAAGTCCACAAATACTATTGCAAGACTAGAAATCTGCAAACTCCAACCACACATGGTTCCATGCTCAGTCCAGGAGGGGCACGGTGGGTAAACCTGGATACAAGTTGAACTGCAACCAAGTCTAGTCCAGAGTCTGATTAAATCAGCAATCCAAGAAAGCAGCAGAGTTTCAGCATCAGTGTTCAGTTGAGGGTTGTTGAATCTAATCAGTGCTGTTCACTCTTTCACTCTAATGCAATCAGAGCTATTCAAAAGTCATAGAATCACAGAAGAGTAGAGTTGGAAGGAGCCACTGGGTCCAAACCCTGCTCAGTGCAGGACTCCCAGTTAAAGCACCCTCTCAGGTGGCCATCCAGGTGTCTCTTGAATGCCTACACTGTGGGAGAGCCCAGAACCCCTCAAGGTAATTGGTTCCATTGCCATACTGCTCCAAAAGTCCAGAGGTTCTTCCTGATGTCCAGCCAGAATCTGGCTTCCTGTAACTTGAACCTGTTCTTCCATGTCCTGCACTCTGGGATGATCAAGGAGAGAGCTTGTTCTTCCTTTTTTGTGAGAGCCCTCAGCTTCTTGAACAGGGCTATCCTATCTCCCCCCAGTCTTTTTTTCTCAAGGCTGAACATGCCCAGTTCTTTCCATCTCTCCTTATAGGGCTCTGTTTCCAGGCCCTGAATCTCCCTTGTTGCCCTCCCTAACCCTTTCCAGTTAGTCTACATCTTTCTTCAACTGAAGTGCCCAGAACTGGACACAGTGCTCCAAATGAAGCCTGACCAGTACAGAGTGAAGGGCAACTAGTTCCTCACAGGATTTGGAAGTGATGCCTCTGTCAATCTGCCTAAGATTGGATTTGCCCCTTTTTCAGCCACACCATGGTGGTGTCATATTCAGCCTATGATGTACAGCAATTCCAAGTTCAATCAAGGCAACAGAGAAGTCAGGAGCAAGGTCAAGGGTGCAGGAGGAGGGTCCAATTTTATTACAGCTGCAGTCCTGGTGCACAGGGTCTGGTATAGGATGAGAAAACAGAAAAACATAGAAATAGAGCGAGTCAGAAGGGGCCTCCCAGGCCATCTAGTCTGACCCCCGGCTCAACTCATGACATGCCTACCATGTGCATGTCTAGCCTGTCCTTGAACGCCCTCACTGATGGGGCCTCAACCACCCCCTGTGGAAGCCCATTCCATCCCCTAGGAGTCCTGACTGTCAGGAAGTATTTCCTGGCATCCAAATTGAACCTTGGCTCCCTGAGCTTTGCTCCATTGGAGCGCGTCCTGCCTTCCTCTGCAGGGGAGAACAGGTCTCTCCCCACCTCCATGCCCCTGTTCCCATCTCTGGCTCAGATCTCGGATCTTCCCTGGGGAAGTGGGGAAGTGATAGTTAACTAGTGATAGTTAACATCCACTGTAAAGTGAGAAAAGGGGTGAGCAGAGAATTAGGTATCCCTTTGAAAACTGGGATTCCAGTATACATCTAACTCTGTTTCACCCGTTGCTGCCACCCTTTGCCTGTATTCTAGGATGTGGGACATGAAAAGCAATGCATAATCCTTTGTTCCATCTAGGACAATTTCTTTCCCTTTTAAGGTTCTCTTTGCCACTTTAATGCATGGACTTTTTCTCCTCTTCTTTTTTAGCTCCATCTGGTGCCTGGAAAGAGGTGGAATAAAATATTTATTAACAAGTTTCAAACATTTTAGAATATTTATCAGGGACAAAGGTTAAAATATTGCACCGATTTTGAGGTTATTGAATACATATTCAGCATTCAGCTTGCCTTGTTTCAAAGCATTAATCAAGAGCTGCTGAGCAGCACACGGACAGCCAATTCAAAAGTCAGATGACCTTTGTCTCTGGGCAAAAAGATCACAGCCTAAGCACCACTTAAATGGCTTTCAGTCGATGCAAATGCACAGCTCGTCTGATTGCCACCTAGAAGGACCAAATCACAATGGAAATCTTGAATCCTAATTATTCACAAGAATGAGGGGCAAGGCAAAGAAGCTGAATCACCAGAAAAGTTGAAGCACATGTCCCAAGAGGGAGGGGAAAGGTGAGAGGCAAAAAGATCCTAACGTGGGACGACCAGCAAGGGAAGACAGGGAGGAGGGAAGATGTTCAACTTATGGAAAACACCAGTTCCACAACCCCCTTCTCTAAGGGAAGGTGCTCAAGTAGTGGGATATTTATTTAATTTATTCATTTACTTAGAGTTTTATATGGCATCGCAATACTAAAAGTCTCTGGGCAGCTTACAAAAACCAAAAAACAAAGCAACCTTATACAACAAACAACACCCAACACACTGCATCCAATAGATGATGATACAAATGCAGATAAAACCAATTCACTGTTAAAATATTGGGAAAATAAAAAGGTCTTCACCTGATGTTGAAAAGAATAAAGCGATGGCACCAGGCAGACCTCCCTGGGGAGCGTGTTCTACAGTCAGGGTGCAACTGCTGAAAAGCCCCTTCTCTGGGTAGCTACCCTCCTAATCTCCTTCAAAGATGGCTCCCAGAGAAGGACCTCCACCTCAAGGAACAGGTGGGCACATAGGGAAGAAGGTGCTCCTTCAGGTATCCAAGCCCCAAGCTCCTTTGGGCCTTATAGGTCAAATAGGAATACTCCCATTGTGCTCTGAAACACCCTCTCCACATTAGTTTGATGATCAGAATGCTAGCTCCCCAAAATATCAGCACCACAAGAATAGGACTCCGGGGCAGATGTCCAGGTCTCCATTTAGCAGAAAGACCAGGGGTTCCAAATGTCATTGGCCTGCCTCACCACATTTGAAAGTAAACAAAATAACACCCATCTCAATTAAGTCCAGGGTCTTCAACTAACTGAAGCCCCTAACAGGTTTGTAATGAGAATGGAAACCAAGAAATGGCAGCAGGGTAATGTGATGGGATGGTTGACCCAATATATTATCCATTGGCTTGATTGTAAGCATGTTTTCTATCCCAATATTCTAGCAAATCTTCAAGCCACTGTTCTGAGCAAGGAGCATGTGCACAGAAACACTTTCCAGGTTCCCACTCCACCATCACTGTGCTTCGATGATCGTTACAGGAGTACATTTTTTTCTGGAATTCCAGATAGGAGATGAAGCCTTTCTGTGTTACACAGCTGTTGAATTCTAAATGCACAATTATACAGGAAGGCTCTTTAGATAAGGTGTCTCAATGACTTTCAGACATTAAACTCCAAATCAGATAACAATGTTCATTTTGAGTGGTGCATTCCGCATTATGCAGCCACTAAGTGGAAGCTTAAAAAGCAAAAGAGGAGCATCGCAGGGGTGGGGGTAAGAAAAGAATGACTTTTCACAGATACAAATCTGTAGCAGTAATCATAACAGCAATCAGATGAAAAGGGGAAAAGAGGAACCATCAACTGCAAGAAAAGGAAACTTAAATGGGAAGGGGTCTTCCCCAGTGTGTTATTTGTTTTTGGAATTCTAAGGATGCAAAACTTGGAGCACCTCATGCTCTCTAGATAGGATACCTTGGAATCCTACCTGCATTCTAGGAAGAGTCCTCCAAAGGGAGCAAATTTGGTGTGCCCACCATCCACCCTCACATCTGGCACCAGTATTTCCAAAAATCACCCATCTATGTGTTGGGTGGGGTAGAGGAGCACTGAGGAAATAATTCTGGTCCACCACGGTGGTCCATAAGCATGGAGGGTAGGCCTTAGTGGCTCTGGTTGAGAAGCAGGAAGTCACCAATCGACCCTTTCAGAAGAATCCAGGTGTGAAGTTTCAGGCAGCCAGTTCCCAGCTGAGCATCAGGATAAGACAGCTTCCCAACTTTTGCAGCAATACAACCAGAAACCCCTGACCTAGCAAGGTTGTGGGCTGTTCCATAGTGGAGGTGTTCAAGGTGCACCTGGGCAGGTGTTTGGGATGCTTGAACTTGGAGTCCTGCACAGAGCAGGGGACTGGACCTGATGGCCATATTGGGCCCTTGCGTTCCTGCTGGACTTCCACTTCTAAACCATGTAATGGATCTGCTTCTTAACCATTGTCCAAACCCAGGTAAAGCTGACAATAGCCCAAAGATCTGGCTTGGAATAGCCCAGCTTCCTGTGTTCCTAAGAGGGATAAACAGAACTAGATCCATCCAATCTTTCTCCCAACAGAGGCCAGACCACACGGTGCACAACTGGACAAAGACTGGTTCCATGCCATGACCAGACTTACACTCCAGTTAAAACGGACTCAGGATAGAACTAGCCTTGCCAATAATTAGCTTTATCTATCACTGTTATACACACAGTTAAAATTTTATCAGTGTTAGATTCATCAAGACCCAGCCGCATGCTGAGAGTGGGAATTAGCAAAGGGAAAACTACTTTAGTGTAACAATAATAAAGTTTCACGTTAGGTCTCTGCTCCAGTTTCACACTGTCATTACAACATAAGATGAATCTCACCAGGGAAGGTGAAAAGGAATCAAAATTGCATTTGTGGATGATGGGGGTGGGGACAACGGAGCTGTACTTGCCATATGGAGTACAGAAGTGGCGTAAGGAAAGCATTAATAAAAGTAGATGCTGTGGATTCATGTGGAGCATGGGAAATACAGGTGGAGCAAAACCACTGGCTTATATTTTAGCCATTTCCAAGTTACAAACAGGAATCATGTGAACTGCACAGAGCTCCTTTGAACTGTGAGGGAAACTAAGATATAGTGATTCCGACTGGAGCTGAAACAAATCCGGATGAAATAAAGCCCTTTCCATTTAACTTTGTCCATAAAAAATAACATCTAATTTGTATATTAATTCATTTTTCCTAGCATTTTCAATTATGAACACAGTTGGATTCACTGCTGGCCCAAAATATATTTCTGTCTGAAGCAGAGCATGAATAATTTGCCACCGTGATTTAGTCAACAATTGTTGTTGTTGTACAATTCACTCTTCAACCACCCACCCCAACCTCAAGGAGAGACGGGAGCAAAATTATTTAGTTTGCATTTCAATGCAAACTCAACTAGTTCCATACCCTTGCACTAAGATACATATGAAAACTATCAAAACTTTGCATTAAGCAGAGCATGTTGGAAATTGTCAGCCATTTCCTATCTAGGTGTGCATAGGATTGTTTCTCAAAATGCATTAATTTAGATGTGCTCATCTTTTTGTTGGTCCAAAGCTCTCTCCTGGTACTGTGTTTCAGACCCTGGCATAAACTAGGAATGAATTGAAATGACTCCTGATGAAATGAAAAAGGAAACTGCAGAAGCAGGGCTACAGCGGAAATCAAGAAAACCGCATTCATGGATGCAGTAGAATTACAAAACTTTAATGTCAACAGTAAGGAAATTGAAACGGAAGGATTTGGTATACCTTGGTGCAGTCATCCATTCAAAGGGGAGACCGCAGCCAAGAAATTCGAAGAGGACTGAGGCTTAGAAAGTAGCAATGGAGGGACTAGAGAAGAGAGTCAAATATAAGGATGCTTCACTGGTTACCAAAGCCAAGATCAGTCACTACATATGGGTGCGAAAGCTGGACAGTGATAATGTTGATGCATTTCAAACATGTTTCTGGAGCTCTCCGTATTTCTAATGAACAAACCAACTGGCCAGCTTTATCGTTACTTGGCAGCAGACTTCTGTACTTCTGGATACTAAAAATATATCTCTCTAAAAATATATTTTTCTCATTTTTTCAGTTCAGGTTATTCCATACGTTGAAGAGAATAATTTAAAGTTTGCAAGTTAATTTACACATTTGCATTTATCCTTACGTATGCCCTTTTCTGTGCATTTTTCAAGCATTTACGGAGCTGGACTAGGGCTAGAGAGGTTCAGTTTCTAGCCCCAACTCGGTCATGAGCCTTACTTGGGGCCCATTTCTGACTCTAATCTAACCCACCTCACAGGCCTGTTGTGTGGATTATAAATGTCAAGAAGGACCATTCAAAGTACCTTGGGTCCCTTCAAGGAGGAAAAAGGCAGACTATAAATGCTATTATTATCCTAATAATGCTTTTAAATATGTTTTATGTGCTCTTTTCCTCAACTTGTGCTTGCTACTCATGCCTCTTTACAATGGAGAACTCCACTGCAAAATACCACACATTTTTAAAACATTGCTGCATTTCAGTTCATGTATACATGTATTCTGAAGTGTGACATTGGATAAACCCATATATATCCCTACAAAAAACAAACGGGAGAATCCTGAAAGTGGAAGCTAGTAAACCAAGGGCAAACAACTGCTTCCTAACGATGAGGAATTTAATCCCTCCCTTGTAGCTCATGTGCTCGGAAACAGAAGCACACATCTCCCTTGTTACATGGAGATAATCTATGCTAAATAGATCAGTGTCTCTCCTTTTCTGCTACCTTCTGCTAGCAGGCAAAGCCCTCCTCCAAAAAAGCCCTTTGGCCTTTGGCGATTTTTCAATTATTTATTTGTTTGTTTATCTTAAATCCTGTAACCGGTATCATTCTCTTCTTACAGAAAAAGACTAAAGTGTCTACCACTATGCTATCAGCTTCCGTTAAATTAAAAAACAATTCTTGATATTAATTCAGCCACAATGAGTCGAAGCGAGTTCGCTTTTTTCTTTTTGATGGTGAAAAGGAGTGCCTCCAAGTCAAGAGAAATAGCCCGATTATTTCCCTGTCTGCTCTTTCTGAAATATTTATTGCTTGTACATATTTACAAGCAAATATTTACAAGCATTCTGCTAAAGACATATTCTCTTGTGAGACTGAACGGCTGCTTTAGGCTTCTGCCGGTGGCCTGGATTCCCAGACAGACTTTGAAGAAAGCTGCACATGTTGGGGAAATAAGCCATATTCCAATATGACAGTTTTGGGCAGCAAACACCTTTTTCCCACATACAAGACAGTGGCTTGGCTTTTTCCCCCGGAGAGAAATGAGCCAGTCTCAACGAGTAAGACATCATTCAGAGAAGTGTTGTTTGCTTAAAACGGAGTTCATCGCAATAAAGAGAGATGGGGGAAATCCACATAGAAGGGTCAAGCAAGCCCCACTAATAAGAAATACCTCCATATCTTAAAATAATGTGGCAATATTAAGAGGAGGCAAGGTGCCATGGGAAACACAAAGAGTATATTTAGTTCTGTTAGAATGTGAGGCCCAGAAGGACCGCCAAAGTCAAAGAAAATGCATTGAACGCAGAGAGCAGAATGAACAGCAATGACCAAATGTAGGTGGAATGGAATTAAGAAAATTCCATTCCTGAACATCATCAGTGCAGGAGCTGTGGATTTCTGCCTAGGGGCAGTCTTTCCCGAAACACGGGGCCATCACAGAAAAGCCCCTGCCTCCAATACATGCCAATATACTTATTTCAATGGTTGCCTGAGAGCAGGACTTTATGATGTGCAGGAGAGCCCATATTATCGTGCATATCCATGAATCACGGATCTCGTTCTGCGACTGTATCAAATATGGTCAGATTGTAAATGGCTTTTTATCATTGCCAGGGAAAAGCATAAAGAATAGAACTATTTGGACTGGGGCAAATGGTCCATGCCTAGTTCTGCGTACATGATTTGGGGACTTTAATTTGTCATGGAACAACAGAGAATTCCTCAGGCATTGATCCCATATTAAAAGAATGACAGTTAGTTCTGCATTCCGAAATCTGGAGAGAAATCCAGCTTAGAGTTTTGGAGGTATCTCCCACTGAAACCAAGATAAATATGTTCATTTTCCATTTTCTGGACCAGACGATGGACTTTGCTTATGAAGATCATAATCATAATAATTATCTTTTATAGCAAAGCACTCGGGTATTATGGGAACTTTCTCCCCCCAAAGTGGTTGCTAACACATTAAATGAAGAAGTTACAGATGAACAATGCTCAGATAAATTGCTGGTTTGGGGAGCACTTAGAGTACAAAAACATGCTTATGGAGTGAACACAGTGTCCATATTTAAAGTAGAAGAACTATGGCACAGTTTGGATCAATCAATATGTGATGTGTACTGTGTGGCTCAATCTGAACGACGTCTTAAAACAAAATGAAGCTTAGCAAAAGAAAGGGCTGCATTGTATCCATTCCAGGAGCGTGCAAAAAAACCCCATGTTGTTGCAAAGCACACAATCCGAGCTGAGCTCAAACCAGAATGAACTTTGGGTTCTCATGTTTTCTCATTTGCCCCTCCCTACCCCAGTACCCCCAGTAGCCCCAGAACCCTTCACCTTGAGTGCATTTTTGACTGAAGAATGTTGCAAAATTCAGACAGGTGTGACTTTTGAAGGATGGCTGCACTGTGGTTCAGGATGCAAAATTATATTTGTGCACAAGACATGTTGAACTGGACAGAATTCTCCACCGCCAGCAGCCCAGTTTGTGTCTTCTTATTCTGGTAATGCCCACCCAAAGCTTGATAGAAGAAGCTGCTGAAGCACCCAAAAGCCGTCCACCACTGCATCCCATGTCAGAATTTCAGCCCAAAACATAGGATTTCAAACTTGTATGTAGCTGCTACATCATCATCACTGGATTCGTATTCCTCCTCTTCAGAAGGTGAAGGGCCCCTGACCAGAACTTAAAAGCTGCACCCTTCACACTAGGACCCTCATCACGAGGGGTGTGTGAATCCTCCATTTAGGGGTGGAAATCCATCAGTTTCCCTGACCTCAACTTCCCCAACTCTGCCAGCTTTGTAGTGAACCTGAGTCCAAGCTCCTAGTGAACATTTCCGATGCTTGTGTGGCACTCACTGGGAAGTGATCCCCAGCAGCAGGCGAGGAAGCCTGCTGGGTCTCCTTCGCCTTCCAGCTTTGGTAAAAGGCTGTTTGCTTCCTTTGCAATAAAAGAACTGCATTTCAAAGGAAAGCCTTGAGGGTTTGGCCCCTGAAGGGAAACTGGAAAGGTCTTGCTCACAACAGGTGAGACCTAAACAGGAAGAGAGAGAGAGTAGTCATGGTTTTGCGAGACCTTTCAGGCTTCAGAACCCCTGTGCATGATCTGGATTTTTTTAAAAAAATCTGAAAATAACTTTTGGTTCAGCTTCTGGTCACTTGTGAGCTGATAGATGAGATCTGGCAGCCCTTAAAGTCCCCTTTTCTCTCTCCTGATCCTGCCTAATCTTGGCAGCTAAGCAAGGTCAGGTCTGGTTAGAATCTGGATGAGTGACCTGAGTCCCGTGCTGAGCAGGTGGTTGAACCCAGTGGCCTTCATGGCCCCTTCCAACTGTATGAGGCTATTATTCTAAGACGCAGCTTCCATCCCAGCCCGAAGCTCTGCCAAGGATCAGAACAAGCCCTGAAATTGGTATTTTCACCCTTGTTTGGCTGATCAGGTGTAAATATACATTTTAATTATTTACATAATTAAGTCGGTAATTTGCCGCCTGTCCGAAATGTTTGATGACATTTCGGTGCCATCTGCTCCCTAATTGAAGTTAATCTCTAAAAGATGTTTGGGAGGGGGTGGAATGAAGTAAAAATTATAAAGAACAAAGCAATCCTCCTCCCACTCTCTTCATTGCTAGAGTTCCCAATTATCATTCTCCCCTTTGCAGGGATAAATAAATAAATAAATAAATAAATACATGGAGGAGTGAATAGGCGCAGATGTGAAGCTCTTTCCCGAGAAGGGAGCGAGGGGAAGCAGAAACTGCAGTGAGGGACGGACAAATGCATCAGAGCTCATGCAAAGGAATCAGCTCCTGGCCTTTGCCCAATATTTGCATCGGTTGGATCTGCAACGCCGGTTGTTGCCAAAAAGCTTCGCCGCAGTGGAAGACTCCACCTGCCTCTAAGCCAGGCAGATTGGGTTTTTCGGTTGGCAGTCGCGTGCTCCAGTAGGCAACGTGTTCTGGGAGGCAAGATGGCCAGGGAGAAGAGGGCAGAGAATGATGGGGCCAGCACAAGAAGGCAGGGACTGACTGTATTTGTCCTCTCCTTCCCCCAGTGCTTCCCCTATTCTGCAACCAGTTGTCTGGGTCCACATATCACAGCAAGTAACCCAAGAGGGTCCTCACGCTTAGCCTGGTTTTTCCCTCGATGTATCTGGCAGTTGACCTGGTTCAACATCATATGCATTCTCTGGAAGGAAGGTATTTCTATTCAAATGGCAGTCAACTAGCACAGTTAAGAGATATTTACTTCTTGGACTAGTCCACATTTAAAATCTTACGCCCTTCATTATTCCTTAGACCTTCCATTACTTTTTACATGACCTGCACAAATTTGAAAAGACAGCCTGGAAGCATCCTAAGCTAAAATGTCCCTTTTCTAGAGACTGAAAAAAATATATCTTTCAACAATCATTAGGAAAAATTACGCGAATATGCTTCCATATTCCGAGGAAGCAAAGAAGCTGGTCATGTGTTCCTGTCTGAGCACCTTGTCCAGTCATGCGCGTTTGCTGCTGATTGAGTTGTTGGAACCAGGGCTAAATTGATGGCTCCCTCCTGTTCAACACACAGTCGGTAAATTAAATTCCCATCATTACGGGAAACGAAGGAACTTGGCCAGCGGGAATGGAGTCTGCCCATGCGTGTGCATGGCAGCCTTCCAGACCTTCCCAAAGTACTGCCAAAGGGTTCTTGTTGAACACCCTGGAGAAGACAGGTGTCATGGGTGTGCAGGTGTTGTGCGCGAATTAGTGTGGGGTATTTTTGATTTATTTTTATTTTTTATTTTTGGATGGGCAATAGGAAGGGTGTATGTTTCCTCTCCCAGCTCCAGACTTTGTGGGACAGACTTGTTTCAAGCCCTTTTCTGGCAATGACTATTGACCGAAGCATCACAGCTAAGCTGTCGTTCTGTCACCAGCACAAAGAGTGTTCCTTCTCTGTCCCTTATCAGATTTCAAGCTTTGCTTGTTCTGCATCGATTTTCATGCATATTCCTTCCAAATGTACGCATCATGTATATGCATATGATATATGCACACCTCCCATTGAATAAAATGTCTTTGTAGACAAAACTGGAAGGCAGAGAAGAGACACTCCAACCGGGTTTAAATAGAGCCACATTGCACTGCTTAGAGGGTAGATGAAAGCATGGTGCATATTTCTCAAATGTATGCATCGATTTACATGCATTTTTCCCAATGTGCATGTGCTGTGGTGCGCTTGCTGGTGGAGGTGATTGGCCCCGCACATTTGAAAATCTACGAACTTCAACTGCAGATTGTATCTGATTCTATGCTTAATTTGGAAGAAGCGACCTGGGTGACCTGCGTCAAAACGAAGCGAGTCGAAATTCCCAAACATCTCTCACTCTCAAGGACTGTAAATGAGAGAACCAGTGCACTAGTGATGGCTCTTCCCCAGCGTTCCTTGTATGGGGAAAGCGGCAAACTGCTTCCCAACCGGGCTTCATGCCATTGATTCAAGGAAGGTGGTATGCTGCAAAATACTCCATTGCGCTTTATATTTATGTGTTGACTACATGAAAAGCCAATGGGGCTCTCCCTGAACTTGTAGGGCAGAGCTGTAACTCCGTCATAGAGTCCTAGCTTTTCATGCAGAATTTCTGAGGTCCAATCCCCAAAAATTCCAGGTAGAGTTGGAAAAACGCCTGTGCCGAGCTCTGGAGAACTATAGCCAGTCATTCCAGAATTTTATCAACTGAATCTTGTGCATCACACAAAATTGCTCAAATTTCTCTAGAGGTTTTGGCTGAACAAGAATTGAAATTTGTCCACCAGCAGTGTCAACAAATGATTAAAAACATGGATTTTAAGGTGTGCTGATGCATTCTCAGCTTTTTTTAATCCTCAAAGCGTTTCTTGCCTTGATGGGAATATGGTATCTCTAATAGTAGAAGACACTTAGTTCTGGTTCCAAAAATGCACTAATTCCCAAGACACAACTACTGGGGACCTTCTTGTGGCCATGGCGGGGGCAGAGAGGGAGCAAAAGCATCCAAACTCTAACAGCCCCCCACCACAGCAACCCGAGAAGAACAGCTTCTTGCCCACAAACCTAGACGATGAGGCAGAAGCCTGAATTCTAAAACGCGAAACCTCTCTTTGAACCCGCTCTGCATTTTGCTCCGACACCCACCTCTCAGGAGGCAGGCTGTTAAGACTCGGAGACAAGTCATTTGGCAAAGAGACCATGAGCAAGATAAAGGCAGAGTCTGAGTCCTAAATGCCAAATCATGTGTTTGTTCCCATGAAGCACAATGAAATATCCATTTCACTGCAGGGAAACTGGTGGTCTGAGAGAAATACATATGATATGCCTGCATCAAAAATACTAAGACCCTGACTAATAACATACACCATGGATACAGACACACCGAGAAGCAATACACGCACACAGCACAGACAAAACAGCTGTCATTTCTCATTCCACAACCCCAGCATGATGCTCCCTGTGACATCAACATTTCCTTTTTCTCTTTGCTTGGGCAGCTGGGCCTCTAGGCATAGAATCACATAGTAGTGGTGTCGGAAGGGGTCAAAGGGCCATCAGGTCCAACCCCTGCCTGGTGCTGAGCCCCATGTTAAAGCACTACATCTCCCCACCCTTTTCCCATGGCTGAAGCATGCTTCAGGGGCCCTCGTGGCATCCAGAAGCATTCTTGGAAATGCAGAGAGTGCCAGAAAACCTTCCCTTCCTTTACAACATCCACTCCTTCCAATTATTTTTTTAAAGCCCCTTAAAATGGTTCAATGGTTATCAGGGATAGGTAACTCAGGGGCAGAGAATCAGAGGTCTTCTCCACCCCTTCTTCTCTGTAAATGGTGCTCCTGCAGCACCCAAATTCCCCTGTCAGCATGACTGGCTTGGGAATGATGAGTGTCGAAGGGCTTGTTATACCTATGCATGCCTCAGATTATACCTTGGGCCTCCTGATGGCCTTCTACTGTTGGCTACTGGATGTACGATTACCATAGAATGATAGACCATAGAGTTGGAAGGGGCCAGAAGGCCCTCAAGTCCACCCCGCTGCTCCATGAAGGATGCCAGTTAAAGCATCCCTGGCAGAACACTGTCCACCTGGCTCTTAAGTGCCTCCAGAGTTGGAGAACCCACCACCGCTAGGTCAATGGCTCCATTGCTGGACTGCTCCACCACTCACCAAGTGTTTCATGATGTCCAGCCAGAACCTGGCTTTCTGTGACTTAAGCCCATTATTCCATGTCCTGCACTCTGGGATGATCGAGAAGAGATCCTGGCCCTTGCCTTTGAGACAGCCTTTCAAGCACTCACAGAGTGCTGTCCTCCCTCCCTCCATCTTCTCTTCTTGGGGCTGAACATGCCCAGCTCTTTCCCTCTCTCCTCATCGGGCTCTGTTTCCAGTCCATGCTTCATCCTTCTTGCCCTCCTCTGAACTTTATCCAGCATGTCCACATCTTTCCTGAAGTGCAGCGCCCAAAACTGTGTACAATACTCAAGGAGGGACCTAACTAGTGCCAAATGGAGAGGACCCAGAATCTCATGTGCTTGGGAAGTGATGCAATTAATGCAGCCCAAAATAGCATTTGCCCTTTTTGCAGCCACATCACATTGTTGGCTCATTTTCAGCTTGTTTAGAACCATAAAAGGGTAGAGCTGGAAGGGGGCAAGAAGGGCATCGGGTCCAACCCCCTGCTCAGTGCAGGACTCCGCAGTAAACCACCCCCCTGAGATGGCTGTCCAGCTGATCCTTGAATGCCTCTAGTATGGAAGAAGAAAGGTCAGCTAATCGATTCTGTACCACTTGTGTCTAGGTAATTCTACAGCAATTCCAAGTTTCTTCTCACTTGCAGTATTGCTGAGCCTAGCATCTGCCATATTATAACCGTGTCTTTGGTCCACTTTTCCTAGGTGTAGAACTGACATTTATCGCTACTGACTGTCATTCTGTCACTTTCAGCCCAGTTCCGAGATGCTGACATCTCAGAACTGGCACTCAGAAGCCTAAACTTCATCTCCACCTCATTCTCAGCCAGTGTGGGAAGACTCATGACAGTGGCCTCCACCCAGATTGCAAAGGCATCTCATGGCGGGAGAAGGGGCATGCCAGGGGGCGAGGAGGGCAAGAAGTTGGAGTCAAGGACTTACACTTCTTCCCATGGGCACCCCAACCTCCTTCACTCCCCCTGCTTTCCCCTTCATTGGGCTGGAGAAAAAGCAAGGCATGGTAAGAAAACCAACACCCCACCTCATTCAGAGCTCAGCATTCCTCCCTTAACGTCCTTAATCATTCCCTGGGTTTGTCCTAAGTGTTCAGTTGTTGTTCTTTGGATCAACATCATTCTCTTCTCACCTTTTATTCTACTTTTGTCTTTGACCACATCTGATTTGATTTTATCACCCGTTACATTGCATCCTGTTTTCCTCTTTCTACTGATCTTGTACTGATGGTTTGTTGTAACCGTCTGCTCTTTGCAAAGATGCAGAAACCAAATTGAATTTAGATGACATTGAATAGCACTTGTTCCTTGGGTGGGTGAGTGTGAGCAGGAAAGCGATTGTAGGAGTTAGCTGTTCTATTTGTGTTCTGTCGAGAAATTTCTCACAAGTGCTTGGCTGGCTATGTAAAATACGTGGATGCTGGATTTGACGGAACTTTTAAAAGTACTAGTCCTGGTGGATCTAATTTGCCTCCAAGATGCAGCATTCCTCTGCATACTGGTAGTTGAGTTTCACAAGCAAGACGGCATTTGGTTGGCCACTGAGCCAACCAAATTCCACAGCACTTGATAGAACTTCAGTCTGGTCTAGCACAGATCTGGCTATGTTCTTGGAGCATTCTAGACTGAGTTTTACTGACATATCGAGGGATGGATAGATGAGAAATGCATCTCTAGGATTCTCCAAACATCCCACCATCTTGGGCCTGATTCTGCTCACACTGCTGTTCTCTGTTTGCTCTCTGAGTGTGGAAAATGTGCTAAATTCTACACAACTTTCCTCCGTAGACCAAGCAAGGGCTGATGCAGCTGACATGGAGAGCTATGCAGGGTGGTGAGCCAAGGTTGGGACGAAGCCAGCTGAATCAAGGAGAAGTCCTTCAACACTCACAGGCCCCTAGTTGGACAACCAGCAACCTTCTTCCACATCAGCCATGGGTGGTGGAGAAGAGGGGACTGGCTTGGGCAGTGATCGCAGGGGTTGATTTCCTGGCAAGCTCCCATGACCATCCTTCATTGGCATCACTTGCTGCTGCTCAAATGGTGGCTTCTCCTGGTGCATGAGAGGAGCACTGGCCATGCAGCTAGAGGGCTTGATGCCCAGTGAGTGCCCCATGAATGCTCCATGTGCTCACCAGGAGTCCTCCGTCCAAATGTCATGCTCTCCAATTAAAGTAGAGGAACAATTGGCCTTCCAGCTGTTGACCTTCAGTTCCCATCACCATGACAATTTGCTATGGTGGTCAGAGATGAAGGGAACTGGAGTCCCATAGTGTCTGGTTGGAAAAGGTAGCTTCAGACATTCAGGTGGTGCCAACCAGATGTTTTTACCTGGTGCCAGTTCTTCTAGTTCTTTGACCTACTCTAGTTCCCTGGAGCATCATCCCAGAAGATCTTTGGGAGAAGACCTTTCCAGGCCATGCTTGGGGTGGCTGGGTGCCAAAACATTTCAACCTCAAGACCT
Organism: Varanus salvator macromaculatus; assembly: GCA_023646645.1. Lineage (NCBI taxonomy): Eukaryota > Metazoa > Chordata > Lepidosauria > Squamata > Varanidae > Varanus > Varanus salvator. The sequence continues at coordinate 10,704,926 of JAIXND010000773.1, forward strand.
AGAGGAATCAGAATGAAAAATCTTTCACTAAAATGCTTCTTTATGACCTAATCGCACACTTATTCATCATTATTAAGCTTTTAAACTGGGCCACATATTTAAATGAGGAGAAATGAAAAGAGAAAGGTGTCTTGGGAGTGGAGGGAAAGAGAGATTTGAAGAGCTTCCTCAACATCCCTTAATGAAACAGAAGAGTAATCTCTCCAGGTTCAGAACCCGAAAAGTGGTACATGTGTGTGGAGGGGGGTGTCTCTAAGCCAAGAGAAAGTCTCTCTCTCTCTCACTCTCAAAAAAGCAATTACTTTCTGCATTTATAATATTAGTCTTCTAAAGGCTTTTCAAAAATGGAAGTAAAGAGAAAGACGAGGGTTGAAGGAGAAAAAGTCATCAAAAATATCAGTGTAGTTCTTAATGATTAGGAGTCCTGCACTGAGTAAGGACTTAGACCCGATGGCCTTCTTGGCCCCTTCCCACTCAATGATTTCATGTTTTTTGACCCTGACTGAGCATATGGAGAGCCAGGATGATGCAGGAGTTGAAACACTGGTCCAGGAAGCTGGGAGACCTGGATTCTAGTTCCCTCTCACCATGTGACTCCAGATCAGACAGACTCTCAGCCTAACCTACCTCACAGGGTTGTTGTTGTGAGGATGAAATGGGCTGCAGGAGAACCCTGCAAGTCAATCTTGCAAAATGAAGAAAAACGGGGATAAACATGATGTTGACAATGGCAATATGGCCCTTTGTGATGAGCTCCAGAGGAATAACGCCAGGGGTTACGTGAGCCATTTTAGTGCTTCCAAAATGATCCAGAGGCAGTAGCCACAGGGTCTGTTCATGGATGGTACAACAACAAAGTGAGACCACTGTTATTTCTTATGTGATTATGTCACATCTCTTTCATGTACCACTTTGCAAAGGTGCACCCACCCCGTGCTGTTCCTTCAGATGACGGAGTCCTCTGCTGAACCCAACAATAGCCCTGTGAAGCCCCTTGGGCTGGCAGTCAGTTGAATGGTCCGAAGTCACCCAGCGAAAGTCATGCAGCGGGTGCTTGATTCCCCAACAGCACCTGGCATGCAAAGCGTCTGTCTGTTCCCTTAAAGAAAGCTGTTGCACATTGCAGCAGTGGGAGCAAGTCAGCCATGTATCTGAGACACTGTGGGGGTGAGAGAAGAGGCAAGAGGCATGTCCAGGACAGATCGTATTCCGGAGGATCCAGTCTCCGATTCCCCTTTCCTACAAGGTGCCTTCTTCACCCCTTCTTCAAAGTATCCCTTGCATTACCCCTGGGAAGCAGCTGGTGCAATTATTCCCATACCCGCTGCAAGGGTAGATGGGAAGGTTTCTGAGGCTGAGTGGAAGAGCAGGTGGAAGGGAAGAGAAGTACAGCTTCCCAGCTCTGTGGTTCCAGCTTCTTGCCCATCTTGGTTCTGGGAATCCCCCAAATCCCGAGGTTCCTCAGGCAATTCACCCATTGTAAATGGGAATGCGCATTGAGAGCTTCGTTTGCAATCCATTCAAGGAATTGCATATCTGACAGACAACTGAACTGGGATGCGCATTTATGCATCCTGACATGCTTTCAGCTTCTGGCTCCCCTACTCTGTACCGAGATCATGCAGGAATTTATCCATCCCCTGCTCTCTCCAACCCCTAAAATGGCAAGCAGATCAGATCACATCAGACATAAGAAACATTCAAGTAAATTGCCCACAGTAGAGCAAACTAGTTGTACTGTAAATTGGACGTGGCAGTCCGCTGCAGCATCGCTACCGCGAAGCCATCAAGTGGATTATGCCTTTTCAAGGCTATCCTACGAGCCTCATAACTCTGTGGAGATTTGAATGCCCATTTTCCACGGCAAAGCCAGTGCTCTGTATCGAGCATCACACTTGCTCTCAGAAACCTCCTGCACTTCTGCATCTGGCCAGGAAAAAAACCAAAACAAAACAGAAATTACATCAGTCTTTCCAGTAGCTTAAATTGGGCATTACTTAGTTTGGTGATAAACTGTATTCCTTTGTGTATTTCCACTACACAAACTGAAGAGAGCAGAGCATAATCTGTCCTCATTTCAGCTGCAGACTGTGAGGAAAATGTAGCGTTTTACTTATTTGGAAACTAGATGGCAACAGGAAATGCTGCATGCTTCACTCTCACATGGTCGGGAACCTCATGGGCTTTTCCAGCCCAATGGTTATCTACTTTTAATTTCCATTAATTTCAATGAGGGGGAAAAATGTGAGCCTTGCTTAAGTCTTTGGCATTGAAATAAGCAGCGTTTCAAAGACGTCTTTCATGCGTTGCTTTTGTATGCTTCCTTTCTTCCCCAGGATGCCATGGATTGCTGCGATGTAGATCAGTGGGGTGCCCTCATGCTCCATCTACAACCTGCAGCTGATGTACCATGTGGCAGCCAGGCTGCTGGATAGAGCGCCCAGTCAAGCAGATCATTGTTGCCATCCTGTTGACTTGGACTTATGGGTAGCCCATGAATGGAAGCCCCCTAAAATGCCCGGTCCACCACTGCCCCTCTCAGCCCTTCTAAGCACAAGCCAGCGGCCTCCTTGATGGAGTCCGTCCATCCTGTACCCAGTCTTCCGTTTCTTCTTCTGACTTCAAGGTTCCCTAGCAGGATGGTCTTCTCCAGGGAGTCTTGCCTTCTCATGATGTACCTGAAGAATGGACAGTTTCATTTTTGCTTCCAGAGAAAGCTTTGGCTTGATTTGGTCTAGGACCAATTTGTTTGTCATTCTGTCAGTCCAGGGTATTTTCAAAGCTCTCCTCCAGCAAATGAATACATTACACGGCTGTTAACACAACCGTGCTGGTTATTCCACTACCAAGCCAAGTACAAAGTCTTGCTGTTGTCCTATAAAGCCCAGAAGAGCTTGATCACCTGGTGGATTCCCTTCCTGTACACACAAACTTTCAGATTGCTGGAAGTTGTCTTACTGGTGGATCAAGTCTTGTCTTCTAGAGCAGTGGAGAACAAGGCAGAACAGAAGGTGAGCTTGGTCCAAGGGGTGGTCAAGAAAGATGTGCGTACCCATGGAAATATGTCCCATTAGTTTCTTCCCTTGCTTCCTATTCTTTACCCTTCAATGAACCATATTTCAAGGTAGTTATATCTGCTTCTGGCCTTGTACTTTGTAACTTCTACAAGTACATTGCAGAACTTTAAGTTGGTAGTCATCTTCTGCTAGCTGTCAGCTGCTCTCAGCACCGAGCAGCTGATCAATGTCTTCTACTTCATGGCCACTGCCAATTCCAGGCACTTGAACAGTATCAGGCTATTGACAGCTCCCACAAAGCAAAATCATCGAATTGCGTGCTGCCTTCAAGGCATAATTTGGGAGAAATTAGAAATCTGGGTTTGCCCTTGAATGTTGTCCTTCCTCTTGCAAATGCAGAAGACTTTTCAATGTATTTAAAACAAGCAGCAATCTCGTCAATTTACTGTACAGCCAGGCTTTTCAGATTTGTTTTTTAAAAGGAGAAATTAATTATAGTTGCAGCTTTCTACCTGCAGTTTTTTGCTGAATCTGAAACTGGTAGGGTGACATCCTGTGGCGTCCAGGCACTTGTGCAAGACTCAGATTGGAGCAGAGCTTCCAAGATCAGGTCAGGCTCCTTCCCTTGTACCTGCCCAACTCATACGCCATGCCTGGCTCTGGCCAGGAAGTAAGCCAAGCTGAGATTGAGTTGTAAATATTTGGGAACACTAGTGGATTCTTTGTGCACAAGAATCACACAATTCTTTGCTCAGGATATGCAAAACCTGCAAGTCATGTGAGCAGAAGCATTATTAATGCAGTGATCATAGTATATTTGTGCGGCAAACAGGTGGTGTTTCTCAGTTGACATGCCTGGAGGAAAGAAGCACCAAGCCTTCTCCAAATGTGTATTTGCCACACAAATCTGCACTGAACCTTGTATATCACAGGCTTCTGTGTCTTCAGCCTTGAGAAGAGAAGACTGAGGGGGAGCATGATATCCCTCTATAAGGACCTCAAAGGCTGATGCAAAGAGGAAGGTTAAGCTCTCTCCTTGCTAATGCCAGAGAGTAGGGCACGGAATAATCAACTCAAGTTGCGACTACCCAGGTTCAGGCTGCACAGCAGGAAAAGCTTCCTCACAGTCAGAGCAATGGGACAGTGGAACTGGCTGCCTGGAGAAGTGATGGGCTCTCCCACACTGGAGACATGCAGAAAAAAACTGGACAGCCATCCAAGTGGGATGGTGTATCTTGGTGTCCTGCAATAGCAAAGGGTTGGACTTGATGGCCTTCATGGGCCCTTCCAACTCTATTCTATGAATCTGTGATTCTTCACAGGGGTATAATTGGGCAACGACACTCTGGAGGGCTTTGATTGGATTTCTTTCATGCTGGAATGTAGAGACCATCTGGGGTTCTGAAGGATCGGATATGCATGGTTTCTACCATGGCTGCTTTTATTTATCTGTAAGTGAAAAATGTGTGTTTCTTAACATTCCATAACCTGCTCCAGCTGTTCTTTAGGTTTCTGAATAGGAAGCATCTTGTGCTATTCTTTTGCAAATTGCACTGGTAATTTGAGAGAGAGAGAGAGAGAGAGAGAGAGAGAGAGAGAGAGAGAGAGAGAGAGATGGACCATGCTCAAGGAGCAACTTGCACTTGGCATTCTGATTATAATTCTTCAGAATCGGTGCATCTGTGCTGATCTTTATGCTGAAATACTAAAACAATCTATCTAACCTTTACGCCAGTTAATGCATACATTAGACCCATATATGATCATAAAAATGTATGAAATTGAAACACTGTGACATAAAATCAAACCGCTCAACCATAAATGGTGTCACTTTTATGTGATTATCTTGCCAATATCGCCGTGTTGCTTGACTAAATCAAACTACAATTTTTCCCACATGCATTTCATTTAATGGACTCCAGTAATGGTGGCAATTCCTGATAGATCTTCCACTAATGAAAGAATAGCCTGCAATGGATCATTGCAAGAGAAACTGAACCCCTTTGCCTGGGTCTTATGCTTAGCAAGCTCACCTTTCCAAAACTGCTTGACCCCTGGTGATTCTAAACTTTAGAGCCCTTTCCACATGACCCTCCTGAGTACACTGAATATGTCCAGCACAGAAACAAACTTGCCCCGGAGCTCCCTGGAGCCCCAAACATTCATCTTGAAGGCATTCAAAGCAGCTTCTGCAGGGACAAGTGTAGATGGAATCCAACCTTGGGATGAACAAGCAGCATCTTTGACCAGCTGCTACTGCCTCTGTGTCTTTCTAGGTCCCATGGTGCTGGAGTCTGCCTGTCCTGATATTTCAGAAGATTGAGCTCCTTCAGCTGCAATGGGTACCACTGGGTTTTCCCCACAATGCCTCAGACGTTGCATCAGTGTGGAGCATTGTGGGAGGAAAATGGCAGCCACTGCTGGGGGCTGAGATGTGATTCTAGCTGCACCACTGAAGCAGCACCGTGCTCTGGCATGATTTGATCAATGTGCTTCCCCATCTAGGATTCCGTCTGATTCAATGCACTCATGGACCCATCTGGAACCCCACCCCATGAGTGAAACAATGGACAGGTCAGAATAGCCAGCAATGCAGGCACCAGTCCAGGACTTGGAGTTAATTTCAGGACCATGGACAGTGATAGCAGGAACAAGCTCTCGCTGATCGATAAGGTTGCGTGTGCGTGTTGCTTCCTTTCCCATTTTCTGCACACGTTTGTGGTTCCACTCTTCCTTTGTATTCTCAGCAGTTTTTCGCTCATGTCTGCTTTTGTTGAAAGGTTGTAAAAATCAAATTTTAAACATTGACAGGTATTTATGGACAGGACAGGAGAGTTCTCCAGAAAGTTCCACTCCCTTGGGATCTCTATCAAGTGATTAAAGACTAGTGGTCTTTTCTTGTATTGGCGCAGAAGTTTTTACTATTTGAATGCTTCACTATTTGAAGGAAGGTTTTCTTAAAGTATTTCCCTGTTAGTTATTTTTACCTGTGGCTTGGAAGTCAACACAAGGTGAATGTAAATTGATTTTCTGCTCCCTTTTGACAGCCCAAAAACAGACATTACAACATCGGAAGGATAACAGCCCATCTTCTGTAACACAATGGATTAAGGGCCTTATAATTTTTCCAACATTTGAATGGGCTGTATTTAGAAGCCACCTGCAAATGGATAAATATGTGGACATTTGGTTTGTCTTTCCTGAAGCACACACGTAACTGATTTTGCCTTTTCATATACACATTTCATCTGCTTCTTTTGAAAGTGAATTGTTTAAATTTATTCAATCCATGGATGTTGTTCTTTCCTTTTGTTTCTCATTTGTTATTGAAATGCACAATAAAAAAAACCCTAAGCCAATAAATTAAACTTTCAGAGAAGTTTAACATTTGGAGCATAACTATGTTCCAACCCAAATGTTACTCAGTTGCAGGGGTTCTCACCCAGATGTTTTGAACTATAGTTCCCAGCTCTCAGGGCCATCTGTCATGGTGGCTAATGGGAACTGATGTCCAGAACCTCTGATGTGAGTCACCGGGTTAAAAAAAGCTAGTTGCAGTTGTGTGGGGCATATAATTGGGAATACACAAACACCAAGTATCTCAAGCCAGCCAGGACTCTGCCCCTCTTAAATTCTCCACTCTACGAAACCAGGGGAGTGTGTGGGCAGAGAGGAGCTGTTGTGATGTGAATGTTTCCCAGTACCATCCTATTTTCCTGTATCTGGTTATATGCGCATCCAAATTCAGTACTCATCTGCCTTTCCATCACAAGACAAGGGCAAAATTGCCCCTACTGGACTTCTTGTTGCATATATCTCTCCTCTCAAGAAGATCGGCATGTCTCAAAATGCAAGCTAGGAAGCCCCAGTGCGATTTCTGTGTAGGCTCCGAATGGAAGCAAGCAGGGCGGTGTGATTGCGCCTGGCAGAGATGAGCACACCAATAAACTGGTTTGCATCCAATTACCGCATTTGAGCATTGCGTCCACATCCCCATCTTGAACTACTCTACTCAACTACATCTCGTATACAACAAACACCAGACGTGTAAACAAAGCATCCCTCATAAAACATCGATCATCCTTCTCTGAACCAATTCCTGGCTTTTAGAAACCTATTATTATAATCAGTGTTATTTGGACACTGTGATTTGAGTCCAGAAATGCATTTCCACTAAAAGCATTTGGGCTGAGAGGATGCGGAAGGCGTGCGTGGGAGGGAGGGTGGTGAGCAGAAAAGATGCTACAACTATTACAACGAACCTTTTGGAACCCAAACATTAAATGCTCGAATATACAACTCAAAATGGGCTATTAATAAAGAAATTTCTCACTCACCATCATTTTCTAAAATTGCGTATTTTTATCCCTCGGGTCAGCCTCTCATCTGACCACTGTCGCCAGCCTGAATGTTCCGCCCATAACCAGTGCCCTCCCCAGTCGTTTCCAGCTGTTTCAGACTGGGAATCTACTGATGTTGAGAAGTCCAGCTTGTGGGAGCTTGGCAGCCTTGTTGCCCAGTTCCAATTTTACGGTTCGAAGCATCACTTTAAAAACATGAAGGAAATTTGCACGTGTTGTACTATTGGCACAGATTTATGCAAATCACATGAGTTACGGAACCTTCACAGCTGTAGCATGATTCACACAAATTGCCGTGAAAATGCATAATTTGGCTTCCAATTTGCGCCAATAAAACAAAATGCACGATTTGTGCAAAATTCGTTAGTGTTACAAATGCGCAAACTTCAGCCTGCCTAGAAGCTAGAAGTCCCTGAGCTGTTTCAACTTGCCCCACCATGAACTGATAGAGCTGTGCAAATTTGGGCAGCTGCTTTGCACAGCTCCATCAGATTTATACCCTGCTTTGGGATTCCTGTTTTGGACTAGAGGAAAAAACTGGACAGAATTGCCATAAGATGGCCTTAGAGCTAGGGACATATTCATAGGTGTAGAAGACGACTTTTAATGGTCCCCAAAGGGTTTTTTTTTCCCCTGTTCCTGTTTGGATTTTTTAATACATGGTGATGTAGATGGATGATTTATGGGTTCATATTTGATTATGGTTTGTCATTTTGAGTTTTGTTTATATGCTGCTTTTGAAACATTTTCAATGACATAGTGGCATGGAAATCTTTTGATTAGGCAGTCAATCAGTCAATCCATCAACCATCTCAGAAGCTAAGTGGAGAGCTCTGCGTGGAGGCATTTGACTGGACAGGGTGGGTTCATGCCATGCCTGGAGCCTGAGAACCCAACCCGGGGTTTCATAGCAGAGGTGCAATTTGAACCATGGACCGGTCCTCCACACCCTTCCGTGCACCCATCCTCCTGCTTTCAGTCTTAGTAGGACTTGTGCTTTAACAGTTTTTTAAAAAAATTGGCATGATCCAAAGCTTGTTTTAAAGCCAGACAGCTTGCCTGTTCGCAAGCAATTTCTCTGGGCGATCGTTCCAAGGCCTTGCCTCGGCGTTCCCAGTGCCTGCAGCCAACGACTGTCAAAGCTCTTGCGTGGAAGGGAATCAGCAACATAACTGTCTTCCCAGCCACTGCTGACTGTATGTTGATCGTGTTCCCTTCCTTTGTTAACAACAATTTCCGTCTCCTTTACAGACATCAGATTTGGAGAACACGTTGCATCTCCCAAAGCCTCAAGACACCTCTAGGCCTCTCAGTTCAGCGGAGCTTATTATGGAAATCATCTCCATGCTGAGCCAGACAGATAAGTGTTAGCTGTTTACCAGGCCCCCGCTCTCCGAGATAGGCAGCAAAAGCTAATGGGGGCTCATTTGCAGCCATGCTCTGTCATTCGGTCCTTTTTATCTATCGCTGTGACTAATCCACCACAAGAGTAGGAGGTGATTAGCATAAAAGGTCCAGCTCTTGGTAGGGTACCTTTTCCAGTTAGAGGAAAGACTGGTTCCAGGGTCCACTTGGAAAGTTTCCTCTGATCCTGAGAGTTTAGCCTTGGAAGTTGTCAAAGGGGACCGAAGGGGATGCTACTAACTTAGGGACGCTTCAGGAAATTCTCCAGAACTGCATTTCTCTGCGAATTTTGGACTTTCAGGCTACACAGTCTTCTTTGCTAAAGGATTAGTTATTAGTGTAGAGCTCACAACAAAACTTTCCCCAAGGCATCTCAGATCACCTACAAGGCCCTGGGAATGTTAATTGCTCCAGTCTCGGGTTTGAAATTCTGTTTGAATGTCAGCAGTTCATAAGGACAGACGACAAAGCCATGCTGGATCTGACCAAGAATATCTATAGTCCAAATGCTGCTTGCATGGTTGTGACCCACAACCTGAGGAAATTCCACAATCATGCTTGTCCTCTCCACACCATACAAAGGACAACTTGGCTCTACTTTGTTCAAGTATCTTATTTCCCCAGAATAACCTTTTCTTATTATTATGCAGGCGGTCCTCTTTGTTAGATCATTTTTCTCCCCATTGTCTCAAATTCCAATATCCTGCCCTTTTCAAGATATTTCCAAGAGAATGGTGCAGTGATATGTTTGTTTAAAAAAATATCTCTTGCAAGTTGAACTTCATCTCTTCCTTAGTTCGAATACAGCAAGCTTTCAGTTGTGTCTGCTAACACGGACATTGTAGAATCCAACATTATTTAAAGTTCATGCCAAATTATCAGTTCCTCCTCTAACCAAGTTCCTTCAAGCGAAGTGGAAAGGAAAAGACACACTTAACTTCATCCTGGGTTTTAGGGGGGGGGGGTCCCTTTGGGTGGGAAGCTGTAAAGTTCCTCTGGCTCAGATTTGGTGGTGTAATTAGTAGCCCAGCAGTCTAGTTGTTTGAGGACATTATCAAAATGCCTCTAGTCAGAAAAGACCCAAATTTCAGAATCCTGCTTTTCAGTCTGTTTTCCATAAACTCGAATGCACTTGGTATTTGAAGAGGTCCCCAGAACTGGCATAGGAATAGCTTTGTGGTGTGCTTCTGTGACCCCAAAGAAAAAGGCACAGAGGAGGTTAACTACAGGTCATCTCAGTCTTATCTCAAGGCTACCATCTCCAGGTGTTCAGGTGGATTCTGAGAGCTCCAGGGGCCAGATACCTGGTATGGCCCATGACCCCATGATGTGACATTGGGAAAGAACGGCCAGCAACTTGGAGGGACTGCTTACATGAAAGAGGCCGGCCCACCTCCGGAAGGGCCCTCCCAGAAGGAGGAGGCCCAAGGCTACTCAAAAGGAGGATTCTCAGAAGTCATTGCTAGATAAGTTCAGAAAACTGCTCCCTGAATGCTCAGAGACACTCTCTGTTGACTGTGCGTACTGGAAGTGCACTGGAGAATAAAGAGCTTTTACCAAAAGAACACTTTGTTGCTTCGGAAGAGCGAAGGGGGAAACTGAGCTCCCAGCATGAAGGCAGAGCACGACCCCGGCCTTGCTTACATCTCAGCTATCAAACCAGGAAGACCTGCGCTCAGGTGACTTCCCAGGGAAACGCTCTGTGATCTATGAAGTGCAGCAAAGGTGTTGGCAAAGGGAGCAGCCTGAGTTACACGAGTCCAGTGCCGTTTGCCTTCCCATCGCGCTTTATCTCAAGCCATTCTCCTGCCTCATAAGCCACGGAGCCTTACAGATGGTCATATTTATGAGCTCCTAATAACCCGGCAGCCAGTAAATTCCCTTTATTCGCCACTGTTACCTACCGAACACAGCATTTTTAAAAGTTATCTAAGCAGGTTTATGAGAGGAATAATAGATGCCCGCATTATCATTTTCAGCATTCATAGGAAGTGTGTCTATAATTCTGGATAATTATGTAGACTTAGCCGAGATGACAGATGACGACACCAAAGAGCACAGACTTCTATAAATCCATAGAACCTGCTTTAAAAAGGGGGAAACTGTATCTGTAGGAGTAACCTCGTATTTTCCATGAAGGGAGCTCGAGACTGGGAATTAATATCCCTCCAGAGAGTCCTCAAACGAGTGTAGGACGAAGGGATGCATGATGCTTCATTATGGAGAGATCACAGAAGCACAGCCCTAAGCGTTCGTGGCCGGAAAAAGTCCTGCATCTGCTGGCTTTCTCCAACCAGCATGGCTGGCTGAGCTACACTGGGGGCAGCGGGTCCTTTGTCCATCTAAACCAGCACTCGTCCTCTTCTCTTCGCCAGGATAACCTCTGTTAACCATTCAATGCAGGGTTCCATTCCCACGGGGCAATTGGTTGGCACTGCCAAGCACTCTGGGATGCAAAGATCAGACCAGACTCTCATTGGCTCATTGGCTCTCACCAGACTTCTTTTCCACGTTTGGCCTTGGCAGAAAGGGAGCCAAGCTGAGGTCAAGTCTGGGAAGGCGGGCGGAGGCTCGTGGCTCCTTCCGGCAAAGTATGCCAAGTACACAATTCCATGCGCAAAAGGCACCGAGTGCACAATTCTTGCGCAAAGCATGCAAAACCTGCAAGTTCAGTTTTCGGAAGCAGCATGTTGCTTGAATTGGCTTCCTGTCAGACTCCCACACAAATGCTCGGCACAAGGGGACTAAAAGAAGAGAGAAAGAGGGCCAAAGTCCACCGAGCAAGCTGAGGAAACCAGATGAATGCCCAGCTGCAAACTGAATTCCTTACACTTCTCTAGCCTACAGTTGTGCAAAATGTCCAATTAATTCCGCCACTTGTTACAGATAAAGCAATTTAAACATGTGGAACATTAACACCTTTATATTCTTTATTCCAAGCGATTTCTGAATGAATCTTCTGGTGTTGAGGAGCAGAGAGCTAGGCCGGGACTCTAGAAATCTGGGTTCTAATCTCTAATGAGCCAGGGAACATTCTGAGTGCCTTTGGGCCAGGCATTTAAATCCAATAAAGGTAAAGGTAAAGGTTTCCCCTTGACGTTACGTCCAGTCATGCCTGACTCTAGGGGGCGCTGCTCATCTCCGTCTCCTGGCCAAGGGAGCCAGCGTTTGTCCACAGACAGTCTCCATGGTCGTGTGGCTGGCATGACTAGACACCGAAGTGCACGGAACGCTGTTACCTGCCCACCAGGTATCTTTTTATCTACTTGCATTTTCATGCTTTATCTACTTGCATTTTCATGCTTTCGAACTGCAAGGTTGGCAGGAGCTGGGACGGCACACGGGAGCTCACCCCGTTGTGCAGATTCGAACCGGCAACCTTTCAATCAACCAAGCCCAGCAGCACAGCGGTTTAAACCACTGCACCACCTGCAGTCCCTCAGATATCTAAGCAGGCTAGCCTCCTTCACAGGGTTGTTGTTGCAAGGATAAAATATGAAGAATGCCTCACAAAAGTCACCTTGCACAAGGAAGAACAGTGGGGTAGCAATGCAATGTAATACTACCGCTAAAACGCTACATTCCTTTTTATTCCAACGGTGTTTTAATTGCTAATCAGTTTTAATGGTGTTTTAACTATGGGGTATGCCTTTTTATGAAGTTATAAGTTCTGCCAGTTGGGTGTTGAATGTTGGTTTTAATGTTTTATTATTATTTGTAATCTTTGTTTGTATATTGTATTTATGGTTTCATTGTTGTAACCCACCCCAGGGGCCATTTGGCTAATGGGGCAGGTTAGAAATTCAATAAATAAATAATAGTGAGAATAACATTCCTTTCAGATTCTGGAGAAAAACTTGTGTGTGTATTCAGGCTGAATAAGGACTTGTGCCTTTCCTAGGTTTGTTGGGACCCTGAGCTGCCGTGGAAAAGTTGTCTTTTCTTTTTCTGCCCAATGAAAGGCAGAGGCAGGGACTGCTAAGAAAATGGTGGGTGAAACTCAGACATTAAAACAGTGCCAGTGGCTGGAGAGAAATCCCAGGGTTCTTGACAACATTCTGACAATGGGGGAAGCGTAGCAGGAAAATGTCATCGAAGATAAGATTGAAGTCTGAGAAAAACACTCCTGCTGATTGACAGGTCACTGATGAAGAAAGAGGGGGAAAGAAGAAGCTATTCCAAAAGTGCTTGAGACACATCTGCCTCTTTAAAGCTCTTTCTCAAAACACACTGGGCAGTTTACAACAGCTCATATAAACAATGCAATAAAACAATATAAACCCTTAAAAACTAAAAGTAGCAGAAGCAAAACAAAACACAGTGAAAAGGGATGGGTACTCACTTTGGTCCCCTCGGCATCCATGTGTATCTTCACAAGCTATGTCATCAAGGGCCATCTTAGACGTGGCAAGGTTGGCACCTGGGAAGGATATTCCACAGATGGGGGCCACCACTGAGAAAGCCCCCCACTGTTGTCCTCTGAATCTCCCTTCCGCAGAAGTACAGAAGTGCAGACATGCTAAGATCCACCCCATTCTTTTGCTAATCATCAGCTGCCTTTTGCGCCATCATCCACTCATTGTCAGAATTGGATTTTGCGCAAATTCCACCCCCACGCCCACCCCCCATGCCTAAAGATGCATATGTCCATACTTTAACCTATGGAAGACATGCACATTTTTGAACAGGTTTCTTTAAAATATTTTCTGCTGTGACAAACGTTGCATAACATTATGGAATAAAGAACGGGGTGCAAGTCTGCAGAACCCATGCAATTCAAGAAGGGCGTCTCTGCTGTGGAATGCATGGGTCAGTTTCTTAGAAATTGAAGCTCATCTGAATGTCAGAGATTTCTGCAACATATCCATTGCTCTTCAGAATGACCTGAGACATATCTATTCATTTTTACAGAACTTCTGAATTGACATCTTTCCTTTGCTTTCAGTGGGTGTTGTCTTCAGAAGATCGTAACAATGTATTACCTTCTAGAATTCAATGATAACAATCTTGCCAGCCTAAGACCAGAGCTGAAGCTCTCTCATGGTGGTTTGTGGTCTTTAAAGTTGGGAAACTGGAAGCTAAGACTGATGACTATATAGGTGTTCCCAGGGAGCAGTAATGAAACCATTGGTGCTTACGTGGTTGGACAGCAACAGACTGGCACGGGTCAGCTTGCAAGAAGGTTCTGCTAAAAATGCCGTACAATGCAGATGCTTCATGAACCAATGCAGGACAACGGCACTTCGCTGGTCCTCAGGCATTCCATCTTCTCCATCTGGATTTGGGCCTCGAGACTCGGGAAAACTATGGAAACAGGGAACACACATTGTAAACAAACACCATTTCTGACATTGATCACAGTACACAGCCCTAGCTTGTAGTAGTCCATCCACCATGGGCCTTCCAGCCCCTTCCAACTCTGCTGCTCTATGCTTCTATGACTGATCTGACCCAAAGTAGCTTTTATGGTGGCCTTCAACTAGCCAGGGTGTTTTAATCATCTAAACTGAGACAGGTAAATAAACTGTCTCAAGTTACTACAGCCACACATTTCTTTCTCAGTGCAATGTTGAACTATTAATGCAAGGTTGACGTATTCAGCCCAGATTCATTGATTTTGTTTGTTCTTGGCATTTGAGTATGTATATATGGGAGAGAAAAGGCACCCAAGATAATTCATCAATCTTTGCACGGTTTGCAAAATCCAAGTATTTTCGGATGGGGATTGAGATGACTTTTAATGACGAGGCAGCTGAGGGATCTGTTGTGACTTTATTTCTGGAAAGAAGCCCGTAACACCTTTGCGAATGCTTCATGTAGGGCTTGGATACCCTCAACCCCACTCCTCTCTATTCATAACAGGATTGTGCCCTTGGTGCGGAGTTAGAATTAGTACCCTTTTTTCTGGATGGCAGTCCCTTCCCCTTCAACAGCCATAAGGTATTCCTGCGAAGTGGAGCCTCCAGATATCAAGATGGAAGAGCCAGAAGAGTTTATCCTGGGGCCACGTCTCCAGGTGTTCAGGAAGACCCTGAGAATAGGCAGTCTGGAAGTGCTGGGTGGGGAGCATGGGAGGGGGAGTCAGGAGAGCCTGGTCCAATCCTTGAGCCCATGATGCAGCATCAGGAGAGAAGAGCTGGCCAACCAGAAGGGCTGCTTAAATCCAGGAGGCTTCCCTGGTTCCGGGAGAGCCCTCCTAGAGGGGTGGGGTCCAGGATTACTCAGGAGGAGGGTTCTTGGACACCGTTCCCAGGTTGGGTCCAACAGACTGCTCTATGCATGCTCAGAGACTCTTTCTTCACTGGTTCTAGTTGACTAGATGTACATGGGAGAATAAAGAGCTTTGGCCAAAAGGTGGTGTGTTGTTTTGGAAGAGAGAAGGGGGAGACCTCACACCGGACAGGTGGCCCAGCTGGGGATTGTCTTGGAGAACAAGCTCACCTACATACTTCTCTTGTAGGGACTTCTCTTTTCTTCCACGTGTCTTTGTGGACTGTTCTAATTCCATTTGACAGGGGAAAATGGCTTTTGGGAGCAGAGGAAACAAAGAAAATGGAAAGAGAAGGGAACTTCAAGATGGGTCGGCAGCCCAACACTGTGTTCACAAGGAATGGGGGTGTCCCCTGTGAAAAGGCAGAAAGGGGCATGGTTCTTCTGGAAGGCAGCCAGCCTTTCAGGAAATTAGAGGACTGGTTCCCACAAAGACTGGTTCCCACAAAGCTTCGCACCCCAGTATCAGCCGGCCCTGACAGAACCACCCAGCTTGGTTCTTTGGACTGCCTGCCCAGGTGCCTGGCACCTCGCTCCTTTGCTGAGGTGACCCAGGAGCCGACGATGGGAAGCCTTTGCGACAGTGGCAGCAGCACCGGGAGTTAATGTGCAAATTAGGCCTTAGGGGGACACGGTTCTCCGGCATGTGCCACGCGAGACTTTGCAACTAATCAGCAGGTTGCTTGGCTGCAAATCGCTCCTTTAATTTTCAATTTTCTCCCTTCCTAGGAGGTCAACTCACTCATTTAAGGAAAATTTTGCTGAAACCCAGGGGCACTAACACACACACACACACACACACACACCGGGGGGGTGGGTGAGAATTCCTGTTTTTGATGGAAATCAAATCCTTTATTAAATTATTAGTCAGACGTGTGTGTGTGTCTTAAATATACATAAAATATAATGTCTAATACATACATATAGACACACACACACACACACACTAGTCAATATACATACATACATATATATATATATGGAAGAGTAAACAATTATTTAGGGCATTTTAGTTACATGGGAAAAGCTTGAGGAGAAATGTGGGAATCGTCAATGTCCATCAAGCACCTCGACCATGGGGTATGGGACACAGGTGGGCAGCTGGCCTCCTTCCAGATGTGCTTGCACTACAAATCCTATCAGCCTTGGCCAGCACTGGGATAAGGGGAGGACTGCTGAAGGAAGAAGGGAGCAGCAGCCCAGTAACATCTGTGGAGGGACCACACTAAACGGAATTCACTCCCCAGAGAGGTTCTCCAGGCTAAAAATTTATTTTCCCAATATTTTAAGCTTTGGTTGTCATTTTAATATGGCTATTATAGCTAGAAATTAATTAGGATGCTGCGTTTTATGATGTTTTATTCTGCTTTACCACCAAACCATCCCAAGACCTCAGTAGCGGACAGTATAAACAAGTTCTAGAGAAATAAAATAATAAATAAATTGCCCAGCCCCGTTTTAGGATGCCGAGAAAAACCGTGTGGGGGTCTTCACATGTGGGAAGAGCGCCCCAGAAAGACCACAGCCAGTGACAAAGGGCCGTCCCAGCCCGATCTCAACACGGTTTTAGGCCAGCCTGCCCCACTGCTAGGCAAAGTGAGGCAGCGGTCCCAGGAAGCCACAGCTAAGGCTCACAAAG
This sequence comes from Varanus salvator macromaculatus, assembly GCA_023646645.1. Lineage (NCBI taxonomy): Eukaryota > Metazoa > Chordata > Lepidosauria > Squamata > Varanidae > Varanus > Varanus salvator. The sequence continues at coordinate 10,721,617 of JAIXND010000773.1, forward strand.
CAGCACAGCTGCGCTAGGAAACAGAGCTGTGAGCAGCAGGTGTCGTTGCGTGAGGAGGGAATCCATCGCGATCCCTCAGCTGAGCTGCTCAGCCTCTGACCCCCTTCCATTCAGCCCCGAGCACAGCTTGGCCTTGGGCAGCCCAGCAGGGGCTGGGTCCACAAGAACACAGCACCCCTCTTTTGCTTGTGTGAACTGTGCCTTTGCTAGTGCCACCCATGCTCCGGAAGAAGGTTGCTGGGTTGTGCAATGGCAGGCTGTGTATTTTGTAGCAGACCCGCATTTTCCTGAATCATGCAGCTTCTACACGTGTTCTCACTTGCTTGCACGCACTCTGGGCACTTGTGAAAATTTGCATCTGTTCTAATGTGTATTCAAGCTAACCTGCTCCTGCCCTTGGGATGCCAAGATCAGCCAGGAACTGGCTCTTCTGGCCCTCGTTGGTCTTCTTTTCTCCACTGAGTCACTTCCCACTCCATCCATCCAGGATCTCCGTGGCAAACCAAGCACTTTTCTCCTTCGTCCCTCTCAGAAATCAGAAGAGGAGCCAACTCAGTGCCGACACATTGCCCTTTTTTCCCTTCTCTCCAAGTGACAGCACAAGGGCTCATGGCCCCCAACCCCTGCCAATCCATCCATAATCCCAGGAAGAAGAGCAGGCCCCAATTCAATTTTGAAACCAAAAGGCCACAGCGAGCCTTCATCAGGGAGGTCCTCTGAGCCCTGCATTTCTTCGGCCTCCTTGTCCGTCCCTTCCCCTCATCCACCAAGTTCTCCCGGTGTGTCCCAGCAAGTCCCGCACAAGGTAAAAGGCCTGCATCTCGCAAGCCGAACTTGGCTGGCGTGCCCTCGGAGCCTCATCTCCAAAGGATGTTATTTCACTGCTGCTCCTTAGATAATGTAACCGAGTCATTCAATTGAGCATAAAATAGAAATTTGGCTTCTTATCTGCCTAGGAACCAGCTTTAGTATTTTCTTTCTGCAAAATACATTTTTCACTATCTTATCTCCTAATAAACAAACCCAGCTCGGCAGGCTGCAGGGGGAAAAAAAGGCTCAGAAGACATTTAAGAGTCATATTTCCTTCTTGTCGGCTTTTTTCCTCAACTCTCCACCCCACCACCATTTCAGTGGAAAAACCTGTGTTTTAAAAAGATCTCTCTTCTCCTCCTTCTCCTTCTCCTTCTCCTTCTCCTTCTCCTTCTCCTTCTCCTATTTCTCCTCCTTGACCATCCAATTTGTATCCCATCTTCCTTTTGGTAAAGGTACATCTATTTTTCATAGAAACAGAGCAAGTCAGAAGGGGTCTCCCAGGTCATCTAGTCTGATCTCCGGAATCAACCGGCTCCGCTCATGACATGCCCACCATGATAGAAATTTTCATATGGCTCTTTCACATTTGGAGAGAGTATTTTTGTCCCTCTACATCAGCTTTGTTTCCTTTGTTGGGAAAACCCTGCTAGAATCACGCCCTGTGTACCTCGCCCCTATGCTACATCCTTGCTCCTCTTGGCTTCAGGGAAGGCCAAAGGAAAGGCCAGACTCCCCTGACCTGATCCTCCTACACGTCGCACACAACACAAAAACCTAAACATGTCAGCAAAAGGTCGGCAATTAATTTTTAAACTTTTCTATCTCACTTAGAGTGACACGAAAAGCATTAACCGTAGCATTAAATCTCTGGCACAGAAATGAATTAGAATATGTGGCACGTTATGCACTAAAAATGTTCAACATGTGTGGAGATAAATCGGCTCTTCTTGGGAAGCAGGAAAGAACGGATGCGAGGCAGCACACACGATCCAGTGGTTAGCTGATTATTCAAATAGGGAACAACGCTGACTGCAAATTCAGCCACTGAGTGAGAAGAAACAAATTCTAGAAATTGCATTCAAACACAAAAAAGGACTGCAGGAGGAGTATTTTTTCAGGATGCACAGATTACATTAAATCTATTCTGCCTGCATTTCATGGGTTGCCAACCACTTTCTGTTCTGTTCTGCACCAAAAGAATCCGATTTGGCTCTTCTGCCTCTATGCAAATCCACACTTCCAAAAGTTTGCACAACTATCCCCAAAATGTTCATATTCATGCCTTAGTCTAGGAGGAAAATGTGCATTTCCAGTCAGTGGATTGTTGTTGTTGTTGCTTTTGCTAGGCCAAAGAATGCCCAGGGTGCAGTGTTGCAGAATCTGTGGGACGCAGGACAAGTCAGGCCACTGCAGGTTCTGTGGCATGGATGCATGGAAACCTGCACTTGTTTGACTCCTGCTCAGTTTCCTTGGCTTGCTCAAGCCACACAAATCGGGGCTGAAAGTGTAGCAGGAGGAGGGTGTGCATGCAAGTGTCGGTTCCCAGTGTGCTACCAGGCCAGGCTCTTCTGCACTGAGCAAGAAAGGCTGCAAGGCTGGCATGCGCAGGTGGCAAATTCAGCTTCATCACCCATCATCCCTGGGATCCCTGCTTACACAGCCAAAGATGCCTACAACGTTGCTGCAGAGTGAGTCCCTGAGCATGCACAGAGCAGTTTAGAAACATAGAACCAGAGCAAGCCAGAAGGGGTCTCCCGGGCCATCTAGTCTGACCTCCGGCACCAGCCGGCTCCGCTCATGACATGCCCACCATGTGCACGTGCAGCCTGTCCTTGAACACCCTCACCGACAGGGCCTCAACGACCTCCCGGGGAAGCCCATTCCACGCCCTCGGGGTCCTGACTGTCAGGAAGAGCTTCCTGGCATCCAAATTGAACCTTGGCTCCCTGAGCTTGGCTCTGTTGGAGCGCGTCCTGCCTTCCTCTGCAGGGGAAACGGGTCTCAACCCACCTCTGTCTGTTGAACCCAATCCAGCGTTCATTCCTTGGAAGCCGCCCCAGGGGTATGCTTGGGCCCCATCCTTTCAGGAGGGGCCTTTCGGAAAGGAGGATGCACCCTGTTCACCTGGTGATCGTCTAATAGGGCCTTCCTTCTCCGCTCACAGAGCCTCAAGGATCGAGCGTTGCACCCACCTCTGAGAAGCTCTCCTGACAAGCCCCTTCCCATGAACCATTCACCTTAGTTAGCCCCAAGGGCAGCCTTTGCACCTGGGGAGTCTGGCCGGGAGGTAAGAGCCTCCCCGTCTCTCATCTCTGCATCTGAATCTGGCCCACAGTTCTGCTCTTCCTCTTCCTCAGGAGTCCAACTAGAAGGAAAATATACACTTAGAGCATCTCTCTTTCTCTCTCCCAGCACAAAGGCCTTTTCAGATGCCCGCTGACCCACCATCCCTGAGAGCAGGGCTTGCATGCATCGAATCACCTTTTCCATCCAGATGAGCGCAGGCTGAACACCTCCTGTGCCCGGAACGCCATCTTTTTACGAATTAATTTTATATGCATCATAGGAGACAAACATATCCTGGTGCAAGACCCTACCGAGAGGTTGGCTTGTTTGTTTGCTTGCTGCCTAATTAGATGCGGCGCTGCTGATGTTTGCTTTAATGAACGGAACGAGGCCTATGATAATATTGCCTGCACAATTGACATGGTTCTCTTGCAGACGTTACACTTTATAATGAAAATACTGTATATAATTAGGCTCTAATAGGAAGAAAATAGCGATCAGGCAGCATTAGCTGAAGAGAAGCCATCAAGCAAATAAAGGGTTCAAAACTGTATGTCCCACAACGGTTAAGAAGTCGGGCTTTAATGTGTGCTATTAAGCTGTTACCTAAAAAGAAAAAAATCGGGAGGGGACAAAGCCAGGGGTCTTGCATGTTGCAGTTCATTCAGACAGTTACCTGACTCTGAGGAGCAGGTGATGGGTCGATGGTGTGGAAGTTCCAAGGCTCCCCAGGGAAGATTCTCTTGCAGGGTGTGAAAACGAGCTCACCGTGTTAGGCATTTCAGAACCGGGTGGGGAGAAGATGGAAGGCGAGTTCCTTGACCCTGTCAGAAGATGACAAGAGGAGCAAGTGAATCAGTTAAGAAATGTCCCACATTCCTGCCATCTGGCCCTCATGCACCAAGAGACACCCTGAGAGTGGAGTCAAGAAATCAGGGCAGGAGAGGATGGCTGGGTTCAGACAACGTGGGAAGCCCTGAAGAGTTTTCGCGGTATGTTTCCTGAACCGGGTCAAGGGGGATGCCACAAGGCAGCAGGTGGCTGTCTTGACTCAACACCCGACTTCTTCTAGCATCCTGCCTGAGTGGATCAAACTCCCCAATGCAGGCATTCAGTTCTGAACAGGTAGGGGACACTGGACAGGTAACCAGGTACCAAGGTTAAGATTTTCTGAGCTGCGCAAACAGCCGTTTTACCAGCATACTCTCACCTGACCAATGGAGAGATCTTGAAATTCTGTTTTATGACCCTGGTGACACCAACATGTATCAGATGAGTGGCATGGTCACAACTTTGAAAAATATGCTTGGGTGCACGGCCGTCCATGGGAAGAGAAGGCATATTTCTCAAAAATGCATGTAACTGATACATACAGTTGCAACAATTCTCCCCAAAATATCCATGGATTTTTACATGGAAAGAAAATAAAGCAGCTTGAGCTGATACGTTTGGAGATCCTCAATCGCCCCTACTAGTTTGAGCAAAGACACCAGCTGGTTAGCTTCCCAGGACAAAAGACCCTGGATTAAAATGTGTCGTAATTTTATTAATGGACCTGATCTACAATGGTAGCTTAATTTCTATTGAAATCTACCCCCACCCCCACCCACCCCAATGGAGGTGACAATCTTCTTGAGATGGTTTGATGGAGGCCATTAACCTCCCACTTCTTTCCAGTGCCCGGGTGACTTTACCCCAGTTCTGAAACCCAAGACATATTCATTCAGTTCCTGGCTTTTCCATATCCCATACTAAACACAGTTGAGAATTTCAAGCAGTTAGGGCTTGCTTTTGTTTTGATAAGAATATATCAACATTCACAAATTTCTTCATAAAATATTCCATAGCTGGAGAGCAAACTGAAATACTACTGATCTGTTTTTTGTTGTTGTTGTTGTCATTGTTCACAACAAAGGCCAAGAAAATCATGATTCCAAATTCAGAGAAGAAAAGAAGAGCCGGAGAGCATCTGAGCCAGTTCAAAGTTTGCAGTCCAATTATGTTCTGTCTTGCAGGCACTCAGCGGGTGCAGACTGCAAGTACAAGAACCTCTAATCTCTTATGAGCCTTTTCAGATCAGTGAAATCGGTATCGAAATCCTATGGTGTTCTAACACCAGAGTTCAAACAAAATGGCGCACCAGCTCAAGCAACCGTCAAGTCTATGAAGTGGTTTGATTTTCCAAAGGGAAGAATGAGGCAAAACTGGAACAAATGAAATTGGGAAGATAGCGGCCAGCCCTGCCCTTGGGGAGAGTGAGAACATCACCTTCCGCATCAGATGCTGGGTGCCACAAGGGAGCCAGAACTGAGGGTTCCGCATCAGGCTAGCTAAAAAGTGTATTCCATTCATTTAAGAAATAAACAACTTACTTAAAGTCCCACATTTCTTCTCAAACTGGAGGGGGATGGTTTTTGTTGCTGTGCTAATTTGAATGTAGGAAAATCAATACCAAGAGAGTCATACATGGCCCAGGGCTTTGAATGCTTGGTTTTCAGAAGTCCGTACTGAACTGCTGTTTGTTTATCCTTCTTGGTGGTCCTGAATTAGGTTTGGTACCTCCTTCCCCCTGATGGCTCCTCACTTATATCAGCCAGGAGCCAGGCAGAAAGCCATCTCCTCCATGCCACAGAGCTATCAAATTTGACCAGTGCGCATGGCTAAGAGATGTGTTTCAGTTCATTGTTGAATTTATCAACATTCGCAAATGGCTCTCTATTCAGGATGGAAAGAACTGGATTTTTTTAAAAAATCCAAACGTAAGGGAAAGCGAAGCTGGCATTTGTCCATCCCTCATTCCAGGCCTACTCTGTCCCCTCTAAGATAACTTGTAGCCCTTCGATACAAAACACAAGAAGGGGACAGGTGGAAGCATGCCATGCTGTGCTTTAGCTCAGGAGGCAAAATATCTTGGACTGCTCTTGCTATGGGTGCGTTGGATCGTTCCTGTACTTTTCAAACTCTGCAGTATCTACTTTGAGGTGTAGTGACCAGAACTGTACACAGGGTCACACCGTACATTTGTATAAGGTGATATACCAATATAAAATTTTGTATATGCAGTGAAAACTCCACATCCAGCAAGAAATGGAGAGTCCCAGAAAGGCAGAGTGTTTCTTTCAAATATAAAAGTGTGAAACACACTGCAGTCGGATGATTTGCACGAGGAGTTGGGATTGCTCACTAGTGAGCTTGGATGCACAGTTTTAAAATCCCAACTTCCAGAATGCAATGCTTGCCTTAGATCCAGGCAACCTCCCCCGTCTCTGAGCAAAAAGAGGAAGGGGAACTGACACCAAAGCAATCATAAAGGCAAAGACAATCAAATCATAATCTACCCTGGAACAGGATGAAGTTCGGTTCCCTGGCTTATCTCCTGCCCCTTCTGAAAACCTTTGGCAAGGGATTATCTTGATGCATAATCATGGCATGGAAAGTTTTACATTTTTATTATAATCCAATCCCTGAACTCTTGGAGCAGAGTGGTTGGGCTCTACACCAAACAGATGTTGCTTTCATCTTCCCTGGGGATATTCTAACTGAAGTGGTAAATGCAAAAGAGAGCTTTTTCGCTGCAAGTTTTTGCAGCAAACTTGCCATATTTGTGAGCAGATCTGATTGGAAATACGAGAGTGCTTTGCAGTCTCGATTCACCAGCTAAGGATGGAGAAGATCAGGCAGAGCTGAACTGGTGGGATACTAGTGATATATATTTCCCAACGGGGTTGCTACAGGACTCCCCAAATCGCTGTTCCGTGTCCCTACAACTCATTGTCTAGCATTGTTTAGGTTGACCAGTGTTTCGGTTAGCCAAGGATCTCAGTTTTGGGGGAATCTTTGGGAAGGAGTGACACTTTGGGAAAGGGAATGGGACAATCAGGTGTGCATGTGGGGAGGGAGAGGATCCTAAACAGAACAGAATACCCTGGTAATCCCATCAGATTTCCCATTTTTTTGCATGCAAATCCCCATTTCCGACCAGAAACCAATGTGTCTCCTCCCCCACTGCAATGTTTTTGTCTTTGCCTGGAAGCCCCAGGGCCTCAACACAAGAAAACTCAATCCATTTAAAAAGAAAAACTCCCATGTTTGACAGAATGCAAAGACTTATTCCATTATCCATTAATCTCCGGCAATCCTCCGAGCTTTTATCTGTTAAGACGGAAGCAGAAAGCTGCATGGCTTCACTGTACTTTAGAGTTGTTATTACTTTTCATAATTTTCTCCCAAAGAACCTGCTCATAAACCAATCTCCCAGCTTCCTAACATGATGACAATCAAGCTGAAATGCTGCCAGGTTCCCCATAGCAGTTTTCCCTTCTGTTGATGTAGGTCCAGCCAGCCCCACATTCCCATTCCAAGCATTTGCTCCCCAAATCATCTCCCCCTTTGCCCAGTGAGCCCCTGTGGAGTTCCTCACCTGCGCGGGCTCCCAGGTGACGCACACCTGAAGTTTTGCAGACTTACTTTTTATAGTATGCTGAAGGGTCAGAATGAGAGATTGTATCCTTGGCAGCCCCTGCCAACTGTACGTATGAGTCATCAGCACCCTAAAAGATGGGGAATACATGCCTCAAGAGAAGTGAAAAACAAAAAGATCTTGGAATAATTGTGGCCAATAGGCTAAACATGAGCCAACAATGCATTGTAGCCACCAAAAGCCCAAATGCTATTTTGGGATGCATTACCAGAAGTATGACTTCCAAATCATGAGAAGTAGTACTTCCTCTATGCTCCTCACTAGTCAGACCTCACCTGGAATACTGTGTCCAGTTCTGGGCACCAAGATTTAAGAAAGATGCAGGTAAATTAGAAAGGGGCCAGCGGAAGGCAACAACAATGATCCAGGGTTTGGAAATATGGTCCTGTGAGGAGAGACTGAGAGAACTGGGCATGTTCAGCCTTGAGAAGAGGAGACTGAGGGGGGACAGGAGATCCCTCTAGAAGTCCCTCAAAGGCTGTCACATAGAGGAAGGTCAAGATCTCTTCTTGCTGATGCCAGTGTAGGGCACAGAATAATCAATTCAAGTTGTGGCAACTCAGATTCAGGCTGGACATCAGGAAAAGCTTCCTCACTGTCAGAGCAATACGACAGTGGAACCAGCTGCCTGGAGAGGTGGGGGGCTCTCCCACACTGGAGACATTCAAGAAGAAACTGGACAGCCCTCTGAGTGGGATGGTGTGAACTGTTGTCGTGCAACAGCAGAGGGTTGGACCTGATGACCTTCATGGCCCCTTCCAACTCCACTATTCTATGATTTGATGAAAAGGCTTAGGGCCAAGTTTCCTGTAGGATCATCTGCTCCCAGAGCTGCTTGCCTGGACCCCAAGAAGGCCTTCAGCACTCCTACTAAAAGAGGGTCTTTTTCATCGTGGCACCCAGCTGCGGAAAAAGTTCCCAGAAACTCTTGCCTGACATTTCTATTGTGCTCTTTCAAGACAGTCCAATTTTCCCAGGCATTTTAGTCTTCCCACTTCTGTTTCTTTTAAATAAGTTGCTGTATTTTAAATCTTTGGATTGCCGCTAGGTTTTCCCTCGTTTTTTAATTTCTATGTTATATTGTAGTTTTAAACTTTTATATTTCTATACTATGTTTTATGTTGCATATTATGGTTTTAATTGTTATGAACGGCATCAGTGATTGGGCAAAATAGAAATCTGATAAATAAATAAATTTCTCACCTGTTCCCATTGGCTACAGCCACAGTTAAAGGAGAAATTCTGGATTTAAGTAGGAGCAGGCAATGTTCCCCCAGGGATTCATGGAAAGACGGCGATGCTATAAAGGAGAATTGAACACAATGCCACTTGCATTCGAATCTCCTAAAAATTGACGGAGAAAGGAGACAAATCTCCTGGCAAGATGGAGCGGAGCTTCTGCCATTCACCTTCCCTGGGTAATGAGATGCAATGGAACATTAAAACAAACAAACAGCTTTGGGTGTTTACAACAAATGTTTAAGGGAGGGAGCCGCACCAGAGGTGCTCCGTGGAACATCTGGAGTGCCGGAGAAGCGTTCGCAGATGTATCACATTCAGGCAGGCCTATAAAACCTCCAGTAATGAAAGTCGGAGAGAGGACTTTGTGTAAATGGTAGATTTATAGATATTAAAAGATATATTAGATAGATAGATGTGCAATCTTGGCGCTTCCCAAGCCTCCGCTCCAAGATGCTTCTGCAGCAAAAGTCTGTGCATTTCCCAACTCTGCAAATGTTTCCAGTCTCTTTCTCTCTCTGTGTGTCTCACCATCAAGTGCATCTACTGGGTACACTTATTTGCAGGGGAGTCAGAAATCCAGGGAGAGAGAATATGTCCCAGGGGACTAGCTTTACTCTTTTGGAACCAGAATTCATTGGGGGCCAGATTTCCCTTAGTGCTTTCTTCAGGGATATCCTTAAAACAGCCTTCAGATGGTGCTGGAAAAACAGTCTCAAACATTCAATAGCAAGTTATGAATAGGAGAGAAGAGCAGTGGCATAGCATTGCAACTCCTTCCCAAGCCTCTGATTGTTGTTGTTGTTGTTAGTTGCGAAGTCGTGTCCGACCCATCGTGACCTCATGGACAACACTCCTCCAGGCCTTCCTGTCCTCCGCCATCCCCCAGAGTCCACTCACGCTCACACCAACTGCTTCAGTGACTCCATCTAGCCACCTCATCCTCTGCCGTCCCCTTCTTCTTTTGCCCTCAATTGTTCCCAGCATCAGGCTCTTCCTTCTCATTAGGTGACCAAAGTATTTGAGTTTCATCTTCACTGTCTGGCTTTCTAAAGAGCAGTCAGGGTTGATCTCCTCTAGGACTGACCGGTTTGATCGCCTTGCGGTCCAAGGGACTCGCAGGAGTCTCCTCCAGCACCACAACTCAAAGGCCTCAATCCTTTTGCGCTCGGCCTTCCTTATTGTCCAGCTTTCACAGCCATACACTGCAACTGGGAAAACCATAGCCTTGACTATACGCACTTTTGTTGGCAGGGTGATGTCTCTGCTTTTCAGTATGCTGTCTAGATTTGCCATAGCTCTCCTCCCCAGGAGCAAGTGTCTTTTAATTTCTGGGCTGCAGTTCCCGTCTGCAGTGATCTTGGAGCCCAGGAAAATAAAATCTGTCACTACCTCCATTTCTTCCCCATCTGTTTGTCAGGAAGTGAGGGGATCGGATGCCATGATCTTAGTTTTCTTAATATTGAGTTTCAAGCCAACTTTTGCACTCTCCTCCTTCACTCGCATCAAGAGGCTCTTTAGTTCCTCTTCGCTTTCTGCCATGAGAGTGGTATCATCTGCATATCTGAGGTTGTTGATATTTCTCCCGGCAATCTTGATTCCAACTGGCGATTCATCTAGCCCTGCCTTTCTCATGATATGCTCTGCATATAAGTTAAATAAGCAGGGTGACCCCCTCAGCCTTGCCGAACTCCTCTCTCAATTTTGAACCAAGCCTCTGATTAAATACATTTAAAATCGCATATTGCAGTTATATCTGGCAGAAGATTTGTGCTGGTTAATCTGCAGTCACCAATTGGTGTGCAAATGGGAAAGAACCGCTTTATCAGGAAACACACGTGCAACTGACATTTTATGAGTATGATGGGCCTTCTTTGTGGTAGCCCCCGAATTACAGAATGATCTCCCTTCTGAGGCCCTCCTGGCACGGACATTACTATCTTTCCAGTGCCAAGCTAAGGCCATCCACTTTCCTGACACATTTACCAGTTGTTTTTCTGCTAGCCTAGAAAAATGGTTTTAGCTGTTTAGCTTTATTTATAGGATTTCGCTGTTATCATTATGTATTGGATGCAGTGTGTTGCGTGTTGGTTCTTGTATACGATTGCTTTGTTTTTTGGTTTTTCGGTTTTCTGTAAGCCGTCCAGAGACTTTAGTATTGGACAGCATATAAAAACTTTAAATAAATAAATGTAAATAAAACTCCATGGGGATTTTGAATGCTGTTTTATGTAATTGTAAGGTGTTTTCGTGCTTTATTCTATATTGTGTATCACTGTTGTTCACTGCCCAGAGAGTTTCAGTCATAGGTGGTATTGCCATTAAATAAATAAAAATCTGTCTATTACTTTACATTACAATCCCACCTTGTTTTTTTTTCCTTTTGTGAGAGGAAATACTCCTTTCCCATCTCATTTTATCTCCTCAACAACAACCCTGCGAGATAGGTTAGGCAGAGAGAGAGTGACTAGCCCAACATGGCTGTGCAGGGGCTAGGACCTGACTCCCCAAAGTCCCCAGTCCAGCAATCTCCCCACCACACCCCACTGGCTCCCATTTATATGCGCTAATCTAGCGAAATGCTCACATTAGGATTAGCTTGCTTGATGCTCTGCGATCCACAGGCCATTTTGAGCTGCCCCCTTCTTGTGCCGGGTCACTCCTGGGGAGACGACGCAAGGCATTGCTGCTTCTATCTCAACGGACGGCTCCCTTGGACCAACCACAAGGCAGCTCGCTCTCCCTCACTCTTTGCCTTTCCAAGACAACTTTCATCTCTCCCTGCTATCATGATTTGCTTGTGCAATTTTCACCTGCAGAAGCCCAGTTCCAGTGAGGATAGAAGTGCTGAGCTTGGGCAGGAAGCACTAACCCCAGCTGCAACCCCACGCCCAAGCCCAACCCTCCACAAAGAACGATCCTGCAAAAAGACCGCAAGACCGGGGCTTTCTGGAGCGACTCCCCATGTGGAGCTAGCCCAAAGGCTCAGGGATCTGATACATTCCTTTCCGAATCCAACCAAACGTTTCCCCCAGAGTGAGCCCCTTTGCAGAGACGCTCCGCTGGTGCCACACTTTACACTTGATGGAGGATAGCTGAGCCTTTTAAAAATTATTTTTACAAAAGCTAAATCAAAGCCCCTTTTAAAAAGGGAATTAACGAAACCCAGCAGCACCCTCCAAGGTAGGTCAGCAGAGCCAGCAGATCAAGAAAGCTGAAGAGCATCGGATGTTGAAAGGGAACTCGTGGCGCCTTCAGCAGCAGGCGCCTTTGCTAAGCAAGCTGGGAAGGTCATGTTTTGGCTCCGAAGAATTTAGCATGAGTTCTGCCGCTGAATTAAGAGGAGCGGAGGGCAGGCGAGTCTCAGCTGCCCACCTGTGTCCAAAGCATGCACAGAACGCAGGTGAGGAAATCCATGTTCTGCTCCAGACGGGAATCCTGGGACCATCCTGACCCATGATCAGGTGGTGTGGGAGTTGTAGTCCATAGCATTCATGGGAGGCTGAGTTGTCCTTGCAGAAGAGATGTACTGAGGCTCAAATGTTTGTGGACTGTCTCCCTGGCTAGATCTGTGCGTAAATGGCTAATGGACACGCCACCTCCTATTTGTGAGAATTTGGGAGCACAACCTTTTTTTTAACAACTTGAAAAGACTTTGTAGAGAACTTCATCTGGGATTTCACCAGGAAAAAGTCAGCATGGAGTTCAGAGAATACACTGGAATGCACGTGAAGACATACCCTTGAGAATACATTTGAAGAAATGTCTGATTTTCTTCCCAAAGTGATCCATGTCACGTGGGTGTGACCCCTTTCAGAATATCATGGGGTGTATTGCAGGGATAAAAGGGGCCAGATGTCAACCGCTGCAAATTTAGAGCCAGGTTACACATTTCCTTCCTCCCTCCCTCCCTCCCTCCCTCCCTCCCTCCCTCCCTCCCTCCATCTTTCTCATTCTCTCGCTCTTCTGTCTTATACTTATATCACACCTTTTTTTCCTTCCTAGGAACTCAAGGCAGCTTACCGAATTCTCCTCCTCCATCTTCTCCCCACGACAACCTCCCTGTGAGGTAAGTTGGGCTGAGAGCCTGGGACTGGCCCAAAGTCACCCAGTGAGTGGCTGAGTGGGGACCAGAACCCAGATCTTCTGAGCCCAGCCTTGCGCTCTTAACCATGACACCACTGGCTCTCTCATCCCGTTATATAGCCGCACATTTGGGGCCCTTCTCATCCCAGGACTTTGCTTCCCGTCTCCTCATTCACTTCTGAGCTTGCAAAATGTAACATATGAATGGTTGATCGGACTAGTAAATGAGTGAGCTCTAAGAATGAGACAATGCTATGCAAATCTCAGCCAGCCTTACCTTCCTTAAGATATTTCTCCCTTCTTTCACCTATATTTTTTCCCTTTGTCAGCTTCAATTTGTAGTGTTTGTAATTCAAGTAGAAAATTGATTTTTGAAAACACTCCATCCTTCTTCGGTCCTCCTTAGATAAGACCATGCATTAATTATGCACCAATATTGATATTCGTGGCCGGGTGTCAGGGAAGGTCTACTGCCACTGTATTCAACTAGTCCTACTCTCTGGCTCATTGGTTTCTTGGTTGTTTTAGAAACATTGTAGACTATTGTTCTGAGTACCATAATCTGGGCATCAGCGTGATGTGGCATGATTGCCTCCAGCAGTCCAGGATCCGGTCCCACACAGCTATGAAGCTCCCCAGGCGACCAACCAGTCACAGCCTCTCAGCCCAGGCTACCTCGCAGGGTTACTGTGATAAGGATAAAATGGAGAGGAGCCACCTCGGATCCTTTGCAAGAGGTCAACAGTATTTGGCACCCGATGTCAACCGGCAGATCTCAGGGTTTAATATAAAGAAGAATAGATCCTGCAGGGCTGAAGTTCAGCAGTGTGATTTTGAAAAGAGGCCACACCAAGGAAAAGGAGGTCGTCCTACAGGACAAAGTTATTCTCATCCCACTGCTGAAGACGAAAAAAGATGGCCTTCTTTTCCCAGAAGATTCTCTCACCTCTATCCTACATGACATGCCCTGAGTTGAGTTAATGCTGGGTTTGGCTTCCTCCTTTTCTGACCCATGCAAAGGTCTTTTGCAAAAACATGCCTATGAATTCACTGGAGAAGTTAAGCCCAAGGAGGTCCTGTTGACTTTAAACTTTTGAGATTCTTACATCTGTCTCAAGCTGCAACAGCAAAGACAAACAGGTCCAGGGGACTGTGGCACATGGCAAGGACAACAAGCCAAGCCCTCCTGCTTAGAAGAGGCCATCTTGGATCCTACGCTTCAGGTTGCACAAGAAAGATGTCAGACTACACATCTTGAGGCAAGGCATGGTTGTTGACACCTACCATTCCTTGTTGACAAGAGACAGTTCTTCTCCAATTGTCCCCGTTTCATCCTTAATTTTGCCTCATTCAATGTTGGTTGCTGTGAGTTGCTAGGAACATCTGAAGCTGCACTGCCTCATACTCTGCTCGTTGGCTTTCTGGAGGCATCTGCTGGCTACTGTCAGGAACAAGGGGTAGGTCAGATGGCCATATGAGAGAGTAGGATGTGCAGCCTCTGGCAATCTCCTCCTCCAGGAATTGGTCCCCTGTTAAACCATCCAAATTGGTGGCCCTCAAGACACCTTGAAGATTGGAATGCCGCAAGTTAATTAGCACAGCATGAAGAAGAGCCAGTGTGGCGTCGTGGTGAAGAGTGCGGGACTGGGACTTAGGCGATCCGGGTTCTGGTCCCCGCTCAGCCATGGAGCCAACTGGGTGACTTGGGGCCAGTCACAGACTCTCAGCCCAACCTTCCTCACAGGGTTGTTGTTGTTGTGGAGATAAGATGGAGGAGGAGAATGATGTAAGCTGTCTTGAGCCCTTGGTAGGAAAAAGGCAGGATAGAGATAGAGAGAGAGAGAGATAAGAAGTGCTTCCTTTAATCTCCCATCCATTAGCTTAATGGGAGGACCCCCGGTTCTAGTATTCTGAGAATCCTTTCGTACTCACTTGCTCCAGGCATAATTTTCTACACCTATATCTTGTCTCCCTTCACTTGTCTTTTTTGTAGGCTAAACCATCTCAGCTCTTCTAACTTTTCTTCACAGGAAGTTCTCCCAGCTCTTTGATATATTTAGTTGCCTTTTTCCTACACTTTTTCCAACCTTGCAATATCCTTTTTTTAAAAAAAAGAAAGATACGGTGACCAGTACCAGTATTCTAAATTTGCTTGTACCATGAATAAGGGGAGTATGATATGGACAGATTTATGTTTGCTTTATTCCCTAATGATGTCTATGAGTTTACAAGAGCTGAGCCGGGAGACAAGGATAGGACATCTTGGGGGCGTCCTTTCATAGGGTGGTCATAAGTCAGAGATGATTTGATGGCACGGAGTAGAAGCAATTTATGCCTAACACATTGCCTGCCTGTTTCACAGCCGATGCGCACGGGGTGATCTTTTTCCTTGAGCTGTCTGCCACACCCCCAAGAGCTGTTTTCGGTCAGTCACTGCCGGCTCAGATCCCATCAGCTTAAATGTGCGAGGGGAATGTGTTTTTCCCTTGTTCTGTTGAACGGTGTCTGCTCCCTCAATGTGCATTCTCCCAGTTTGGAGAGGTACTTTTGGAGCTCTTCACAACCATGGTAAATAGCATGGTGTCATCAGCAAACTTGGCTGCTTCTCCACTCACTCCTAAATCCAGATTCTTTATGGATAAGTTGTAAAACTTTGGTCCTAATACAGATTTACTGTTTAAATCCGTCTACTGGGAAAAGCTACCTTTATTCTTATTCTGCTTTGTGTTCTTTAACCAGTTACTGACTCATGAGAAGACCTCTCCTCTTATTCCATGATTGCTAAAATTGCTCAGAAGCATTTGCCAAAAGCCTTTTGGAAGTCTACGTAAGAACTGTCTGATCATCTCAAAGAACTCTAAAGGTCAGTGAGACAGGATTTGCTTGTTTGGTTGGTTGGTTTGAAACTTTTCTATATCATCCCATACTTAAAATTCTTGGGATGGTTTACAGCAAATTAGTCTAAAAAAAAAAATAAGAATAACAATTGCCCAACATCCAATGTTAAAACATAAGCCCACCACTAAGACAAATTCATAATTAAAATACTGGGACGATCAAAAGGTTTTCACCTGATGCTGAAAAGGACAGGAGCACTGGGGCCAGGAGAACCTCTCTGGGGAGCATGTTCCACAATCGGGGTGCCACCACAGAGAAGGCCCTCCTCCGAATAGTCGCCCATCTCTTTCAAGGACAGCTCCTGGAGGAGGGCCTCTGACTTAGATCTCAAGGGGCAGGGGAGAAGGCACTGCTTCAGGTATCCAGGACCCAAGCTGACTTTCCCTTGCATAACCCATGTTGATCTTTCTTTACAAGGGTTGTCCTTCTCTAAGCTTACTAATTATAGTCAGACTTAGTCATACTCAGAGTAGACCCATCTATATCCCACTGATTTCCATTTATTCTAAGTATGACTTATCTGCGTCAAACCTGGATACACAAACCTGCACATTCCAGCTTGACCACCCATCCGGTACAAACAGCCCTTCTTCACGGGGATGTTGGAATGAGTTCCTCTTTAGACAGAGACCTTGCCAAGTTCGTTCTTTCCTGGATCTCAGCTTGCTTTCTGGTTCTGATTCATGGCTCAGCTTCCAGCTCTGAGTTCTGGCTCCCACTCCATAGCTGTCTGCTGTGGCTCAGCTCTGACTAATTTCCATGACAATTCTGAAGGCACCCGTCTTGAAAACGGCCACCCACAGATAGGATGCCAGCCTCTGACCTGCCTGCAAAGTTGGACGTGAAGTCAGCAACATGACGACTTGCTCTGTTCAAGGCAAAGTCCATCCTGATGGACGTGCTCTGGGTTCCAGCTGTGATATAATTTACCAAAGTGGTGCTAATGAGATTTCACTGGAAGAGAAGACTTGATGGAGGAGCAGTAGCAGAAGCAGCCAGTGAGGCTTGGTACAACATCAAGCGCGCACACGCACACACACACAGAAGGGAAGAAGGTTGAAAATGTTGTTGTGACAACAACAAATGTCTGTTGTTGTGATGGACTATCAAGTCAGCTGAAGCTCAAGTACTTTGGCCACCTAATGAGAAGGAAGGACTCCCTGGAGAAGCCCCTGATGCTGGGAACAATTGAGGGCCAAAGGAGAAGGGGACGGCAGAGATCAAGGTGGCTGGATGGGGTCACTGGGGCAGTGGGTGTGGGCTTGGGTGGTCTCTGGGGGAAGGTGGAGGACAGGTGCAGGGGACTGAAAATACCTGTGGGTTATTGGTCTTCCTTGTGAGGAGATATTTAAATAATTGAGGGTTCTAACAGAGAAGATCTATTGGAAGTCACAACTGAGGTTTATAAGACAATGTGGCAGGAGGACAAGTCAGCATTTTTGGGGAGTGGGGAGTTAAAGAGAGGAGGAGGAGGAGGAGGAGGAAATGATGAGCAAGAGAAGAGAGACATGCATACAATTAAGTTGCATGCACAATACTAGAATGCAATGACATCCAGTAATGAGGAGCTGTGGAAGATTCAGGATCAATGAATAGAGCACATGGCCCAACTGCAGAATATTTAGCAAATCGGAGCTGGACCACCAGATAAGAGTACAGGATAAGCCCAGTGGAGCCTCCTGTGTTCCGTTCACACAACAACTGACCAGCTGCCCTCAGAAGGCCCAAAGCAGGGCATGCATGTCAGCAGCTGGCATGGAGACATGTCCCCTTTGACACTGGAGCTAAGTCACCTTTGCCACAAGCAGGTATTGCAATCCTTATCCCCCAAGAATTGATTTATTTCTATTTATTTATTTATGAATTTGTATGCTGCCCGCTAATCCATATGGATTTTCTAGACGGTTTGCAGTAAAATACTAAAAAGAACAAGAAAACTACGTAAGATCACAATTAATTTTTTATTTTTTTTTTGAAAACCACAATTGCACCCAGTAAGCAGGAGCGAGACCGGACTCTCAGAATAAACAGTCACGGATGGTTCTTAGAGGTATGCAGAGAAAAGAAATGAAGACAAGGCTGGTCCCCTGCAAATTTCTGTGGGGAGCCCTTTCCAGAGTTGAGGGGCAACCAGCCATTGTATTTACCACCCCTCTTACCTCCTTAAGGGACAGCTCTAATTTGCCTAATTCCCTTTGAAAGCCATTCACGGTTCACACGATTGTTGTCACATCTTGTCACGCCAGGTCTACTAAGGATGATCCTACAAAGGAGTATCCTAGAAGGCATCTTGTCCTTGACAAGCCCTGCTCAGCTCTTGAAAGCTCAAGGCTTCGGCTTCTCTTCCATCTTATACTTGGGCCTTCCTCTTCTTCTGCCTTTGACTTTCCCTCGCATGACTGTTTTCTTCAAGGAGACTTGTCTCCTCGTGATGTGTCTGACATAGAGCTGCCTCAGTTCCACCAGCTTAGCTTCTCAGGAAAACTCTGGCTTGACTTGATCCAGGACTCGGGTGTTTCTCTCTCAGCATGATGCTACATTGTGGAAACTCTGTAAAGTCTAACTATGCCCTCTTGCTTTCTTGCTCGAGAGTAAGTTATGCACCCAGCTTTGGCTCATCGGGACCAGTGTGCACCAAGAGGGTTAAGTTCCCCCCAATTCTTTGCTTGCCAGAATTGCCACAAGTTGCGCATGGCTGTTAGAAATGCTCTTCTTTTGCCTTCATGTGTGGCTTTCTTCTCCTTTCTTAAATCCCTGCTCCAAGGTTTTGGGGGATAGTGGGAAGCAAGAAACCAGAGAAATATCCTTTTTTAGGTTGTGGACTTCCCAGCAGAGCATCTCATTGGCTATGGTACTATCAGAACACCTCTTGATTTCTCCCACCAGTGCTCCTCTGATGTTCTTAAAGTCCTTCGGCTTCTACAAGCAGTTGTAGAAAAGGTTGTCCTTTTCTCTTGGGCCATGCACAAACATGGGCAAAAAGTGGAACCCTTTTTACTGTGGCAGCTGCCATCATGGTGTGCATCAAACCAACATAAAGACTGTTTCTGCATTGTTTGACCCGCATGTTCAATGCATGGCAGCAGTACCTGAAGGGAAGTGGAGGTGGAAAGGCAGAGAAAGACTTTGTGAATGCTAGGAAAGTCTTATTGGGAAATAAGTGAATGGTTGTGAACTGCCCAGAGAGTTTTGGCTGTCGGGCAGCCTAGAAATGAAATAAATAAATAAAAATAACACAGAGAAATGTGTGAATATTGGTAAACTCCGAGCAAAAAGAATGAGCTAAAAGGAAGTGCTCAGTCATCCTGGATAAGGGGAGCTTGAGAGAGAAATCGCATTTTTTTTCTTAAGTAAAGGTTCCCTCTTTTCAGACCCTTTCTCTTCCTTGACTTTCTGTTGGCGAATAGATTGATTTTCTATGACATTGCCTGAAGACAATGAGAGATTTCACAACGTATGATTTATGTACCACAATCTGCAGAGAACTTTGAAACAACTCATAAAAAATCAACCATCTCCAACCTCGCTGTGATGCCCTGATGTATCACTTGGGCATCTCTAAACTAACTGCAGATTAAGCAATTCAGCTTGGCCAGACAGTGTAAATGTGAGTTCAGAGCTCAACACAGTTCAATCAACATCCGTGATTGGATTCTTATCAGGACAAAGAGAAAGTGCAAAAGAGAGAGAGAGAGAGCCATTTCCTTTGAGCATCAACAAGAATGAAAGCAAAGAGGTGCCGGGTTCCTGGAAGACCTGCATTGTATTCATATGACAACAATTTTAAATAAGGCAAATTCTGTGTGTTCCCAAGGGAGCTTGTGCTACGGGGGGAGCAAATGCCAAGTGAAACTTGGCACGGAGAACCCAACAGATGCGAGATGCTAACAGCACCTTAAATTTGTGCTCCCAAAATACTTTCCGTGCTTCTCCTGGGTACGAATAGCAATTATGGGTTTTGACCTACAAACGGGTCTTGGAATAATCTGTACTTACAGCTTCACAATTCACCACCAACAGCACATAGTCAGCCTCTGCCAAGAAATGCTTAATTTTGCAACCTGTATACATTATGTAAAATAAGCCATTTGCATATAGATGCTTATTTTCTATTATTTATTCCATTTGCGCTCGTCAAGGAGAAGGGCACAGACACCCCCTCACCCTCTCTTCTGATCGTGGAAATCATTCTAAGTCTCACCTAAGTTATGCGGGACGTCTGCAAAGGAGGAAGCTGCTGTTCTTGGATGGGTGAAATGTCTCCCAAAATTCTGTTCCCTTTTTACCGTACTTGCCGTTGTTTGCTTTGCTGCAGCATTCTAGCTTCTGAGTCATACGATCCCAGGATCCTGTCATCGGTGTGGTGTGAAAACAACTCCACTGAGCCATTCAGAGCCAACTCCCAGCTGAAGTCCCAAATCCAGTTCTGAGCGAGGGCAGGGAGGGCTTCCCTCACTCGGAATGGGCAAATGGGCTTGGTTCACAGTCCCAGTGCCAAAGCTCATGGAGATGCTGCCCATCCCTTGCTTCCAAAATAGCTGAGCTTACATCTGTCACCTCAACCCTGGCAGTTCTGAACATTTTCCCAGCTTGCTTCCTCAGTCTTCCTGACTGAGAGTCGCTCAAGGCCCGTTGTCCATGTTCTCAGACTGAGGGAAGGGGGGCTGGACAATAAGCCATCTCCTTCCTTCTCTCTTCCTCCAAGCTAATTATGAGATCCAGCTCTCCTCCACTGCCAGTCCTTTACACTGGCCACTGAGCAATGGCAGCGCTGTCTCCCCCACAGATCCATCTCAACAAACACCCGTGCACACCAACAACTGACGGACTTCCTTCCAGGAATTACGTAACGACAGTTTGCTGCCTGAACAAGTAGTTCTCATTTTGGCCTGCTCATCCCCATCCTGCCAAGGCCGTTGATGCTGTCACTTCCTGCCATTTTAAATTCCCATCCCAGTTTCACCCGAGGCTCATAAAACTCTGCCAGGGGTTCTAGTCCTTTTGATGGATGAGCGTGTTCGTTCCTCCTCTTTAGTATGCAGGAGGAGAAAGGAGGAGAGACTCTGAGCAGATATGACCCGTGCTTTCTCAGGAGCAAATCCATGCATCTCTTGAGTGACACTGGGACGTCAGGAGGATTGACAGAGCACACGGGAAAAAGCTCCAGAGTTGCCAGGGCGTATCTCCCCGCCGTTCTGACAGAGTTCTGCTCAGCTGTTTTGGAAGGGGCACAGAGCAGCATTCCATAGGCCAAGTGTGTCTACCTGGGGTAATTACCATTCTGCAATTGTTACAGATATTAGGGATAGATGAGAATATCAGTTTGGCTCACAAAGCTTGTGAGCATGCCTGTCCGAACCCCTGGATATGTTTATGAGCCAGAATTCACTGGAAAGGTTAGCCAGTTCTCAGACACCTGTTCATCTTCAGTATAGCGAATTTCCACATTCGAGGCTGAGAAACATAGAAACTTACATATATAGAGACATAGAAACATAGAAGGGGCCTTCTGGGCCATCTAGTCTGACCCCGGCTCCAGCCGGCTCTGCTCATGACATGCCTACCATGTCATGTACGGACAGCATCAGGCTGCAGAAGGCCAGTTGAATGGAACTGGGATCCGTTAGGCATATCTGATGGATTATATTTATATCCAGGGCTTTTTTTGTCATAGAACTCACCGGAACGGCGTTCTGGCACCTTTTTTTGATGGATTTTTCCAAGTGATTGTGAATCGCCCTGTTGGTCACAAAAATCATTAACATAGTACCTGCAGGCTGCTTGTGTGTCAGTGCTGCTTGGCTTGGGTCGCTGCTCAGCTTGGGATCGGTCATGTGGCAGCGCACTGAGTGCTTAGTGCCGGCAGCGACCATTGTGTAAAAGTGTGATCCCAAGATGTGAGTTCCGGCACCATTTTTTTTTTTAACAAAAAAAGCACTGTTTATATCTTACCTTTTTTACCTTTCAAGGCCACCCAGTGAGCTCCTAGGCAGAGTGGGGACTAGAACCCAGATCTGCTGACTCCCTGTCCTGTTCTCTTAACCACCACACCACTCTGGCT
This sequence comes from Varanus salvator macromaculatus, assembly GCA_023646645.1. Lineage (NCBI taxonomy): Eukaryota > Metazoa > Chordata > Lepidosauria > Squamata > Varanidae > Varanus > Varanus salvator. Next base: position 10,743,480 of record JAIXND010000773.1, read on the forward strand.
CTCAATCTTCTGCAGAGCATGAGGAGTGGTGGGGGGTGGGAGTTCGTCTCTCCGTCCTTCCAGTCTGCCTTTCCCACATGCCTGGCAATGTGTGGGGCCGTTCACCGAGCGATGGCCTCAAGCGTAAATGGGGATCAGACAACGCCATGGTGGAGGATGGGTGAGGACTATATATTCCTCCTGATGGCTATGTATTTCCCTCAGAATCGGAGGTAGTGTGCCAGTATGCAGCAGTTACTGGGGAAAATGGGCAGAAGGGTACTAATGCACCCTTACCTTGGGGGATTCTCACAGGCAGTTTGCAGGCCAGGGTGTGCACCAAATGCTGGACAGGATTAGGCCTTTGGCCTGATCCAGCATGGCTCTTCGGGACCTCTTGGGATAATTTCTGGTCTCTGAGATGTCCCATCATGGACAATTGGACAACGGGAATGGAGCTTCAAAGTAGCTTCCTTGTATTTCTGAGCTTCTTTCCTGTTCCAATATTCTTCTATTCCCCTTCCCCTTGCATCTTTTCTTTTTTTTCCCCTTGGAATTTGAACTTTTGTGGACTCTTAATTAGTGATCCTGCTACTACAGCATTCCAATGACCAAGTCAGGCTTATGTTGGCGTTTGTACAACAGATTTGCTTTATCTTGGGATTTTATGATATAGGATTTCTGTACTTAGTTAGACTGTGGAACAGCAGGTAAATATTCCCAGCACAAAGTGTCACCATGGAAATAGTAAATTTACAAAATTCCTATTATTAACACATAGAGTTTTATGTCAGAGAATTCTGTGATAAGGCGTGTCTTTTCATCTTCTACTTCAAAACCTTAAGCTGTTTCTACCAGATTCACATAAGAGTGTTGAACATAGACAAAAGTGTATAATAGTTACAAAGAAAATGCATTTCATAAGAATTGTAAGTCAGTTCTAGGCATATTGCCTTTCAACATGAAATTTTCTTAGCCAATGAGGGGGGGCAGTACTTCAAAGGCGGCCACAAAGAGGAAGGTCAAGATCTCTTCTCACTGATACCTGAGTGTAGGACAAGGAACAATCAACTCATGTTCAGTCCTAGATATCAGGAAAAGTTTCCTCGCTGTCAGAGCAATGAGACAGTGGAACCAGCTGCCTGGAGAGGTGCTGGGCTCTCCCACACTAGAGACATTCAGAAAGAAACTGAGCAGCCCTCTGAGTGGGATGGTGTGACTTAGTGTCCTGCAACAGCAGGGGTTGGACCTGATGGCCTTCTTGGTCCCTTCCAACTCTATGATTCTATGATTCTATGATTCATGCATTGGGAACAAAATGCAACACAGAAATTAAGGAAACAGGTGTCTTATGAGGGCAGCTGGCCATGGCTTGGTGGAAACCAATGTTTGCTTCTAAAGTTCTGAAGCATTTTTTTTAACCTGTTTCATTATTATATTTAGTCTAATTAAACTTTTATTTAGCTTTATGATATTGCATTCACTGTGCTGTTATTTGTTAACCTTACACTCATTTTGGTACAGCCATTATAGCACAACGATAGCTTAGTACAGAGGCGGAATGGACAAGCAATGTGGCCACGATTCTCTGAACATTGTCATGTCATTCATATATTTGTTACAAGACCAACTGAGCTCACCCAGGAAAATGTCTACCACCCCACCCCTGAGTAAGTCCAAATGAGAGAGAGAGAGAGAGAGAGAGAGAGAGAGAGAGAGAGAGGGAGAGCTGCACAATTTCCCATTGTAACGCAACGCCATGCCAGAGGCTATATCATGGAATCATGATTCATGACCAGCATTAAATCAGAGTGGGATTAGCCAGGCGTCAGAATCCTGGAGCAATTATGGAATGGAATTGCTCCATTCTCCTCATCTTTGTTAAGGCTTCATTTCATTTCATTAAAAAAACAATAAAAATCCCCACCTCCTCTCCAAACAATTATAGGCAGCACACAGCAAACGAACAGGTAACAATTAAATAAATCTATTCCTCCGTAATACAGAAGCAGCACCAGAAAACACAGCATCTGACAATTAAAATATTAAAAATATTAAAATGCAGCAATTAAGTTACCACTTTCTTGACTTTGGAAGGCCATTCAAGGGGCTCTGCACAGGGGGTGCTTCCTAGGCTACGTTCTACCTTCCACCTTTTACCTTCTACTCTTCAGAGCAAAGGTCTAAGCAAGCTAACTCCAAGGAGATGCCCTCAACGTGCCCACATACAAAGTAGCCTCCCACTCTTTCTCCACAGCATCACATCCACCTCCCCTCAAGACATCAAGGCTGCTATTTCAATCAGCTCTCTTAGCTAGCACCTACTCGTAGGCATCTCCTCCTCCAGCAGCCCATGTCAACAGATGTCTACGTCAGTGGCTGTCCACATGCCATGGAGCCGCTGCCAAAGCCACCTCTCTTCACAGGCTCTCCCTTAGTCACCATCACCTCCTCCATCTCCCACTCCTTACAGATGGCTCACTTCTCCCACTGCTACTGTTCATTGACTCACCCGGCATGGCAAGAATCGGCATAATCCTCACGCAGCAGAAAAGCCCAGCTGGGTGACGCTTCCAAGACTTGGGAGTCCCGACAGAGGAGAGACACCCTGGGCTCGGACTCTCTGGAACAAGAATTCCCCCACATCTGTCCCTTCTGCTGCTGCCTATAAATCGAGCAGAGGACTCTCTCACATCCCATAATGTGCTATACCGGTGTTTCTAGTCAAAGTGCCTGCTAATGGGCACATTTAATGTTATTTCCAAGTTGTGCTTCTCAGCCTGGGAAGCTTTTATTTTAACACTGCATATTTGAAAGGATAAACAGAAATGCATGCTCTGTTAAACCAGTCCAACCATCATCTTCATATTGCAGGCCATGCAGAAGAGCGATTTTGAGGGGAACTTCCCTACTACCTGAGCAGAAAGACTTGCTTCTGTTTGTTGACTTATTAATTTGCTACGGGATCAGCAAAATGTTGCTCTCCGTATGCTGTGCGCGCACACACACCCCCTTGTGGTTTAGACCTGCAGAAGGAACTGGCAAGCTTGCTTCTAAGCATGAATGCTAGAATAGGACGCACACCCTGCCCATGTCGGGGTGGACACAGAGGGGTCTTTCCCAAATAGTCTGGTTTGGTTAAGATGCTGGGGGCTGTTGTAGCTTTGGAGAAGGTTGTGGAAGGAAGCTATGTGGTGACTGCTCCCAACTGAGCCAATTTGTTTTGCTCGCCTCTCCTCACCTGGGCAGCAGAATGGTGGGTTGTGGTCAGGGCCATTCCTGGTCCGTTGCTAGTCAAGGAATTGCCTCCTTCAGATGCATATGGATCACCTGTGGTTAACATTGCCCTGGACTGACCATTCAAAACCTGACGGTGCCCCATTAGCCAATATGCATGTATATACCACAGCCTCCTCTCCGCAAACACAGACCTATTGATCTCTAACAAAGCAGTTACCTGTTATCTCCAACAGAGCAATGACGGCTACTCAGAGGAGGAGGAAAAATCATATTCTTTTGAGAGAGAGCAAGAATTGGGGAAAGAGAGGTGGGAAAGGAAAATGAGCAAGGATAGTAATGGAGGCTGCAGCAGTTCAAGAGACAAACTTTTCTTGAAACAAAGAGAAGATTTTCTCCTACCCAATACGCAGGAATGCGGCTACAGAGTAGAGGAAAAGAGATCCTCTTCCATTCTGTTCTTGTATTGATTTCTATGTCTGGCAAGTGATTAGTCCTACCTGGACCAGACAGGAAGTAGTGTGGATGCTTGCAAAAACCATTTCTTCTAGATTTCTTCCAAGATTTCACGACTTTGAGTTACTGAATCTGTGTTCCAGAATGCCAAATGTGGAAATGTACCTGAAACACCGGTTTAAATAAAGCAAAGATTTATTTTATATGAGTATTATAAAAATGTTGTTGTTGCAGTTGTATTTATTTCTATACTTTCACCTAACCAAAGCTCTCCGGGCAATTTACAATAATTTGTAAAAGCGAAACGAAACAAAGCAAAGCGAATATTGTACATTCAAAAATAGCATTTTTAATACAAACCTAAATTTCTTTAAAGATTCATCCGCCTGTCCTGGCCAGCTGTAACTCTGTGCCAATTTATCTGGGACCAAGTTACACTGAACTAACTCAGCTGTGAGTTAGAACTCTTCCGGGACCAAGAAGCATCCACTCTGGAGTTTTGCTTTCAGTGCTGACCTTCATATTTTGTCTGAAGGAAAAATGTGAAAACAAGCATGTAATAAATAAATAAATCCTAAAAATATTGAACTACCTTGGTAGCTTTTAAGTTTCATTGTTGTTGCAGGACACCAATGTGTGCCATATCTAGCCTGAATCTCAGTTGTTGCAACTTGAGTTGATTATTCCGTGTCCTGCACTCTGGTATCAGTGAGAAGAGATCTTGACCTTCCTTTTTATGACAGCCTTTCAGGTACTTACTTATTTATTTATTTATTTATTAACAGATTTATAGGCCGCCCCTTGCCACAAGCCTCAGGGTGGCTCACAACCTCAAAAACCTTATAGGCTAAACACTATACAATAATTAAAAAGCCTACACAATATTAAAACATTAAAACTGGCCCATCTCAAGGTCCGAATTAAAACATACAAATACAATATAATTCAACTAAAATTTAAAGTAAATTAACATTTAAAATATTGCTTAAATAAAAAGGTCTTCGCCTGGTGCCGAAAAGCAAATAAAGACGGCGCCAGGCGAGCCTCTCTGGGGAGCCCATTCCATAGATGGGGCGCCACCACAGAGAAGGCCCTCCTCCGGGTGCTCACCCTCCTTATATCTCTCACGGAGGGTTCCCGGAGGAGAGCATCAGCTGCAGATCGTACTTATAGAGGGATAGCATATCTCTTGTCAGTCTCCTCTTCTTGCCCAGTTCTCTCAGCCTCTCCTCCTAGGACAATGCTTCCAAACCTCAGATCATTTTGTTGCCTTCCTCTGGACCCTTTCTAATTTTTCTGCATCCTTCTTAAACCTTGGTGCCCAGAACTGGACACAGGATTCCAGGTGAGATCTCTCTAGGGAGAAGTACTCGTTACTTGTTTTTCGGTGCCAGGTTAAGACCTTTTTATTCCAGAGGTATTTTAATAAGTTTTAATATTGTTTTTTCTATGTTTTTAATTGCAGCCAGTGTGGGCCGGGGATTTTATTTATGCTATTACATTGTAAGCTGCCCTGAGGCTTTTTTGCGATTAGGCCGGCATATAAATATTTTAAATAAATAAATAAAGGGGAACTATTGCTTCTTGTGATTAATGCATCCCAAAAGAGCATTTGCCCTTTTTGTACCTGCATCACACGGTTGGCTCCTATTTATCCTGTTCTCCACAACAACTCCAAAGTCTTTTCCTTTTTCGGTTCTGTCGAGCCACATATCCATTCTGGGTTTTGTTTTAGCCCAGGAATTCTCTCTGGTGCTGAAACCTATCCAAAGTAGGTTCGCCAGCCTCCACTGGTTATCTTCCATCTCAGGTCTCCTTTCTAGGAGCCCAGCAAGCTTAAACCAGCTGCAAAGCTACTTTACTAACAGCTGCAGCAAAGCTCAATGGCGGGGAAGTGCTGATGCAGGTACAGAAAGTGGCTTCTTTCTTCCCTGTGACCCCAAAGCAGGTGTCCCCGAAGACAACATGTTGTGCCCCATAAGGAAATATCATATTTTAAATTCATGCGTACATACATATAAGGGGTAGCGCAGTGGTTTAAACCGCTGTGCTGCTGGGCTGGTTGATCGAAAGGTCGCCGGTTCGAATCTGCACATGGGGTGAGCTTCCGTGCTCTGTCCCAGCTCCTGCCAACCTTGCAGTTCAAAAGCCTGCAAATGCAAGTAGATAAAAAGGTGCCACTTCGGTGGGCAGGTAACAGCGTTCCGTGCACTTCGGTGTTTAGTCATGCCGGCCACATGACCACAGAGACTGTCTGCGGACAAGCGCTGGCTCCCTCGGCTAGGAAACGGAGATGAGCACCGCCCCCTAGAGTCAGGCATGACTGGACTTTAATGTCAAGGGGAAACCTTTACCTTTACCTTTTACATACATATAAACTTACACATTTCTCCTTATTCCTAAAGAGTGGAGAATTGCTCGTTGCTGTTATCTATTCCAAGGGGAACCTAGAACATAATGTGCAAAGCGATTCTGGATAGCCAGGGCCCTTTTGCAGTCAGTCTGTCTGTCTGTCTGTCTGTCTGCCTGCTTTGTGCCCCAACAGCCAATTAGCATTTCATGACCACCAATCCAACATTTCTCTTCAAACACCTGCAGGATTCAGAAGCATCAGCATCCCTAAGGTCAGAACTCCTCAAGGTGGGAAACAGGAGGAGATTGGGGGAGGGAGGGACAGGAGTAAAAGACAAGAAAAGTGGGAAGGGAGAAGAGAGAGCAAGTGACGGAATAAAATGATACATGGAGTAGATCAAAATATCATTTAAGTGAAGATTAAGCTCCGGAGACTGCAGGGAGTCTAGTTAATAAGAAGAGGAAGAGAGAACACATCCCCACCCGTAACCACACACACACTTGGGCATATACATTTTGGCTGTGCTGCAGTACGTGAGGGGATGAGCAGCAGTGGGGACGAAGACCTTACTTGGTTGATGGTTCTCCACGCCAAGAAGAATGCTCTGTGTGTAGGAAAGCAGGGTGCCGTGAAGAAGTTTGCTTTCTATGTGCAGGAATTGTCTCTCTTTTTTGGGAGGGCCATCCAGTCCTGTGTCCTCATGTCCTTGGACTTGGTACAGTCCCACCTCGGGAAACTAGGTCACTCAAGGGGGTGGGTGGTAGCCCTTGTTTTGTGTCTCGTCCTTTCCCAGGGATGGATCCAAAGGACTCTTTATTCCACTGGATTAACCCCCAAGCAAGGCAAAAGGCAACCGTGTTCAAATGAGGATCCCACCACAGGTCTCACCTGTGCAGTATTTGTTGCTTCCTCAAACCACAGTTATTGCCCTAGGCACATCCTCTTTAGACCTCTTCTGACATCACTTCGTGGCGCCTCTCCAAGAGCTCACCCCTTGCTGTTCCGTCGAACCACTTCTAATAGCTTTTGGAATGCAAACATCCACTGCTTTTATTTCAATTTAATCTGCCAAGCCCCGCACCTGGATTCTTACCCCACTTTATCAAGCAGCGTATCTGTGTGAAACGGCTGTCCGTCCCTCCCCCTTGGGCACTTACAAAATTGAAAACAGTGCTGCATTTCCTCTTGTTGCCTATTTTAATTATTTGAACATTCTCCCCCCCCCCCCGGCACCTCTCTGTTTGGGGGCAAAATGTATCATTATGACCTGTTTTTGTGTGCTCCAACAGGGTTGGTGATCCCACACTGGGCTGAATATTTTTCTTGTTTCAATCAAAACAGAAAAATATGTCTAATGCATAGGGATATGGATTAGAGAGTGTACATTTTGAAAACATATAATCTCCCTGGCACTGGAGAGCAAACGAGGGGGGGAAATTAAAACCCCTAAACCCATTTTGTTTAGAACCAACACCACTTTTAATGAAAACGATGTCGGAATTATTTGAATTCTGCCTAATGCTCAGTAAGCATGACAAGAAATGCCACATTGAATGTTTGAGTTTCCTGGTCGGCCCAACCTGTACTCAAAAAAGTCTTGGGGGAGAGAAAGGGGCCTTCAAAATTACTGAGTCATAAATAAGTTTGTGCATCTTTCCCGCACCATAAGCTGCAAATCTGGATTTAGCACACACCATGGGGGACTTACCTCTGAATAGATTTGTATAGAATTCCATGGTAACTACTTATAAGTAGAGGTATAAAAGTATTTTTAACCCCTCTTTCCATCTTATATTAGGTCTTTGTTTTACGGTCTTGTTTGGTTTTGTGACACGTTCATTAAAAAGGCACCCACTGTGTTATTTTTACATTCACAACCCACAAGAGGATGGATCCACAAGCTATTTCAAGATCTCCGGGATTCTCTGAGCATCAGCTCGTGTCTGATTCTCATCTGTCTTGGCAATCACAACTTGCCCACGCAAATGAGAGACTTGTGCAAACTGAGCCCTGACCGAAAATGAGATTTGTACACGTTTCCGCCAAAGACTAAAGTGGAGCCAATTCAGTCCACATGGAAGACGTTTTGCACAAATCAAACTGGGAATCAGGAAGGAGATAAATAAGAGAGTGTATTCAGCCAATTGTGACCACAATAGATATGTGTTTGTGCTCAGATGCAGAAATTCAGAGATTCAGACGGGACATGCTAGCATGTTTTGAGAGAAAAGGAGCCCTCGGGCATCCCTGGAAGAACAGTTGCTCTGCATTCAGATGGTTCTGGGTTCAACCCAGGGTTTCCAGTTAGAGGTGGAAGAAAGTCGTGTCTGAACACATGCAAAATCACTGCCGGTCCAAAACTGGGCTTGACAACTCGGTCAGTCTCCCATTGCTGCATTTCTTCCTTTCACCTCCTTTTGGAAACTCTGCCTTTCTGTTAGGGATGGAGGGCTGCATGTTGGGGTGAGCCAGGAGCCAAGCAGGAGACACCCTGTGACCACCTGTATGCCTGCATAGAGCAGAAGCTCAGGTAAAACCAGGAGGCAGGAGCTGAAAGTGATCCTGAAGACAAGCCCAAAGTGTGCACTGGCTCCAGAGTCAAGAAGCAGCCCAAAAGTCCAGGTTGTGCAGCAACCCAAAGCTGGGGAATAAATTATTATATTTATTTCTTCATTATATTTCTATCCCACCTTTCTTCCTTTTTCAAGGATCTCGAGGTGGCTTCTACATTTCTCCTCCTGCTCTCAATCTTATCATCACAACCCTGTGAGGTAGGTTGTGCTGAGAGTCTGTAAGTGGCCCAGAGTCACCCAGAGAGCTTCATGCCAATTGAGGACTAAAACCCAGATCTTCTGGGTCCCAAGAGTCCCGGCCCCACGCTACTAACCACTATGCCAGACTTGGACCCACACGAGTTCGCTTCACGGTTGGAAAGCGATGGCCCTACGCATACAGAAGCTTTTCATTGCAACTCTGGGGAAGTGGGCCTTGCCCACCCAGGATGGCAATGCAGCATTTCAGCTTATACCTCCACGAAAGTTCGACAAAGGAGTTTGATTCAGGTGGAAATAACTTGCAGGCCGCCTAAGACCTGAGAAGCTTACTTTTAGACTCCTGAAGCGCCAGTTTTCATTTACTTTTAAGAATTTCAGGAAGAGTGAAGGCTAGAAACACATTTGTGTATTCAGTGGCAAATAGACAAGTTAAACAAGGCAAATCAAGCCATTCAGAAGGCATTTCTCATCACAATGTAAAAATGGTCGATTGCTTAGATACTACCTTGGAGTATGAATGCACCTGCTACAGATTTCATCTCACTGAGAGAGAGAAGAAAAGAGAAAGCAAGGGAGTAAAAGAATGCACCCATACCTGGGAAGATCGTGCTGCAAAAGAAAGGGTCAGCTGGAATAGAAAGCGCTTTATCCCGTTTCCTACCCAAAAGGTCCAATGGCCAACCTTAGGACCTTTTCCTCCTAAAGGCATTTCAATGCCATTACATGGGTGAGTCTGACAACAACCCATGTGGGTAAAATTGTGCCATCAACACCAGGAAGAAAGCGGATGTGATGGCCTGCCATTTCATTTTTCCAGAAAGCCCTGGATGCTGCGTTATTCCAGGATATTGCGTGTGGAAACAGCACTTTCCCCTCCTCCTCACAGCATGCTGGGAAGATAAAATGGCAGAAGTCACTCCAGAATTAACTTGCATATTCCCATGACCAAAGTGAGTTCCCCAAGCCATGAATGGCATAAATGAAATTAAGAGGGATTCAGACAGAAGAACAAGTCTCTGATGCGTTCCTTACAGAATGAAGCACATGTGAATCGCATTGCCCAAACAGCTTCTATTTTAACAGGCTCCGAAACGGTTGCACTGATATTGATCACTGTGCTATGGCTATGCTGCCATTCAGGAGACAAATTCTACCAAGGTGACATACAAGTAGCATAAAAACAATAAAATGATAATAATCAATAGTATCGCTTTAATATGCATACTCAATGCCCCTGGGGGCAAGGGAGTCCAGATATTACTGGCATTCTCTTCATCTTCCCTTTCTCTGTCTTGGAATCCTTGCTACACGTCTGCCAATGGGAGCTGGTTCAGCGGGGGTTCACCTTTTTATTTAAGTCTTATTTTAATTGTTAGTGGTGGTTTTGGTTTGAGTTATTTTGTTTAATGTTAGGTATGTTTAATGTTTGTTTGGTGTGGGTTGGGCTGGTTAGGGTTGTATGTTGGTGGTTTTATTTATTTATTTGGTTGGGTTAGGATGTTTAATTTATTTATATATTTGTTTGGCCGAGATGCACCGAGGGAGGGGGTGGGATAAATTCTTTTAATATTTGTATTACCTTTGTATTTTAATATGCTGTAAGCCGCCCAAAGGCTTTGTTGCGATGGGGCGGTCTATAAATGTTTTAATTAATTAATTAATTAAATAAGACCAACAGGGGAAAGTTCTGACATGTCCTTTAACTGTCTGTCATAGAAATGTTGAATGCTAGAATCTGGCCTCCCCTTTGCAGCATCATGCTCACCCCCAAAGAATCCCAGGAGCTGAATTCCAGAAGGCTAGGACAGAATACTCCACCACCAGCAGGGCACATGAGGCTGTCTGAGAGACTCGTCCAAGAATCCTATTGACACGACCTACCTGAATGGGACTTCTTACATTATTTCAAGCAGGTTTCCAGTAACTAGAACATCTTGGCAGAATAACTTTGTCCTTCTGTTTACTCTGGACCTGTTCCCTTTCATCCTGTCCAATAAATCCATTTGAGACCACAGAGGTTGATAGACACTTCTTCAATAGAGAGCTGCTTACAGAACCATGAGAATGGCTTTTTTTCTTTTGTTTTTTTAACTTGGCCACCTGCCAGTTGAATTTCTGCACTTCATTCCTTCGTAGGTGCTGCCTTCCCCTACTCCTCTCTTCTGGTTAAGGGGTCAAACTTCTTGCAGGCAGTATCTCTGAAGACTCGATTCCAGTCCCTTATCCATCCACACTCAATCCACTTATTCAGCCACTGTTGATTCTGAAGAATATAAATTTTTCTGATGCCCAAACAACAAGGGTCAGGTACTTAGACACAGAAGGGTCAAAAATATAAAATAAACCTTTATCCTGAACGTCAGAATTTGTAAAGAGAACCCTGGAGACAGATGTACCCCAAATGCTCTAAAAGGAAGTGTAGGTCAAGATAATCCCTTACAAAAATTAACTTAATTTTCCCTGCTTATTATGTTTACTTTTTACAAGTTGATGTATCCTGCCCTTATTTAGAAATGTACCTTGTTTAGGATATATTTCTGCCATTGCCTAATTAAACATACGCGAGAGGCATGTAGGATGTAAATGAACAGCACAGGATGGGCTCACTGTTCTTGCTGGAACACACCTACAAAAGAGGGCTCTGTTTTGTTTTAATGACATTTGCTAGCATTGCCTGTCTCTAGGACAGAGGCCAGGCACTGAACAAAGAGGAACACTTTTTCCCAACAATTCTAAGGCGATGCTCTTGTCTTCTTGGCATCCTTGAGACTTCCCTGTGTGTGGGAGAGTAGAAGGGGGTATCCCTTTGTTTTGTTTTTTGCATTCGCTCAGTGATGTTTGCTCATTTCTCAGGCCATTAATTGACTTCCTCCTGACCATAGGGAATTACGCCAGCATTTTATTGTCTCTCTCACACAGAGATAATTCTTTGAGCCATAGGCTTTACCAGCAAGCAGGGGCAAGGCTGGAGTCTGGGAAAGAGTACAATTATTCTACCAGTTCCTATAATTTGCGGCCTTCTCCTTAACATGGAACCAACAAGGCAAGAACCCTGGTGGTTTCCACACTTAGGCTTCGCCGGGGTCTCTGTCTCAAGATCTGTTTGTTAACCCATCTACTCCCAATGCTCCACCATTGAGAGTAACTGAACCGGATGCTGATCCACTAAAGGCCAGTCAATTCTTCCTGCCCCAGGGAAAACTCCACTGGAATGGTTCTGCACTAAAACACAGGATCCCTCCAATGGGTAGGATTGTGTAGCTCAGCTGCCATGAAAGCTGTGGCAAAGCCCAAGAACTTCCTGTAAGGATAAAGGCTAGGAAAGGAGCTCATGCCTCAATGTCCTGGATCTTCTGTTTCCAGCACCAGCAGAAATCTATTTCAAAGCAATCACACGTCAGAAAATATCATTATTACTTCTAAAAGTTAGGGAACATGGCGCCTTGGTAGGTGCTGAAAGGTGTTCAGGGGCACATTGATGGCCATGGCCAAGACACCGTCACAGAATGTCAATACAGCATGATGCAATAGCCATGGGATTTCAAAATATATTTTGTAATAAATATTTTGATTTTTATATATATGCAGCAGCGAGAGAGAGAGAGAGAGAGAGATGGGGTAGGATTGCAGATGGTTCAGAAACCCCCCAAACCAATGCCTTCTAAATGTTGGGAAATACTCTTATTCCATCCAGTCTGATGTCCTAAGCGCAAAATCAAATTCTTATGATCTACATTAACTTTGTAGTAGTAACCATGGATTCAGTCTTCTCCCAAAAGAAGATTTATGGCCTCCCCAAAGCACAAGCTGTAGGAGGCACAATGGAACCAATGACTCCGGGAGGCTGTGGCTTCTCCCATAATGTGGAGACACTCCAGATGCAAAGAACTGCCATCTGAGCGGGTGGTTCAACTTGGAGTCCTGCACTGAGCAGGGGGCTGGACCCCATGGCCTTCTCTGCCCCTTGGCACTCTACTATCCTGCGATTTTACGATTCTGTCCCTAGAAGAGGGAAATGGCGCTAAATCAAATTCAATGGGCAGTGTTGTGGCGAGGCCGGTTGCTGGGCTATGAGGATAACGATTGTGATCAAAGATCCCCGCCACCCCAACTGCCCACCTCAAAAGCACACAGAGACAGGATTTAACCAGACACTGTCCCAGGTGGAGTATTTGCCTCAAGTGTGCCTTAGATAGGCTGGAAAAGTCGGTCCATCCTGGAGACAAGTGGAGGAAAGAGGCGGGCACACAGCCTGGCACAACTCTGTTTACCCACTTGAGGGAACGCAGCAGTGTTGGGCAGCTTCCACATGGCTGGGATGGCAGCCCTCCCTGTGGAACACCTGTGAAATCGCAATCGCTTCCCCGATTGCAACCCTGGCCATTAAATATACAACTTTACAGAGCGGGGGGCAAAGTTTAACTCACTCTAATCAAGTATAAAATGAACCCAGAGATCACACTTACGCTGTAAAGGCCCGGGACTTTTTTATGCTGATCATTAACTGCCGTGGTGTTATTTCTTCCTAGAGATTTGTTATTAATGAGCACTGAAATTACTGATTTCAATTAACAATGTTGCACTTATATTGAAATACAGCTGGGGCCACTCCGGGGAAATATAAATAAGGAGATGAGATCAGACATCTTCTTTTTCAAAGAGAAAGGAAGATTGGAGAAGCTGCAGCGCCCCCTGAAGGTTGTCTCCTTGACCAGCATTTTCTGTCTTAGTCACTCTTTTGCTGCAGGCTGGAAGGGCTACAGATGTTCCTCAAAATCCACAAAAATGGAAGCACACTTTCCTGTTCAGGCAAAATATCTGTAGTGATACTGTGGAAAGCTTCCATTTAAAGGATCATTGTGGCAACTAAAATTTACTGGGTGCTGGCCAAACTTTAAGGTTAGGGGTGTTGTGACCACACCATTCCCCTTTTCCCTTTCACCAAGGTGAAAGGCTTCTGAGTACAGTTCTTCATTGAGCTAGGTTGGCTTTGCAATGCCGAAGGAGTAATCATGAAGCTGTTAACAAGTAGAATCCATCATGTTCTCTCTGATTGATAGAGTTAGCTCTCACCCATGTCAGAAGCTGATTCCAAACCAAATTGCCCTCCTCCTCTGCTCTCCAAAAGGGTCTGGCTCCACCCTCAGGAAGGTTCATGAGCTAACCAGTGGGAATGCTGGACCTTTCTTAGTTGGTCTGCTCCTTTGGTTTGATGCCTAGCTACAGGGTTGATGGACTCATGGCCCTCCCTCTCTGGCCCTCCTTGTGCTGCAGTGTCTTCCCCCAAGCCAGAGGTGGTCTGGTCCTCATCTGTTGCTTGGTCAACATCATTCATTAGTCCTGGTCTTTAGAATGCCTCCCAACCCCCTCCATTCGCCATCTTACTCACCGTCAGAGCCTGAGCTCTCCAGCTTGGAATGCTGTCTTCTGAGAGAAGAGGCCCCAGTCCCTACCTCAGGCTTCCTGAGCAAGTTGCCAGCCTTCTTCCCCACTCGCTGTCACCGGCTCATTTCCTGGTGAGCACCCCGCGAATTCTGGGTCACTCCTAGGTATGGAGGTGGACAGTTCTCAAGAGGCCCGCTGCAAAATGGAAGCACACCAATACCTCCCACCTGAACTCAGTCCAGCCAGCTGCCCCTTCCCTGCTTTGAGGAGAATTTCCGGAATGCATTTTACACCTTTGTCAATGCAGGCAGGGGAGTGCAAACATTTGAAAAATGCATTCGGAAACAGAGACTTTCCCAGTTTGTTGGTATGTTGTTTGGCTTTTTGCTAGCAGTCCAGAGACTCTAGTATCGAATGGCATATAAAAACTTTAAATAAATAAATAAGAATCACAAAATGGGAGTGAGCTGGGTGAGCTTTGAAGGGAAACCCCAGAGAAACTTAGGGTGCTCCCACATCCCTGCTTCTCTCATCCCTAGACTGTTTGCCATTGCTTTGACCCCTCGGAGCCAACCTTTGGAATCCTCCTGGGTGGAACATGAGGCCCAGATGTACCAAAATGTATATCGATCTCTCATCTCCTGGGTGCTGACACTGCCCCAGGCCACCCCTTACTCAGCCCAGTCAGGAGGAAGAGGAGGAGGCAGCAGGGAGGTGTGCATGGCCAGGATCATGACCTGAGGAGGCCCGGGAAGACTGCTCCAGCTGCCCGCCTCTCCTCTGCAGGCTTGCCCAGGAGATGCACAGCAAAAGGCCGGAGGCAGAAAGTCTGTGCTTTTCCCAGAAGGTGCCCGTCAAGCCGAATGATTCCCGCAAAGCAGCCAGGTGCTTCAGACAAAGGCAACTGCCTTCCCTCATTTTAGCCAGCCCAGTGAAACTCAAAGCAGATCAGCAGAAGTTGATGTGAGGTCACCTGAGTGTGAGCCCTTCTTCATGCTTTCTCGGCCACGGACCATCCGCAGCTCTCCGACTTCCACTTGCGGCTGGCTCCACACAATGCAAACCATTCCAGAGCACTTCTCATTACATGTGCCGAGTCCCTGGATGGCTGTCCCTGCAGCTTTAAGATATTGGTTTCTTCACTGCCGACCTCCATGGACTCTTTCAAATTCAGCTTGTGTCTCTGCTAAGGGACATGGAGCGATAAGAAGCTAAAAGCTCCTTTGACAAACCAAGCACATTAATAAGTCTGACATCTCTCTCTCTCGCTCGCTCGCTTGCGCACGCTCTCCCTCCCCCTCTCATTCCTCCCTGGAACTGGGGAGGGGGAGAAGGAAATGTTGTTTATCACAGATGCTTTTAGGGGGCTTATGCGGGAGATGTGGCAGGAGTCCTGAGTGAACACACCCGCCTCCTTGATAAAGGCAGTGCCAGCATTTCCAGCCTGAAGTAAGCTTATTATGAGACACGCTGTCCTCCTCATGCTTTTTCATTAAGGGAAGGGAAATTTTTCCAATGGCTCTCTAAGGATCTTCTTCCTGCTCTTCCACATGTTCTGGACCAAAGGATCTGGGATGACGAGCAATGGAAATCCCAAACTCAGGATCCAACTTTTCAGGACAATAGTGCTTCCCTCGAATGGACGATTGCACCATTTTTAGCTGTACATCCAAGTGGATGATTTCAGCCACCCAGTGATGGCATTTCAGAGAGAGGCTGGAACAGGAGAAGGCTGGAAAATCCCCCCTGTTCAGGCCCCTGAAGTCTCCTCCCCTACATGGCCCCTTCTCCCAGGTTGCTCTTACAACCTCAGAGAAGCAGCTAGCTTGCTTCTTCCCATGCTGGCCATGAGGAAGGAAGGGGATCCAGGTGCCAATCTCCATCTGCAGGATCAGAGTTCTGTCCATCAGAGGGATCTGGGAATCTGAGACATCCTATGGCCTCCAAGATCCTTCTAGGGGGCCATGGGATCACTCAGTAGGTTTTGTGGTGCTTTCACATTTGTTTCCTAGAAACATTACTGTCACTGTTTTTATTACAGCCACTGCATTTATTGAGTTTTAATATTTGTTTTGAAAAGGTTGTTATTCCTATCCTTAGTTTTATTGAGGTTAAATTCAATTTGACAATATTTACTGTTAATAATAGGAGGCCACTCTTTCAAAACAAATTGTTTTTATTATGTCTATTGGGTTTTAGATTTGTTTTGCTGTAAACTGCTTTCCAGGGAGAACATGAGTTCCATGCTCTGTGATGTAAGCAGTAGTTTATTTTTCTGATCAAGGTTTTACCTCGTTTGCACCTTCTGGAGCAAACACCGAATTGGACACAATCTGCCTTTGAAGTCAAGCTTGCAGTGCGATTTACAGACAAAAAGAATGTATCTGACAGCATCCATAAATTCAAAGATGTGCACAAATGCACTTTAAGCATGGGGGAAGAATGCATATGTTCCAAATTTGCATGCATTCCAAAAAGAGCCCATTTGAAAAAATGCATGCATTTCCCAAGTGGAAAGGTTGGAGAAAGGAGAAACTGAGCAGGATGGAAATGGACTGAAAGGTCCCCTCCCTTTCAGCCCCTCTGTGGGAACCAATCCTGGAGGAGCCCATTCCAAGATATACAACCTGGATGGAGAACTTCTGTTGGCCAGCAGGTCTCTGCCCAGCACGCTTCCCATCCATCAGGTGAGTTTCTTTTGCTGTTATCTCCAATCCCTGATTGGAGATAAGAGGATGTTTAAAGGCAATTAACCTTTCCACCCCCTGCCAGAAATCAATCCGTGCAAAGATTTTCATTGGTGCGTCTTGCAACTGGAGACCTGCTGGGTGGAACGGAAGAGTGCATTTTGCTAGCAAGAGGACTGCTTCTCGAGTGGACATGCAAAGGCTTCGTATTCAGCTAATTCGGTCCCACTTGCTTCTCGGAGCACTTAAAATGGCAATGATTACACTCTGCCTGACCAGTCTACCCTCAGCCTCAGCCCCAGAGGGAATGCAGCCCCTGGGACTTTTCAACCCTTTGGATGAAACAGTTTTCCCAGTCCTAATGCACATGAAGAGCCAGGATCATTTTCCTGGCCCCTACGGAAGCATCTCTCACATGTTAGAGTGCTAAGCATGAAGACGATGCACGTTTAAAATGACAACTTCATTGATTTCTCCAGAAATCATTCAAGCCCTATGATTTAGTCAATCTTCCACCTGGCTAGTGTTAAAATAGCTCTAAATAAGGGTGGCCTGAACTCACCTTTAGTCTCGAATATTGTCAGCACAAGAAACCAAAGTTGCTCCTCATCACACCCATATTGGTGACACACAAACCATCGTGGCTCAAATTCCCAGAAAATCTCCACTCCCAAGAATGGTCTTCCATCAAAGAGAATGTGGATGATGGGTCAGAACTTGCAAACTGCTTTGAAGAAGGCAGTTTATTGCAAAGAAGAGCAATTGTCTCATTTGCCACAGAGTTATAGTCTTCTTGCATTTGTTTTAAGCACAGGGTCAATTTTGAAAGTCTTGTCTCACAGGGAGGGAGGAAAAGAAACTGTGCCCAAATACTGCGGGAAGGAGGGAGAATTTTGGAAAAATTGCAGGACTTAAGTGCTTGTTTTACTCCAAGGAGGTGGCTAAGAGGTAGAGGTGTACAACAGCGGAAAATTCACCCATTATTCTCTATGATTTCCTTATCCTCTTTTTGTGCTCCCAGCATTCCTATATCAACCAACTGCCTCTCTAGCTGGCTTCTTGCTTCTGAAATGTTTAAAGAATTATTTAAATGGAATTAATGATTGGAGTTCACTGGCACAGTAAATAGCTCTGGTTGCACATTTGAGTGGCTTTAAAAGGGGATTGCTCCAAAGGGCATTGGGCCAAACTAGATGGACCAAATTCTTCCAGCATGGCTCTTCTTATGTTCTCCTCAACTTCCTGCACTTCAATTAATTTTATATGGGGCTCACGTTCCCTCTTTTTCTCTGCAATTGCTTTGAACCACACCGGACTATGGAATCTGCTCCCCAGAGAGGTGCGCCTGGCGCCAACGTTATACTCTTTCCGGTGCCAGGTAAAGGCCTTTTTTATTTGACCGTTATTTTAATAACCAATGGTTTTTAGATATTTTAGGATTTTCCCCTTCACAGCCGCACTTTCTCTTTTTTTCCTCCTTTTTCTTAATTTTGTGATGTGTTTTATATTGTTTTAATAATTGACATTTTATATTGTATTTTTAGATTTTGTATTGTACTTTTATATTTTGTAAGCCATCCTAAGCGCTTGGCGATAGGATGGGATATAAATGCCCATAATAAATAATAAGTAAATAAATATTGGAACATTATAGAGGATATAAAATCCCCACCACCATGTATGATGATGGACATCAGAGTCCAACAACCCTTGTTTTAATTTCTTCTTCTTTGTATTTTTCTTTCCTTTTCTTTTCTGAAATAAAAATGCTTTGCTTTCTTGTAATGCAAATGATCTTGTTTCAGGCAGCTGACATGCTGAATCGTTGGAGAAGCTCAGCAGTCGATGGGAAGGCAGGGAAAAATTGAGCGGCTTGCCTGCATATTTGATTGAAACCACTTAACGCTGCAAAATAATAATAAAAAGAATTTAAAAATCCATGAGGAAATGTTTGCCTGTTATCTTTCCCCTGCTGCACTGACAGTTCATCCCCAAGTATCAGAGATTTCACTGCCTGCATCGGATTAATGGACACCAGAAGTGCATCTCTGAGTTTCAGCATCTAAGCACCTCCCACTTACAGTACATTGATTTTTTTTTTTTGCTCCCCGCACAACATCTTTTCCCCGTTCTTTGCTTCTGATGCATTTGCAGAAACTGAGCTATTGACTGCAAATAAGAGGGATAAAGAGCGAGATTTAAAAGAAGCATTGCGTCTCTTTCCCCATGAGCCACATGCTCTTAATGCTTCCAGATGCAAACAGCTGAACACATCTGCAGTGGAGGACGGTTCAGGAATCCAGTCTTTGCATGTACCAGGACAGTGCCTGTGTTCTGTTTGCACGGTTGTGTTCACCTTTGGCCGTGTTGGCACACCAGCACTAAACAAAATTACCAGACTTGACTCTATCAGATCGCTAATAGACTGGAACCAAATGTTCATAGGATTTCACACTTACTATTGCGGTTTTCAGAAGGCGGACAGAGAAACCCTGTGGCAGAAGGACAGGAAAGGATCCAGATGGGAAAAAGCAAAATGCAAAGCAAAGCCAAGTGTGGTCAGGAAAGAATCAGGGTGGAAAAAGCAAAACATAGAAACAGAGCGAGTCAGGAGGGGCCTCACGGGCCATCTAGTCTGACCCCCGGCACCAGCCGGCTCCGCTCACGACATGCCCACCATGTGCACGTCCGGCCTATCCTTGAACACCCCCAGCAATGGGGCCTCCACCACCTTCCATGGAAGCCCATTCCACACCCTCAGGGTCCTAACTGTCAGGAAGTCCTTCCTGGCATCCAAATTAAACCTTGGTTCCCTGAGCTTTGCTCTGTTGGAGCGCATCCTGCCTTCCTCTGCAGGGGCGAACAGGTGTCTACCCACCTCCGTGTGACACCCCCTCACATACCAGTACGTCGCCAACAGATCCCCTCTGAGTCTCCTCTTCTCCAGGCTGAAGAGACCCAGTTCCCTCAGTCTCGCCTCATATGGCATCCCCTGCAAACCAGCCACCAACTTTGTGGCCCTTTGCTGCACTGACTCTAACCTGGCTCTATCCTTCCTGTAATTAGAGGCCCAAAACTGAGCACAATATTCCAGTTGTGGGCACACCAGAGTCGTATAGAGTGGTAGTAATCCCTCTCTTGATCTATAAGACACACTTCGGGCTATGCAATCAAGGGTTAAGGAAAGCAAAAGGTGAAGCGAAGCGAAGCAATGATATGTATGGATCTTACTGAGCCGTGTCCACCCCTTCCTCCCTTCCTTCTTTCCCCTATGGAACAGAAATGAACTATGCCAACTAGAAGTACCATTAAAAACAAAAGCAAAACTTGGAATGGGCTTGTGGCTCCGGTTTTCTGAGGGTGGATGTCTCTTTCTGCTCTCTAAGGGGGAAGAGCCAACTAGTCCATCTCAAGGACCACAGGGCTGTGATCCAAGCCAGTGTGGTGAGAAAGAGCCCATGTGGTGTAGCAGTTAAGAGCGCAGGATTGGGACTCAAGAGACCTGGGTTCTTGTCCCCAGCCTGCCATGACGTTCACTGGGTAACTATGGGCCAGTCACCAACTCTCAGCCCAGCCTACCTCGCAGGACTGTTGCTGTGAGGATAAGATTGAGAGGAGGAGAATGACGTACACCACCTCGCATTCCTTGCAAGGTGGGATATTACTATAAGAAATAAATAATAAATAAGCCCAGCAAACTCTTCACTGCAACACTCCTTCGAGAGAACCAATCTTCAGTTCAGCCGCAGCATCAAAATAGTTCTTCAAATGCATGCTTTGAGAGGAATTATATCTGTTTTACATGAATATTTAAATGCAAATGTTCATGCATTTTTGCTTGTTTTTGTTTTGCTTTTCCAAACACGGTTTGTACATTAATGCAGCCACTGGTCGACTGACCGAGTGAAGAAATGCAAAGGTGACAGGGGCTGGAAATAGACTAATTCATCTATCTTGAACGGCTGGCCTGGTGAATACTAACAACACATACAGGAAGCCATTTTCCTCTGTTCTCTTGCACATCCATCTGCAAACCAGTCTGAGTTTCAGTTCTGGAAGCATTTTCTGCAATGCAGTAAATTTCTACATTTTCTATGTCTGATAATGAAAAATATCTTACCTTGACTGTGTTCTAATTTGTATTTGCAGCCAAAAAAGAGAGGGCAACATACATTGCTCAGTTCCAAATGTTGCTTTTGTTTTCAGTCGCAGTTTACAGCTCGGGAATAAGTCGTGTCTAGTGACATCCATTCAAAATACTTCTCATGATTACCAGCAGAGCACTGTTTCATTGTAAAGATGTCCGGCACGTTATCAAAATTAGCATGACGAGCGGCGAAAATTCATTTGTGTCCATACCTAGATTATGAGACATGTCACTGAGTTAACTAATATAATAGAAATGTCAGTTTTCATAACGGTGTGGCATATTATAAATACAACACATATTTCTGCTACAAATTAAAGCAAGCCATTCCTGGCCATGTGTAGGCCGTTCCAACTTCTGAAATGGCAAGCCCTCTTCGGAAATTGAGCGAGTCCTCCTGACTTTATTCCACACAAATACCCCAGTCCTGCAAAGCACATGAAAGTCAGTCCACACAAGAATTTAACAGTCTAGCAACTTCACTTTCTCCCAGGTTGTCACTTGTCCAAACTGGATTTCAATTCATTTTCCTATGTTCAAGAGGGGACAGTTAAAAGTAATTAAAAACATTTATCTGAATGCATACAGTTCTGCGGCAGTTTTCTGAACATGATGCATTTTTAACATGGATGTGCACCACTAGACCTATTTTGCACACATGTTCGGATGGGGAAACGCCACTGAAAAAGATTGGGAGGTGAGAATGATGATGTCTGGGAGCTTTGGGTAATGAGCAGAGTGAGCCGATGGTCCCCAGCCAAACATCTGGGGGGCTTAGCGTCCTCAGAACCCCATTCCGCTTGCAGTCGACATGGGAAAAGCCATGTCAGCTGCTTCCTGAGGTTGCAGGACTGACCGCAAAGAAGGGGTGAAGCAGGCTGGAAGTGGGGAGACTGGTTTGGCCAGGTTTGGACGTTCTCTGGCAGTACTACACTTCCGTCCCTCCCTCCCAGTCTGAACTACTGCTGACTTACAGGAATGCAAGGACGTGAAGGCCATCTCAACACCTTCTCCTGCCGTGCACAGGATGACTTTAATCATCTGAGTTCGTGGACTTCTAGGAATCTCCTCTGGACCACATCCTTAACTAATTTCTCCCATCTCCCCACCAATTGGGTCCCACAGGTTTAAGTACCAAGAGCTATCCTGCATCCTTGCCCACCTATTTCGGTTTCCCCCCTAGGATTTTCTATTGTGGCCAAAGCCCTGATTCGGTGCTTTGGAAAAAGTGCCAGTTCTGCCTGAACCCATGCAGAGACCAAGCTAAGGCTTGGAAATCTAGGGCTTTCTTCTTCCAACAAACTATTCTTCTATTTTATGTTAAACATGTGTGAAAACTGGTTAAACTCTGCAGGACTTAGACGTGAATTAGGCCTGCCAAATTTCACAATATGCCATTGTTGTTAAAGGGACTATGAGATGATGGCAAAGATTTTAAACACACATTTTACATACCTGACCACAAGCTCAGGAATTTGTAGCCTCTGTGAAAAGCAGACACGCCTGTTCACATCCAAAGCATTTCGAGGGGTTGGTAAGTTGAACTGCCATTTCCTAGGCCATAAAGAGAGCAGAAGGGAGAGGAGACGCGGAGAAACATGAACCACTGGAGCTCAGCCGACTTTTGCACTTCACCTGCATGAGAGCCACAAGTGGGCTGACTCAGTCGTTTTCCCCCATGCCTTTTAAAGTGGGATTGATTTGAGGTTTTTTGAAGCTGGGGAAATTGGTGTTCAGCATTTCTGCACTTTTCCCTGGCTTCAAGAGAGAGGGAGGGACAGACAGACAGACAGACAGACAGACAGACAGACAGACAGACAGGAGCTACAAATCAGGGTCAGCATTAATGTGATGGGCTGGAATTTAGGGGGCTGCTTTGATGCCCCCCACCACCACCACACACACACACCAGATTCCTCACACATCCCTAAATATAAATACCTTTTTAAAAAATTGTTGGGAGAACTGGACGGACATTTGCAAGGATAATTGTGCATTCTGATGTTACCAAGCTTGCCGTGCTTCAGTTGCATCCATCTTCGTGACCTGCTGCACGACAACCCTCAAATGCTCGCCTTCTCATGGTACGCCTCAGATTTGTCATTTTAGCTGCCAGGGAACAGTTCTGGCTTGGTTCACTCTAGGACCCACTCGCTCACCTCTCCACTCGCTCAGGCTGTTTGCAAAGCTTCCCTGGTCCTCTTTCTTCCCCTTCTCTCCTCACCACAACCCTCTGAAGTAGGTGAAGCTGGGAGTCAGTGCCTGGCCCAATGTCACCCAGTGGGCTCCATGGCCAAACAGAAACCAGAACCTGGCCTTCCTCCATTCCTCCAACACTAGATATCAACCATGTGCATTCTCTCCACATGCTAGCACATAATCTATACATTTGGCAGGGATAAGCATATTTTAGAGGTATCTATGAATTTTAAGATATGCAAAATAGCCTGTTTCCAGGAGCCCAGATTGGCCGAAATGTCCCTGCATAAAATTCCATGCGAGCAGGGGATGGATGGAGAGGTGCCTAGCGATCCACAGCACGTTGGCAGAATAGATTTTGCAACACGCAACATTCCTAGCCGTAGCTCACTGACAGAGCACCCAAACTGCCTGCACAAGATCTCCAGTCGATCCCCTGGCTTACCCAGTTGGAGAAACTGCCTAAAATACTGGAGAGCCACTGCTCATCGGTCCTGGTGCTTGATGAACCTATTGCCGGGTTCATTCATCGCTGGCTGTTCATCCCTGGCTGACTTAGCTGAGTTTGATAACTAGAAGAACCAAACATAATACAAAGGGTCTCAGGCACCACTCCCACCTCCAGCCTCTTCTTACATGCCTCTATCCACTGAAATTCCAAACTTTATTTCCAGCACAAAAGCTCCTTGGAAGATGAGTTTTCTCAGGCTGCCCCATCACTCCTGTTCTATCCTACACCAGCTAGAAGGGTAATTTATTTACATGGAAACATTGTCATTGGGTCCACCTGATTATATACCAAGACTAAAAAGTCATCCCATTTAGAAGAAAGAAGAAAGGAAAGGGAGGGAGAGGAAGGGGGGGGTGAAAGAAACATGCAGACACAGAAATTTGCTGTGTGCATTAAATCTCCAGTCGACTGGAAATAGGGCTCTTTGAAAACTTCCCCTGTTTGCGATTTTCTTTCTTTCCCTTTGCAGTGTGAAGAGGCAAGATTGCATTTATCCCCTTTATGTCGTCCGGCCCTTTGTAATTTTTTTCTATATGATTTCTTTTCATACTGTGATATGTGGCTTAAAGAATGGCAATGTCAGAGCTTTTGATATAGACATACGCAGGGTGGGTGTTCTTAAAAACTCCGTCCAGGGAAATATGCCGTTAATGTGCATCTGCCGTCTCCAGACCCTTGGTGTAGATGGGGCACACGTGTTTTAAATAAATGAAATGCATCTGCTGCATCACCCAGGCGACTGAGCGCCATGTTCAGATTAGCAGAGGCTGGGATGGGAGAGCCACATGGGTTCTAGTCTGGACCTCCAAGGAGCTAGCCATGGTTCTGAAAGCTATTCTGTGTCCTTCCTATAGCGTCAGCCCTGGGATTCACACCACCTCACGGGCACTGGTCCCAATAATAATAGTGCCATCACACACACAGACACACCTTTTCTTCACTCGTTCTTATTGCTGCCGTGTTCTGGAAGCTGCATCCCACTGAGGGCCACGGGAGTCTTGAGTGTGAACAAGTTCAAGGGCATGAACGTAGAGATGTGTCCACCTCCACCACTGGGCCCTGGAAGACACAACCACTCCATTTCCTTTGCAAGACATGGCTGCTCTGCCCTGTGGCTCCAAAACAATGTAAATAATTAAGCGGCATGAATAATTCAGGGTGAAATAATTATCATATAATGGGATTGCCAGGCGGCACATAGGCCGAGGCTAAAACCCTCCATAATCCTTTTACTATCTTCCCAGTCCCCAGGCATTCACCAAACCTTTGACTCTCCTCACTGTCTCACAACCAACTTACTGTCTCGTCTCGTGTGCAGAATTGAGTTTTCTAAGCTTCAGCACCTGAGAACCAAACTTGTTGAGGTACCAGGAGAGGTAAGGTCTCTTGGCATTGTTTTCCAATGATGAAAAAGCCAGAGGGAAAGGGAGCAAATTGGATCAGGGCTACGTGATGGGGGTTGCAGGAAGGTTGACTCAAATCACTTCCCCAAATTAAATGTCCTACCATATCCCAATACAACTGAAATGGGGAAGGTCATTCCCACATCAAGCCAGCAGATTCCCACATTCCTCATAAAGATCATATGTTTGGCAAGTAAAAACTGAATTCCCAGATAACCCTAAATCAACACAGCCCTAATTATACCCTATGAATGTCTTTCATTTCTTTATTTCCAGCTTCACTCACAAAGCAAAAAAGAATTAACAGCATCTAATAGCAAAGCCAGTGCCGACTTCTGCCTTTAACAGTATTCGATTGCCATGCCTAGCTGCTTATTCCCCACTTTCAACAAAATTGCCACAGTGTTGCTGATTTTAAGAGTCATAATATGAGGCATAATATGATATCATATTGCTTCAGCTATAGCATTATGACCCAGGAAATAATATGGTCTTGGTACCATAAGGGCTGACACATCCATAAGCAGGTGTGGCCCAGCATCCCCTTCATCATCCCCTCCAAAGAGAAGAAATGCCTTTCAAAACAGGGTCCTGATTTTCATGTGCTAATTTATAGGTACAGAGACCAATTTGGAAATAGAACCATTTAAAGAGAAATGCAATCATACTGTCTCAGTGTAGTGAGAAAGTCAGTGATCAGCTGACCTTGTTTAGAGAAGTCCGCAATAGACCAAAATGAGTTCAGGTTAAACCCATGGAATGAGAGCTGTAGGTTAGAGCCATGGATTTCATGGTGGAGCAGCTTTTCCCAAGTCATATGGATTCTGCAGATGGGTATGTCGTCTTTCTTATTTCAACTTGCCATCATTCGCACAGATGCATATGAACCCATTTAGGCAAAATCGTATTCTACTGATCAGTGGACACAAGAACAAAAGGAAACGGAAAACCTGCACAAGGTGGGTGGACCAGATTTAATGACGTATGCAAAGGACTGAAGATGAAGCTCAAATACTTTGCCCACCTAATGCGAAGGAAGGACTCCCTGGAGAAGAGCCTGATGCTGGGAACAATTGATGGCAAAAGGAGAAGGGGACGGCAGAGGATGAGGTGGCTGGATGGGGTCACTGGGGCAGTTGGTGTGAGCTTGGGAGGACTCCGAGGGATGGTGGAGGACAGGAAGGCCTGGAGGAGATCAACCCTGACTGCTCTTTAGAAGGCCAGATAGTGAAGATGAAGCTCAAATGCTTTGCCCACCTAATGAGAAGGAAGGACTCCCTGGAGAAGAGCCTGATGCTGGGAACGATAGATGGCAAAGGAAGAAGGGGACGGCAGAGGATGAGGTGGCTGGATGGAGTCACTGGAGCAGTTGGTGTGAGCTTGGGTGGACTCCGGGGGATGGTGGAGGACAGGAAGGCCTGGAGGGGTGTTGCCCATGGGGTCGCGATGGGTCGGACACGACTTCGCGACTAACAACAACAATGAAGGACCAGTGCATACTCACTGCTCCATCC
This sequence comes from Varanus salvator macromaculatus, assembly GCA_023646645.1. Taxonomy (NCBI): domain Eukaryota; kingdom Metazoa; phylum Chordata; class Lepidosauria; order Squamata; family Varanidae; genus Varanus; species Varanus salvator. The sequence continues at coordinate 10,770,125 of JAIXND010000773.1, forward strand.
GCTGTTCAGGGCTTCAGTGTCGACAACTTCAAGACTTATCTCCTTATCTTTGTAGAAATCATCTCCCTCTTTGTTCCTCTGTAAAGTAGGAGATAGGTTCGCCCAAGGGCAAAGAGGATGACAGGACTCTTTTCATGCTTAGCCTGTTACATGCTCTTGTTCTCGTGCTTAGTCCTCAAACTTCCCAGAGGCACACAGCCAGTCCCTTTTGAGAATCACATCTTGCCTTGTCTGCTCCATTCCCACCAGGTTGCTTTAATGTTCTTATGCAATGCCCAAGGCCACCAAAAGAGTCCATAGCAGGAGGTGGAATCCACACTCGTCCTTCACCAAATGTCTGTGAGTTCCGCTTCTCCTTGTAAAAGTTGGTATTTCAGGGGTGCATGGAAGGAGCCATAAATAGCTCAAGCCTTCTTCCAGACATACGCTGAACAAATGTTACTATCCAGTCCTCTACTGGCATTTTTCTTAATCCATCCTATCTTTCTCAGATTGTAAAGAAACTTTTGACCTGTCAACCACTCGTTGACAGAATTGGATTCCACCCACTTTGGAAAATTATGCAAAAGCGTCAGTCACGATTTATGTAATTGTTGTTGTGCCATCCAGTCATCTCTGATTTATGGCAACCTTATGAATGAAAGCCATCTGGGTTGTCCTGTCCAGAACAACCCTGTTCAGCATCTCTAAGTTCAAGGTGCTGCCTTCCTTGATGGAATCCATCCAACTCTTAGCTGATCTTCCTTTTCTTCTGCTACCTTCAACTCTTCCTAGCATGACCGTCTTCTCCAGTGGGCCTTGCCTTCCCATGATGTGCACAAAGTATGACAGGACAGCCTGAGGTTTGTCATCTTTGCTCTGAGGGTAAACTCTGGCTTGATTTGATCTAAGACCAGTTTTCTGCCCGGAAAATTTTGCAATGCTCCTCCATGTTTCAAATGCATTCGCTTTAACATCCATGTAGGTTTGCATCATTTCCCTAGCTCAGCATACAACCAATGAGCAGGGATTAAAACAGAGGAAGCTCAGCGATGTAGCAAAAGTTGTTCCCCCCCCGCCAAAAAAAGTGACATATATCTTAACACATTTTCAATTAGTTTTCTTTTGTATATGGTTAAATTTATGTGCAAACCCAGAAAGAAAAATAACGGTTCACAAGTTCATGGAATCTGGGTTACTCTGAAGAGACCAGATTGGTGAGGAATCTGTGGATCAAATTCACAGAAATCCAAAGGTATCTGAATCCATGTCTGGTTTCTCTGGCATTCCTGGTGATGTACCGACTCTCCATTCCACTGTTGTTCAGCTGTTCACATTCTGTTTGATAGAAAAGAAGTTGGTTTTTAAAGGAGATTCAAAGCAAATGGAGACGGAGAAAGGTTCTAGTGTTTGCTTAAGAGATCTCTTAAGTTGCATGCTCATGGGTGTCCTCTCTGGCCATGTGATAAGTGTCCTCGCTTCTCTTCTACCCGGCCATGTGTGGCCGCTTTGCCTACTTGCACTTCAGTCCAATCTCAGGGTCTTCTCAGCTCAGGCAGCCTGGAAAGCAGGGAAGAGAAGCGCAGCCGAAAGAAGAACGCCCACTCTGCAGCGATCAATTAAATTCCAGAACACCCCCTTGGAAATAAATTACATGAGATCTGAGAATGAGGCAGAGCAATGGAAGCTTCTTTCAAGGGGAAGAACGGCTCAGGAAGATGGAGGACAGATTCTGTCCCTGAACTCACTCACTGCTGGGATGCAGGCAGCCATGTTCTCCTCACATCTTCTCCAGGGCTTTTGGGGAACGAGTGATTCGGGAAAGCACCCTAAGCACCTGAATTAGTGCCGAGATCCAACCCACAAGCAACCTGCAAATTCAACACGGGAAAACGGTGGCAGAAGGGCTGCATCCTGAAGATTAACCACCAGGGTTGAGCCAACATTTTTTTTACTCTCCCAGCCATAGAAATCAAAGGCAAATATTTCTTCACTGTTTGAGTGTGTGAGGGAAGACTTGTAGATCCGTCTGTGCATGTGGTGCTCCCACACAATATTCACATGCACACACACACACACACACACACTCACACAGGTCTTTACGGGGGATACCAAATGGAGCCAGGGAGTTGACACGATTCTCAGCAGTAAGGAAAAGGGAAGGAAGTAGCCCCAGAACTCTTGCCCACACAGTGAGACGCTTCGGGAGAATTCTTCCTTCTTTGGAGAAAATTGGCAAAAATGATCTCCTCCATTTCTCAGCCCCCAAACAGGGTTGAGTATTTTGAGATGCACAGTTCTAACCCCCAGTTTGGTACACTCCAAGTGCTTTGGACTTCAGTGCCTATCAGCCCTAGCCACTATGGACAATTGCTGGGAGGTGTAGTCCAAAACTCCTGAAGGGTCCCAAGCTGGGGAAGCTTCATTAAATCAGACAGGAGCAAAATACATATTTAAATACATGTTTTGCCTTCTCCAACTGCAAATACTATGAAAGAAAAATCCATTATGAACAACCATTCTAACACTTAAAGTATTTTTGTACCATGGTGTGGCCCTCAGACTGAGCTGTTGTTTTCCTTTCTAAAAGAAAATTATGTGTGTTTGGGTAAAGTTATATTTTGAAAACTCCAACCCCCAGCCAGCCGGCACAACTGCATTGCCCGAGGGCTTGTAAAAAAATACCACTTTGCTCTAATTGCCACTTTCCAAATAAATCTTGCCTGCATCTTTAAGCTCAGGCAGGTAAAGAAAAGTTTCACTACACTACATGTTTACTGTTGAATCCCAAAGCCAAGAAAAGAAAAGAAAAGAAAAGAAAAGAAAAGAAAAGAAAAGAAAAGAAAAGAACTTTGCCTCACAAAGCTGTAAGAAACTAATATCTGTAGACCAAGAATTACCGCATTTTTCGCTCTATAAGACGCGCCTGACCATAAGATGCACCTAGTTTTTAGATGAGGAAAACAAGAAAAAAAAATGTTCTGGATCAAATGGGCACATCATCACAGGCACATTCCCCATCACTTCCCCATGGGCTGCACATCTGACAGACTTACTGCACACACATTCGCTCTATAAGACGCACAGACATTTCCCCTTACTTTTGAGGGTGGAAAAAGTGAGTCTTATAGAGCAAAAAATACGGTATTTTCTTTGACTAGAGTTGGCTTTCCAAGCACCATTTCACATCACAGAGGTGAACCTTGTTGAAGGATGTCCCCAACAGCTGGACAGAGACTCAGAGCAAGAGATTTATCTGTTGGAAGGGGGAAAATAGCAGGCGGGTAAGATAGACAACTGATGCTTTAGAAGAAAAGTAAAGGATGGCTACTCAGTGAAAAGGCCCTGTTGAGAAGCCCTCGTTCTCCCATTCATCTGAAGAAAAATCTTTGTGATAAACCAGAATTATTCCTCCATAACAAAAGTGTTCTGAAGTTAGTGACGACACAGAACTAAGTAAGGATGCTTTGCATCGCCTTCTTCTTTTAGACTCTGCTATTTTTCTTCAGGACTCTTTCCCGTGTCTTCAACCATCACACTGTCTTGTCCTCCAGCAACTCCCAAGTGAGCACAGGAACTGGCTACCCAGAAAAGTCTGAATCTGCAGGTTCTCAAATGTGTTCCTTCCAGGTGGTCAGCCGAGAAGTTGCCCAACCGTCAAGAAGATCTTCATTTGGCCTTCTACTTGATCCCCTTGGCCAACAAAGATTGAGGCTGTTCTGACTACAGGCAGATGACATTCATGTTAGGGAAAGTTAAAAGCAGAAGATAAAAGGGAAGACCAAGTATAAGGAGGAAGCCACTTCTCTGAACTTGGAAGAGCTGAATGGAGCTGTCATGTGGATTTTGGAGAGCTTCCATTCATGGGGTCGCCATAAACTGGAGACGGCTTGAGGGCATGTAAGCAAAACAGATTCCCGATGCACCCCCATGGCTCTGACCCACGACTTGCTATTTTCAAAAGGTTTTGTTTATTGCTAGCTATTATACTATATACTAGTATTATACTATACTATATTTATTATATTATATACTATTTATATATTTATTACTATTATTATTTGCTACATTTATTGAAATTTTAAGAAATGGAAACAAAAGGAAACAAACATTTGGAAACCTTCCCTTTCACCCATAAATCATGTTACATAAAATAGAGTCTCAAGTCTCTCAAAATGCACATGGTTATATAGAAATCTTTACAACAACCATAATGATGGATAACGCGTGGTTCCCAAGTTCAATTACATTAGTACAGTCAATATATGATAAGCAGATTTGCGATTTTCCTAATACGGTGATTTGATGAAGTCACTGATGCTAAAGAAAAATATGTTCTTGAAATGGGAGCAGTACAAGTGGAAACAGCAAAGGAGCTTATTAAGAGTTCCACTGAAAGCTTCCGTGATGTTAAGAGGATTTTCAATGGATCTGCAGGGTGGAAAAGGGTGTGAGACTGGAACTCCCACCCAAGCCCACCAGAATGGGTTGATGCACCGAGTCCTTTCTGCAGGCTTCCTCTTGCAACTCCATTCTGAGCTTAATGAGGAAACATCCATGCACATTTTTCTGTGCAATTTTCCTTAATGAGCTCATGCTTCCCCTGACTTGGAAACATGCCTGTACGAATTTTAGAGGCGGCATCCAATGTTTTTTGCACATGGTTCAAAGATGCACGGGATATCAATTGAAATGTTTTCCTGTCTTTCACAAAAGCCTGGAAATGTATGGAAGGTCGAGTGCTCACTACGTACATTTCCATTGCAGGAGCTGCACATCAGCTGAATCTATTAAAAAACATTGTAGCAAAATTCTCACACCTCCCTTATTGTGAAGATAAAATGCAGGGACCATCGTGCAAGTGGAAGTCCCTCCGAGGAAGGAGGGCCCTGAAAACAATTCTTTCAAAAGGATGATCTAATGAAATGGAAGCACAGCGGAGCCCACAAAGGCCTTGCAAAACTACTTGGCGGCTGGTTATCTCCTACTCATAGCTACTGGCATGAAAGAAAACCCAAAGGAACGAGGCCGTTATTTTGCTTCTCTTACTGCCCCTATTTAAGGAAGAACCCCTCCACCCCACTCCCAGCCTGGCTGCAGAAAGAACCCCAGACTTCCTTCCGTTCAGTGCCTTGTACACTCCCTGCTGTCAGACAGACGTCTCGTTGCCAGGGGCAAAGGGAAATTGAAGGAGAAAATAGAGGTGATTGACGGAGCAACGTGGAAGGAAATGAAGGGAGGATATATCTGCACTTCTGCCTCTTCATAAAACACATCCATTCAGGAATTGCTCGGCCAAGGTCTAGCTGCCAATGCTCCGAGCCACTCCGGCAGCTCATAATTCTATGTTTTGGTTTGATCCATTATTGATGTGACATTAGGAAAACGAACACTCGCCAGGCATTGCCAAGTCCTCGAGACAGTGATGCTGTGGTGGCGTGTGGAAGTGGCACACCGCCGCGCATCGGATTTGCTGTTCTGCAACGTGATCCATGCTGCCTTTACGCCGGGATGCTTTCTCACCGTGTGTTCCTACCAGGTTGGCTACAGCACTGCTCCCTGCCAGGGCTGGTTCTGAAGGGCTCCCTCCCATCCAAACCTGCCCATAATGGGTCACCCAGCACCAGCCCGGGTGCGTATCCTACAAGCTAAAAACATGGGACTGGTGGGGAGCCAGGACAGAGCATTTTCGGTGGTGGCACCCTGATTCATAGAATCATAGAATAGAAGGGTCTGGGGTGTTACAGCCCCCCTGATTTGATTGCATCTTACAGCAAATGTGAAAAATGTACATATTTCCCATTGGAATGAACCACAAAAGCCAGGCCAGGCCAGGCCAGGCCAGGCCTGGTCAGGTTGAGAACAGGAGAAAGCTGAACCGAACTTTCTAAGACTGCCAGTGAACTAGGCTCTCCTTGTTTCTCCCATCTCACATGCGCCACACTGTCAGGACCTGGGTCCCTCCCTTCTTCCTTTCAAACAAGGGGCAGTTCTTTGGCAAAACCATTCATCTCCAACATACAGCCAGAAAGCTAACAGCCAACAGAGGAAGAGTCTCAAAGCATGAACAGAGCAGTTGTTGAACCCAACTAGAAACTATGTCCAAGAACTCTCCTTTCCACACACAGCCCCTCTAGCTCCTCTCCCAAGCCCCCTCCCCGCACTTCCAGACCCTGTCTATTCCCAAGGCCTGGCTCAACAGCTGGAGACAGCAGCTCCCTCCTCCACCACTGCCACCTCCGCAGACCTCATTTTCCAGCCAGCACTGCCCTCCTCCAAAGTGGAAAACACAAAGAATAAGTCCCTTTTCACACCCAAGCCAGCGATCGGTAGCACGATCATTCCAATGGTCACCACAATAAAACATACACGCATTACAAAAAGAAACACCAATGGCATCATTGTTGAAATAAGCAGCACTAATATGTTTTGTTTGGCAGAGAAGCTGCTAAATGCCAGATCCGTTCCGGTTCCAACCCAACTCCCTTTGGCCCTGAAGTGATTATGCAGCCAGGCCCAACCTGGCTGAACTTGGTACAGAATGAGGGTGCCGTTTAAGGAATCAGATTTTGCAATTAACAGGGATGGTGCTGGGAGATATTTATCTTTTTTTTCCATGCGACACATTTTAATTCCTTGCCTGAGAGTGTTTTTCCTGACAGCTTCAATCGACAGCATTTGAAGGCATCGGTTCTGACAATCCAATCTGCAGCGAGAGAGAAGGCCATGCCATGTGACAATCAACGGAGAGCTAGAAGGAACTTGGCCTGCCTCTGGCTTTGGAGAGTCTCCTCTTTGCTCTGGATTCAGCGTCTCTCACCTCAAGCGAACATCTCTGATGTGCCAATGCCCTTCTGCTGCGTGCGGCTTCTGTCATCCAACTCTTGCCCCCAATGTTCAATGCAGAGCTCAGCTGAAGTCTTCAAATCCTTGTTTGGCCTAGTTCCCCAAAAAGGCCGCTGTTTGTTTGGGATCAGAATGACATGGCTTTCCTGGAATGATGGAGGAAATAAAGTCTAAATTAACCAGCCCTGCCGTTCCAGGCAAGAACGTGCAGGCTTTGGAATGAATTTGTTCAATTTGCAATCCCCAACCCTAATGCAATTTGTGGTGAGGAATCCATACATTTCTGCACTTGCGATGCTCCCTGAAAATTTAAAAGAAAAGTCTGTGTTGACACTGAGAAATCCTGACTTATCCAGCTCAGTAAATTTCCTGCCCGCTTGCAATCTGATGACTGGAAACAGGAGGTGTCCGGAGTTGGTTCAGCAGACTCCTGTCTCTAAGATGTGGTACGGTTTGCTCATTTGAAACAAACAGCTACGGAAATCCTACTAGCACAACAGAGTTTCTGGCTTCCGCTTTGCACAGATTTGTAAAGAGTTTCTTCGTGGTTTTTCTTAAAGGTGCAAAGCACATCCTATGGGCAAACCAATGCAGAATATCTACCTTTTGCTTTAGATGTTTCCATTGTTACGGCTTGATATTACCTTGTTCTTCAGAAAACTGGGATGGGGTCAAAAGCCTTTGGAAGGTTTCCTCCATACACCAAATTTTTCTTCTCCCAACTGGTGTGATGGAATAGAATGGGAACATCATAACATAAGAGGTCCATTGTCGGTCACAGCAAGGCCCTGCTATCAAGTCCAGCATCCTGTACCCACATGGACCCATCAGATGCCCACCAAAATAAAATCTCATTTTGTGCGATTCTTACCTCCTTGGTGGACTTTTCCCAAAGGCAAAGAAGGATCACCCAGACCTGCATCCACCAATTTTCATCACCATCACCCGAAATGTATGTCTGAAATCAGTTTAGGAAAGGAGTGAGTCTTTTAATTAAAGCAGTCTGATATGATGAATCTGTTATTACAAAGTCTTACCTATGTAAAACATTAATAATACAAATTTCATTTGTTTATGTCAGCACTGAGCATTAATTTTTAATGGCACAATGTATGAGTTATGAAAGGCATTAACACAGAACAAATCACCAGCTGAGCAGGGAGGGAAAGAAAGCTCTCTTTTTTTGCAAGGGGTGGGAGAAGCAGCCGGAATGAAATATTGTTGTGATTCAGTTTAGGAAAATCATTTATCTGAGTGTGTGCATGTGTGTTTATTTCGGAGGAACTTCAACTACAATTTTAAAAAGAATCAATGAAATTAGGGGCTCTCTCAACCTACTGCAAATTGTAACAAGGATGGCATCTTTTTAAACCCGTTGGCGTGCTTGTTCCGACCTTGAAATAAATACTTTAAATGTAATTGTCATGGAACTGGGTAGTCGGCAGATATAGCTACATGGTATATTGCGTGCTCACAGAATAACAGTTAAAAGCGACATGATCCGACACGTGAGGAAAAGGGCAACTTGGCTGAATACCAGGGTCATTCACTGGACTGTGGGTAGAAGGTTGCTTGGAGCATGGATTTCGTTTCTGCTTGCGATCTTGCATACATGCAGAGTGCTCCTTCTCAGAAACAGTAGGACACTCGCAAATGCAACGGGGCATTCAAAACGCATTTAAAAATGCTCACGTTGCAATGCATCCCTTGAAATGCATTTTCATGCTTTGCTCAGTGGGGGGAAGTGCGCTCTTTTGAAACATGCACGCAGAAACGTGCATGTTTCCTATTCAAGCAGCCAAAAAGCAGGTTGAAAGAAGACATACTAATGAACTGAAAGAAGCTTCAGTGTGATTTTTTGGAAATTTACTGGTTTCAATTTACTCGAAAATCACCGGGTTTTCCCAGCGATAGGTGTGACAGGGGAACGCTGAGATAAAGGAGGGTTTCACCATATCTCTGTGATTTTGAAGTCCAGTGCCTCAGAAAGCAAGTGGGCTGCCAGATTAAAAATCTGGATTAGAGCAAGGATCCGGAACCTTTTCAAGCAGGTGGGCACTTTGGTAAAATGGCTGCAGCGAGGGAAACGGATCCGTTCATCAGATGGCGGCCACGGTGGACAAAGTTTGTCAGAAAGCATTCAGGAGCTCCACCGTTTGAGACCTATAGAAAATTAGCATGCATAACACCCTAAAGACATGATAGGTGAAACTCAGAGCTCCAAAGCACCAACGGACCTCTGTGAACCCAAATAAAAAATCCAAAAATGGTACTGGAGGGAATCTTCTTGGGACAAAGGGAAAAATCTAATGTGTTTGCCTAGTCCTCTCAAGATCCCAGCCCAGCTTGCTATGATGTGAGTCAAGCCAGCAGGCTGAGAATTGCCTTTTTTGTGGTATATTTTATGCAAATTTCCCTACCTCAAAAATGCAAATCGCAGCCTGATTTAAAGGCAGAAGCTCACACACGAAACTGACTTGTCCAGTGTTGGGCTATCAGGTTGATGAGTTGCACTGCAGCCTGCCAAGCACAGGAAGGTGGAATTCTTGAGTGTCAGCCATCTATATGGAGGGCATCCCCACTCTTTGCAGAAAGCTGGCCTCTTCGTTTAGTATTGTTAGCATATCATTACCTTTAAATCAGGACAGGGGGAGAGAGCTTGGCAGGCATCTCCAAACCATAAGAGCCAGTGGGAGCCAGTGTGGTGTCATGGTGAAGAGCATGGGACTGGGACTCAGAGGATCTGGGTTCGAGTCCCCGCTCAGCCATGGAGCCAACCGGGTGACTTGGGGCCAGTCACAGACTCTCAGCCCAACCTACCTCACAGGGTTGTTGTTGTGGGGATAAGATGGAGGAGGAGATGTAAGCTACCTTGAGCCATTTGTAGGAAAAAGGCAGGATATAAATCCAAAAATAAATAAATGAGGCACTGTTTGATTTTGGACTGTAAAACTAGCTTACCTAGGAATAAACAAATGAGACAGTTGACTATCTTGCTGACTTGATCTCAGGGTGGATGCAACCGTATGGCTGCTAGACAAAGGCCAAATGGCCACCGAAGAATTCTGTGTTCCAGTTCTGACTTCGGATGCTCACTCTCAGGTGAAGGCTGAACGCCAAACCTGGAAGGCCCTCTCTCCACCCTTTCTCTTTCCAGAGAGAGCAATACTGACAGTGGGTCTGAAGTCATACGAGGTGGGACAAGCAATGTCATGGGACTCAACCTCCTTGGACCGCCGCACCTCGCCAGCTTCACAGCCGAAAGGGGACTGAGCAGGGACTTCTTCTGATTGACCCAGGCAAGCTCTCAGATGCCCCACAGCTCTCCCTTCATGCCTACTGTCATGAGTAGAAGGGCTGAAGGTGGGATGAAGACCAGAAGGCCTGGGGGTGTCCCTTCTCCCTGCCATTCGCCTCTTACTTAATATTGCTGGACGACTGGTGATCTTTCACCCTCATGGAATATTTGCCACATAGAGAAATGCCTCTCCCTCTCTCTCTCTCTCTCAATCGCTCCCCCTCCCTCCCTTTCTCCATCTTGACTTGAGAAACTGGTGACCTTAGCAACAGAGCTGAAATTTAATATCACCGTACAAGGTTCTACAGCCCACCATCGCCAGGTTCTATCAATACAGCTGCTTTCAGATATATTGGCAACGAGAGGCAGAGAAAACAAGATCTTTTTCCTCTGATATGAATTCTACAAATATTGGACTCTCTCCCATCTAGCCCACCTGGATAAATTCTCAGCTCTGCATGGCATCGCTCCAGCCGCATCTCGCCTTCCACAGATTACAGTATCTCCATTAGCTGAGCGACAGACAGATGCTGAAGATTGCTGCCTTTGGGAATGAGCGCGGCTGCTGGTCTTTGCCTCAGCAACATGGCTTTCTTCCTGGAATCTTTTGCACACCCTCTGTCCTGCATTCCAAAAACGAACCGTTCACCCATACTGCAGACTGTGTTCCATCATCACTCCCAATATGTGTGGGGCACAATCTGATGAGGATGACTTTGGGGAAAACTTAAGGGTGCGATCCAAACGGGAAGGCTGTGAGCTTCAAAACTCAGAGGATAAAAAACATCCTATGCAGGGTGGATGAAGCAGCAAAGGAAATCGCCCCTAGACCCCTTCCCTAGACTCCCAGTCTCAGCTGCAGAGCTTTGGGGGAGAAGAGGAGGCGGCAAGAGTGCCATGGTCAAATGCCCTGCCTTGCTACCCCATTTCTCTCCACCCCAGCTCCCTAGAGTGCTCCCTTTACACATTCACTCGTATGACCTCGGAGAAGCTGCTGGTGCAGGTCTTTCCTGGCTGTACTGGGGGCAGCTGGAAAGGGTAGATCCCAAGCTCCAGAGTTGGACCTCTGTTTCCAACCTTGCATCTGGAAATCCAAAGGATCCTATGCCCCCCTAGACATGGCCCAGGGGGCCAAGGGCCATCCATTTTCAATGATTTCTGCAAATTGAAAATTAGCTCCAGAAAGAGATAATAGATTCATCAGTTTGGAAAGGACCCCAGAGGCCCTCTAGCCCAACCCCATCCCAGTGCAGGTAACCTACAACTACAGGACTCCAGTTTGGGGGCTATGCAGCTTCCCTGAGGGAGGGAATCCCTCAGAGCACTATGTTCCACTGGCAAACAGCTCAGGAGGTTGTAGGCAACAACCATTTTTTTTTGTAGTGTGAATGATGAGTGTCAACTTCTAAAAGAAACCCAAAGTGTGGCAAGGAGTCCCTTTCACGTCTCACTGAGGTGGTCAAGTTGGATTAGTGCAAGCACTGTAACAAAACTTGCTAGAATCCATCCCTCTGGTGTTTGTGTTCTTCCTCTCATGCTCGCCCTGGTCTTAGAGAGTGAGCCAAACTGAGAGGAAGTCCATGAAAGCTCACAGAACAACAGTTGTGCGTGGCCTGCCACACCTGAGGGACACTGTGTGCACTGTGATTGCATGGAGCTCCATTCGTGGTGAGCATCATGTGGCTGCTAGACAAGTTCATCAGAAACCCGGACTCATAGCTGCAGGCTCAGCTTCAGAGCCATGCTCAGCCCTGAACTGCAGCAGGTGAGCATGGGTTGGTCGCTCTCAGCCTAACCTAAAGGGCTGTTGTGAGATGAAGCAGGGGATGGAGGAACCGAGGCCGGGGAGAAGAGGGAAGCCTTCATTCAGTGCCAGCAGGATGGCAGCCCAAGCACCAGGAGGGGGGAGTTGTTTTTCTCTGTTGCCGTTCCTTAACTAGCTCTAAGAACAGGTGGAAGACGAGTTCCTTCTGGACTGTAGGTATTTCCTTTGCTCCTTCGACTGGCAGAAGAAGATCTGCTCAGCTGCCAGTCTGGCTGAAGCTGTGATCTCTTGAAAGGTGGAGCAGAACTGAAGCGGGGAAAAGAGAACGCCGTGCACGATCAATAATGAAAGTTTCAGATCCACTTGAAAGTAGGAAAGGGTCAGTCCTGACAACCTTCACCGTTTCTTTTTTAATTTATAATTAATACTGGGTTGCTTCAATGGTGTTTGCAAGTTACTTCAAGAGAAAACCTCGCTCTCTTTCTTCCACTTGTTCTTCCCCATGCATCCATCTCAGGCCATGTGTGTCTGTCCTCAGAGCCAGGAGGAGACATCGACCTGTCCAGCCATCTGCTGGGCCCATTCCCCAAGCAGGGGGCTGACTGCTGGCTCCCAGAACCACCAGGTTGGAATCCCAGCTCTTCCGAAGAGCGACAGGTTGGAGGAGTCTGATTTTTGGAATCAACCAGCAAGCCAGAATCAGAAGCCATGATAAAAAGTGGCTTTGCAAAACTTGGTTTACTGTTGCAGCTTTGTCACCAGATTTTGCCATGCTGTGGAGATGGAAGTAAACTTGTAAAGCTGAGAGGATGGAAATGGGAAGCAGACCAAGCAGCTCAAAGGATGGGTAGGTGGAAAGTCAAACTACTGTTTAGATTCTAAATTATTATTAGTGCAAACCATGACTTGGCATGAGAATTGAGCAGAAATCCAATACCCGTGAGGCTGCCGAAAATATAAAGATGAACCTTTTAATTATTTTTATTATATAAGGCTGTCATGAGAAGATTACACCGCTAGCCTTTATTATTTAGCCCTCTTAAATGTTTAGAGGCTTTAAAAATGAGGAGAAAAATGCTATCCTGTTTTTATCCACTATTTTATTCTCCCATCACTTTAAAACACCAACCTCTCTGGAGGATTTTTGCCAGATACCAAAGTTTTTATTTTTGTGGTAGTTTGGCTGGCAATATTTTATTATAATGATTGGTTCTCTTTTTTGCACAGCTATTATGTAATTTCTTGTCTATTAGTTTGGCTTTTATCTCTAGTATCACAATTACAAAGACATCTGGAAAATACGAATGTGGAAGAAGTAGAGGGAAAGATATTCCCAGACTTTTTTTTAACCAATGCATAATTCTGCAACATCCATTGGTAGGATAAGATTTTCATTTCTACGCCAGATCTTTTTTTTTTTTTTTTACAAATCAAGCAGCCTGAACATGTGATCAAGAATTAGGTATGTGAGTTTGTTCACACTTCCAAAGGAGAACAACTTGAGATGGAAGGCAAACACAAATGTGGGAGAAAGTGAACCCACCTTATCTATCCATCTCTCCTGGAGGCTGTTGGTTTCTCACAGAGAGTAGCTAACGTGTCCCTCTAGGGCAAGACGTGTGCCATTTTTGGACTGCCAGTCATTTTGGCCTACAGCTCCTTCAATCCCTCACCTGGCTGGGGTTGCTGGGATTTGTATCCCAAAGCATCTGGAAGACTACAACTTCCCATCATAGATCTAGAGCAACGTACAAGGAGAGATCTGTCCACGAATTTGCTGCAGTGAGTTTTCCATCCCTGTTTTCTACAGTTCCCAGGAGAACAAGAACAGAAGCATCTGATTGCTGAGTTCTTCCTGAAAGCAGTCATTTGAGCCAGGGGAAGCCGAGGGGAGGGCGAGATCAATTAAACATGTAACAAGGGAAAGAGATAAGAGCAGACACATGAAGCAGGGAATCTTGAGTATCTTGGCGTGCTTCACAAGACTAAATCCCGAAGCGAGTCCTGCTGTTAACCCAATCTGCCAGGAGAAGGAGTACAATTAGGAGCCCCATCAAGGCCCGTGTGTTTGTCATCTTTCTGTTCTCGATGGGATGCTCCATATTCATTCTGCAGGCAGGGCCTTTCGCTTCAAAGCACATGGAGAGGGAGGCTTTCCGCTGTCTGGGGACCCCACTGTCTCTCTCCTCATGCTTGCTCAGATGGATGAGTCTATTAGGCATGATCTTGTGCTTCCTGGCATTGCATGGAAGCCCACAGGATCTTTTGCAGCCCTAGCTCTGAGGACCTGGGATCCTGGAGCTGGGACTCCACAGGCCAAGCCCCACCACTGCTGGCATGGACAGGACCACTCCAACAGCTGCCCCCATGGTCATAACTGGGCCGGGGGGCATGTCGTAGGGCAAAGAGGGGAGGGCATGGGCCATGCACTTCCACCAGTACCTATTGGGGTCCCAGGGTCCTTCCATCCCCCTCCCCAGTGCTTTACCTGGGGGCTTCCTTGATCATATACTCAGAATGATGCGTAGCCCAGGGGAGATCACCACTGGGCACCCCCAATCAAGCCCCGCTGCTAGATTTTGTCCAGGTCTTTCCAGTAGGCCTAGACGATTAATTACTGTGATTGCATTATCTATTTATAATTATACAGTGCCTTTCCTCCTTTTCCAAGGAACTTCTTATGGCGTATTTTTGTATATATTGTAGGTTAGGTTTCATTCAAGTGCCACTTTGACTTCTGCCATGTTGTTCTATTTTGATATATGCTGTCTAGAGATCCTGACTGGATATAAGACGGGATACAACAAATGCTTTAAGCGAGCAAAGAAATAAAACACAACATGCCCAGAGAGCTGCTGAAGGGTCCCATTTGCCTTTGCTTTTCCAGTCCAAGAGTTCTGCTTTTGCTACCAGTAAGGTGGAAGCAGGGTGTGCTTCTCAGTGGAAGTCACTAGCCCATGGGCACAGGAAAAGATTGAGGCCCCATAAGACCCCTAATTCTGGGGCCTAGCATTATCTAGCTGCATCACTCAGTGGAAGAAGACGTGAGCGCTCCTCTTGCATTAGAAATGTTAGCACAAATGGTCTTCGTTTGCTTTAGTTGGCCACCGCTAGAAAGTCCTATTAGCATATCCTTTGTTTTCAACACTTACTAACCTGGGATTTTGTTTCTGCCACCAGCCAGAAACATGTCACTAGCCTTCTTCCCTAACTATTTTCATCTGCTTGGCAATTTTTATTTTTATTTTTATCTCTGTGAAATCTTAGCTTTTTTGCTTATAGCCTGAGGCCATTCACTACACAGAACAAAACCTACTCTCACTCTTTCTCTTAAAAGGGGAAAGGAATATAGCAAGATTATAAAAACAGAGAGTGAAGGAAATCCAGAGGCTTCAGGGCACATGCAAAAGTATCTTTAGGGAAGCACTGGCTGCCCCACTGAAAATAGGGGTCCTTCAGAAACTCCCCTTGGATTGGAGCTCTGAATTGTGGTGCTGGTGTTCCTGAAATGGAATGAACTCATGTGCTCCAGTCATGAGAAATTTCTCCCCAAAGAAAGGTGTTTTTAATGCTAGATGTAGTTCCTAAACCACACAACTATAAACACCTGCTGTAGAACGTAGAATGGCCACCACCACCCATCTGCTCCTAACAGCCCCAGCCAGCCTGCTAAGGGCCAGGGATGCTGGGGGTTGTAGCCCAAAAAATCTGCAGAACAGATGAGCATGTTTGGATGGGACCACCAGATTAAAAGATGCCACTGTTAAGCCATAGAAGGAGAGGTGAAGTTAACAAAAGCTCGAAACAAGTGGATTTGGGCTTCTTAGTTGCAAAAATTATTTCCCCCTGATTTTGCACAATTTGTCCTATGATCATGTAAGCTTTGGCTTCCTGTGTATTGAAATCATCCACTTTTGCACAGATTACCTGAGTGGGTTTAAAATAGACATGCACATATTACAGCCCACACTGGAAGCCTTTCATCTGCTTCAAGTTGCAGAGCAGTGACTTGGCACCAGCACCAGGCTGACAAACTATGATAGGGGTGGGATCATGAAACTGTGTAAGATTTTCACCCCCAATCAGATTCCACATGTACAAGAGCCGAGCAGGACTGTCAAGGACAGGATGTTTTGGAGGTCATTCCTAGGGTCACTCTAAGTTGAAGATGACTTGACTGCATTGGATCCCTCACACATCCACAGGTAACCCCCATCAGTCTCCGGGACCACAATACCTGATGGAACCCCCACTCTAACTTCAGTCCACCCAAACCCTACAATCTCCATCTGTAGACTTCTACTTCTGCTTCTACCAAGTCCAAGGTTGGCCTGGAAAGAAATCCAAAGAGGAGGTCCCCCCCTCAATCCTCGAATGAGCTCCCCACTGATGCCAACACAGCACCATCATAGTCACCTCTTTGGCATCGGGTAAAAACGGCCTTCTATTTCCATGCATGTGATGGTGACGTCAGCTGCTTTATTAGGCCTAGTTTTTCTGAAAATGCATTAGGTGTTTCAACTGTTTTACATTTCTGTAGAATGGAATTTTAATTTTTTAAAAATATGTATACTGGAATTTTCATTGTGTTCTTACTATCTCTCTCTCTCTATTTTTCTTGCATTTTGGTCTTGCTCTGTTTGTATTTTTGAGAAACTGTTGTGAGATGCCCAGAGAACTTCAACTATTGGTTGGTAACAAAAAATAAAATTAATACTACTAATAATAAGCCATCCTTTTTCCCCCTCTGAGGTTTTGCTCCAGTAACTTAATAATTCAGCAATAAATTTCCCCTGTTTTATCCCTCTCAACACCCTGAAAAGATCAGCCACTAATGAGACAGACAAGCAAAGATACACAATGAACAAGTGGAGAAAGATGAGCAAATATACGCATAGGCTTAATTGATCTTTCTAACCATACCTAGAGGGAATCTTTGTTCCACAGAGCTTAATTTTCTGAAGAAGCAAAACATGAGTGCCACAGCAGGTAAAATATTGAAATGTGGCTTCTAACAGACCTGGTTTGTGCCTCAAACTTGGCCCAGAAGTAACCCCCATTGAGTCCAATGTCAATTACCCTCAATAAGCGTGTAGCAGAAATGTGGGAGACCAGTAGCAATTTGAGAATTTAGTGATGTGCAAAGGGCCATTTCTCGCAGCCAGCCTTCTGGTTGGGCCTTTTGCTTTTACTGGCTAGCTATGCTCTTTCCCATGAGTCCCCAGGGCCAATTGTTCGCAGAGTAACTGGGGTGAGGATCATCTATACTGGGCTGGCTACTTACCAGCATTCCAGGCTCATTTCTCAGTCTGCAGGAATGAACGAACATGTTCAAAGTCAATGGAGGGACCAGTGAGAGAGTAAATCTTTCTCCGAGACCTTCTCGGTTCAGAACCTCGATGCAGGCTGATCGGGAAGGTGCAAGTCAGCCGGGCGGTTGGAGTGCATTTGTCACCCATTTTAATGGGGTTCCCCGTGGCTGAAGGAGCACGTGCTTTATGAACTTGCTCTGCAGTCGCTTGCCGCAATCATTCTGTCGCAGTGCTCTGCTTTATTCCTCTGCTTTGTTAATTTCCTTCTCTTTCATAAATCCTTAGCCTTCACCCATTACTGTGTTTATTCTGTTCTGGATCCTAAAAAGAACCGTTGCCTCCCGGCAAACCTGTGAGGCAGGAGAGAAGAACTTGGAGCAACTTTTGGAGAGGACAGGCTTCAATTCGATGACACGCCACAGCCATCCTTTTCCAAGGTGGGAGAGACCACACAGGCATTGGGTGAGTCCACACAACATGATGACACGTGATCATGTCATGATAACATGGCAATATACCGTATGGGTAGCCATGAAGGACCAAGCTGCTGCAGGGGCCTGCCAGATGATAAGGAACGTCATGGTTGTTTTCCTCCCTCCCCTTGCCTCCTTGGCTCATTTCTCTGGGCAGTATCCCAGGAGGCAGCACGGGGGAAACCCAAGCTCCTCTCTCTGACAACCATGACGGCAAGCTGAGTTTGGTTTTCCACAGCTGTCGAGAATCCTCAGATGCAATGACCGCTCTTCCCAAGCACCTCTCATGTTCTGGACTTCCTTCCACAAGGTTTGGACAATATAACAAGCCGTCATGGTATGTTGGAACCAAAGAACAAGCCTTTGTTTCTCATCATGATTTCCAAGGACCAAACATACCATGGTGAAATAGCACAACTGAGTTCGGATGACATGACAAGCAACCATAAACCATGGTTTGTTGTGTCATGCAAACCGAGTCACTGTGTTGCCATGAGGTTCTGCAGTGCCTCCCAAGTACATTCCAAAATCCGATTCCATTCTGCACAAACGTGCAGAAGGGGCTGTATGCTTTCTTCTCCCACCCTAAACAAAGCTCGGTTCCCTTCATTTCTCCCACCAAAACCCAGATTTACAACCATTCTCTGCCCAGGTCATTTCTGAGTTCCTCCGAACATTTCCAGATGTTTTATCCTCTTTAACACAGATTAACATGACAGGAAATTAAAGCCTTTGGAATCTAGCACAAACAAAGTGACGAGTTAGTTGGCTACTTTGTCACATTTCCAGATTTACCTTGCAGGCTTTAAATCTGGGAAGGAAAATTATGCAGGCATCTGCGCCTTGGAAAACGTCCCATCAAATCTCCAGGGCTGGAAATAGACTTGAAAGAAAAGAAGACCTGCACTATTACCAGCTCATTCTTTTGCATATATTCTCTCTCGCTCGCTCTGTCTTACTGACAGGAAACCAAATTATCCTAGGCATCAGGTGCAGGCTTACATTGCAACATATAACTGTGTCCCCAGCCAGAGATGTCCATGTCCTGCCCACACCTTCAGCAGGAACTAGGAGGCCACCCGAAAGAGCATGGTGGCATCTTTGACAGCTCTGAATGGACCGTGGGGCTCCAGCGAAAGTGAAAGCAAAACAGGAATGCCTTATGCTTCTCGGAAGCCCAGAGAGCTGCTTCGGGCCAAGTTCAGTGGCTGGTCCACCTAGCAGAGGGTTCTTTGCACAGGTCCTCAGGTTTTCTGACAGGGTTTTCCCAGATCTCGAGATGTCAAGGGATCGAGCCTAAGGTTGGTATGCAAGTGCGGGAGGGAAATCCCAGAGGGAAATCATTGCTTCAAACAGTATCGAGCATTTTCTTTAGTAGGGGGCATGGGGAGACCTCGGCCCACCATCAGCAAAAGGGTTTAGTTCGGTACTGAGAGCCACTGTTGGATCCGGGTTGTATTTTGCTTTAAAGGCTAAAGGGGTAAAGCTAAGAACCCTTCAAATTTTCACCCAGTGGTCCAGCCACATTCACCAATCCTCTGCCCCCATTCCTGACCTGTTGCCATTGTTTCCAAAGTTAACCCTTTCATGCTCACCATTCCACTGCCTTTGTTGACATACAAGGAAGTAATTGAAGACTAACACCCCTTGACTTCCATTCAAGATCTTTAAATTTTCCAATATAAATGTTGGCAGAACTAAGCAGGAATGCAAAGACAAAAAATGAGAGGCAGGTAGATAATGATGATGAAGAAGAACAACAAGAAGAATTACTTCCCCCATCACTGCCAGATGTAAGCCAATTATACTTCTATTCCCAAGTACTCCAGAGGACAATATTCACAATTTTCCCAAACAAATTCTCACTCTTAAAAACTCTTGAGGGTTTTTCAGAAGAAAATAAATAAAGACAAGTCTCTTCAAGGCAGTTTTGAAGAATGCCAATGAATGTCTTTTTGAAATCTGCTTCCTTGCTCTGGGTTTGGTCCTGCCCTCCTGAGCAACATAGAATACATCTGCTCCATCATTTCAGCCTCTCCATCATCCTTTGCCATGTTTTGCCCCATGAGTCCAGGTGGGCCCTCTAAATTATCATCAAGCAGGTTTTATATATTTCAGCAATTGTTTTCCCTTAGATGCAGTAAACAACATTGAATGCATCAAATGAGGAAGGTGGGGTGTCAGTTGTCTTAATTAAACAAATCTTTAACTATTCATGTACACAGAAAGTTCAAATCCCAAAAAGACCCCACCCCCAAAAAATTGCAAATCTTTTCCACCTCGTCATCTCTTCCTCTCATCCCCTGTCCCCATCACAGAAGTGCACTTGAGTTCCTTGCCATTGTCCACGTAAGCACCAAAAGTTCACCGCCTGGAATACCTTGTCCCACCTTCCTGACTATTCATTTGACAAGGCCTGTCACAAAAGGTTTCCATCCATTTTGGAGGTCTGTGTAACGGGTTCATTATAGAAGTCAATGTGACAGGTGTGGAAAACAAGACAAGCACCTTTTTTTCTTAACTGCTGAACTTATGTGACAAGAAATCAATCTTCCTGAACGCGGAAGAGTTCTTGCCACCTAGGATCCACGTCTCCAGGGAAATAGAAGAGACCAGCAAAGAGGAGGAAAAGGTTGGGACCAGACTACCTGCACAGAAATGGTTCACTTAGAGAGAGGGTAACAGAAAGACCTGCTTTATCACCCCATTCCTTCTCAGCACAAAGGGGAGCAGAACCACGTCAAGCTGTTATGGGTAGAACAGAGCTGATGTTTCTTACAATTTGTGCATCCTTAGTAAATATCCAAGCTTTGTTTTTTTACTGAACCCTCTGAGAAAAGGAGACTTACTGGCAAAGTTTTCTCCAAACACTTTTGACTTGTGTGTGTGTGTTGGTGCAGCGAGGTTGAAATGTACAGATTGGAAAAGTTTGGAAAATGGAAGCATGACGAAATTGGTGAAAGAGTGGCAGATTTCAGAAAGGAAACCATTTTGCAGGTCTGGACTAAGATTCAGAAGCGACAGAAGCACCATTTCCACAGACCTAAATTATTTGTCACCCCAGTAACTTCCAGTAACTATTCTGTTGACAAATCTTTGCACATCTTTTTAGTCTCGTGAAAAGTTAACACAAACCACAGAGAGGGATGGACAAAAGTAATTTTCACTTTCTCCCACACTTTTTAAGAAGCCTACACTCTTTCCATCCTGAACACAAAGAAATGCATGCACTGGGGTAAATTCTGATTGAAAACGAAGTGAATTGAAAATTACAATTCAATAATTTGCATTTGCGAAATTTGTACACATCGGCCAGACTTCATACGTCCAGTTATTCCCACCAAGGTAAGGACCATGTTATGCCAGCCTCTCACTTAAGTGTTAAATGAGGAAAAAAGAGAGGGCAACTTAACTAAGTACAAACATGACTAAACACACCGATTCAAACCAGACTTTTAAGAATCAAACACTCAAAACCCTGGACATGGATGGATGGATGAGACCATGTTGATTTCTCTTGCATCCAAATGATTTTCATTTTAAGCTATTCCTGTCTGTCCAAAATTTGCAAACATTTGAAAATGTTGGCACTTTATTACAAACAAACCAAAAAACCTCACCCATTCCTAATTCCATGGATACAGGTGCAACATCCGGAAGCCTCTGCACTTGCGAAAGGAAGCCATGAAGAGAAGCAAAAGATTGCTGCATGAATTAACCCTGGGCAATGGTACTGAAGAATTCTTAAGGATGCCTTCAATGCCAAACCCATCACTGAGCTAAATACCAGTCAGAAATGCAAGCTGGCAGGAAGCGCCACATTTCAGTAACGTCCCAGCAATGTATCGGACTGCCCTCTGATTGCTTGTAACTAAAACTGACACATTTTATCGGCTCTAAGTAGCATCGTAAAAACAATAAAAGCAGGCCTGAGAATTTCGTCTTTCCCCCATGCTGTCTCTGCTTCCAATGCCTTGACCTTCTGCACTTCACACATCACTCTGTTTCAAAACTGAGGGCACTAAGAGGAGGAAAAAGTTTGCTTCTAAAGTTTGAGTGCTCTGGAAATGTCAGTAAGCAAACATGGCCAGGGAAGCACCAGCCAGATGATCCAACCAAGACCCATGCTTTTTATTTTTATTTTTGGGGGCGGGGGGATGAGACATAGACAGACTCCTTCCTACCACATTTTCTTGCATGCAAGGATAAAAAACTAAACACTTCGCCTTCTGGCAGCAGATCTTGGATTGCTGTCAGAGATAGCAAACTATAGAAAGTCAGAAGGGGTCTCCTGGACCATCTAGTCTGACCCTCGGCTCTAGTCGGCTCCACTCACAACATGCCCACCATGTGCATGTGCAGCCTATCCTGGATGGGGCCTCAACGACCTCCCATGGAAGCCCATTCCAAACCCTCAGGGTCCTAACTGGCAAGAAGTACTTCCTGGCATACAAATTGAACATTGGTCCCTTGAGTTTGGCTCTGTTGGAGCACATCCTGCCTTCCTCTGCAGGGAGAACAGATCTCTACCCACCTCCGCGTGACACCCCCTCACATACCTGCATGTCACCCACAGATCCCCTCTGAGTCTCCTCTTCTCCAGGCTGAAAAGACCCAGTTCCCTCAGTCTCGCCTCATACAGCTTTCCCTGCAATCCGGCCACCATCTTGTGGCCCTGCGCTGCACCAATTCCAGCCGGGCTAGATCCTTCCTGTAATGAGGAAGTTAATAGTCCTCAGTTCCTATAGTTAATGATCAAACCAGCAATCCTAACTAAGACCAAACTGTGGTTTGGAACAGGGATACAAAGAGAGGTCTGGAATCGGTGCTGCTGTTTACCAGACGTCTTTCTAACATTCACTACTGGCCAGGTGAGCTAAACCAGGATCAAGTCTACAATGGCTTGGGAATGCTAGAGGTCTCTTTATGCAATTCACAGAGTTTCTACTCCTTTGTTCAAAATACACAAAACACATCCCTTGGGAGAAGCATGCAAGGCCTGCAGGTAACCTGTGTAAGCCAGCCTCACAGACTCCCTTCCTCCCAAGATGCCCTACATATGCTCCGTGCGAGGGTAGAGAAAAAGTGAACGGAATATAGGAGCAAAGGCAAAGAAATTCACCTCCAAACCAGATCCCTCAAATATTGCTAGGTTGGAATCCAAGTTTCACTGCAAACTTTGGCTTGCATATACCATTTTGCAAGCTGGTTCCCTTTTGGACTACAATGTTCATGATTCTGGACCATTGCTCACTCTCGCTGCGAGTTTACATCACAAATATTTGGAAGGTGCAATAGGAACATCTAATCAGCCAAAAAAAAAGGCTGCTATAAACTGTATTTTGTAGCATACCAGCAAAAAGGCCAAGCAGGGTTATGTCCAGCACTGGCCATTTTGGTATTTCCCATCACACCTAAAAGAATAGGAGAAGAGAACATGGAATTTCACTCTTTGTCAACCAAATATGGTTGGTTGCTATAACTGAAAGTGACCAAAAAGGTGGTCATGTTTGGAAAACTGAACAATTGTTCAGTAAATGACGAGACACTGATGGAAAAACAGGCCAGCTATACTTGGTTTCGTCCCAAGTCTTCCACACAAACTTGCAGAACGAAAGCCTTCTCTGGGATCTAGGTAAGTATAAAATCCATCTTTACCCAGGTTTCACAATATGAACTTCCAGTCAGCAACCAAGGGATGTTCGAGACCGCTGGAGGAATTGCAAAAGATCTGGATCAAAAATTCTGTGCTGCCTTTCCAGCCAACATGGGATTCCAAGGTGAACTGTTGAAGTTTCGATCCAGAAGCTGTGGAGTCTTTCCTTAGGAAGATTCAAGTGCCCTGCCTTGCCTAGAAGTCACCTTCTGATCTCTCCTTCTGTTGCAGCCTCTATGTAATTTCATTCACCACTTTTCCAA
Source organism: Varanus salvator macromaculatus (assembly GCA_023646645.1). NCBI lineage: Eukaryota > Metazoa > Chordata > Lepidosauria > Squamata > Varanidae > Varanus > Varanus salvator. The sequence goes on from JAIXND010000773.1 coordinate 10,793,717, forward strand.
AGTTAATTGGAAAATTCCAGGCATTTGGCCACAGCTTACGTACTTCGAGAAGATAAAGTTCCAGGCATTTTGCCATCTTTTTATTTGCTGTGCTGTTTTGACTTGGCGCCCGCCCTCTCTCTCTCTCTCCTCATTTTTGTTCTGTTAATCAGTGTTAAGGTTAATTAATGGTATTTCTCGTCTTAATAATAAGTGACATAATTGATGATTGGCGAGGTGATGGGTTGCACCGCTGCCTAGCTGGGAGCAGAAAGGGTTATTTTAGTTTCTACTCTCTGTTTTGCTTTTAGTGATTCTGACTGTTCCTTTTGGATATGTTTCATTTATTATTTTTTTCTTGTATGCTGTGGGGTTCTTTGTTTTTGTTGTCTTAACTATAAGGGTATAGGGCACTGTGTTGGCATCACAAAATGTATTATTTCCATAACGTACACCCTGAAGTATTCCAAAACAGATATTTTTTGTAGAAGGACAGGATTTACATGCGTACAAGGGCAAACATTGTATTCATAATAATTCCATGTTTAAAGTGACCTCTTGGAATGTCAAGGGACTGTGGAATCCGATTAAACTGAAAAAGTGCTTTCTAAAGTAAAGGTATATGGAATTGATCTGGCTTTTTTTTAACAAGAAATGCATCTGATGGCAGCAAATACTCATTGGCTGACAAGAGACGGGGAGGGAAGCATCTGGGCAAAGATACTTTACAGGGGTGGCAATTTTAATCCACAAATGAGTTTTGTTTTCAATTCAGCAGATGATTATTGACCCTGATCAATAATCACCTTTTGATTCTGATTGGAAAACACAACAAGAAAGTGATGGCTTTGATTAATGTGAGTGGGCACCTCAGGAACAGTCCAGCCATAGTCCATGAATGTCTTAAGTAAATTGCTTGATATTATATATGATTCCATGACTGTGATTAACATTACATATTATTATATGATACCTGTTTCACAAGGAGTCATGGATCTTGGGTTACTCTTAATTCAGGAAAACTCATCATTCATCATCATCATCATCATATCGTTCAAGTATACCAGATGCTGCAATGCGCTTTGATAAGGGCTTGAGTAAAATAGCCAAGTGGTGGGAATGTTGCTATTCTGTGTATGTTTTGGCAATGCCCAAAGGCACCTTCCTTCGGGGAGGAGGTAATAGTTCGGATAATCTTGTCAAGGGACAGACTAATATTACAACATTGAAAGGATAAATATCCATCTGCAATAACAGAATGGGCAGAAGATTCAATTAAGTCTTTAATGCTTGAGCAGGTGACCTTTAGGCATGATGTACCAATGGATAAATATATGGATAGGTTGCTTTACTGAAGTCCTATGCATGATTACCTTCAGTAATGGCGATATGCATAGCTTTAACACACGGGGCTTTATTAACACACGGGGCTCCATAAACGAAGTCTCATGGATCTTCATAGACGAGATGCATAATTGTAATGACCACACTTTGTATTGTTTTTCCTCTAATGGCATGTTTTCATTTGATTTTTGTATTGCACAATAAACAAATGGATGAAACGCATCTTTCATCTGAACTTGACTGCAATGCCACATTCAAGGTCAGGGTCAAGTGGACCTCTTGAGAAGAGCAGTCACTGTCCCCCGGGTGATGCTCCGAAAGGGCCAGTCTCTTGCTGTTGGAAGCCAAGCAGAAACTCTGGCTCTTCAGAAGCCCTTTCAGGGTAACTTCCTGATGTTTCCTGGGCTGACCATGAAAACCAGGTTGCTTTGGGGGAGACTGGAGGTTTTTCAGGGGAGAAGGAGAAGCAAGTGTGGAACCCCATTCGTGAAGCCATGAAGAGGCATCAGGGGAAAAGGGCTACCCAGTTTGCTGGCCTGCATACATAATGCCAGTTGGCTCTCCACCAGTGGGAAAACCTTGAGGGTAGAACCATGGCATTACTGAAAGGGAGGGACTGAGGAGAAGTTTCCAGTTTGGGTTCAGCCAAGGCTTAAACTTTCAGCTTGACGGAAGGCTATTTAGGGCTATGTTGTCTTGTTAGCTGTCAATTTTTTATTAAGATCAAGAGACTGTGTTGAGTTTTAGAGCCTGAGGGAAAGGAGAGATGAGACTAGCTCATGACAGGGACAGACATGGTCTAGTTCATTTTGCAAGAGACATCACATCCAACTGAAGAATCTTGGATAACATCCATAGATGAAATGCCCATCTTGGACCCTAATTAATCTAAGGATCCTGATGGATTGAAGCTATTGTCCCAAGGATGGATGCCCTGTCTCTCAGGAGCAAAGAGACTGAAACATCTTGGTGGAAGACAATGTTCTAAGGCAATATGCTTCTGTAAGAACGCAAAAACATAGGAAGAGTTCATGGGTCTGATCCAAGGCCTATCTAGTCCAGCAAGCTTTTTCCACAGTGGCAATCAGTTAACCACAAGAAACCTACAAGCCAGACATGAGCACCATGGCATGTTTCCGGCCAACCGGCATCACAGAACGGGACATTCCTTCTCCAAGCCAAGCACCATCCCTTGCTCAAGGGTGTTGTGTCAGCACAGATGTGAACACTGCAGCACCTCAGGAAAAAGAATTGTCATGAAAACTCTTACATGTGTCCTCTTACAGTTAGTATGCACATACCTTGGGGGTTTTGTTGTTCCTCTGATTGGCTTTGTTCTGCATTTTCACTGTGGCTTTTAACACAGTTGTATGCCTCCATTCAGGTACATCTTGAGAAGACAAGACTCACTGGAGAAGACAATCATGCCAGGGAAAGTCAAAGGCTGCAGAAGGAGGAGAAGATCAAATAAGGGATGGAGTAATTCTGTAAAGGGAGTCACAGCCTTGAGTTTACAAGTACATCGAACTGGAGAAGAACTTGTTTACTACAAAGGGAGTGCTATCTGGATTGAGCCAGAGCAGTAGGGGAATGGACCCCGGGGGATGCTGGAGGACAGGAAGGCCTGGAGGAATGTTGTCCATGGGGTTGTGATGGGTCGGACACGACTCTGAGACTAACAACAACAAGTAGGGGAGTACATAAGCCCATCTCTCCACCGCTGCACCCTAGATCCAAGCTGCCATTCTTGCAACTCCTCTTCCCCACCCCATAAACAAACAAATAAATAAGACAGTGAATTCCATCATAAGCTTGGCCTGGGGTCAATTTGTCTGATAAGGTGATTTTGAAAAAAACCTACAGAAGCAGAAAAGAACTTTACCATGTCAGAAGTCTGCTGTTTTCTTCCTTGCAAATAGAAAAAAAAGAAATCCACAACATCGGTTATAGGGGTCCTCTATCCTCCAGTAATAATTCGTGTTTGCCTGTGCAAAGATGACCTAGGCCATGTTAAATTGTAGAAAGAACAAATCAAAGAGAAGCCTTGAAAGCAATCAGTTAATTTTCTTCTCTCCCCCATCCTCCATTTGAAAATATTTACGCTCGTTGCCTGAGAGATGGTGATAAATAAGTTGAGGTTTCATTATCTGGGCGACACTTGCATCATCATGGAATGGCGGCGTCTAATACAGAATTCATGAGCTTCTTTCTGCCCTGTGCATTAAGCCACTTAGCGTAGGTCACTTTGGCAAAAGCACATATATTTGCATTCTAACCAGGAAGCTGTCGGAGGAGTTGCACTTCCAAGATTTAAAATGGCTTTCAGGCACATTTTTACTTTTATTTTGTGAAATAAACATTCCCCACAAGGCAACATCTATCCCCTGCTCTCATGAGAAGTGTTCCTTCGACCCTCCAGGGAGTCGCATAGGCTACACGGTTTCTTTTGCTAGAATTTCTTTCAAGCTTTGGGGGCAAGAATTGAGTTGCAAAATTGGAAGGGGACAAGCCAAAATCTTTGCTTCATCCGGATGGGAATTCATTCCCAGTGCAGAAGGCGCCTGGGGTTACAATGGGCCAGGTGAACCTTTCTTTTAATTATGTATTTGATTTCTATCCCATCCCTTAGCTGAAGTAGTGCAAGCTTTACGAAATCTATAGGAAGGCCAGCTCCAAGGTCACCAAGAGCCATTCTGCAAGGTCAGAAGGCAGGCAAAGATCAGAAGCGTGGTCTTATGGGTCAAGGAAAAAAGGTAGTCCAGACGAGGACCTGAGACACAACACAAGTCCAGCAAACAGGCCCAGTCAAGCGCAATCCAAGTGAGCCGGGATTTCATGGGGTCCATGAAAGACGGGCAAACGGTCCAAACAGAAAGCAGAGTCAGGACACCTGTGATGCAACATACTGGAACAGGAAATAAAGGCGCTGTTCTGGCAGATGGCAGAACAGCTGAAAGCTGATAAATCATGTTTTCTGGTCCCCACTCAGGTCAACCTACAAGCTGCTGGTTCTGGTTTCAGCACCTCCCTACTTCCAAAGGGAGCACTGAGCTCAAGGAGGCATTTACTCTTAAGGAGCCTCTTTGTGGTGGGTCATGTTCCACCTCTGAAGGGCATCTTGTGCCTCCTTCTTCCAGTGCTGGGGGCTCTAGAGTTGGGCAGATGGTTGGCCTCCTCCTTTCACTCTACAGGCGACGAAGCAACTTCTCCTGAAGTTTCCTCAGAGTCCACCATCACTGAAGGGGCTGATGCATTGTCTCCACGGCAGCTGGAGGTCCCCACAGGGGCTCTTGAGTTTGCAATGAGTAACAGAAAATGTAATTGCAGGAAGCGTTCGCTTGCTCCTATACATGGTTACCTTGTACCTATAATTCCTGTTAGGACACCTGGTGTCAAAACATCTGCCTCCACACTTATCTCACAAATGCTGAACTTCCTGATAGAGGTTTATGTTATACTTTTGTCCCTCCTGTGTCTTCCTGATAGACTCTCAGGTAACAGTCCCTTCTTGTCTGGTCATCAGGAAAAGCCAGAGAGCTGTGGAATCCACAGGCCAACATCTTCGAAATTCAGACTCACTTGTACCCACTGCAAATTTCTCTGCGTAAACCCTAGTTTTAACAGCATACAAGGGATGCGACACCATTTCCCAGTCCAGCCCGCATATATACCATCCGTTGGGTTGCTTACATCCCTACACCAAGGTGTTTCCTCCTAAATTAACGGCTGAGGCATTCTTAATTGATGTTCCTCATCTGTTTGAGTAATGAAGATCCAGTTATCCTACCTGATTCTCAAGTGGGGTGATAAGACATAGAAAACGGAAAATCCACCCCTGCACGGTGCTTTTGTCCTTGCAAATTTTGGCACTGCAGCTCCCTCAGCTTCCTGTGATCATCTCACCAAATGGATTCTGCATTATTCTGTCTCTGTATTTCTTTTCTTTTCTTTCTTCCTGAATGAGAAGTTTTTCTCCATCTTCTCCTCCATTGTATTCAGATATTGTAAATAATTGATCCTCAAGATTAAAGGCAGCAACTGGATAACAGCTGAAGTTAACTCTCAATGAGTGAGGAATAAATCGAAGCATGCTAAGAGGACCCAGCAGGAAGCCACGTTCACGTGGCCACTAAACCATCAATGCATATTGGACATTTGTTTGAATACATTGTTTGCGTTTGTTATCATTTCCCCAGGAAAAACTAATTAAGGAACTAATTGATTGTTTTGTTGTGCTACTAATTAACTCCATATGGTGCACATCTCCATGGAGATACAGTGAGAATTATGGAAACTTTGGTGATTTCATGTGTCACCGCTGGGTTAAAGGACACATCTGTAAAACTAAGCATACTTTGAGGGATGTAGAAAGGGGGATGCGCAGCAGCGGCTTCCTCGTGTCTCTACAGAAGCTGGAACGCTCTGTAGATGCTTCAGAACCTTTCCCAGTTTGAACGTCTCCCTGAAATGCTCTGAATTCCAACAGAGGCCTAACTGCTCCATCGTTCTGCTCACACGGTGGCCTGTCAGATGCCTCTGGAAAGTCCACAAGTGCTACACAAAGACAAGAGCATCCCCAGATATGGTTTATTCATGCGTGGGCATGTCTGTGCAGGAATGATTTATTTACTCCCCGCCATATATAATCACATTGCATTTCTAGATCGCCTTCTTTTTCTCTTGTGAGCAACCCACGTTGGCACGTGCAGCTCCATTTTCATCCTCATGACAGCAAGCCCGTGAAGTAGGTGAGGCCGAGAGCGAGTGACTGGCTCAAAGGCATCCAGTCAGCTTCATGGCTGCCTGGAAATGAGAACATGTCTTCCAGGTCCCCAGACCAGCACTCTAAGCACCACATCACACTGGCTCTGGCTTCAAAGCAGAACCTTGGATTTAGATGGAAAGGAAAGCTAGGGTTAGGGTTCGATAGAAACTGGATGGCCATCTGAGTGGGGTGGTGTAACGTGGTGTCCTGCAACAGCAGGAGGCTGGGCTGAATGGCTCTCATGGCCCCTTCCAACTCTGCTATTGTATGATTCTATGATCTATGATTGTGTATCATCAGCTGGCTTCATTCTAAGCAACCTTCTGGTGGGTTCATGGTTAAATAGCATGGGGGATTTGTGGGACACTGCAGGCCAATGGCCATCACATCACACGGGAGTCCCCCAGCACCACTTCCAAGATCATCCCTCCAGGAAGGATCAAAGAGTGCCTCCCACTTCGGAGAGATGTCTCAAAAGGATGCCATTGTCGACGGCAGAGAAAGCCACCAAGAGCTCCAGCAGAACCAACAAGAGACACACTCCCTTTGTCCCACGGTTGACCTAGATTGCCCAGCAGTGTCCTCCATAGTCCATCTCAACCTGGAATGCCTTGAGCTGAGAAGTCACCACATGTTATGGGAGTTGTGTGCATTTTCCCTGTTCATTTTGCTTTTAGTTTAGTGGAAGTCTCGCCCTGCCTCTTGAGGGCAAGATGGCACCACAGCTTGCTGCAAAGAAGCCTTTCCCACTATCCCCAGGCTGTACACGGAAATGTGTACACCAAACAGCAGTGCCTGTTTTCCCTTTCTCAGCCCTTGCCTTTTCACAGTGGGGACTCCACTGCCTTCCATGCCTCCAGTCCTCAGGATGGTTTAGCCAGCCTGCTACAAGAAGCACAGCACCTCGGCTTAGTGTCTCACGTCCTCTTGTGGAGCTGCAAAGGAGGAAGCCAATGTGTGGAAAGTTGCAGGCTGTTGCTGGAACATCCACATGACTGGAATCTCCTGTGAGGAATTCCACACGAATGTGCACCCACTTAGTGGGGTGCATCGTTTGCACATTAACTTGCATCGGGCTCCAATTTATACTCCACGTATCAAAATTAGTGTCCAAAGCGGCTTATATTATACAGAGAGGTATCGCTGGAAACGATGCACAGCCACAAAACCCATGGAAAGAGAAAGACTATTCACTCTGTGAAAGTTCAAACCAAGCCCTGACCTATTTTAGATTCAAGCCCCAGGACGGATGATTGCTTCTCTCTTCCCGGTCTCCTTTGTTTTCAACCTTTAAATATCTGATTTAATACAGCAGTGATATTATCTGAATTCTGAAGGACCCCAAATGGCCACTAAAGCCACAATCAATTCACCCCTTCCCCTTCTAACCAGCTCAAAAGCAAGAGGTGATATTAAGCTGTCATTTTTCCTACTCCTGCCATTTAGAACCATTTGGGGTGAATTGCAGGCAGTACTGCATCACTTAAGGTGCTCATTAGCCGAAAGGTAGAAATGATGATAAATGTTAGGAAGAACAAGTATTTTCCCCTCCTCCCCCCCCCACCCTCTCTTTCTTTCTTGTTTTTAAAGCACATGTTTCAAAGGCCAAGGAATCAAAGTTTCCAGCTTCTCTCCTCTCCCTGGAACCGTAACCCTCAAACATTTCCCTCGACAAATGATACGTTACATTTATGATCACTTACTGTGTTTTGCTAAGGTGCCTTCGCAGCTGTGTGAGCCCCAACCCCTCAAAAGCAGGATAGCCATGAGTGAAGGAGTGAGGCATCCTCGCCACGCCAGCAGCCAGGCTGAACGGAACCAGGTTCCGTGGAATCTGCAAGCGTAGGCGTGAGGGCTGCTTCCCTGAAGGCCTCAGGCTTCCTCCACTGCCCCAGAACTGGAGAGCTAAGGGAAGCCCAACAGGGACGGGCAGGAAGAAATCTGCTCAGCCCAGGCCTACCGTGAATGGTCCCCGACTCAGCTCCGGCACATGCTGTGATTGGGCACAGGGCACATGCTGTGATTGCGCACAGGGTCTTTCGCCTGGTTTCCAAATCCATTGTCAGGGTGCCCGTTTGCCTTCTCTTGGGAAGGACCGGGCATGGACACCATGGGTCTTGAAAAAAAGCAACAAGGACGTCGTAGAGAAAGGACCCTGCAGATTGTCGTGGAAGAGGAAGAGGAGGCACAGTGAGGAGCAAGGACTGTGAAGTTCCAAGGTTGCTAGTGAAGGTTCTCAGGCAGAGCATGAGAGCTGGCCAAAGGAGCAGGGGGCTTTCAGGAGGGGAGGGGAGCAAGACCCCGTTCTTGAACCAATAAGGAAGTTATGTGAGAAACAAGAGACCCACCTAGAGGGACTTTGTCATCCCTGCCCTCTTGCCTTCAAGCAACAGGAGCTGTCCTGAGGTGGGGCCGGAAGCTCTACTGAAAGGGAGGCCCAGAGTGCAAGTTCCAGTTTGGATCCAACTCTTGACTTAGAATCATAGAATAGTAGAGTTGGAAGGGTCCATGAAGGCCATCTAGTCCAACCCCTGCTGTTGCAGGACACCATGTTCCACCACCCCATTTGGAGGGCTGCCCAGTTTCTTCTTGAATGTCCCCAGTGTGGGAGAGCCCCCCACCTCTCCAGGCAGCCAGTTCCACTGCCACATTGCTCTGACAGTGAGGAAGCTTTTCCTGATGTCCAGCCTGAATCTGAGTTGTCGCAACCTGACTTGATTATTCCGTGTCCTACACTCTGGCATCAGCAAGAAGAGATCTTGACTTTCCTTTGTGACAGTCTTTGCGGTACTTCTAGAGGGATATCATGTCCCTGCTCAGTCTTCTCTTCTCAAGGCTGAACATGCCCAGTTCTCTCAGTCTCTCCTCATAGGACAGTGCTTCCAAACCCTGAATCATTTTTGTTGCCCTCCTCTGGACCCTTCCTAATTTTTCTGCCTCTTTCTTAAATCTTGGTGCCCAGAAATGGACACAGTATTCCAGATGAGGTTGGATATGGTGTGATGTTTTCCCTCGGCTTTGGTGGAAGAGTTCACAGTGTTCTGAAACCTGTTAAGTTTCAGCCAAGGAACTGCACCTTGTCTTGAGATGGATACCCAAAGGGAAGGAAAGAGAGAGGAGACCAGCTCACAGCAAAAGTGTCGGTTGGCCACAAGTTGGTTTTAGGGAAATGCATGTCAGCAAAACTCCAAAATTCTCTGAAGTCTTTCTCAGGGCTCATTCTGACTTGAGTCCATCTCAGAATAGGAGAGTCGTTCTTCTTCTGTTTACAGGTAAATCCCAACCTGTGCATCAGTGCTGCACTTCTTCAAAAGTTACACATTCTTCTGCCACTGATGAGTGAAGTGTATTTCAGCGCATTCTTCCGACGTGTATGTCGAGTGTTATTTTTCAAATAACATTTGGAATTGCACGTTATCAATTGCTGTTCTTTTCCTGTTGATCATGTTGCAAGCTTGAAAATGGAAGGGCTTTGACCACAGACTGTGTGCATGTCCAGTCCCGAAGATGTGAATTGGGTAAATCCAGATCAACAACAACCTGAAATTAATTTTCACACATCCCTGGGAAGCTGCAAGTTGTCACTGTTACCTGGAATCTCTCCATCTTCTGTGTCGCACACGTGAACCATCACCTGAAGAACCCAGCTTACCATATCGGCAAGTCATGATCCTTCAATTCAAATGATGCTTTGGATATTTGCGTTTTTGCTTTGTTCATGTACACATCCTTTTTTCTGGTTTTAAAAATGTCCAAGGCGGTTTTGACAATATGAAGTAAATCCACGTAAAGAAAGTCATTAAAGTTGTAGAGCTAAACAAACAAACTAGCAAACCAGAGCTAAAACTGAATCAGTAAAAGCTGTGCTAAGGGATACAAGACCCCTAAGAGGAAGTTAAGACTCCAACAGTTAAAAACAATTGCTGTAAGAACAATTAAAAGCCTGACAGAATGGAAATCTTTTTTCTCAGCACCTGAAACGAAGTATAGATGTTATGGATTCGATCAGGATTTATGCTGGCTTGACAGCTCTGATGGAAGTGGGCATCCCTAAACCCGTCCAGCTCCCTGGAAATGCTGCACAAAGCTTGGGTTCAGACATTTGGTGCGCACTGAAAGCCAGCGTGGTGTAGTGGTGAAGAGCGTGGGACTGGGACTCGTGCGATCGGAGATCGAGTCCCTGCTCAGCCATGGAGACCATTGGCTATCCTTGGGCCAGTCACAGATTCTCAGCCCAACCGACCTCACAGGGCTGGTGTTGCGAGGATAAGCTTGAGAGCAGGAGGAGGAGAACCAGCCGCTTGTTGCAAGGAAAAAGGCAGGATATAAAGCTAATACACGAACAAGCAAACAGGCATTCTGGTGGCATCTATGGATGCTTGCAAACCTTCTCTGTGCTCAGTTGACTTCCTTAGCAAGGGTCAAGTACTAGAAGAGGTCTGAGTGGACTGGATTCCTGGGAGGCTCAGCCCATCCCTACCATTGCCATGCTAGCTGAGGCTGATGGGAATTGTAGTCCAAAGGAGCTGGAGAGAACCAAGCTGAAGAAGGTGGATCTCACCAAGGTTTTTGACCTAAGCTTTGGTTCTGTTGTGGAAATTGCACAGTAGAAATTGCACTGCTGACAACATATGAAGAAGAGGAGATACTAAACTTGTCCTTTCTGATGAAGATCAGAGACACGCATTTGGAATGTGGCTGATGCTCATCGCTGCAGTGAAAATGAGTCGAAAAGTGGGAGCAAGGAAGAGAGAGGCTTTTCAATCCAATTCTCACACACTGGGCGTGCGTGTCACAGGACGAGATCTGCAGTCTAATCATTGAAAATACATCAGAAGGAATCCATTCACACCCTGGAATCCTCCTTGGCTTTAATTCACATGGATGGCAGCTGCTGGAAAGCATCAGCCGTACGCACACAAGCGTGTGCACGCCCTCGCACCAGTCCGAGAGACCTTTTTAACTAATAATTACTCCGTCGCAGGGCTGAGAAACCTGCTATTAACCTGAGGGCAAAGTGCAGTTTGTTAATCAGCCAGAATTCGTATTCTATATTTTTAACACAGAGAGAAGCATATATATAAGGAACGAACACTGGAGATGATTACTGGACTTAATCACAGGGGTGACAGTAAAATGCCAGACCTGATGTATCTACTAGAATGAAAGCAGCAAGGAAAGTCCAGATCTGCTACAAAGGCTGTGGGTCATGCTACATGGGCACCGGTGGGTTTATTTTTTATGTCAGAACGATCCAATCTCTTTGATAGTATAAGCTGAGCTTAGTTCCAGTTTGGCACCTAGTGATGTCAAAGGTAGAATTTAGAGGGACGTCCTGTGAGCACCTGCGGAAGTGCTTCCATGGGGTTTGGCTATTTATTTTTTATTTATTTCATTCCATTTCTATGCCACCCCATAACCTGAAGGTTCTCTGAGTGGCTTATTTATTCGTTTATATACTTCATTTTTATACCGCCTCATAGCTGGTGCTCTCTGGGCAATCGCCAAAATCTAAACACACACAGACAAGGGGAAAATACTACACGGGACAGTAAAACCACCTCGAATTGCAACAGAATCGGAGGTGTAGTAGCGGGACAGGACAAAATGCAATATTAAAACTAAAGCTTTACAGTGCCCTGTTAAAATATTAGGAACATAAAAAGGGTTCCACCTGCCACCGAAAAGGATACAGAGTAGGGACCAGAGACACCACTTCGGCAAACTCATCCCATGGCCTAGGTGCCATAACCAAAAAGACCCTTCTGGTAGCCACCCACCTTACTTCCTTTGGAAGGGGCTTCCGGAGAATATTTATTTGTTTGTTTAAAACCTTTTTAGACCTTTCTCTTGTGTCTCTCCTGCTCACCTTTTGGACATGATGGCTGAGGTGCGTACACAGGTGCCTTTTGGACCTGCACAACCTCCCCTCCAACGCCTTGCTCTTTGCTTACGTCTTACGTAGTATATTTCTATTTCAATCTGTGCACATGGCAGCAAGGGGAAAGCGAGAGGTCAGATTTGTTTTCTGGAGCCAGCAGAGCAAGATCCGATGAGATCCACAATCTCTTACCAAAATCAGCATCTTGCGGAACCCCCATTCAGCCCTCGTGATGCAGGATTACTGGGACTCCACAGCCCCGTGGTCACTTTCCCCCTCGCTTGAGTAGCTTCACATGAAATCCTCCGGATTTCGTAGCAAGGAGAAGCTACAGCAGCTTGGAATGCTGCACTTCTTGCTTCCCTCTATTGAAATTCTCTCCATCTCCTCTCATCTTCTGTTGGCATTACCGGATTATTGAGTCTCATATTCACCTGTCTCTAAAAAGATTAAACTGTCCTCTGGAAAAGGCCACTGTGCCCCCAAGGAGGAAGCAATTCTGTTTCCACGCACCTTCCCCCCTTCATTCCTTCCTTCCTTCCTCCCTGTCTCCCCACCCATCCCCTTGCCATCGGAAGAATATGTTATGTAGAAACTTCTTCAGGTTAATAAGTTCTCTAGCTCGTGCAAAGACGGGAAAGACAAGCATGAAGGAGAGACATCGGTCATTCTCGCTGTAGCTCTTTGTAAGCTAATACTCCACTGCAGCATTTTCTCTGTTACGCGTGGTATAAATTCCAGCGTTTCTCTTTGGAAAATGCACACAAGCCCCTTTGAATGAATGGGAGACGAATGCGTGCATTTCAAAGCGCATGCAACTCATCGATACATTTAGCAAAAATAGGCATGGCAAGATGCAGACAGTCATGGCAGATGATGCTTCGGATCTGGCGCAAGCCGGGACAGGCCTTGAAGTGGGATTTGGAGGATCCTCATGCCTTGCGTTTTTTGTGATCTTTCTCTGCGTAGGGCCACGAGGCTGGTGGCCGGTTTGCAGGGGATGATGGGGTATGAGGCGAGACTGGGGGAGCTGGGTCTCTTCAGCCTGGAGAAGAGGAGACTCAGAGGGGATCTGTGGGTGACATCCAGGTATGTGAGGGGGTGTCACACGGAGGTGGGTAGAGACCTGTTCTCCCCTGCAGAGGAAGGTAGGACGTGCTCCAATGGAGCAAAGCTCAGGGAGCCAAGGTTCAATTTGGATGCCAGGAAGCACTTCCTGACAGTTAGGACCCCGAGGGCGTGGAATGGGCTTCCACGAGAGGTGGTTGAGGCCCCATCGGTGCGGGTGTTCAAGGACAGGCTGGACATGCACATGGTAAGCATGTCATGAGTGGAGCCGGCTGGAGCCGGGGGTCAGACTAGATGGCCTGGGAGGCCCCTTCTGACACGCTCTGTTTCTTTGTTTCTATTTCTGGCATGACTCAGAACAGAGGAATAAAAATGGCACGCTCAAACTTCAACCAGCAGTATCGACAAAATGTAATTGGAGACAGACAAAACACAGGCAGCATTTGTTAGATAAAATATTTATCTTACCTGGTGAGGAATTTACAAGACTTCAGCAGGGCTGTCATAGGTGGGACATCCATGGAGGGCTTCCATTCACAGGGCCGCCATAAATCGGAGCCGACTTGACGTCAGGTAACAACACCCACCTGGATGAGGCGAATTCCTGCAGGGAAAAAAGCATGTCCATCAACCAGCAGAAGGCGATCAGAGAGGGGGCCACCTGGAAGGCCCTGTCTCTGGGACCAACCATGGAAGGGGGAAGTATGCCTGCGTAGGGATCTAATCAGTAAGAGCTGCAATAACACAAATCACAAGGAGTCACTGAGGCCCTGGGGAGTCCCCCACAAAGACGGGGCGTGCTCACCAGGAACGCAGACAAAGCTGACCAGAGCGCAGGCGGCTGATCCCACCTCCAAAGTCTGTTGGGTCCCCACCTCCAAAAAGGATTCTTCCCACATCTTTATCCCTGCACGTGGGTTAAACGCTACAGTAGGAATGGGGAATCTTAGGCCCATGGGGGTAAAATCTGACCCACTAGGATTCCTGAGATGGCGATCTCTCCATTCCACCCAGTGCTGATAGTCTGGGGCTTTCTTAGCTTTTGCACCAGGTTGTTTCTCCCCATTCCAAAATTTTGGAATGCTTCTCCTAAGGCAGAGGAACGTACCGTAAGGTTTTTTGAAACTAAATGGAGCAGATGTTTTGGGAGTTTTTCCCCAGTCCGGTGCCTTCGGATCTACCCCCTTGCCCTCCACCCCCGTTGCCATTTCGCACCCAGGAGCATTAGCTGAAGGACGAACCTCGTCACTGGACCGCATCAACAGTCATAGGATAACCACGCCCAGACGTGCCAAGATCTCTTTTCAGCCGGGTTATTAGCAATACGCACCAGTGCTTCGTAGCGTTGATAGAGCAGAGAGACCTAACCGAACGGAAAGCCAAAGTATCTTCCTCTCACCCTGCCTTTCCAGAATGGAACAGGTTGCAAATCTAAATAGACAAACAATTAATAAATGTACAAATCAGAGCGATCTGTTCCATTTCCCTTTTATCTCCCGCACTCCGAGTCTGCGGTCCTTGCTTGCTTGCTTGCAAAACAGCCAAACCAGAGCAAAACAAAAACCTGGCTGGAAGCTGAAAACAGCAGGTTGCATTTGTGACTTATTAGTCGGCCATAACTGTAAATATTACAACCTTATGGATTTCCCATAGCCAAACAGCATGCTGCCATTAATATCAAATGCAATCAAATATTTTGTTGGTTGACAATCACAGGCAGAAATTGGGAAGGGCATTAAAACCTCCTCGTAGTGGCTTGCAATTTTAGCTTCTGGCTTCCCACCGTATGGCATTTTATAATGGTCACCATAAAGAATGAATAGAATGCCGTGGTTATCCTTTCATTTTTGCTCAATGTTTCTGAAGGGGCTGCTCTGGGAATCCTGGCTGCTCCCGACAGGTGGATTTGGTGTGCAGTAATTGGTGTGCTACACATCCCATGATCCCCCACCCTTGAATAGGCTGGCCAAGGTTGATGGGAAACAGCCACAGACTTCCTCCTGTCTCGTGGGCCATCTGCATCTGTACACAGGTGCCGGAGAACCCAAGGAGGTCGGGCTCTCGTAGTGTACAGGCATTTGTGTCCTGGATTTCCGCACTGAGCATGTTTTTATGGGCACTGCATGAGGATGAGAAGTGCTGCATTCAGGCCAGTGCTGGTCTGAGAGTGCAAGTCTGGTTCATTGGGTCAGCAGGCCAGGCCTGACGTTGGTAAAGAAACGTAGGAAGCTTGGAGGGAATGAATTTACCAGGCAGCTAAATGATGAAGCAATGAATGGTGACCATCCAAAGGCACCCAGAAGATCAACAAGGATTCCTTCAGCCCACAGACCAAGGCTTTGGACCTGTCCAGTTGTCAGGGTCCTGGGCTGGGACGGGACGTGGGTGGCCAGACAGCAGACAAGAGCCACAGAGGCAACAGGACCAGGGCAACAGAACTTCAGGAAAGGCAGAGTCCAGAACAGGGATAGATGGGAAGGCCAAGTCATAGTCGTGGTGCAGGCTGAGGTCAGAAATCAGAAGAACACGTAAGCACAGAACAAGGAAGCGTGCCCTCTCGTCCTAGCTTGTGGGCACCGCCGCCATGATGGCATGGGGGCTTTTTAAAAACTAACTTTGAAGTTAATCTGCTTTTCCAGATGGTGGTTTGGCCCAGGAGTAGCTTCACTTGATTTATGGTCCTCTGTTGCATCGTGGCAGCATCCAGCAAGCAAATTCCTAGCGGGATGGGACGGACGTGTTGTTTTCTCTGCCTGCAAAATGACATGTATGCCCTGCAGCCGAGTACTGTATCACTTGCATCATCGTCGCAACAAGAACAGCATGAACGCCTAAGGGGGGGAGAAAGCGCTGTTGGCAAATATTTGTTTACATTCAAAAAGCAAATCTGTATTTAACTATATTCTCAACCCCTCATGTTCTATTTTGGAGATAATATGAGCCGCAGCAGCGTGAAAGCCGGTTTATCAAAAGGGAGGTTAAGAGGTAACGCGATTGCAGCACGGAAGTACCTATAGAGAGAGAATGAACAGGGCACTGATGGGTTCTTTAATCTAGCAGAGAAAGACAGATTTTGTTCTTTAAAAAATACCCTAATAGGAGTTAAAACAAGACAAAGTTATTAAACAGTTATTTCATTATTTTTGCAAAAGTAATAAGGCTCCTTTCTTCTTCCAGGAAGACTATTTTGGGATTAGTTTTCGAAGACCATAGCCCTGACATATGGAAAATAAGAAATCCACAGGGACTTGGGCGGGGGTGGGGGGGACCCACACACAGAACGATCTATAGGAATACTAATAGGAAGGCAGTAAAAATGGTAATTTGGCAGATTCATAACCTTGAGCTTTTTGCCTTCTCAGTTTAGTTCAGATTTGGGCACTCCGATCAAATCCTGGAACGATGCTACACTGAGGCATCACACCATTCAGACCCATCTGACCTTTTGCCCCCTCGCCTTTGCATAGGAGAAGAAGCATGCTCATTCTCCCTGCCCTTCTAAGCTAACTATCCTTCCTTTTGAACCAAGATGTCCTGCGTGAACATGCCAAGATTTCTCCTCCATGCAATTCACATATAGGTTGTCTATGAATACAGAAACCTCCTTTCTCCTCTTGGTTTTCCTTTTCATCCCTTCCATGCACATTCAAAAAGATCCAGGTGCAAGCAACAGCCTCATCACCAAAGCCACTGTTTTGGTGCTTACTTCTGCCGATTCTTTGTATTACTAAATACACAACAGGTCCCCAACAATAACTCGCTGATCCATAATTGCTGTCACAGGAAAGATGAGTCAAGACATCTCGAAATGTTCTACCTTGTCCTTGTTGGCCAGCCTTCCATGGGGGAAACTTTCAGGACCAAAGATGCTCCCGTCTGTATTCTCTTGGTTGGCTCAGTCATGAGCTTGTGGGATAGAACACGCAAGTGAGCCTTCCTTGGGTGAACCACAATGAAGGTTGAGAGAGTAGCTGCATAGAGGATCAACTCCTCCTACTAACCATTCTAGCAAGCAAGCACTGGGCAGAGCAATTAAGCCGCTACACCCATACAGAGTTTCTTTCCAAGTTCGCCAAACACCCTGAACCTTAGGACAATGTCAACTCCAGCAGGATGGAACCAAAGCACCTGTAGGAGGAGGCAGAAGAGCCTGATTTGGGGTGGAAGCCAGTGCCCCGGGGACTCTAGTGGAAAGGCGTGGGCTGCCACTGGGCTTTGGGTTGGCTGCTGTAAGAAAACATGCTGAATTAAACGGATCCTTCCACTGATTTGGCACCCATTCTGTGTTCTCCAACTCTTCCCCTGTCCCCAAAAGCAGAAACCAGAACGGCAAGTCCTGGTGGTGAACTGTGTGCTAAGTCAACACCTGTCCCAGTCTTTTAACATACTACATAAGTTTCTTCCTACCTGCGTGAAATTACTTTAAATTATCTGTCTGCTATTGCAGACATTGGATCAGTGGGTGATAATAAACTCTACACCAACACATCAATGGCTCAAAGGGAGGGGGAATGCAATTCTTAAACATTTCATTTCTGAAATGAAAGAACCCAGCAGGAACCCGTTCCGAGGAAGAGATTTTCCTAGTGAAGATCGCAAGTGAGTCGTCTTCACAAAATGAAAATGTAGAACCTCTTGGGAAGTTTCCTGAAATGAGACAAATAAAACTTGTTTAAGAGTCTGTGATCAACAAATGAAGCATCTCCATTTGGAAAGGGGGAGGTGCTGACCATATGCCATTCGTTCTTTGCTGCCGTGGGTCGGCGTTTGAAGTTGACCAATGACACTGACAAAGCTGCCAATTTTGGTTTCTCACTTCCAGTCGCTCATTCATTTCGCTTCATTTCTGCTAATTTTGCAACTGTAAAGCCCTAATCCACACCAACAGTCCTATGCATTCAGTGCTCATTTCTCTTAATATATGCATTCTTTATTCTTACGTGTATATTTTGGGGATACATTTGTACGTTTCTCTGTCCATTTATTTCCAGAAATATACATATTTTGTGGGCCCTCTCCCCAGTACATCCCTTTTGCAACTTTTTTGCAAACTGAGAATTGCATCAATTGAGTCTTAGCAGTGTGAGTACCAAAGGATAAAAGTATTCTAGTTTGCATATTGATTCAAGAAGAGCAAATTTGGTGAGCTCATCAAGAAATGCAAGAGAGCTACGTTCTCTCCCATCCTTAACCGTCACTGCTTAAAATAATGTGTGCACATGCTAGGGATGGGGGAGCGATTCACTTGTGGGGGGCAATGCAACCCCGTCTGGGAGGCCATAGGATTTTTCGGAGCCAGAACACCAGGGTCCTCCAAAGCCTGAGGCCCTGTTCCACCACCCAACAGACAGCATGGAAAGAGCCATGCCACCAGCTGGGCCTCAGAGGGGAAAGCAGGGTAGGCTGGGAGCTGCACTGACACCACTCGGATCTCAGCCCCAGCCCTCCCTTCACTGGCCCTAAATCTAGTCGGCTGAAAACAGTCACCTAGGGATACACAGAGGGTGCGGACTATACTGACTTTGGCCACAGGGGAAGACCTGGCAAGACCCCAGATTTAGAGTCAGGTTCAGGCGCATCCTCTGTACATCACAGGGAACCACTGGGGCAGTTTGTGAAGCAGCCAAGCTACTGACTGTGAGGAATCATCTGACAGCTCAGAGAGTGGCAGAGCGGCTGAGCCATCCAGCAAGGCAAGGAGCGGATTTCCAAGCAAGGATGCTAAGACAGCAAGAAAGGCACCCAGCCAGTCACTAAAACAAGGAGGAAGCGATGCTCCAAAGAGCTTCAGCAGTAACATCCTGGGAGCCAGGTTTTTGACTGGCCCTGTGTTGTACCAGCTCCAGCTGAAGCCTCTGTTCTAAAGGGATGCTGGGTTCATTTCAGCTTCATACAAAAAAAACAAAGCCATGTCCAGGGACCCACGGGTATCTATTGTCACTCAATTAACTTCCTTGGGTGTGAAGAAATATTTGCCTTTTTCCTCACTTGTTTTTGTTTCTGGCTCTTTTTTCTGCAAGAAGTAACAGCCCCAGACACTCTTCTGACATCTTGGCCACCAATTTGCATCTTCCATGCTGTCTGACACTGGGAAAGTTGACCAACACATTCTTCTCGGCAGACTGTGGGCATCTTGCCTGCATGAGAACTGAAAGTGGGCCAAGTAATCCCTCTCCCCCATGGTATCCTTTTTAAAAACTGTCTACAATTTGCTTTTTTAAAAAAAAGACAGGATAATTGTGTAAATAGAAGCTGCAACTTGCAGAAACTGTGACCGCAATTTATGCAAATTTCCCTGGTTTACAAAAATATGCAAATTGCATCCTGTTTTAAAAGTGAGAGACTGTGTGCTCCTTTGAGTCACACCAGAGTAGGTTGGAAGCAGTGCTGGACTGATAGGCCATAACCCAGGACCAATCTGCTGGATTTTGACTCCCCCAAATTCGGTTCATCACTCATCCAAACTGGAGGGATAGTGGAGAAAATATTGTAACCTGGTGTGCTTTGGAAGGGCAGGGAAGTGGTGAAAAAAGCAAAATTTGGGGTTTTTTCTCCATTAAGAACTCTCTTCTGAGAAATTTAAGCTCAGCTCTATTTCTCACACATCTCTTCTTGGAGAAAATCAACAGCCATGAACGAAAGATGAGCTGACGTGTCTTTTGCCAGTAAAGTTCCATATAATTCATTTCTGTTCGTTTGTTGAAAATCCACCTTTCAACCTCAGATAGCCTGAAACAATCTCATCATAAAATAACATAATCCACACTGAAAACCTGGCAGGAGAATACAGACAAGATGCAAGACAGAGGAGGTGGCAGCCTTCTCACAGCTCTGGTGCCTAGGGTTGTGATACTCTTCCTGGGATCTGGCGCTCTTCTGTTTGTTGGACTTCTTCCTGTGCTCAGCCCTGACACTGGAGGTGAGCTATGTGGAGAGGAAGTCCATGAACACCCAAAGAACCACGGTTGTGCAACCAGCAACCTTCTTCCGCACCACAAGCAACACAACAGCTGCATGCCTGGAAGAGGGCTTCCACTTGGCGCAGCTTTCATTCTGGCTTGATCCCGAGCAAGCTCCCAGGTGAATGCTTGGCATTTCCGGCACCAAGTTGGACTCGCAGCCCTGAGAAAGCAAGCCAGAGTCCAGGGAGTCTGACAGATTCCCACCCACAAAGTGGATTCTTCACACATCCCCAACATTGCTCTAATTGGCCACGTGCCCCCAAAAGCAACACATGGATTCACTTGGCTCACGCCATGCTTCCATCTGAGAAAGTGACTTTAAGTGGTGCGAAGGTGCCACCTTTCAGTAGTCAGAGCCCCACCACCACCATTCTCGTTGGTCTGGGGTTGTACTCTCTGTGGGAGGGGACCTGGGACAGGGAAGATTCTCCAAGACAGACGAGGCAGGTACGGCTCTCACTCCCATGACATCAGCAGGCAGGATCTCCATGCAGAGAGGAGTCGTGCTAATTCCCAAAAGGATGGGCCTCAAATATACTCATAAGGAGAGTCCCTGGAAGTGAATCCTAGACTGGGTGTTTGTGCTTCTGGAAAACACTTTGGTCAACCAAGAACGTTTTGCAAGAAGGGTCTGTGGCTTTGCATGTGTGAAGGGAGGAACCCGGGCTCACAACTCCAGGAGGATGGCCAGGAATGCATACAGTGGGTTAAGAGGTCCAGTCCCTGCTTGTTACCATGGAAATACAACGAGGAACATCATTTAAATATACAGCCCCTTTGTCTCCTCTGGGATTTTGTTTTGGTTGGTTTTGGGCTTTGTTCTGTTTTGTTTTGTTTCTGCAAACAGAATTCTGTTGAACAATTTTCAGCTTGTTACCCTCTGGGCCTGACTTAGCCATGTCTTCTGTACGAACAAATTGATCTTGCTTACAGTTTGCCAGCATTTTGCAAGCATTTGGTTAAGCTCTGATGAAAATCATCCATGCTGCAAAAGACACAGAGATAAGTACATTCACTTGTCCGGAGGAGATTACATTACAACTAATGAGGCAAGGATTAGAAACAAAGGAGCCAGTAGCTGGCATATTTGGAAATACGGGGCCTTATCAAGAGAGTGAATTAACCTTGGGAGACCTTTTCCTGAATTCCAGGACCTGGCACTGAGCCTTCAATCAGCAACTGTGTCTTTAATCAGGAGTCTACAGCTTGGACTTCATTCCTCACCCCCAGGTAGTACAGCTATTGCAGAATCCTTGCATGTGCCCTAGACGCATGTTTTTGGAGACGGGAGGGAAAAATTTAGGATAGTTGCTGCCATAAAAAGTAATGTTCTGTCCTACTCACCCCTGGTTAGACCTTGGCTTGAGACCTTCATCCAGTTCTGGGCACACAGTTTCAGGAAAATGCGGACAGGCTGGAAAGGGTTCAGAGAAGGGCAATGCAAATGATCCAGAGATTGGAAACAAAGCCCTGTGAGGAGAGAACAGAAGAACTGGCCAGGTTTAGCCTTGGGAAGAGAAGACTAAGGGGAGCTATGATAGCACTCTACAAGTATTTGGAAGGTTTCTCACAAAGAGGGAGGGCAGGATCTCTTCTTGATCATCCCAGAGTGGAGAACTTGGAATAACAGGCTCAAGTGACAGAAAGCCAGATTCCAGTTAGACAGCGGGAAAAAATTCCTGACTGTTAAGCAGTACAACCATGGAATCCATTACCTAGGGAGGTTGTGGACTCTCCCACGATGGAGGGAGAGGGAACCAGACAGCCATCTGAGAGGAATGGTTTAACTGGGAAACTTGCACTGAGCAGGGGGCTGGACTCAATGACCCTTCGGCCCCTTCTAACTCTGCAATTCTAGGATTCTATAGTAGTCATCAACTTGAGTGGCTTTCGAGGGGATGAGAAATTCATACAGCATGCAGCCATCAAGGGTTGCAAGTCACAAGGACTGAGTAGTCCTTCTAGGAGATGCAGTTGCTGAAGGAGTTCAGCAGGAAGGTGCTTTTGCTGCATTGACGTCCTGCTTCTGAGCTTCTGGCTGGCCAGAATTCCTAATGACAACCAGCCCTGGCTCCATAATCCTGTCAATTCTTACAGCATTCCCCTATGTCACGGGATCAGAAGGGGCTGTGGCTAAATTATATCTGTGACCAACTGCATTACAATGGTGCACATCACACATGTCCAATTAACAAGCACCAATCATGTCTCTGTTTAACCAGCATGTGGTTCCGATCATGCCATAGGCATTAATCATGGACGTTTAGAGGAGATCAAGCCACAACCAAGCCACAACCAACCAAGTAAAACAGTGAGACGGTTGTCTTAGCCATTATCCAGGGTGGCAAATAGTGTCCAAGATGAACCTTGCTTTCTGGAACAGGAGAGGGTCCCAGAGCTTTTGGATTACATCGCCCATCATCCCTGAGCATTGGCTCTACCAGCTGAGACTTTCTCAGAGTTGTAGCCCAGATGATATGGAGATCAGCTTGTCTATCCATGACCCATGTCTCCTGCTAATGGAGGAGGGCCTCTTTCTCCCCGTGCATGTAAGACAAACCCCCACCTCTCCCTGCATAGACATTCATGCTTCCTTTGCAAAGTGCCAATCTAAATCTCCCCCTAGCAATCCAATTGCCACCCCCCGGAAGCATCCCTCTCATCAAGCATGGAGCAGGCGACCCACTGGCGATAATCTTCCAGATTATCCAGCAATGGCTAACATGTCTTCGGGCATCTTGGATACATCCTACCATTCCAGCTGTCTTTATTAGCACTGAATGTAACTGCAGGCCCCTTCTGCCAGTAAGGCTCCGACAAACCCGACTTCCCTGCTGCTGTTGAAATTGCTAATGAGCTGCTCGTTTGGCAACTGCCCGCCTGCTGGCAAGTGGGAAGGTCTGCAAAAGCCAGTTCCCAGCAGGTCAGAGAGGAGTCCCCCAAGTGGCAGAAAGAAAAACTGCAGGATAGAGCTCCGTTTTGCCTTTCAGTCTCTACCATTCCCAAGGTTTTTGCGGCTAGAGTACCTCCCATCCCGTCCCGTGTCCATAGCATTTTGACCTTTTTCCCCTTTGGTTGGAGGAAGTCAGTGCAAAAATGCATACCTAGACGGTATCCCCAATATAGACATTTGCACGTAGATTTCTCGCATCCCATGCATTCATTAAGAATACAAAAATGTATACAGTAGAAGAAATGTGTGTGAAAGGGCAGGGACTGGAAGAAACATCCTAATGGATGTCTTTTGGAGAGCAATTTTCTCCCATGATTATCTTAGGCTTTTGTCTTGACTTTTGTTTCTGTGCTCTTGAGTGGAACATCGATTCACAAAATTCAGGGAAGTGTGAAACTAAAGTTTAGCTGCTTTCCAGCTCACACCTCAGTTCAGGAAGTGTGAATTAGGTCAGTTCATATTAAAATGTGACCCAAGCATATTTTTCCCCATCGCTACCTCTTTTTGCACAACTCAAGTATATATTTATATACTGCGGATTATATTCTAAGCACTATTATTGTTTTCTTGTCTTTGTATAAGCCATCCTGAGAACTGAAAACCTTTCTATTCTCCCAATGTTTTAAGATTTGATTGTTTTAATTGGGTTTTATTATTGGTTGGAAATGTTATTACGGCGTTGTGTTTTGGTCTATTTTATATTGTCTCATTGTTAAACCATCCCGAGACCAACAGTAAGGGACAGTCTAGAAAAGTTTTAAATGAATAAATAAATCTTGTATGGATTGCGGAGGGTATATAACTCTTTTAAATAAAGGCATAAACCCATCAGCCACTTTAGCTCCATCATATCCCTTTGCAATGATGGAAAAAGGCGCGAAGGTGGCGATGTGAAACACGATCACGTGACCAGAGGCCATAATGAGGAATCACCTTGGACCTTCGCATCAGAGAGGTCTTCACACCCAAGATGGCATCTTACATATGGCAGCAAACCGGCAGTCAGAATCTGTGGCATACGTGTCTCTTTCCCCCGAGGCTTCTCCCCGTCCTCAAGCCAAGCTACTGGGCTTCCAGCAATCTCGCATTTTGCATGCATCAGCGTAATGTTCAAAGAGAGCAGATGGGATGTTGGCCTCTCGCTCTTGCTTCAGTTGGTAAGGCAGGGAAGGAACGGCTTTAATATTAAAGAGCAAAAAGATGGAGCCTCATTCATAAATGTTACATGTGCTTCTTCCACCGCCAAGCAGCATTATAGAATTAATGTTCTCTCTTTCCCCAGCACGCTTTTGGAATGACTTGGCAGCCTCCTCCTACCAAGAAATGTTTTTTGGAGGCGCCTATGACTTTAGGCTCAGGAAATGTCTCCCATCTGCTTCTTCCCAAATTACCATTTTAGCAAATTTAGCCCTGATTTAAAGGGGACCAGATTAAATGCTTAGAGGAACAACAGAACAGAGCACGAGAGAAGATTCTCCATGCACCTTGGTTAGGTTCAGGTGCTTGTCCAGAACATCTTCCTTTGGATCAGACTTTCCTGTACTGCCCTGCCATTGATGTTGGGGTGTCCACAGAGGACCATAACTCCTTTCCTCCAGCCCAGGAGCCTTCCTGAGCCCCATGCTTTTCATGTATTTGTATCTCAAATTTTCTTCCAGGAAGCTCAGAGGACTATACCTGGTCCTTTGCCTTTCTGTTTCATCCTTCCAACAACCCAGTGAGGTAGGCTAGGCTGAGAGTCCGTTGCAGGCCCAAAGTTTCCCAGTGAACTTCACGTCCAGCTGGGCTATGGAACCCAGATCACCCAAGTCTCAGTCCAGCTCTTTAAGCTCTACACCCCACTGAACTGAGGTTTTTGCCCCATTCTAAGGGGCTGAAATGCTGCCCTGAAACTCACTTGCTGCCAACAAGATCGTCAAGCTAAAACATGGAGGCATTCAGGGTCTTTTTGCTCACCCCTTTTGCCTGTGGAGCCACCTGCCACAGGACCAAGGGCTTCCCAGAAACCGAATTCTGCCTTGGTTGGTGGTGTTGCAGGGACACTGCTGGCCGATCGCTCCAGCAAACCACATTGAGAAGGCAAAGCAAAAAGAAAACCCCCTTCACTCTGAGTCCTGCAGTGACCGGCTGCATCCTGGCAAGGAAAGGCCAGGATTAGGCCTTTAGTAGTCTGAGTTGGGCTTCCAAAACTCTTTTCTGGCCTCGCCTCCATGCTAACCAGCCAATGGACATCCAGCGCAGTGGCACACAGGTAAGATCTGACCTTCCACTGGATCTTAAGCCCCCACGTAGCATCTGGAGCTCAGGGAAATGAGTGGTATGGGGTGGAACGGGGCAGAACAAACCTTTAAGTGAAAAGCAAACAAGTACTCCGTATGACGCTATTTGTAGTCATGTAACGGTTGAGCTGAGTGCAGACTGGCCTATTACCATCTCATAAAAGCAGATCCACCTCTGCTGTAATGCTGACATGAATAATGTCTCTAATTGGCAGTTGTTTTTGCTTTCTCAATGTGTTGTAGCATTAAAAAAATAAATTAAACAATACATGAAAAGCGTAAGAATGGACATAAGGAAGACGTGTGCGTTGAACAAACAGCCGAGACACAATGATATATTCAGTACACATTCTGCTCGATAAACTTGTGAGTAATTCATAACCAGTGAACAAATTAGACACAAAAGCATCCAAAGACACAGTTTTCTTCTGACATTTAGGGGGGAAAGGTAATCTACATGGGAACTGAGGCAGAAAGACAAGGAGAGAATCTCTGATCTGATGAAACC